>BROG01000401.1:0-663467 GCA_030159075.1 Atrina japonica | reverse complement strand
CAACAATAAACTAACAAACAAAATACTTATTGACGTTTTGTATTGTGTGTTTACATTTACATAGTTTAATTTTCTTTATTTTCATGCGAATAAAATCTTTATTATAAGTACCATCGTGTTTCATTTTATTCAAATGTTGCTTTTACATACGTTTCGTGGTTAAACTTAACTCGTATCTGGACGGTATCTATCATTAAGGCATATCTCAGTTGGATAGCTAATTGAAGCTTCATACATTTTCACCGTTTTACTTCTCCATAAAATTATCATTTTTATCTTCAAACCATGTGAATTTACTATCAATCATACAATGTATACATGTTGGTTACATGCGGAAAAAACATAGGAAGTTCCGGACTTATCGGACCTCATGGAAATAATGAGACGTTTAAAAACAGTTGATTGTTTTGCTAAGTTTCAGTACTCTTGTTCTTTCTAGGTGGCTATTGCAGAATGCGGTCAGTTTCATGAGTAATAGCCGACAAATCAACTTTGGCACGTTCCACAATCATTCAAAAAACTGCTCGTTCCAAAATTAACCGTAAAATATTCCGACATTAGGAATAACTACATTGATTATCGTGTCAAAAATAAAAGGAGTAAAACTATATGCCAATTAGGTCTTTAGTTATGTCTATTTCAAGTCTGTTGGTCAGTTGTACAATAAACAATGTTTCAAATTCAATATAGCCTATGATAATTGACAAGATATGATTGGGATTACAATTTTATTTTTAATTGTGCTTTACGCCAAACTAAACAGTTTTCAGTGATATAGTGGCGACCAGTTTTAATGGTGAATGAGATAATCCGGACACAATGTAACCGGGAAGATACCACCGGCATTCATGAAGTGAACTGGCAAACTTTATCACAAAATCACCTAAGGTTCCAGCGGGGCCCGAGAGGTGAGAGAACTCATAGTTCACAGCGCCATGCTCTAACCACGCGATCTCGGAATCCCCGGAATATATATATATATATATATATATATATATATATATATATATATATATATATATATATATATATATATATATATATATATATATATATATATATATATATATATATATATATATATATACATACATACATACATACATACATACATACATACATACATACATACATATTCGCTGTATTATAACACTTTAATGTAATATGTATAAAATATTTCATAAGTCATTATCTCATGATTTAGTCCAATGCTTATAGTATACCAAGGTATAAATCACTAGAATGTCCAGGATATAGGTACAAATCTGGTAATAAAATGGACAAACACGGACCTCTTGAAATCAAGAGGTAGGATCATGTGCTATGAAGGAGTAAGCAGTATTTGTAAAATAATTAATGTTTTACCCAGTGTATTTGTAATATGATTAATGTTTTACCCAATGTATTTGTGATATAATTAATGTTTTACCCAGTATCTGTTAAATAATTAATGTTTTACCCAGTGTATTTGTAATATGATTAATGTTTTACCCAGTATTTGTAAGATAACTAACGTTTTACTCGGTGTTATATCTGTAATGGTTAAAGATGATTTTCTATAATCAGATATATAAAAACCCAATATACCAAAATATTTATCTTCAAGGGGTTCGGGATAGAATACACAAATCTGGTGAATTTTGGACATCCACGGACATCTAATAATCCTGATGTGTGATCAGGTGTCATGGAGTGAGCACCCCCTGGTTACACCTGAACATTGGACTAGATAAATGTGCTTACCACTAAAGTGTTCAATATGTTTGACGGTTTTTGCATATCTATAACATATTCATTTTCTTTGTTTTTTTTCTGTTTAAATTATATTTATTATTCATCCTATATATATTTGATATATCAGAAGACAATATGAGGCATAAATATAATTGAGTATCCATGATAAGTCCTTGTCTAACTGCATTGAACATTTCAAGCACACCTTTTCCCGTCAGATGTTATAGTCAAAATTTGACTGTTATTTATAAAACTCGCTGTCTGTGTACCTGTGATTTTACTGACCGAGCCTAAACGATGACGAGGTACTCAACTTCTTTTAGATGTTCACGGATAAGTCATTCTAAACGATTCGTCTACTAAAATGCTAAACATATAATAAAAACATAAACTAGCTACTAAGTAGAAGTAAAACGGCTCTAGTCCAAACAATGGTACCAAACGCTTGTTTTTAATTCACCCCATCACGAACATTTCTTCCAATTTAAATGGACGAATTATTCAGTTCTTCACCAACAGGAATCTGTACAAAAAGCAATCATGTAATATGCTAATGTATTTTAGATGTTTTGATATAATTGAAACACAGGAATAATCCTACAATTGTTCACATTTTGACAATGATTATTTGCTTGCTTTTGTTCATATCAGAAAATAAGCCTGACTGATGGCGATCAGTGTCAATATATAATCAGTTGTATTTGTGTATGTCATATACTTTATTTCCGAATGAAAAGTTCTGTCTCCAAAAATAAAAATAAAATATCTATTTAATTTGTAAAAGGTCAATATATAGCTCTTACTTTCGATACATTATTTTCTTTAAAATAAACTTGAATTGCATGGTCTTTAATGCGCAAATATATTATAAAAATAAACTATTCTATATAACGAAAAATTTTATCGATCATTTCAACAAATCATTATTGTTTTCCTGTAAATTTTCGCATCTGGTTATTTTCGGCCTTTTAAGACAGAAAACATTTTCTTCCCGTCTACAATCCGACCTAAATTACCATAGTCTCATTGGGGACATGTATATCCATACTTCGAATATTTTACTGAAACAATTAGCTTTCATTTTAAATTTTCGCTCACATCTAAGGTAGAAAATAGCGAAAAATACCCGGGAGTGAAAATTAAAGCTTTCTTCAGTATGAGTGATGAGAAATGTATTTTCATCCATCAGGAGATTAATCAATCATGCGACTTCGCAATGGGACTTATTCATATACCACATGATAACCGATAACGGTGTTGGAACGTAAATCTACGTAATTTTCCCGATGAAATGACGTCTGCTAGCGTCATTTCATCACTAATAGAAACAATAGTCCTACACAAACGTTATCGGGTATCACGTGGTGCATGAATTAGTCCCATTTTGAGCACTGGTCGTGACCTTATCACATTAACCACGAAGGGATAATAATATGGAGATTGCTGTTTCTGCTTTATTTATATATTCATTTGAACATCAATCTGTGGATATTAGTTGAATTATAAAGAGTTTTAGTGTACCTCAATAGTGACTGCAACATGTCACTGACATTTATGATAAATATATTTCGTTATAGAAGCGATCTGTAAGGGTATTCTTATGGTTGAAGAAGATATCACCAATGTTCCATTTTCAGTGTTTTGAAAACGGTCTAAAACTAGCATGTATAACATGCAAGTCCGGAGTACTATAAATCGACAAATACAGGTACTTTTGAAACTGAGCAATTCTTTACAAACCGTTAAGGAGAAACTTCAGCAATACTGTACAGTTGGTAAATCAGATGTGGATACTTAAAAATTCTAAACAACTTTTAGAAAATTTAAAGGTACACAATTTTTCTCAATTTTGCCGCATTTGTATCTGTGTCCTGGACATCCTACAGATTTATACTTTGGTATCTGAGATGTTTTATATAACAGTATAAAGCTATCAGAATAAGGAAAAATACAGTCCATATTGATTTAAGAAGTTATACTTTTGAGACACTTTTTTGTCATTCCAATTTGATACACCTTTATTATTTCAAGCATTCTTCCCACGTGGAATGCAAATATCAAATGTGGGTCCTCATAAAAGACAAATAAAACTGCAGTTACAGTTATGAAACTAAAAACACTTGTTCATGTAATAAATGTGCAGTGGTGTAAATCTTTGTAAACCTTAAGTAGTAGACTGCATTCCGACTGAAAACCACACGGGTATAAGTAAACACTCTATTAAAACATGATTGTATTATACAATGTCACAAAATAAGCATAAATCATTTTTCCTTAGCCAATCCTGTAAATTGGGAAAGCAAAATGATACAATTTCCCGTAAAATTAACAACATTACGACAGTAACTAAATGATCCTTGTCGCCATTTTGTAGGGGTATGCTTTTTGCCGTCAAATGTTAAAGCCGTAACATTGAAAGGTTTATTGTGATATTGTAAATTTTGAATTTATCGGGTGGATGTGAATACGAATTTTATAACATTACAACTTGTAAATTTTCCTCTTACAACCACCGGGTCAATTTACAACCTGACACTGCGGCAGCCTATTCTGAGCTCGTTCCTTCTGAAAAGGTCAAATTTTGTGCTCGGTTGCGCTATTATCACTGTAATCTGGATCTTAATCAAAATTGTCGGTTTTCGTTCAGTGGACTACATGCATTTGCTCTCAATGATGAATTAACATTACAGTGATCTTTTCTTTAAACATCTACAAATTTGAATTTGATCTCTAGTATTTTGATGTTCACTTTGAAATGTACATAGAATAGATGTTCCAATACGGCTGTTTCGTCTTTATCAATTCAAACTCTCACAATTTTTAAAACGATATATACCATCTGGCATTTCCATGTCTGTATCTATATATTTATCAGCGATGATGTATATTTATTTTATTTTGTTTCGCGTTAGTTACAGATTTAGAAAATGGCATCGAGTCTTGATACAAAGAGATAAATTTCCCCTCCAAACAAACTGATAACAAAATCCAATTTTTCATTCAAAATGCAAAATCTGCAGATTTCTGTGCATTTTCTGTTTGCCGTTCCTTCTTTAAAACATTGTATGTAATTCGCAATACACTCATTATCTAGTAATACATACAACCATTGATACAAGTATAAGTGACAGGGTGTCGTGTATCATTAGCCTTTCCTTTGATATCGATGATATTTTTCGTGTTTTGTATGGTCATTAGAATTTAGAACCAGTCTGGATTTTACACAGCGGATCTGAATTATATTGTCTTGAGTCTCTTGTAATAGATTGTAGAATTCAAATCAAGTTTCGTTATATCATATACCATGAAAACTAATTTAAAATGCCTTTTATCACACAAACTTAATTATTTTGATGGTTCGAATTGTATTTCGTAATGTTGTCAAAAAGAATCATGTAGTCCTACCAAATTAAATTGACATTAGTTTATAAACACAAGTCTAAATCAAATCATGACAGGGATGACCAGCTAATCGTCAGCACACAAAATAAAAAAACTACGGAAATTCATGGAATCAGAGAAATACACGTGCACCCCTAAAGTTTTAGAAAATGGACAGTATTTTTTGATTTTTCAGCAGCAATCGATCGTGCCTTTTTATCTTGATTGACCTATATAAACTGACATTGTGTGTATATACAAATTAACTGTATTGTAATGTTTTTGGCATTAGATGTGTGTTTATACAAATTAACTGTATTGTAAGGTGTTCGGCTTTGGATGTTTATAAGTGACCAGGGTTACAAATTAGCCTGAACAAGTAAACGGTACTTTGCATACTCAACAATGCGACTTATATTTTGAACTTCAGAAGTTTTATGAATAATGTTTTATGTGTATATATATATATATATATATATATATATATATATATATATATATATATATATATATAACCACTGACAAAATCAAAAGATATAGAATAAATATTATGCGTTATACTTTAAAAGCAGTATAATTCGAATACAAATACAAACTTGCACGTTAATATTTTGACAGAAATGTGAAGTGACCAATTATTTCAAACCTTTTATCATTTCATATCGTATATCATAATCTTACAATGTGTGTGATCTCCCGTAAAACTGACCACATCGATGGTCAACGACCGGGAACGTTTGTCTGACCTTGGGTCTAGCACACTTTGGCGATAACGGATATCAGTACTGTACATTGAAAACAATTACTGCAGAGTTGATTTTTCGATTTGCAATTTAATACATGAAATGTACAGACACCGGCCAGAGTATAATCTATGAGGAAATGCATGAGGCAAACAGATAAATAAAACAACATTTCAAACATTGTAACGTTTGAAATGTACAACTTATGCTTATATTTACATTTATATTAAGCCAATATATACTTGCAGACACGCGCAAACAAACGTACAAACACGATAATGTTATCACGTTTTTATTTATCAGGGGTTTTATCAAAAAGTAAGAACATGATGATTCTCACTTTTTGGTAAAAATCCTGGTAGATGAAAAAGTAAGAACATGATAATTCTCACTTTTTGGTAAAATCCATGAAAAATCGAAAAGTGAGAACATGTTACCTGGCAGATATACATTTCCTAGCCTATCATAGCCTATAAAACACATAAACAAGCTCAAACGATTTCAAGGTTCAGGTAGCGTTTATTACGTATCATTTTTACAAACATCTGTCACCTCTACTGTTTAAATATAAATGTATACCAACATCACCCTTCAAAATGATAGCAAAGTTTGTCCACCCAAGACAATTGTTTGATTCATAGTCACTTAGAGGGGAATCAGCAATGTTTACCAAAACGTAATTCCATTTTTTCTACTTTTACTATTTGATGTACAATAACAAATAAGCGATATACACAGATATAAAAAAAAATCTTATATTCCTATATGATTTGTGAAATTAAGATGAGGTCCAGTGTTGTATGCATATACAAATATTCTAAACATATTAACAAAGTTATAATGCTCAAGACGATCGTTTCTGTCAATTAGATTTCATCAGTTGAGCTGCAATTTTAAATAGATGTTCTAAAATGGAAAGTGGTATAATACAAGGTCAGAAAATAAATCTAAATGCATTGCCAAATCCGTCTACGAGTTTGTTTGTTTAATCTCCCACTCAAGAATATTTCATTCATATGGAGACGTCACCAAATACCGGTGAAGGGCTTCAAATTTTGGCCTATGCTCGTCACTTACGGGCATTGAGCAGTGAGGGTTCTTTAACCTGCCGACACCTACTATGACATGGGACCTCGGTTTTGACTGTCTCATCCGAAGGGCAGGAAACCAACCTGCCGCCGGCAGGACTCGAACTCACGACTTCACAATCAAGAGTCGAGCGCGCTACTGACTGAGTCAGGCCGGCTCCCGACTAAGAGTGACCACTTTACAAAGATGACTATCTTAGCTTTTGAATAATGTAGAATTTAAATGTTGTTATCAGTGCCAAATATTGCTTTAGTTTAAGATTATCAGATGGTACCGAAACACCAGGTACAAGGTTTATGTATATCTTCGGGGACTCAAGCGGTCCACCAGCATTGGCGAAAACATAGTGGTTATGAATATTATAAACATAATACCAAAGTCATGATACTCAAGACGATCGTTTCTGTCAATTAGACTTCATCAGCTGTGCTCCAATTTTATATAGATTCTCTAACAGGGAAAGCGGAAGAATACAAGGCCAAATAATAAATCTAAATACGTAGCCAAATCTGTCTAGGAGTGACCACTTTACAAAGATGATTATCTTAGCTTTTGAATAATTTAGAATTTAAATGGTGTTTTCAGTACTTTAGTATAAGATTATCAGCTGGTACCAGAATATAGTAAAAGTTGAATTGATCAATTGCAAGTGAAAAATTGCTATATTTTCACAAAATATAAATACATCTGTATCGGAACATTTTTTACGGACGATGATGGGAGTCGAATATTCCCGGGGTGTATTCATACTCTATGTAGTTTAACTTATCCGGGGATTTCCGCTTCAGTCTAGTATACAGTATATAAGCCTGGTAATTTGGTAACCAAACAATTTCAACTTGTACAAAAACTCGAAACGAATTCTGGAATCTGTAGTAATCTTTGAAAGCAGTTGAAGATGAATGGGGTGTCATGCTCCATAGCTAAGTCATCTGAATGTTAAACACATTTTGTATCAAAGAAAACTAACAGATAAGCCGTGCTACAATGTCAGTTTACGTAAGAAATATCCATCAGTTAATTGTAGATATAGTAGATGACCCGATATACTTATCTTGATATATCTTTGTACCATGTTATCACAAACAGTATGGAATCAGGTATGATTTTTATATATATATATATATATATATATATATATATATATATATATATATATATATATATATATATATATATATATATATATATTGTATTTATGGGTCAATGTGTAATTGGGTGTGTAATGTATCTGTGTGTAAACGTGCTCGTGTGTGTGTATCGCTCAGTGTGTCAGTGTGTGTTTATGTGTCTGTGTGTAAGTGTGTGGGTATGTGTGTGCGTGTGTGTTTTTCTCTCATATACAGACTGCGAGGCAATGATTACGTGCACATAACATACTCGATTAAAAACAGTTAATGAGAAGTTGTTCCAACATTCTTGTTGATTTTCTATCGTTCTTTTTATACTTTTACATAAGTGAATTCTTCACGGTATTTTTCATGTTGTAATAAACATTACAAAACGTTACATTTGACACAGCGATCATACAATTTGAGTTTAATTTATATATTAATCCTACGTCAATAATACATAACATATTGAAGATATTGAAAATATTTTAGAACTTTTTAGATAAGTCAATTGAGACAAGTCTACTTAAGTTTAAATCACTATCGTATCGTTCATTTGTTTTGTTTTGCGGCAGATACTATTTTTTATGCAAATATCGAAGAATTTTCTATTTGACATCTAAAGACAGAAATAACAGCAGCGTTTTACATTGGCTCGTAAACCTGTAGTACAACCTTGATCAGTTATTATCCTAACTTCAATGAATGCACAAAAAATTATCAAAGGAAATGAATACATAGCTTTCTACATATTATCTTACCAGTGCCGGTATATCGTTTATTTATGACTGTACAATACGAGATGCGCATGTGGTATGTGTTTTCACCTAAAGTACATTGTGTAACAGGCAACAAAATTTCATTAAACGAGAGTCATGTGTATAAAATTTAGGTGTGCCATTACTATCAATAACCTGCATTCTGTTATCGTTGAAAGAAAGTTTTGGTGGATTTCGTTAAATTCATTTCGAGACAACAGTAATTGGTGTTTACTGAAACACATTATATAGGACATGATGTGTTTACAGTTCTTATCAAAGTTTAGGAATGAAATCAATTTCCCTCTGAAGAGAGTAGCCATCAGTTTTCGAAGGAGCAGATGCCATTTTCTAAGTGCATGTATTGATGTATCACCTATATCATCCAAAAAGCTGAGGAAGTGAAATTCATTTAAAACTAAAAGAAAAGTAGTTCTAAGAAAATTAGGATCATACATCTCTAAAATTCGATGGTTGGTTCCACGTGCATATAAAAATTGCATTTCAGTGATATCACTGTCATACGAACGTGGTTCCACTGAAAAAAATGTCTGCCGGAAGCGTTTGCATGTTCTTGACAGAAACTGCTATTTTAACATGCATATAATTGAAACCGCCCATGCTTTAAATTCCGCACTGGTCAGTGTAAACAAAATTATCCTTCCAAGTGTCTAAAAGATACTAATAACGGATATATTTAAAGTTGAGGTAGAAGATTTTGTGTTAATGGCAGATCTAAAACTAGGTTTGAATATTTACACAACAAAGTTTACCTCAGTTTGTTTGGAAACTCAAGTTTCATAGATAAATAAACAAATAAAAGTGAACACGCCAAGGTCAGGTATACGACATACACGATCTCAATCATGAGCCAAGTTCATGTGTAAACTGACCCTCTTATAATATGTGGCACACCTTCCTTTAATCATAAAAGTAATATATTAATCAATTTTGAAAATTAACTACACCTGGTGATCACTATTAAAGCTTTTCTATAAAGTGTTATTTAGCAGATCTCATTGGATTAGCATTAACTACACCTTTGTGAGGAAGTTTATACATATATAAATATTCTATTTTATTTTCTCGGGTCAGGACAAGCCAAATTTGTTGATTTTTAATAAGAATGTCAAAATTATTATGTGTACGGTCGAGCCATAGGTCATGAACTGATAAAAGACGAATTATGCATTGTCTTTGTATCATTTTACTGACACTTCATGTTCAAAATTATTGCAGAATTGTAATGTCGTTTGTAACGGTAAAGAGTACATTTGAAAACATCAAATACTTTCTCTGATGAAATAGTTTTACTTTACACCAAACCTGGAAACATCTTGTCAATAACAAACTGAGAGAGAGAGAGAGAGAGAGAGAGAGAGAGAGAGAGAGAGAGAGAGAGAGAGAGAGAGAGAGAGAGAGAGAGAGAGAGAGAGAGAGAGAGAGAGAGAGAGAGAGAGAGAGAGAGAGAGAGAGAGAGAGAGAGAGAGAGAGAGAGAGAGAGAATCATGTTGATGATCATATCGGACGTTTGGGTGTAAGGTAGAAGTTTACTTTAAGTTTATTTAAAAGTAATTTCCCAAAATACATAAGTTTACGCGAAAATAACATTTCGTCCTTACACACGACCATTGTATTTTGTTTGTTTCATTGGTAATTTACGCCGCCACACTTAAAATTTTTCCTGTCATATGGTGGCGGCCAGTCTTGAGGGTGAAGGAAAAAAACCGGAAAGAGACCACTGACCTTCTGCAAGTAAACTGACAAATAAAAGACTCCATGCTTTAAATAGCGATGCTCTAACCACTTGACCACGGACGACCCCAATGACTTTATGTGAAAGAAAACATGGAATATCATTGGTTGATGTATATCAGCTTGTTGTGCTGTCTTTACAGATTACGACGAATATTTATTTCTCACTTGTTTCATTTCAATAACACTGAGGAAACGCGGAGGATTTAACCAGTCAACATGGGATGCTTATTCCTCCATGACACCTGATACCATCTTTGGATTTCCAGAAGTCCGTGTTTGTCCAATATTCACCAGATCTGCGTGTTTATCCTGGACATCATGGAGATCTATACTTTGGTATCTGAGATTTTGTACTGATATTTGTCTGGAATGACGACAGATAAAAAATATAAACTTTCTCCGTAATATTTCCGTTTTTATCAAGGAGACAGTTGCCTTTCTATATAAATCTATCATATATCTTATCCGAGTCTATTAACAACATTACTTGATCAAGATATCCCCGTGTATTTGATGCGCTGAGTGTCAACATCAGTTGAATTGTGTAATCCTTCTACATAACCAAGACAAAGGTGTAAGGTGATCTGAAGACAAGATATGACTTTAATGCTAAATAAATTTCTCAAGAATTTATTGTCATGTAATATTTTTTGTATTTTGTAGGAGGTATGAGAAGAATGACGCAAAAGGATCATGTGACACTTAACAGTCAGGATCACCTCACACCTCACCTATTCTCTTTGTGCCTTCCGACAGAGAAACTCCTGATGTAACCTTTCCATTAAATTCTGTCTTTTGTTATTATTATACCTCATGAATAAAACACAGTCAGGGATTGGTTGAGAGCCGTCACGTGTCAGGGAGACTACACTTCATGTCTCCCTCGCGTGCGTCATATCTCCCTCGCGTGCGTCATATCTCCCTCATGTGAAAACCCTTGCAGATTATTCAACAGTTTTTATTGATTCTGTATTTCGGTATAATATACAATTTATTGCTTTGGTTTTAGGGATATATAAGGATTTGTTTACCCCCGACAAGTCATATTTCCCTCAGGCTTCGCCCTTGGGAAATATGACTTGCCTTGGGTAAACAAAATTAATCCTCATGTCTCCCTACAAACTGGGCAATAAATGTATATTGTCCTAGCTGCACTCCATCTATTCCATCCTAGACTGTTTCTCTCCTTCTCTACTACCCTTCTACATTTTGTTTTGGTCGTCCTACTCGACGCGTTCCCTCTGGTTAGTGTTGTTATGCAAATCTTGTTGTTATCCATCCTCAGTAGATGACCAATCACGTCCATCTTCTTCCTGTTACTATTGTACTCATTCTTTCGGTTCCAATTCGCTGATGTGAAAAGTATTTCTGTGTTTGTTATTTTGCATTGCCGTCTTATCCTCGTGATCTTCCCCAAATAATAATTCTGAACAGCATCCAGTTTCTTTTTGTCATTTTCATTCTTTTAGAGGTTTCACACCCATAAACCAACACAACAGACAAGATACATCCCGGAATTCTTCTTCGGAAATAAATTTATGTGGGTTTAGTTGGTTCAGTTTATAGAAAACTTTTTTAAAAAGTTGATCTTTCTAGGGTAACTCGAATAAATAATTACAGTTTCTTAAAGCGTCTTTATCATTCTATCAACACAGACGGGAAATAAGCAACTAAGCTTTACGACTAACGCGACGATTTCGGCTTTCCCATCGTAAATTTTCCACATTTAAGTAGTAATATCCCTCAGTCACCCGCATATGGAGTTTATATTTCAGAAATGATCCGATATGCCAGGGCGTGTACAACATATGAAGATTTCATATACAGAGGTAAACTACTCACTGACAAATTATTGACACAGGGATATCGAAAACCGCGTTTAATGTCAACGTTCCGCAAATTTTACGGTCGGTATAATAGTCCTGTTTGCGATTACTCTGTTTCACTAAGTGAAATGTTGAGTCGCCTTTTCGTTGGTGGTTGTTGAGACGTCTGTACCGATTATGACGAGGATTCACTCCTCACGTGTTTCAATGGACTTGACTGTGGACTCACGGCGGGTGTGACCGGTCGACAGGAGATGCTTAATCCTCCAAGGCACCTGATCCCACCTCTTGGTTTCCAGAGGTCCGTGTTTGTCCATTTTTACCGGATTTGTATCTATGTCCTGGACATTCTATCGATTTATACTTTGGTATCTGAAATTTTTTATATCGTAACTATGGTGATCATTTTTGTTTCTATAACAGGTTATCGTAATTTACGAAGCTCAAGACAAGGAAAGTGTCATTCAAAGTTCAGAATACATTATACCACTCCATTTGTAGTAAATTCAAACAAATATAATGATAAATTTTAGCTAAATGACATGATTTTTTCAAGAAATATACCGATTTTGCAGTATTCTGCTTTGTATAGGAAATTCGTATGCGAGCAGGAATAGTAAATTTCTGTTAACACATTGCCGTTGTAGACCAACATTTGCCAAAATACATACAGGACAGCTGTGTTATATCTATAGATCTCTTCTGTACGACATGACTGATTTCTCTTGTCTGCAGATCTCTCTGCAGAAGATAATAATAACTGCCTTCTCTTGTCAAACATCCCACTCCGTTTTATGATAATTCATATAATCATATTTATCAGTTATGATTAAGTGTAATGATGATTCTTTTATTCCCACTGAATTCGGTGTGGTCAGTAGGTTTTATCTTAATTCTAAAGGTTTCTTTAAAAACCGTGTAATATTTCGACTTAAAGTACATCCAACTGAAAATAATTCAAACATGCTGTGAAATATTTTAAACAGATCAAAGCGCCCATTGGTTATGCCGTGATAAACAACTACATATACCGCATATGACAAAATGTTATGGTTTCAGTACACATAACCTTAGACAATGGTATGCAATAGTATGATTCGGTGTAAGTTTTATTGTTTCACAAATATCAAAAATGGAAATATCATGATTATTATTGCCATTGTTATCATTATTTATTTATTTATTTATTTATTCATTCATTCATTCATTCATTCATTCATTCATTCATTCATTTATTTATTTATTTATTTATTTATTTATCTATCTATCTATCTATCTATCTATCTATCTATCTATCTATCTATCTATCTATCTGTCTGTCTGTCTGTCTGTCTGTCTGTCTGTCTGTCTGTCTGTCTGTCTGTCTATTTATTTATTTATCTATTTACTAATTCATTTATTTTATCATTATTATCATTATTATTTACTTATTTATTTCATTCTCAGTATTATTCCATCATTATCAATATTATTATTTGTGGTTGTTGTTGTTAATGATGATGATGTTTTGTTGTTGCTGCTGCTGCTACTGATGCTGCTGCTGCTGCTGATGATGATGGTGGTGGTGATGATGATGATGATGGTGATGATGATGATGGTGGTGGTGGTGGTGGTGATGATGATGATGATGATGATGATGTTGTTGTTGTTTTTATTTCTGTTACCGATAGTCTTTGTGTACTTGTATTACTTTTTACACTACATATACATCTTGGCAATACTTGGATGGTATACAATAACGCATCCACACAAATACAAAATTGAACATGACAAAAACGCCACGGATCAGTTCCAGTAATCTGTAACAATAATTAGAATGCTACGTTACATATACATTTCTACGGTAAATAATAATTCTACCAAAAATGTACGAAGAACTGGAAACCGCAAATATTAATCAATTGTGATTACCGTATATTTAGCATATTCCATTGTAATATTGGCTGGATGTCTACTCTAGAAATTTACAGTCTTTGTTTTATACTTGCAGGAGAGACAGGGTAATGCAAATTTTATTTTTATTAGAGTATTTATACGTTCTGGCGAGATATTTGAGTGTGTTAGTGTTGTTACATTGTTGACCTTTGGCGTGGCTATATTTGCTTTCCACTCAACAAAACATAATTTCAGTCAATCATTAAGTCATCAAATTGGGAATCCTAATGGCTTTTCCAATGGTTTGTTTGTTTCCAGAGAGTTTATACCTACAACGGTTTTACATGTGTCGACAAGGTTTTAGTTAATTTACCTAGCTATTGCACCTCTCGCATACGCCGATACACAGATAATTTACATGTTCAGTTTAAAGTATAAACAGAGAGAGTCAAATAAAACAATTCTGACATCAAGTAGGGAAACTTTAGGGATTTATCTAAGTGTTTGATTTCCTCTCCGTTATCTTTATTTTTATTACAGTATCAAAATGCGATAGATATTTGCTCTTCGTTTCCTAAACTAATCAAATCGTTAAAGCGTACATTTCCGTCAATTAAATCAGAACCCATCTAACGTATCTTACATTTAATACAGGTATAAAGTGTTTTGAAATGTTTCAAAATTTCCCCTATGAACAAATGATCCTCTCTCTTTATCTTATTTCCAAAATCAGAATCGCTGATTTCTAACTTATAATATTAAACTGCCGTTTCACTTAATTGTATAGCTATATACACCTCTTAGTTCCGATTGGTTACCTCGCTTTCGCAGTCTTAAAATCCAATATCTAAAGTGCTTTGGGATTGTAATCATTGCAGACAAGAAGGGTATCTGTGCAGTCGCTTGTCAGTGTTGAGCGGATTTTTCGTGACACAGTTTACAGGACAGAACAGACAGTTTCATCTCTCGATATGGCTAAACCAGACCTGCCCAGAGGATACCTTGGTCCCCAGCCTAAATGTTCTGAATTTAGACTGATGGCTGTTAGTCACCGAAATCCGGAAGTGACAACTAACTCCAATAAGGTATGCTTTAATGACAAAAATACTAAATTGAATGTTACATGCTGACTCTTTGTATTTTTATGAAGATTTGAAAATGTTTTGATAATATTTGCAACAATAATAATAAACGTAAACTTATATTTGTGTGTTGTTATTATTAATGAATTTATGACAAATTAAAATCTTGATATTAAAAACGTAAACCTTTCTACTTTCATTTTTATCAGTTTTAACAGTTGAAGAAATAGTTAAAAAGTATGCAAATTTGAAATTTTTATACATGCACGTTATTCAAACGATTTGAAACAGATGTAAACTTTTCAGGGATAGATTCACTTTTGCTGGATCATAATTTCATTAGAATGGAATTACCTATTGCAGCGATTTAATAAATTTGCACTATTGAGTAATACAAACATGCGGTGTTTCGTTTTCTATGAGATGCATTACTTAAATCGCTGATGTGTTTTACGATACTCAGTAGAAACGCAAAGTTATGATTTACCGTATGCATTACTTTCCTACAAGACCGTTAACGTCGACATTAGCTCTCTTCAAGTCTCATTTTGAATCCATTCCAGATATTATTTTTTTTTATTTCTAGCGAAAGAAAATCTAAAAATAAACTGTAGACTTGTCAGTGTTTGAGAAATTTGTTTTGATAAAGCTGATTTACTACGAGAAGTATCTTAATAGAGATTTTCAAATGCTACATGAATTTCAGAAATCAAAAGGACAGTGATCACCATCCTAATTAGTATTAACAGGTACCCGATTCTCAATTCAGATACGAGTCTAAAAAGGTTAATGCATTAATCCATCTGAACTGTTCATTTAAAAGTATAAATAGTGATTTTTTTAGTTAAGGTATTACAAATTGGGTAATTGTCCATAGTGTTACATAATAAATGTTAAACTACTGTACACTTGGATATTTTCGCTTCTTTCATTTTCGCCATTTTCACCCTTAGCCAAACATTTTAAGCATAAATAATAGAAGCACCGGCAGAGCTCCAGATAGGGGAGTAAGAGGGTATTTACCCTTTAAAATTTGAAAATCGGCTATGGAATGTAGAACAGGAGGTGAAATTACTCATTGGAAATTGAAGTTACAAATTGTAATAGTGACAATTTATACATAATTATGTAAAACAACCTTTAAATATTTAAAAATACCCTTTAAGAATTTTGATCTACCCTTTATATTTTATTTTTGGGAGTGAAATACCCTTTACTTGAAAATCTTATCTAGAGCTCTGAGCACGGACATACACGTCATTCATGAGGGCGAATTTAAGACGCTTTAATGTTTTCTGTCGTACAAGGTCGAAAATAACCAAGGTGAAAATTTCCAGGAATACAGTAATACTAATTCAAAATTCTCATTTTCAGACTTGGTAGCTCTTAATACATGTAATTAGTACGCGACTTTTTTGATATCATGTATGATATCCGGTTTCCCAAATGTATGTATCTAATTACCACTAACAATGAACAACATAGATCCGCAAGCTGTACTCCTGATCATTACTTGATGCTTCTGGAACTTTGTATATATGTATATGCATATCTAAGAATTTACAAAACTTCCTGCAAATTTTATCCTTTATAACTTATTGCTAATTAGATTCGTAAGGACAGAAATTCCTGAACAGGACAGACCAAACTTCTAAATGAGTCTCCCCTACCTACACCTAATAATGAAGGCGATAACGACCAGCTACAAATCCTCAAATAAAAATATTTCAAATATGGTACCTAAATGGACATCACTTAGAGTATTATTTATGATTACCTACCGCCGCTCGCAAACATGAAGCACTTTTGAAAGGTAATTAATATCTTTCAAAACAGAGTTCATCTTGGCTGTGACATAGATAAATATATGATATGTGACTCATAACACCTCGCAATAAACAGCGTTGTACTCTTATTCTTCAGAAGAATGCTGCAATGGCAACTTTTGACGTTGTATATGTTTCGGGATAGGATCTTGACGTATCTGTGTGTTTTGCGCAGTAGAAACCCGCGTACAGGCTTGCAAACATTTCACTGGATGAAATTATTAACAAACGTAATTATCTATATGATTTACAATACCAAAGTTACAGTGTTACAAAAGAGGCCAACAAAATGTTCAAGACGACCGTTTCTGTCTATAAGACTTCATCAGTTGAGCTCGAATTTAATGTAAATGTATATTTCCAAAATAAAATGTGGTATCATACAAGGCCAAATAATAAAACTAAATGTACATTTATGTATTGCCATATTGGTCTAACAGTACCCACTGAACAAATTAATATCCTTGCTATCTAATGCTCTAATATGCTGTTAATATATATATATATATATATATATATATATATATATATATATATATATATATATATATATATATATATATATATATATATATATATATATATATATATACGAAATTTCAAGAACGTGTTGAAGTTACGATTAATTGGCATTCTAACATGAAAAGCGTGTTAGAGGTTTTATAGTCTGACATACAACCGTGTTGAAGGTATTCGATGTCTATCAAATTGATTCGTTTTACCTGTTAGCGTTTTTATTGTATTGTATGCGATTTTATCACACAATGTACAGTAAAACATAAGCGGTATCTAGATAATGATCTACAAGTTAGTGTTTCCAATTAATACCAAACTGGCGTACTGTTAGCGTTGTAGATAAGTGATACTGATATAAGTTATGAATAATGTTGATCATTGCTGAATGAAAGAAAAATTATAATACGACGATATCAATATAATATACACTGACATTATGTTACATAACTTTTCTTGATCTGTTGAACTGAGAACCATTTACAATGTTATATTAACACCTCCTTGACACCTGATACCTTCTCTGGATTGTCCGAGGTCCGTGTCTGTCCATTACTTATTGTGTTTGTATGTTACGGACTGCTGTGCGAATAATTCATTGGTATATTATATACATGTATATATGTTTCTCACATCAACAACCATGTTAGATATACTTGTCCATTGTAAGAAAACTGTGAAATATTATGTATTACTACGCCGCCAACGGTACTACTTTTAAAACATAAACATATATCGTGTGAAATAAGTAAAAAAATAATTCATGGAGGTTATTTAAAATTTCAAATATATTTTAATAATTATTATTTAATTGATTAAAATTTAACTTATTTTTAGTGAAACCCTTGTATTTATTTAATGGCGACGACAGTCAGTCAATTCAGACAGAATAGCGCGAGAAAAAGATACTCGTGTGAGATAATGAAATTCCACTTTGGGGCAAGGCCTCGTCCTAGACCGTGAAACGTGTCCCCTCAGTGGAATTTGAATGTCCAACACACGTAATAATAAATGATCCTATCAACAGCAGTCTCGGGAATGTTTCTCCGTCAAAAGCAGAAGACATACGAAGCGAAATTCATTGTTCTTTCGAATGCCCCGGATGTTAGGTACATGTATATACATCTGCATAAATCACATGTCAAAATTTACAGCACTTCATCGATTGCTGTTGAAGTTGTTGTGGAGGTTTAAAAACTGCAAAACAATTAGGTATTGACATAAAGTAAAACATATAACTCATACCTAAGCCATAAAAGTGTGGGCGTTGTAATGAATAACCATGCTAATGTTTTATATCATGGTTTTTGATATATAGACAGAACCAAAATACATACAACGAACAATTGGTTTAATCAGTACAATAACTCCCCATATCACGAAGATAATTTAATAATGCGAACATGAAATAGAATCATAATTGAATTCATGATTAAATGTCTAAATTTAAAGATATATAAACTGTTAGAATGTGTGGAAATGCCCCTTTCTCATTTTCTAGCTATTTTTCCTTCTGTCTATCTCTTTATATATTGGGAGACAAAGAGTGAATAAATAAGAAAGATACGAGATCTATAACATCCGCCTCTTCGGAACACCAATGACAGATAATGCACATATCATTTACATAGTGATAACTGCGTGTGTATACACCGTACTCCTAACACAAGTGACTCACAGGATAAAAATAGATAAATTGTTTACTTCTCTTAGATTTTCATATTTTTTCAACATTCGGTTCTTGGCGCATTTATATGTATGTTCAGCAAAATAGGCAATTTGAATGTACATGTTGACTGATTGATGAGGAATGTCTGAAAACGAATGAGTATTTCAATGCGTTTGTACACATATTTCAGTGCTGGAAGAAGAAGTTCGGGAACCCTAATGTATGAAAATCATGGGTGACTCAAGATACAATTACAATTCGCATTTACTCGTAGGTTCAATTAAATAACACATAATACTTAAAGGGCATTAGCTGTGTTTTTATCAAAATATCCCACTTTTACAACTTAGACTGATATACAATGACAAAAAAGAGATATACACAGGCATAAAAATTCTTACATTCCTGTACATTTTGTAAATATTGCATGAGAAACCAAGGTTTGGCACTTTTTCACTATCAGTTGAGTAACTCAGCCTTACTATTCGTATGTGAATACCACACTGGACTTCACCCTTATTTTCGCAAAATATATAGGAATATAATATTTTTATGCCTCTGTATAGCTCTTATTTGTTATTGTACATCAAGTTCAAGTAGTAAAAGTAGAAAAAATCGAAATAATATTTTTGGTAAACAAAGCTAATGCCCCTTTAATGTATCCTTTGCATAAAAAGTCAAAATAACCTCAATGTATTCCTAAACAAAATAACCTAAATTTATTCCTAAGCGAAATAAGCTCAATGTACTACTAAACGAAATAACTTAAATATATTCCTAAACGAAATAAGCTCAATGTACTACTAAACGAAATAACTTAAATATATTCCTAAATCTGTGTCAGAGTAATCACTGTAAAAAGATGTAAATGTCCTCACGATTTTTTTTATCGTATATCAATATTAAGATATCACTGTATGTTGTTATTTGACCTTATGCTGTTCAAATACTTCTTACTTTTTTTTTATTCCAGGTTGAAATAAAGTTCGAAATGGGAGTACCTGTTAAAGTTACCGGGAACCTTTTACAAACATCAACAAATAAGGACGTATCAGAACATATTTTCACTCAAACACAGGGCAACGTCGTCTGCTTTGTGGTGAACATGCCGGAAACTGGTTACTACAAGCTCCAGATATATGCACTTCCGGTAAAAGATGACAGTAAGACCCTCCCCGGTGTCTACAACTATCTTATCAATTGCACTGACATCAACCAGGCCGTTGCTCCTTTCCCGAAACAATACGCTCAATGGAAGGAGGGATGTTATTTGTATGAACCATTCTGTATTCACAACTGCAATGATTCTGTAGAGTTCAAGGTTTACATCCCCAAGGCCCAACGTGTTGCCGTTTGCGTTAATGATGCGTGGACGCATCTTACTAATGCTGGAAATGATGTGTGGTTTGCGACTGCGAAGATTTGTGAAAACGCTAGAGTGACTCTGAATGCCAATTATGGTGGCGAGGAAACAAAATACTCCACATTGCTAGAGTATAAATTGTAATCAATTACATAAGACAAAGCTTTAGGTCAGTAGCAAAAACAATTCTAGTCAGCATCCATAGAATGTTCTATAGACATACGATCTTCCGATTATACAGGAAGGCTTAGCGAAGAGTGTGAGACTAAAATATAACACAGATATCAGAAACATTTTACTAGCCATAAACATGATCTATTGTAGCTATTTACAAATTATAAATATTTATATAAAAGAATGTTCATTTGAACGGCCAACCATATCCTCAATATGTCCATAAACGTAAGAGAACATGAGGAGATTTTGTAAGTAAGGTTTTTATACGAATTCATAAAAATGAATACATCTACACGTTTTGTCGTTTCTTTATGCATTTGTTTTTAGTATTTAGCACTTCTTTACTGATCGTATTTTCATAAGAGGCAGCTTACCAATTTTGAACATCAAATGTTAGTATGCACAGAAAAATAGCTTAGATTTTTTTTTTGTACATAAATAGACATCTAACAGAAATGAGAAGACGTCGGCGAATGTTTGACACTAGTTTATTTTCTTGAACATGACTACTGTATACCTGAAAGTTTTCGCTGTAGTTGAACTTTCGCCATCATCGTCTTAGATGAGAAGGCGAATTTAAATGAAAGCCAAATTTATATCCTAACTAGAACGGACATGCATGCTATCTATGAAACTAGGCTAAGGTGATTTAGGGCGAATTCACGACGGGATGAATATATATACTGTCGCAAGCAGGTTGAAATAACCATTGGGAATTTGCAGATATACACTAATACATTAGAAGACCATACGTTCCAGATGCAGACAATCATACTCGCAACAGTGTGTGTGTATGTGTGTGAGTGTGTGTGTGTGTGTGTGTGTGTGTGTTATGAATGCGTATATGGCCAGGTGGTTAGGACGTCGTGCATGAGGGCCAGGCGATTGGTGCCGTAGATCGAAAGTTCGAACCCCAGCCGGGACATGGCGAGTTTATTGGTGCCTTGTTATTTCTGTATCTGTGCTATTTATATATATACACATGTATATATATATATTATATATATATATATATATATATATATATATATATATATATATATATATATATATATATATATATATATATATATATATATATATATATATATATATATATATATATATATATATATATATATATATATATATATATATATCGAGGAGAAGAAGATGGGACGCCTTACATATTATTTTAAGTATGAGCAAATTAGTGAACACGTATATAACATTAAGACATTTTACTGTTTGATTGACGACTGATAACAGCCAATACTTTTCTATTTACAAATCTTATAATAAACCCCCTCGTGTGCTATAGGATTCTAAACACTAAGAATATATCTATCCGTGCAATAACAATTTATGTATGGGTGATAACAGACTGCTGAGCATGAGATAACAGCTTTCTATGTGAATGATAACACAATTCTATATAAGTGCGATATTAAATTCTGTGTGTGAAATAACCGACTTTCGAATACATGGTTTAATATCCGAAATTTAAAGTTTTAGTGTATGTGTTATTAAGTTAAAGGTTGAACTTTTCCAATTCAATTCCAATAAATCCAGTTAACAAAAGTTAACCAGATCGAGTATTAATATTTTTTATATCGCTTTGACTTTATTTTGTTTTTGTAAGTTTTATATGCCCAATAAAAATTGAACATCCGTGTTTTTCTCGTCCAATTCATTAAAAATATGTCAAATATGTCACAAATAACTATTGAAAAACGGTACAATCAGTACAAAGTTATAACAGAATTCATGGGAATCGACGACGTTGTTGCTGTTGTTGTTGTACTGTTTAATGTCCCATTCAAGAATCTTTCACCCATGCCGGTGAAGGGTTCCATTGAGCAGTCAGGGGTCTCAGACCTCGGTTTTTACACTTTCTCATCCGAAGGACAGGAAAAGCCAGCCGCCTCCGCGGAGGCTCGAACCCGCGACCCTCCGGTTGAGAATCGAGCACTCTACCACGACGACAATAATCATATCCAACTACAAGTACAGGGGTCTGTATATGAGACGGTGTGGTGTGACGGGAAACAAGAGATACCCTAAAAAGTATATGGTCGTCTTCCCAATCTGTGAAAAACACGTTTGTTAATTAATCAAAATCATTGACTGACTTGAACAGCTGCAATCGGGTTTAGTTTATTGTACAAATATCCAGATTGTGCACCAAAGACGTTTCTAATGACTACATTCCGTAACTTGTTACTTATCAGTATTGAAGTCTAATAAGAATATTACTTAAAAACTCTTTTAAAATAAAATATTCATCATCCAAGTAGATGATATATATAAATATATTGACCTTATGTTAAGTAAATTTCAAGGACTTGAAAATGATAATTTTATTCTGTGCTGAGCATTTGAGAACATATTATTGGAGAGTGGTGCAACGTGTACCAATACAGAGGTCCACATTGTCAATTAGAGGTTCTGTTGATAGATTCACTTATTTATAGCATTTCCATCGGATTTATTAGATAATTACCATCATTGTTGATTTAACTCTCAGGTACAATATTTAACTTTAGTAATTTTAAAGGTGCAGGTAAAATATATGGCCAAGTCATTAGCATATTGAAAATATCCCAATAAAATTGAAATACATGTACATGTATATTGTATACAGGGAAATTTACATCCCCGTTTTATTTTCACCCCATTCGCCCTCATCATCAGTGGGCGAATTCGAAATGGTAAATTCATCTATTTTTAATAATAAAACTCTGGGCGAATTTCAAACGGGCGAAACTGTTTGCCAGTGTATTAGAGCGAAAATAACACGGGGCGAAAATAACCCTGTATACAGTAATTGAAACAAGGCAATTGGGTTGTTTGTTCCTCCATGTTTAAATATCTTGATTGATTATCATGATACATAAAAACTCTAAAGTTGATATCAAAAGATGCTGGAATTTCTAATAGACAATATATTTGTAATGGTTGTATCCACTGATAATGCCGGTTTTCAATGCGATATACCTCGACGAACTAGAAATTAAAGACACAACAGAATCAAGCACACACGCTTCATACTTTGACATTTTACTAACTTTAGACACAGACGGGAAATTAACGGCTTTTCGGGATTTCGATTTTCCCATCGTAACTTTTTGGCATTTAGGTAACAATATCCATAATCACCTGCATGTGGTGTTTATATCTCACAAATGATTCGATATACCAGACGTGTTCAACATATGAACATTTCATATACATAGAAAAACTACATACTGACAAGTTATTGACACAGGGATATCGATAATCGGGTTTCATGTCAACGTTCCACAAATTTTACGATCGGTGTAATGATCTCGTTTGCGATTACGCTGTTTCACTAAATGAAATGTCATCTGTTCGATTGCGGTTGTTGAGACGTCTGTACAAATTGTGACGAGGATTCGTTCCTCGCGTATTTCATTTGAATTTGAATGTGGACTTGCGGTGGGTGTGAACGGTCAACAAGGAAGCTTACTCCTCCGTGGCACTTGGTCCCAGAAGTCCGTGTTTGTCCAATATTCACCAGATTTGTATATTGTATCCTGGACATCCTGGATATCTGAGATTTGTATATTTTTCAAGTTTCTGGTATTTTTTTTTTACTATTATTTGTAAATTTGTAACTAATCTTAAAACACAAAAGTAATCCATTAAATGGGAAATAAGTTGTTGTTGTTGTTGTTTAACGTCCCACTAAAGAATCTTTCACTCATATGCAGACGTCACCAAATGCCGGCGAAGGGCTTCAAATTTTGTCGACCACATAGGTGTCATGGTGTAAATTTTTTGTTTACTGGGTTGGTAGTAATAATTATACAAGATTTACGTTATGAAAACTTGTAAATTTCTTTTGAAGATGTGAAGATGTTTCATTTATCACCTTTTTATGTTTGTGAGTTCGAAAACTGAAATGATGTCGACAATCGCTAGAACAAATGTTAGAATGCATCATGTTTTCTACGCTTGCATTAAAATGGTTTTCCCGATTCAACATTATCTCAACAAAATTATAAAAAAAATATCTCTTAAGTATATTATATATCTGATTATGTGTATGTCCTTGACTTAACGAGGCTAAAAATAAGTAGAATCTGATAAAAAATAAATTTGAACGTCTTTTATTTCTACATCGCGGAAAGATAAGTAAGAATAATTGATTTTACATACAGACTGTTTTATTGCCTAATGTATCTATAAATGAGTACAAGTTGGTTTTGGCATCTCTGCCAGCTCAATGCAGCTCTGTGAATTTCTTTTTAATATTCGTCTAAAATTTATATTTTCGATGCTATTTAAAATTTTGCTCTATTTAATAGTCGTTCCATAGACGTTATTTGTGTTATTCCACATGAAAACCCGGAAAACGCCTATTTATTTTTCTTATATAAATTATTATACTTCCTATTTCTACACACGAAACTACTGTGTTATTACCAAAAAGCTTTTGTGAGGATCATAAAATTACTGGTTCCGTCGTTCACAGTTATTCATAAAACAATATAACTTTGCTGTTTTTCATCACTTTCTTTATTTAATACTCTTGTGAAACGATATGGCATAACATATATATACAATATGTTTCAATCATGATTTTTGGTATACGGCTATAGCGATTTTGCGGCTGAACTTATAAATAGCATGATGTACTGCGGCATGATAAATAGTATCTCATGTTTTAACGTAACAATAAATTTACAAACAAAACAAAACCAAATGTGACTTGGCAAACAATTATCAATATTTATACAATTACAACAACACGATACAGTCATTTATATATATATATATATATATATATATATATATATATATATATATATATATATATATATATATATATATATATATATATAACGAATTGAAAATGTCTAAATGTTACAAATTTCTACAGAATGTGGCATCTTTGTAGTAATGTATTGTGACGTCGAGATATTGTGTCATTTTCAAATCGATTTTCAATCAATTTGTTCTATGCCAAGCAACATTAATAATTCACACACACACACATACACACACACACATACACACATGAACATCTATATTCTCCTATCTGTCGAGTTGACCAATTTTTTCAAAATAGGTAAAATACTTGCGCAGATATAAGTGCGCAAAACATATTGTAAATATTGCTTATATTTGAATACATACATTTAGCGTACATTCTAAATTATTATTTACATCTAAGCATACTTTATCAGATGTTAAAATTAGCAAAATTGCCGACTTGAATACAACAAAATTTTTAAATCATCTACACATGTTTTATTCGATTGTCCCATTCATGTTCAAGACTCTCTCTCTCCGTTTGGTGGCGCCTGGTGTAGCAGGGAGAGTATTCAAGTCATGTGTGGTGAATTCCAGAATTCTTACACATGAATTACAGATTTATTTTGTAATACAGTCAAGAGTTTATAGGAATGCAAGTAGAAATTGTTCGCATTGAAACTTTGGTGGATCCAGAATACGTTTAAATGTATATCAGCTATTGATGTTTAATATTCAGCGGATTAGATTTGCTTCATTTATTATAAAGTAATAAATGCCATCACAAAGAATATTATAATCACAGATAGCAACGTATTAATTATTATTTAATATTAAAGATTAATATCCAGAGGTGGTATCACGTGCTATATAGGAGTAAGCATCCTCTGTTTACCGGTCACATCCGCCGTAAATCCACAGTCAAACCCAAATGAAATAAGTGACGTGTCACCAACCGCTACCTAACAGGTAACGCAACATTGAATTTAATGAAATGTATTAACTGCAAAGAACCCTCACTGCTCAATGGCCGTTAGTGCCGAGCAAAGAACAAAATTGTAAGCCCTTCACCGGCATTTGGTGATGTCTCCACATGAGTGAAAGGTTCTTGAGTGGAACGTTAAACAACAATAGAACCTTGATTTTCTATCAGATAGCCTTTTTGTTTCTGGTTGTTGTTGTTAACTTGTTGTTGTTTGATCACAATGTATTTCACCTTTAACCAGAGAGGGTTCGAAATCCGTTGGAAACTAAGTTGATTGGGTAGAATCATTTATCAGTATGCTCACTGCGTCGTTAAACAAGATATGCATTGTGGATCATAAATGAATCATAATACAGTAACCACACTCTAAATTCACAAATATTTGGCCCCTTGGTCTTTATCAAGTGAGTCTTTCACTTGATAAAGGCCAAGGGGCCTAAAATTGTGTAAATTTGGAGTGTGTTTACTGTTCTTTTTTTCGCATAATGATTGTTGGTTAGTTCTATTGTTGTTTAACGTTCAACTCAAGAACCTTTCACTCATGTGGAGACATCACCAAATGCTGGTGAAGGGCTTAATATTTTGTTCTTTGCTCGGATGGCCATTGAGCAGTGAGGGTTCTTTAACGTTTAACATCAAATGTGATAGGGGACCTCGGTTTTTACTGTCTCATCCGAAGGATAGGAAACCAACCTGTCGCCTGCTGAACTCGAACTCACGACCTCACGATCTGACTGAGCCAGGCGGGCTCTTTCATAATGGTACTTCTCTTTGGAGGATATATGGTCGTGCTCCAGAATACTATCTACCATTCCAAATAGGGATAAAACTTGAAGAATACAATACCCGGATATCAGTATAGAAATAACTTTGTTTATGGGTCGTCGGTCTAATATTGCAGTTTCACACATTTGACGAAGACTAATTCGTTATCAGCATCGTGCATATATAACTTTAAAGTGCAGAAATAAACAAAACAAAAACAGTAGAACAGTACTGTTATTCAGTCGGGACAGAGTCGAAAGACTTTCTAAAAATACTACAGTTTAGAATATTTTTATAACACTTTTTATGAACTGAAATTCTCAAACTTCCAATGCGACTTAGTTTCAAGTTACAATGAAAAAGTTATATGTAATACAATATGTGTAACAGCTTACTTGGATAAATATAAAATAGAGAGGCACAATATAGGGATGTTGCCTTAATTATTACAATTCTGGGATACCCATATGACAGTCTACAGTCCGGTGTTCGCCAGTAATCCCCCTCTATCCATATCCTATCATATGTTCTTTTTCCTAGTAGTTCTTAAGGCGAATAGTTATACACAAATCATGTTATTTATGAATGCATGGTTAGTTCTGAAATTTTATTTCAGAGATAACTGATATGGAAAATTGAAACCAAAAATATATTTCTTGTTTACACTTACGAAGATTATTTGGAAGATATCTTAAAGTCTAGACGAAGAATGACTAAACGGGTTTTTAATGACACATGTCGAATGCGTTTGCCTCTCTCTCTCTCTCTCTCATTCTTTCTTTTGTTAGGAGGCGCCTGGTGTATGATGGAAAGCATTCAATTCATGTGTGGTGAATTCCTGAATGCCTACATATGAACTACAGGTTTATTTTGTAATACAGTCATGAGTTTATAGCAATGCGAGAAGCAAATTGTTCACATTGAAGTTCTGATGGATCCAGAATACGTTTTAATATAACAATCGCAGATGCTAAAAGTTTTACCAGTAATCTTCAGTATGTCCAGCATACAACAGCTAATAGGTATCGCCAAACCTATATCGTTGACAAATGTTCTAATGAACTTGTTTTCGGTTATAATTACGATAAATACTAGATAATTAATTAACTACATACAGGGAGTGGAATCCTAGAGATTCATACTATTTACTATATATATTGTTGTGTGGCGTAAAATGTCATTCCAAATATTAAATCATATATATAATTCAAAGATTGATATTTTTAATTTCAGAGAGAAAGAGATAGAGATAGTGCATTCTCATTCATTGTACTATTCAGACGTATTCAAGCCTTACTCAGTTTATATTTACTTGTTTACATGTTAACACTTAATTTTTAACTGTATACTGTACTATTAATCATGGCAAATAAATGTGCATGTCTTTATTTTATAAATACTTGTCTTTGAAATATTTGGAATCTGATTTGCAAACACTCCAGGGCCATGAAACAATTATAAACCAATTTGCATCACGAATCATTATCATGGTTTTGTTGGCATGTAAGAACACTTCAGATCTCCACTTTATGGATTACATAATGTTGTATGTATAGATTCACTTAGTCCATATAAAAAGTGACTTTTCTTTATGACAATACTATTAAATGGTGAAAATATCTGTCGACTTGCATCATTATTTTATAGACAATCTAAGTTACAGCGATGCAAAAATGTTTCTACTTGTTTCATGCAGTCTACGGCAAAATGGTTGTCATGACAAAAGCATTGCATCTGCGGAATTCTAACATTACATCAAGTTATGCGATAAACAAATAGCTTGTTTAATCCTTTATCAGTAACCTGATTCAGATCACAAAATCTTTCAAAAATATATGTCCCTGATCTACAATGTGTGGTAAGAAGGTACATAAGACGTGTCAGCTGTAAATACAAATTTACTCATGAAATGATCGAGAGGGAGCCAGACAGGTTATATGGATTTTACTATAGCTTCCGAGTATACTATTATAATTACAGAATGTCAGCTTAATTAAAACGGTTTTATTAAAAATACAATACTAAGATCCGACATGAATGATATTCTATATACAATTATTTCATCTAATAAGGGGCCTTAAGGTGCCCACCAGGCAAATTTGGTTAACATTGCAGAAGAAGTAAAATATTTCAAAATGATAATTATAAACTGATATGTTCGGTTTACTTAAAATATCTTAAACACTTTATGGAGTCCCTATGGGCCCTAGCCCCTATTCATTTGCATGCGTTGTGCACCTTTATATGGAGGTAGTTCCTGCCAAAATCCAGATGCTAGCAATAGGTCACCATGATCCTTTCGCTCAAGTGACATAAAAATACAGGTCAAGTTTGATTCAGATTGGCCCAAGGGTTCTCGAGTACAACTTGAAAAATTTCTAAAATTTTACCAAAAAACATACTTTGCTTATCTAGGTGTCTGTGACCTTGACCTTTAACCCAAAGACCTTGAAATGATACCATATTATGCTTTAGTTCGACAAGTGCTAACAACATTCTAATATATCTTAATATTGTGTGTCTTTCAGTTTTGAGTTACAAAGCTATTTGTATAAAAACTGTACCTTATGTTAGTGAAGTGCCCCCTGGCGGCTTGGTTATGAACAAATTCGTTTTGATTCGTAAACCTGTAGATATGGACATAAGAATCATGTGTGCAAAATGTGAAAGTCCTATGACCATTGGTTCAAGAGAAGCAGATTTTTAAAGATGTACCAAGATGTTACACTTTTAAATCCTGGCCCTTTTCCTTTGCAAAATTGAAGAAAGGGCCCTGCCAATTTTGGTTGAATTACGTTAAGTGGTTCTTGAGAAGAAGTCGTTTAAGTGGCATTAGCTGTTTTTCTTCAAAATTTATATCTCCGGATTTTTTTAATACTTAGATTGATATACAATAAGCAAACAAGAGATATACACAGGCATAAATATTCTTAAATCTATAAATTTTTAGAAAATTGCTTGAGAAACCCAGATTTGGCACTTTTACACTTGCAATTGATTAACTCAAGCTTACTATTTCTATATAAATTTCACAATGGACCTGACCTTATTTTCACAAAATACATTTATATTAGAATATATTCTATGCCTGTGTAGTTTTTATTTGTTACTATACATCAAGTACAAGTAAAATTAGAAAAAAAAATCGAAATGGTTTTAGGTAAACACAGCCAATGCCGGACAACGGACATTTGGTTAATAGCTCACTTGACCCTTCGGGACAGTTAAGCTAACATCTAGAAAATTGTGAACCACAGGGGCCTCGCTGCATATCACGGTAGAGATCAGAAAAATATTGGCGCTCTATCTTTAACTTAATTGGTCAAGGTATTTGTTACATACCCCTTCCATAATATTTACATTACACGAAATGTAGAATGTAGAAAAAAGAGTGATAATTGATAGGGAAAAACTAAGTCAAGCGCAGATAGCCCACAAACAGCCAATGGCACTCGTTTCCCAACTTGATCAATGTATTGCCCATGCACACCTTCCATGTCGATTTAGTTGAAATATAGTAAGAAATGTAGAATTCAGCGTGCTGCCAATAAGTGGATTGGAAAAAAACTAAAGTCAAGGGCAGTAACTCCCATAAATGTTATCTTTCTTTCTTTTATTGTTGTTTAACGTATCTTTCACTCACTTCACCAAATGCGTGTGAAGGGCTTCATATTTTGGCCTATGCTCAGCACTTACGGTCATTGAGCAGTGAGGGTTCTTCAACATGCCGACACCTACTGTGACACGGAACCTAGGTTTTTACTTTCTCATCCGAAGGACAGGAAACCAACCTGCCACCGGTTGGACTCGAACTCACGACCACAAATATATGACACTTTTTAAATGGCTGCGAGATAGACCAGCATCAACGATGTGCATGAAAATGTGGCTGTGAGACAGACCAGCATCAACGATGTGCAGGTAAATGTGGCTGTGAGAACGATCAGTATCAACCATGTTCAGGCCAGTGATAGTGTGGCAGTGAGATAAACCAGCATCAACGATGTGCACACAAGTGTGGCTGTGAAATAAAACAGTATCAACGATGTGCAGGCCAGTATGGCTATGAGATAAACCAGCATCAACGATATGCAGGCCAGTGTGGTTGCGAGAAAGAGCTGCATCAACGAAATGCAGGCCAATGTGTCTGCGAGATAAACCAGCACCAACGATGTGCAGGCCAGTGTGGTTGCGAGAAAAAGCAGCATCAACGAAATGCAGGCCAGTGTGGCTGCGAGATTAACCAGCATCAACGAAGAGCAGGCCAGTAAGGCTGTGAGAAAGACCAGCATCAACAAAGTCAACGTTCATATTTGTGTTCAAGGCCAATGTAGCTGTAAGGAATGTGAAATCAATGACGTTTGAACCACACTTTTGCGACTTCCTCCATCCCAGTTTTTCTTTTTTTTCTGTCTAGAGTAATAGGTGTACGTATGCATCACAAATACAGTATTAGTATATCTCAAGGTAGAACGCAAATATCCAAAACATGATTTTTGTTCCTCCATTGATTTACCGAGTTAAACCTAGATTTATGCAAAACAAAATTTGAAATTAGTAGCTTTATTCCTCCTTTATTATCAATTATTTGTAGTTGAATACAGGTGACTTAAGTCTAAATTGTTTAAGATAAACCATTTTTTAAATTTAGTTATATTTATAGTCATTGAATCTTCAAACTTTTGGTTTTTTTTTCATTCATTCGGTTTAAAATGCATTTTGTGACAATGCAAAATCTAAAGGGAGAATTAACAAAAGGTACTGTAAGTAAACAAGTAAATATCTACAGGTGGAAAGTTACCAAACCGTACAGTGAAATGTTGCGCGTCCACTTTATTACATTTAGACACATTATTTGGTATACACGATACATTTTTGATAAATAATAATTGTTTAAACAAAACGAAATAGATGTGCAACCCTGGATTCCGTAGCAATTTGAGAGCAATTTCAGTTCATACAAACCTATAAACAGATATATCTTACTCAAGAAAATACAACTGTACACTCAACAAACTGTCCAATTTGTTAGTTACAGTAATTGCAGTTTATGCCATATTCATCAACGGTGGCGGTCACCTTTAAATTGTTGTTTGTTTATGCCACCTAAAATTAAAAGTGAAGAGAACCATAATGCAAAATCGGCCTATAGTAAAAACCCATATGACCTGGCGGGGTCGAGTCTTGTGAGCATTTTTTTACCTGGACGAGTTTAAATTTTCAGTAATAAAGCATATCATTAAAATTACACAGATAAGAGTAATCGTTCCTACTTGTTACCACACATAAGAGAATATTCAGTGAGTCAAGTTTTCACGTGCAGCTTGTCATAACCGAAAATTGAGTGGAATCACCTATTTGATAATCAAAAGGTTACTCCGCCCTGCCATCATATGTGAATCGGACAATACCCGGGAAGAAACCACCGACACATCAGCAAGTAAACTAGCATTCTTTCCCACAAAATTTGTTAAGGTTCCAGGTAAGCTCGGACCAGCATGAACTAGTCGCGACACTGTGGTTTAAAAGGCGATATAGCAACCATTTAGCCACAGAGGTTTCTTAGAACTTATTAGTTGCATAGTTTACATGTCAGATTTAAAGACATATCTTCGATATATTCAAACAAAAAAGCTATAAACAACATGCAAAGTGAACATTGTATAAACAAAGAGCTGTGGAAAGACTACAGACAGTAAAATGCAAAATAAAATGGATACATCATATCACAGTATACATTGTCCGATTCACCTAAAATGGCGCAGCGGAGTAACCTTTTGATTATCATACGGATGATGCTACAGAGTTTTCGGTTATAACATAGCCGCACGGGAAAAACGTTTTATTCCTCACTGGATACTCTCCTATGTATGGTGAAAAGTAGTAAGGATTACTCTAGTCAGTGCAGTTTTAATGTTGTTTTATTACCTAAAATTTAAATTCGTCCTGTCACGAAAGGGTTCGCCAGACTCCACCCCACCAGGTTATATGGATTTTACTATACTGCTGAACAACATCTTTCAAACAATTTTTCACACCTAATGAAGTCAATAGTTAAAGGTACATTCCCCTCCTACACAATAACCTCGACACATTTCATTATAGAAATATCCGAAATAACAAGCTTCAATATTTCCATTTTCACAAATTTTCGGCCCCTTGGATTTTATCAAATGAAAGACAACTTTATGAATATTAGTTACATAGTATTAAGTCTGCACAATACAGTTTCATGGCAATTGGTTTTATAGGGTTTTTTTCACGTAACTAAACTTAACTTTGGAGAACATTGAGTTTTATTTAATGTTTCCAACCATTTCATTGCAGGAAATACAATTCAGTAGAAGTGACTGCACATTTTTGTCATTTTTACAGAGCTAGAATGAAAACTACATGTATATCAAAATCTATTTCAGTTTTGTCTCAGTTTTTCTCTCTCTCATCAGTCAAATAAAGAAATCAGCAATATACGAGATCTAACAAATTTTAACCTCACCATCATAGTGAGGGCCCTTTATTCAGCCATGTAAGTGGCAACCTAATGATTCCAGACAAACAAAACAATTCAATGTCCCACTGCAAGTGGTACTTCTCTTAGTATTTATCAGACACATCATAAGAAAAGTCTAGGAAATTTGTCTTGGACTGTAATTCCCAAGGTTTTTTTTTCAAAAATAAGAATTGAAACACTTATTCAATTGCATTCTATATTTTCTTTATTCATGTACAACAAAGCACTATATCTCAAAATGAATGAACAAGAGCAAAACCTGAATTGATGGTACTGAAAATAATTGATGACAAATATCATTTACTTTTAACATAACAATCTTCTATACTGCACAATCTCACAAAAGATATAATTAAAAAAAGAGACTAAACACTCTTATAAGAATGTCGCAATGAGGTTGACCCAGTAATAAGAATGTCATACCCGGGTTAACCCACTTAAATAATGTCACATTTCAGGGTAATCAATTTATAGCAATGCCAGATAAGATTTAATACAATGTCACAGAGAAGTGAAATTAAATGTTTTGTAATATACACTATACAATTAAGTTACAAACTTAATCAATACAGATTTTCAAATCCCTCTGAAAATACAAACAGACTTAACAGATGTATGCCATCAGCCATTTTCCTCCAACACTTTCAAAACTGATCAAAAGATGCACTGCTGTTTAATTTTAAAGAGGAAATTAAGATGCACTGGTGTTTAATTTCCAAGAGTAAATTAACAATCATAAATATTTACATCTGTTCAACTGTTAAATCTCAATTTCCTGACAGAATATATTCTTATTCTCAAACTATTCTGATAGCACTCTTAACAAGAAATTTTTATCCTCAGAATATTCCCATAGCACTCTCAAAAATGAATCATCAAAAAGAAAAAAAAAGGTCCAATTCTCCAAGGAAAAACATAATAAACACAACACTATAAATTCCAATGTTTTTGATTTCGCTTTGTGTCTCTTAAACTCCTTTACAAAATATTTAACAAATTAAAACAGTATATTTCAGCAATAATGAAACTGATCCAATTTATCAGACTTAATCCATTTCAACAATAAATAACATTCATTTTTACACAATCATGTGTTTGTTAAAAACTGGTAGAAAAAGGAAAGAGAAAATGGCATATGACTTATGTGTATCTAACCGTTGTCCAGCCTTCATCTTCTTCATCGCCAGCCCGCTTAGCTGTCAAGATAAAAATAAAAAATAATTATCAAATTAAAATATGTAACAAAAACTAATTTTAAGCATACTTTTACAACAATTAAGTATTGAATTTTTGTTTTATTTTTTGTGTCACTTAAGAAATGCAAAGAACTGAAACAATATTCTTACAAAAATTACAAACAAAAAGGCCTCTATTATTCAAATTTTGTATTTCTTATCATTCCAAATTCAATTAAGGCATTAAATTATTGATCCATGAAAAAAAATACTTCAACCAAAATGTAATTAGTGTTCAGTTCAAAAGTTAAAAGGGAAATTATTTCTTGATAATGAACTGAAAAACAATTTCAAATTTAAAGTAGAACAAACTTACGTTTTTCTTGTTTATCACGCCAACTTCTACCGCCCTCTTTGCTCGGCATTTGTGACTCTGAACCACCACCTGTAGAAAAATAATAAAGAAAAAAGTTCTCAGGTTGAAAAACAATTATAAACATATAATACAAGACCTGAACATGTGATTTTGAATAGTATTTTAGGCTACAAAACAATTTTTCAGTTATATGACGGCAAGGCTCAAAGAGTCAAACCCTTTGCTGACCAGATGTGAGAAATTTATTGTTCAAATCATGATCCTCTAACCACTCAGCCACAGAAATGAAGACAAGATCATGAGATGTATCTTACTGTGATAATTATTTCCCTAAGGTTTCATTTCTCTTGTCCTTACCACAGAAATGATTTAGGGAAATCTAAAAAAAGCCAACTTCTGAAGAGGGTCCACCACCTAACAAAGCAAGGTGGTCTTAATGACTGTTGGACAAGGCCCCTCCAGATGCTCTAAAGTTATTGGTGAAAACATTACTGGTAGCAAATCACACTATGTTCAACAGACAAATCTTTAATTTTCTCATTGTAAGTCAAGGAGTGAGCTATAAAAAGAAGGAAATAGATTGCTTTTGAAAACTAGCTTTTTAAAAAGACAAACGTATGTACTACAGGCACTTATATCTATCAATGGAGGTCAAGAATTATGTACTGAGTAATATGTAATTCTAGAACACCCCCCATTAACAGAAACAAGTGTCTATGGTTGCTATATGTAATCTGACATCAACTGAATTGTGTAAGTTGTAGGTCTACTTTTGCCCACACTTTTCACTTGCCCGGTTGGACATAGGACAGAGACTTGACTTGCCTTGTCACTTTTAAATACCTGGATAATTAGGCTTTGTCTTTACCAACTTACAACCAAATCTTTGTATTGACTTGATACCATGACTCAAATCAGGGACCTAACACTTGTAAAAGGAAAAATGTTATCATTAGGCTGCCTCAAATGGTGGTTTTAACCATGAAATGTGAATCAAATCAAATGACATGTATAATGCGTTTGAGTACATTTAGGACGGAGAAAAATCGAATTTTTGCAGAAAAGAAAATTCATGTGTAATAATAACATACATCAAAGTATTTCTAAATACACTGCATAACACATAAGCAACTTTCAAAAATTATGGTCCAGAGATGAGAAACTTGTTTATAAAACCTAATGTAAAATACAGGTAGAAATTTGCCTTTATTCCGACGTGTTAGTTACTAAATTGAACAGTGCTGACGAGTTGTGAATCGTATAGGGCCATCTCAGAAGGTCAAAATTATAAAATGAACCTCTGTCTTTCGTGAAATACTAGTTAATGTACAAAAACCACCGATTCCCAGCTTGGTCGCACACCTTTGGTGACATTTATAGTATTGCAGGCTTTAATGTAGGCCTAGAGAAGAGGAGCAAAGGCATTCTCTGTTCAAAGGGCGAATTTCAGTAAAATGTGGTAAGTGATTTAGTATTACAAAATACATTTAAATGATATGCAAAACAAGACATTTATAATTTATTTAGGTACCAACTGTTTTATTTTGTAGATGTTGTTTCTAAGATGATAACGTGACTACTTGACAAAAACGTCTATGAATGAATCAAATTGAATTAACATATTTAATGTAACATTGATTTATATATGTTTTCCTGACCGAGGATGTTATAGCATTAACCAGTCTGCAAATGAAATCAAAATGGTGAGCTCACCAATCAATCAAGCAACAGTCTGTTGCACAGGAGAACTGTCTTACACAAGACCTCATTTTAGTTTCTTACGCAAGACCTCATTTTAGTAAATGTAAAAAAAAAAAAAAAAAGGCACTTCCCAACACGGAAAATCTCTGAAACTAGACTTTTCCCAGATATGAAGCATATATTCAAACCTAAATTGGATTGACATTAAAAACTCAAATTCTGTCATACTGTTTCCTTATTCCCAAGATGCTGCCGTGCACAACTAAAATGTGTTTACATTCAGTTGAATGGTCACTTGTGTTCACATGACAAAAAAGTACATAATACAGGCTGTATTGCCCATTGTTTTAAACCATTGCCATGAAATGACAGAAATTTTCACCCTGCTGGCATTCCTCTACGAAAGAATGAAACATTTCCACTCAATTCAATATTACTCTTTGACACAACCCCTTCAAATTTATTTTATGTCCGATATCTTTAACCATGTGAAAAAGGTTCTATATATTATGTTATATGGTAAACATGATTGAATTTGATTGATTGGTCACTTGTGTTCATATGACTAAAAAGTATGTAAGACAGGCTGTTCTGCTGATTGTTTTAAACAATCATCATGAAATGACATAAATTTTGAAGATTTTCTAAGAGTACACGGCTCAATTTTGTGGATGGATTTATGTAGTAAATTCTGTGCAATTATATATTGTACAAGCGATTTCATTTTAAGTAAGATAATGGTTCCAGATATAAATGCCTTTGGGAAAATCGCGAAAAACCTTGTCCTACTTGTACCCAAACGCATTATACAAACCTCTTCTCCATGCATCCTCTCTATCACCTCCTCTCCTGTCATCTCTAGGTGGACCCCTATCATCCCTTGATCTCCATCCATCCCTGTCACGGTCTCCAGCTCGATCTCTCCATGAATCTCCACCTGTTCTTCCTCCTCCTCCTCCACCTCTCCATGGACCTCTTTCCTCATAATCATCTCTTGACAATCTGTCGCGATCATCTCTTCCAGAAGGTCCACGTCTATCTCTCCAGGTATCCCCACCTCGTCTGTCATCCCTCCTGTCATCTCTCCTATCATCTCTTCTGTCATCTCTTGGAGGACCTCTATTTCTCCATCCATCACGATCATCCCTTGGAGGTCCTCTCTCACGCCATCCATCTCTATCATCCCTGGAAGTACGATCCCTCCATCCACTACCATCTCTGTCATCACGTGGCGGATATCTATCTCGATCTTCTCTTGGTGGGGGACCTCTATCCCCAAAATCTCTATCACCTGAGGGAGCGGGTCGACTTCGCCATCTATCAGATGACTCTCGGTCATCAGAATAGCTAGACTGTTCATCACGAGACGATCTGTCTCTCCATCCATCACGAGCTGGTGGAGCACTTTTTCTCCACCCTTCCTCATCCCTATGTGGAATATCTTGGGGGGGTTCATCTCTACTGTCTTCCCATTCCTCATCAGGCCTAAAAAAAGATATTAATAAGTATTCTCAGTTTTCATTCATCATACAAGTAAATCATTAATTTTTTAAAACGTTTGACAAGTACACCTCACTTAATATGAAATTAATTTTCCATGACGCCAAAACCTTGTGGTGAAAAGAGGCGAGAGTGATCATGGTTAAAAATGTGATGCTCTTACCATTTAGCCACAAGTTCTTTGAACATAAACAGTGGTCCCCCTATTTGCAACCACCCCAACAAGCAACCACCCCCTTAAGCGACCAAATTTTCGAAACATAAGCCTTTTTTAATGATAAATTACCTCTTATAAGAAACCACTCCCATAACGTGACCAGCGACCACTTTTCATCAGCCAAATCACGTTGATTCCATAAAAAAAAAAACCTTACGAGCCGACAGTGTTTTTTAAAAAGTGTAACATTAAATAGGAAACTAATTATTCACTAGCTCTACCGCGTAACCAAAAGTGAGCGACCTTTTTTTTTTTTTTAAACTCGATTAATTCTAGCCCGCACCGTTTCTGATCCGCTTTATCCTACTAGTTTAATGAAGTGATCGTAGTGAACAGAATATAACGACTGAATGATTCGGGTTATTTGAAAAATAAAGTACGAAAACATCAAATATGAAACTCAATAACACACTAGTTCTACCAGGTAACCACTGTTTTTATTATCTACAAAATTGAGTCTCATGAAAACGAAAAGGTTTGAACGAGAAACTGTACCAGTGGCATATTACAAAACGTTCCCCACTGCAGTCTCGATTAAAAAATAATGAAAACTATAAATACACATTTCCTATCTTGAACGATCGAAACAAGTACCAGTCGGCAAATATGAAACTCAATAACACAGAGGTAACCACTGGGTCCATGAAAACGGGGAACGAGAAACTGTACCAGTGGCATATTCAGAGGGGGCCAAGGGGACACGTTCCCCACTGCAGTACCCTCGATTAAAAAATAATAGGCCTATAATTCCCTATAAATACACATTTCCTATCTGCCTGTAATCGATCGCAACACAAGGTGCCAGATATCGTTCATCCTTCGTCTGTCATATCAACACTTGGTGAAGTCTTCCGAGTTTGAAATCTAATTAAAGGATTATAAGGTATTAATCCTCATTATGGATGTTAAACTGGGTACTGTCAAAACAACGTACAGGTGTGAAATAAACTCGAGTATTATGTTTAGTGTTTGGAACATTTTTAATTAAATTATTATGTGAACACGTCTGTGTGAGTGACAATGTGAACCTTTTAAATCAGATGATGCTAATGAATATTGCACCAAAAAGAACCAAATTAACATGTAGATGTAATATCAATGAATAAAAATTTTCTGAAAATTGTATTACGAGATGTCGTTTATCATTGTCAATTTATCGGTAGACATCCTCCCAGGAAAGACCACATGCCTCTTTCATTTAGGGTGGTCTTATAAGGGGGGACCACTGTATAATATTCCTTCCTTTAAATACAGTAGAACTTCAATTAGTCTAACTTCAATGAGTTTTATAATTCAAACTTTTATGAGTCGAATTTCTCGATGTTTCGAAATAATTATTGGGCCCATTTCTTTAAAAACAATGAAAATTCCTACATATAATTTGAAGTCAAATTTTGCATGTGAACAAAATCGGCCCAGGATAATTCTTCTACTTCTCATAAAATTTAAATTTTTTATTCTTACAAAAATTAAATTAAATTTAGCACTTATTACTAATCATAATGCCCCTCTATGTCTTAAATGGTTTTGAAGCAGTCATATACACCTTATAAAGAGACTGAAACTAAAAAAATATGATTCATGGTTACCTTCCATGGGTTGAAGTCCCGATGTTTTTAACTTTTTCAGGTGGTCCCTTGAACTTCGACTCATCGAAGTTCTACTGTATAAGATTTTGCTTTTTCAAATGTAATAGTAAATGCAATATAATTATGTTATTACAATGTATACTTTACTGTTCTTCAGCTCAACTGCAAACCATTTCATTGTTTTATTTAGTTTGAAATTTTGATAAGGCACACGAACGTCTTAATCACACCGAGAAATTGAATAATAATTACAGAGCAGTATTTAACAATTATTCAACATTTTTAAACTGAACTCATTGACATTTTTCAAAACAAACCTCTTGGTTGGACTTGGTTCTTTTTTCCATCTTTCTTGTCTCTGTTTTTCTCTTTCTCTCCAACCACCTTCCCTAGACGGTTTCCAAGCACTTGCTGACCCACCGCCACTTCCTTCTGTTTCATTTACCCTGTCCCTCCAACTTGAACCACCTGGCCTTTCCATTGGTGGCAAGTCACGACCTCTGCCTCTGTCATCTCTGCACAATGAGAACAAGAAAGTGAAAATCTAAAATCATATTTTGGCAAAATTAGTATTACTGCATTTTTCAATCTCTGCTCAAATAATTTATGTATACACTTCACCTTTAACAAAAATAGAAACAAACAAGAAAATAACATTTTACCATTGGCACGTTACAGCAACTTGATGCCAGTATATTTAATTCATTATTTACACCTTTATTTGCATGGTTATTTTATATTTTGAAGCTTAGCAGAGAATGACCAATTCATTACACTTGTCGGAAATCGACCAATTTCCTTACACCCAACTGGTCTAACCATTCGACAATACATACCATACATATACTAGTATATCATCATCCGAAATTACATAAAATATATTTTTGCTTTACTATCAAATCACCGAAAAAAATTAATTACTGCCACTTTACACCAAAATCAAGTTTTTTACTCATATGAGGTCAAGTTTTCATACCGAGCAGTCAAATTAATAAACTAATAAAGTGTTTCTATGTTAGAGTTGATTTCTGGTGCACAACAGTCTTGAGTCCATTTGACCAAATGTCAACAGAATCATGGAAGAGGCAAATGCAGTCCATACTTCCAGATACATCTTCAAACTGACAATGTAGAGGTCTACCAAGGCAAATTGGCACTTGTTTACAAAATGAGTCTAAATTTAACCATAATGAATGACAGGCTTCTTGTTGTATTACAGCTTTAGTAATGAATGGAATCCATGCAAGGCAATACTTTTTATCTGCACAACCTATATTTGGAAAATAGACCTTATTGTTTTGGTTTTTGACACAACCCGTATGTGTCTCTCTACCTTGGTACACCTGTACTAAGGTATAATTTAATACAGATATACCTTGATTTGTCTTGTATTTCTTCCCGCCGTTTGGCTTCACGTTCCTCTATCTCTCTTTCTCTTTGTCGCTGCTTGTTGGCCTGTTCTTCTAGTTTAGCTAATCGTTCTTCATACTCTCTCTTCTCTTCTTCCAATTTTTCTCTTTCTATCCTCTCTTTCTCTTCACGCTCTGAAAAAAATGTACACAAGATGTTTTATGTAGATCAACAATGTAACATTTGACAATAATAATGCATCTTTGGCCTTCACTAAAACAATTTGTTTTGGAAGTGGGTCATTCACTTGGCATATTTCTATTTGTAAATTTCAATATACAAATTGGACAAAATTTAAGATTTTGATCAGAAATGAAATAAGAGGGCAAAACTGCCTTAAAAAACTTTTGGGGTAAGCTTTTTTTTTAGGTGGTAGGTCAGGTCATACCAAACATCCTTATTTTCTTTTATCTTAAACTGGTTTTGATCTCTGCATTTTAACTCATTTTTATTTTAAATTTTCCATGTCGTCTATCAGATCACATAATACATGTACTTTTATTGTATACTGCAGCCTAGTTGCAATTTTCCCTCTTAGATCAGTACAAAGTATATAAACAACTTCAAATAACAGTACATGTACCTTGTTTGGTCAATCTATATAGGGTGAACATTTCCCTTCACACATGATATTTATACTCTTGTTAAATGCTGCCTGTGTGTGTAAAAAGCAGTGGCATACATAAATGCTTACGTTCTTCATTAATAATTTGTTGTACACTGATGTACCAAACCATAAAGTCAAACCATTATACCACAATATGTACCTAACTGTGCTAATATTAAACATATAACCCTTTGAAAAAGAGGGGGATGGAGGTAACAACGTCCCTGAAGGTAGACAGTAAAAATAATCCAGTAGGAGTCTTCACCGTGGATACCGAAGGTATACAGAGTCCACAAAATAATAGATTTAAAGAATTCCAAAAAGGGGTTTGTGTCCAACTCAAAAACTCTGTACGCTTGTATAAATTGTATTTACGTTGAGCTTGTTGTTTACATGTTTCAGCTCCAAGTGGAGCCGTCTTCAGAATCTTATTTCACCCTTTGGTATGGCTACTGCCCGAGCACCTCATCAGAATTTAACCTTTGACGATTATTCAACTTATCAACTCATGAATAACAATGGACCCTTCTGTAAATCAATGACTAAGACCAGTCCAAATGTGTCTTTAGGGGTGAATAAGTTAACATAATAACATAAACTTTCCTATATCAGAAAACTTGTCAATTGTCTTATTTTACCTCTTTTAAGAGCTTCATCTCTTGCTCTCTGTTCTGCCTCAGCCTTCTCCTCTATCCATTTATTCCTTCTCTCTTCTTTTCTCCTATCTTTTCTCTCCAGTAATCTTTTCTTTCTTTCCTCAGCAAGTTTTGATTCAAATTCAGATAGCTTTTTCTGAAATGAGTAATAAAATATTCTAAATAGTTATTTACTATGTATTTTGTAGCTACGATTTGCAAGGAGTCGGCCTGGCTCAGTCGGTAGCTCGCTCGAGCGAGGTCGCGAGTTCGAGACCCGTCGGCGACAGATTGGTTTCCTGTCTTTTGGATGAGACAGTAAAAACTGGAGGTCCCGTGTCACAGTAGATGTCGCCACGTTAAAGAACCCTCACTGCTCAATGGCCATAAGTGACAAGCATAGGCCAAAATTTGAAGCCCTTCACTGGCATTTGGTGACATCTCCATATGAGTGAAATATTCTTGAGTGGGACGTTAAACAACAATAAACATTTGCAAGGAAAACTTTACACACTTTAAAATTGCAACACACACAACACCACAGAAGTGACTTTTTTCATATACTTGACACTTGATTGTATGGTTACCTATCATATCAACTGTATGGCTACCTACCATATCAACTGTACTACCTACAATCAACCTACCTACATATAAACTGTGAATACCTCAAACTGTATGGATACCTATTGTATCAATTGTAGCATCATCATACCAGTATGGATACTTGATAAACTGTATGGATACCTGTATATCAACTGTATGGATACCTATCATATGTATGGATACCTATCATATCAACTGTATGGATACATCATATCAACTGTACGGCTACCTATCATACCTACCTATCAATCTGTATGGATACCTATCATATCAACTGTATCAACTGTATGCTACCTATCATATAACTGTAAATACCTGTATGGCGACCTATCGTATGGATACCTAACTATCAACTGTATGAATACCAACTGTATGTATCAACAACTGTATGGATACCAACTGTATCATATCATCAACTGTATGGCTACCTACCATATCAACTGTACAACTATCATATGGGCTACCTATCATATCCTGTATACCTATCATATCTGTATGGCCTATCATATCAACTGTATCGGATACCTATCAACAACTGTATGGCTAATATATCAACTGTACGGCTACCTATCATATCAACTGTATGGCTACCTATCATATCAACTGTACGGCTACCTATCATATCAACTGTATGGCTACCTATCAACTGTATACCTAACATGTACTGTATGGATACCTATCAACTGTATGGATACCTATCATATCAACTGTATGGCTACCTATCATATCAACTGTATGGATACCTATCATATCAACTGTATGGATACCTATCATATCAACTGTACGGCTACCTATCATATCAACTGTATGGCTACCTATCATATCAACTGTATACCTATCATATCAACTGTATGGATACCTATCATATCAACTGTACGGCTACCTATCATATCAACTGTATGGCTACCTATCATATCAACTGTATGAATACCTATTGTATCAACTGTATGGATACCTATTGTATCAACTGTACGGCTACCTATCATATCAACTGTATGGATACCTATCATATCAACTGTATGGATACCTATCATATCAACTGTACGGCTACCTATATCAACTGTATCAACATATCAACTGTACGGCTACCTATCATATCAACTGTAACCTACCTATCAACTGTATCACCTATCAGTCAACTGGATACCTATCATATCAACTGTATGGATACCTATCACAACTACCTATCATATCAACTGTATGGATACTACCAAATGTACCATCATATCAACTGTATGGATACCTATCATATCAACTGTATGGATACCTATAATATCAACTGTATGGATACCTATCATATCAACTGTATGGCTACCTATCATATCAAATGTACTGCTACCTATCATATCAACTGTACGGCTACCTATCATATCAACTGTATGGATACCTATCATATCAACTGTATGGATACCTATCATATCAACTGTATGGATACCTATAATATCAACTGTATGGATACCTATCATATCAACTGTATGGATACCTATCACATCAAATGTACACCTATCATATGTATGGCTACCTATCATATCAACTGTACTGCTACCTATCTGTATGGCTACCTATCATATCAAATGTACTGCTACCTACTGTATGGCTACCTATCATATCAAATGTACTGCTACCTATCATATCAACTGTATGGATACCTATATCCTGGATACCTAATATCAACTGTATGGATACCTATGATATCATGTATGGTTAATCATATCAATACCAGTCATATCTGTATGGATACCTATCATATCAACTGTATCCTTCATATCAACTATATGGCTACAACTATGGATACCTATCATATCAACTGTATGTACCTATCTATCAACTGTACTGACCTATTATCAACTGTAAACCTATCATATCTGTATCCTATCATTACAGGCTACCTATCATATCAAATGTACGGCTCTATTCAACTGTATGGCTACCTAATATCAACTACTCATATCAAGCTACCTGTTCAAGACATAATGACAAAAAATCAATCCAGATTTCAAGTCCTGTATCAAGTAGCACCTATCAATCAGTATTTAATGACATTATATCAACAGTGGTCTAACAATCACCTCTGATGTTGACCAAAACCTCCGATTTATACAAGTAGCAAAATGTTTAATTTATACAAGCAACAAATGATAAAAGCAAATCAACGATACCTTGAACTGTTCCTTCCTCTGTCCTCTAAGTAAGGACATAAATTCATCCCTGTCTTTTCTCATGCGAGCCAAGCGACCCTGACTGTCTATTGCTAGGGTTCTCTCCTTCTTTAAAAGTTCAATCTACAAAACATACAATAAAAACATGCCAAATTAACCTGATATATTGAACAAAAAATTAATGTTTAAACCATGGCAAAAATTTTCAATAATCACTTCTTTTTTTTAGTTTCTATTCCTTAGTAAATATGCTAATCCTCTTACTCTTGAGCAAAAACTCATCATAACACACCATTAACATCTCATTCCAAGGAAGTTATTATAATATTTGACATTTTCTACCTGGCCTTTTTCTATAATTTCCATGGAACCGATATTCAGCCCCATTCCCAATGTAAAAATAATCTTTTTTCCTATTGAAAAAATTCCAAAATTTGGTGTACAGACTAGAATATTAACAAGAAGAAATATAATGCAGGAAAGAGTGCTTTTAAAAAAGAGATTCCAATACATTTAGGTTTACATGCCTGTAATTTTTGTTTCTCAATTCACACTTAAATTCCCAATTGTGTCGACAATGAGCGAATTACACTTGGCCATGGAGAAAACAACTCTAACCATCTGATGACGGGTTAGATAAATCTACACACTGACAATTTATACATGTCTATAGTACTTGGCCATGGAAAACAACTCTAAAGAAAACAACTCTAACCATCTGATGATGGATTAGATAAATCTACACACTGACAATTTATACATGTCTATAGTATTTAGATAAGTTTCATCCATGAAAAGATACAACTACTTGGCCAATTTCATCTTTTAACATTTACCTTTTGTGTGTGTTACCAATGTCTGCTAAGTTTTAGTGAGTTGTATATACAGAGACACACAACTAGTGGATAACTTACACATTTATCTATGTCCATTTTACCACCACAATAACAAAATCATATCACCATGGTAATTTGTAAGTGGGCAAGGTAAGATCATGTATGTATGTATATAAGATCAACTTAGAAACAAGGTAAGATCATGTATGTATGTATGTATATAAGATCAACTTAGAAACAAACTTATGCCACGAGCCAAATTCACATAGCAATGTTGTTTTTAAGTTCATAAGCAGTTTTCTACCAAACATAAAACATGTTGGTGAAGGTTTTGAATTTTCTTTGGACACTAGTTTAAGAAATATACAGAGACAATCTTGTTTGGTTTAACCCTTTCAACCCTACAGACCATAATCGACTGGTCTTTAACAATAGAAAAAGCATACCATTAAGATATTCAGGGGTGAAAGGGTTAAAGCCAATCAAAAATGGTTTAAGTTCTAGAAAGACATCACAAAATAATACGTCCCCTATCCGTGTGGCACAAATCAACTCAGTTAAAGTGAGGTTGTACATTAACTTACATTTACATCTAATACATTTGGATGTTTGCCAAGTTTTAGTGAGTTGTACATATAAAGATACACAACTAGTGGATAACTGACACATTTAATCTATGCCCACTTTGACACCATAACAACAGTATTATATTACCATGGCAACACATGGTGGGCAACAAAGTAGTCCTTCCACCAAAACCTTTAAGATATTACAACATTTACATAGTATTCATTCTTCACTGGGGATACATAGTCTAAATCAAGGATGGCTAAACAGACATTAATCAACAAGTCCATTATATTAAAGTCCAATCACGTTGTCCTTGATCTGAGAGTAACAAGTGAGTTGTAGGAGTATTGGCTTTTTTTTCATCCTATACATTATAATACCATAACACAGGGATAGAAATAAATCTCTGCAATCAAGGAGCCATCTGGGCTCATATGTCAGGATTTTTTGGAGCCCAGTTCATGTCTGGAAGCCCAGAAACTTGCTCTTCCTATAATATAACATGCTATTTAAAAAAAATACGTACTACGAAAATATACTTAAAAGTTGTTCATACTCTACCTAGCAAGATATACTCAATTCAATTTACAAGAATATAAGTTGCAATTTGTGAAAATGCAACAGATATATCCCCAAAATTTTCAGTAGTGGGCCAACACACTGTGAAATCTCCTAGCATAGCTCAGTTTTTACTGGCTACTGGGCCCCTGCTAACACAAGAAATGTCTATCCAAAAGTTACAGGCTGATAAACAAATGGCCCTATTCTTTCGCTTTCATTTTTGCAAGTAGAAAAATAATCAAACCACCATACCAGTTCCATAAGGAATAAATAACTAACTATTTCAGACAGAAACCATTTATTTCATTTTTATGGACATTGAAAAGTTACTTGGATATCCTAGAACATTGCTGTGTAAAAATTAAAAGGTCAGAGGTCGGTGTCAATATTTTTTATTCAATCAGTAAAAACTACTAGTGGAGCAAAAATTGACTTAAGTATATTTATAAGGATTGCATTTGGATAAAATACACCAATTTAATTGTCAAAAATTAATTTGTCTCAAAATACAAGACAGAAATGCCCAGATAAACATCAAACAAAAAACCTTATCTCTTTGTTTTTGACAAACAATTGTCTGCCAAGTTTTAGTGAGTTGTGTATATAAAAACACACAACTAGTGGATAACTTGCATGTTTAATCTATGCTCACCTTGACACCATAATAACTGTGTTCAATTACCATGGCAACACAATCTGAGCAAGTTTAGCGGTAATTTTATAAATACTTTTTCTGAATATTTGGCAGTTTAACAAAGTATGCACTTAGTATCAATACAACCCGAAAATGAAAAATTAATTTGTCTCAAAATACAAGACAGAAATGCCCAGATAAACATCAAACAAAAAACCTTATCTCTTTGTTTTTGACAAACAATTGTCTGCCAAGTTTTAGTGAGTTGTGTATATGTAGTGGATAACTTGCATGTTTAATCTAAACCTTGACACCATAATAACTGTGTTCAATTACCATGGCAACACAATCTGAGCAAGTTTAGCAGTAATTTTATAAATACTTTTTCTGAATATTTGGCAGTTTAACAAAGTATGCACTTAGTATCAATACAACCCGAAAATGAAGTTCCATCTATCTGCACACACAGGTTAGAATGTTTACACCATTAATCATGTGCAATGTATTATAATGGCTAATCATTGATACCAGGAACAAAAGTTTAAGCAAAGAAAATCATTTATTTTCAGAATCCTATAAAATATAAAATCAGTGACAGGGTGTATAGGACCTTTCAACACTCTTTTGAGAATGGGACTTGGGCCTTTCGATAATTTCAGCAACATTTTATTGTAATTGGGAAATCTAAAAATACAAAAAAATATGTGAAAATTTATGGATTTCTTCAAATTCAAAAATGACTTAAATTGGTAAATTTCAACTGCAAGTGGGGAAAAAATGAATTATTTTTGCATTGGGAATGTGGCCTTATTTCCGCACCAATTGATCGGATGGAAAATACCTGATATGACCTGATGCAGTGCTCCATTTTTCAGCTCGATTAACTCTTGGCTTTATTCAATCCTGTTTTATTGTATAACACATTTCTTTTCATCAATAGTGTACACCTGGAATTTTTTGCCCTTTTATGACAAAAAATATGTTCGCCCCATCTTGAATTCACCCTTATTCACCAGAGTCCAATGGATGCCATGTATGTCTGAGTGCTTCAATTATTTAGCTAGAAATTTTGTTTCACTTTAACTCATTCACCACAAGAGGTAATTGTTTTAAATTTGCCCTCTAATCTAAGAACGAAAATGGTGAATATTTCCAGGTAAACAGAAATGTTTTCTACAGATTGGTAATTTTCCTTTGTATCAACTCCCAATATACTAACACAAGGCATTATTTTGTCAACTGAGTACCAACACTTCTTTCTATCAAAATGTCAGTTTTATGTAACATATCTAACCCTTTTTAACCCTAGACCACTATGGACTGGTCTTGAATGAAAGACCATGCTACTCTGATACTTAAGGGTGAAAGGATTACGCTATACATATATGTAGGCTTTGCCAAGTATAAACATAGAATCTAATATTCTAAAATTTCTGAGATTGTTATTTTCCTCTTCCAGTGAGTTACAAAAGTAGGGGTGAAAGGATTACGAATATGTATGCTTTGCCAAGTATTCGTAGAATCTGATATTCTAAAATTTCTGAGATTGTTATTTTCCTCTTCCAGTGAGTTACAAAAGTAGGGGTGAAAGGAACGCTATAATATATGTATACTTTGCAAGTATAAACGTAGAATCTGATATTCTAAAATTTCTGAGATTGTTATTTTCCTCTTCCAGTATTTCAAAAGTAGGGGTGAAAGGGCACCATATATGTATGCTTTCAAGTATAAATGGAAAATACTAAAATTTCTGAGATTGATTTTCCTCTTCCAGTGAGTTACAAAAGTAGGGGGTGAAAGGATTAGTTCTACATATATGTAGGCTTTGCCGTATTAACTCGTAGAATGGCTAAAATTTCTGAGATTTATTTTCCTCTTCCAGTGAGTTACAAAAGTAGGGGTGAAAGGAACGCTATACACATATTCTTTTTCATAAACGTAGAATGATATTCTAAAATTTCTGAGATTGTTATTTTCCTTTCCAGTGAGTTACAAAAGTAGGGGTGAAAGGATTACGCTATACATATATGTTGCTTTGCCAAGTATAAACGTAGAATCTGATATTCTAAAATTTCTGAATTGTTACCCTTCCAGTGAGTTTCAAAAGTAGGGGTGAAAGGTCTATACATAATGTATGTGCCTGAATCTGATATTCTAAAATTTCTGAGATTGTTATTTTCCTCTTCCAGTGAGTTACTACGCTATACATATATTAGACTTTGCCAAGTATAAACGTAGAATCTGATATTCTAAAATTTCATTTTCCTCTTCCAGTGAGTTACAAAAGTAGGGGTGAAAGGATTACGCTATACATATATGTATTTGCCAAGTATAAACGTAGAATCTATATTCTAAAATTTCTGAGATTGTTATTTTCCTCTTCCAGTGAGTTACAAAAGTATGAAAGGATTACGCTATACATATATGTAGGCTTTGCCAAGTATAAACGTAGAATCTGATATTCTAAAATTTCTGAGATTGTTATTTTCCTCTTCCAGTTTTCCAAAAGTAGGGGTGAAAGGATTACGCTATACATATATGTAGACTTTGCCAAGTATAAACGTAGAATCTGATATTCTAAAAGGATTGTTATTTTCCTCTTCCAGTGAGTACAAAAGTAGGGGTGAAAGGTACGCTATACATATATGTAGGCTTTGCCAGTATCTAGAATCTGATATTCTAAAATTTCTGAGATTGTTATTTTCCTCTTCCAGTGAGTTACAAAAGTAGGGTGTGAAAGGATTACGCTATACATAACTTTGCCAAGTATATTAATCTGATATTCTAAAATTTCTGAGAGTTACCTCTCCAGTGAGTTACAAAAGTAGGGGTCTGAAAGGATTACGCTATACATATATGATGCTTTGTCAAGTATAAACGTAGCTGACATTCTAAAATTTCTGAGATTGTTCCAGTGAGTTACAAAAGTAGGGGTGAAAGGATTACGCTATACATATATGTATGCTTTGCCAAGTATAAACGTAGAATCTGATATTCTAAAATTTCTGAGATTGTTATTTTCCTCTTCCAGTGAGTTACAAAAGTAGGGGTGAAAGGATTACGCTATACATATATGTATGCTTTGCCAAGTATAAACGTAGAATCTGATATTCTAAAATTTCTGAGATTGTTATTTTCCTCTTCCAGTGAGTTACAAAAGTAGGGGTGAAAGGATTACGCTATACATATATGTATGCTTTGCCAAGTATAAACGTAGAATCTGATATTCTAAAATTTCTGAGATTGTTATTTTCCTCTTCCAGTGAGTTACAAAAGTATGATAACTTATTTGTACTTGTAAGTTTTTACCTTTTGTGTGTGTTACCAATGTCTGCTAAGTTTTAGTGAGTTGTATATACAGAGACACACAACTAGTGGATAACTTACACATTTATCTGTGCCCATTTTACCACCACAATAACAAAATCATATCACCATGGTAATTTGTAAGTGGGCAAGTTTTTTTTTACCTATTTATTACATTCCATGAAATACAGGACTTAAAATGAAATCAGCAAATACTCCTACCCTTTGTGACTCCTCTTCCTCCCAGAAATCCTTTGCTTTCTTTTTCTCCTCTTCGTATTGTTTAGTCAAAAATGGGATTTCTTCCAAGCGCTTTGCTCTTGCAAAGTAGTCAATCTGCAAAGCACAAATGACAGCATGAAAAACAGAAAATACATATATATATATATATATATAGGGGAGAGAGAGAGAGAGAGAGAGAGAGAGACTGTAAAAATAAAATAAATGCTGTATAATGTTTTTATTTGCATCATAAATTTACCTTTTTCTCCTGGTTTTTAAGTCGATCCATTAACTCTTTCTTTTCTTTCTCAAGCTGTTCAACTTGCTTGGCCATAATGTCTTCAACATCAAGAGAGGCAAAATCCTGTAAATTGTTGTCAAAGTTATCATCATAAGAATTGTTTAACACATTAACCTTTACCAAATAGACTCTACTTTTCAAGAATGACATAACCTAGTCCAACCGTATGTTTGATGGTGAACAATGTAAAGGAGTACCGTATATCTTAATCTGACAATGTTTAGACCTGATCTTTAAACCACAACTTAAAAAAAATTCTAACTGCTTAAAAGATTTCTTTTCTCTAATGTTAAACATTTCTTGAAAAACAACCAAGTTTGAAATTTCTAAATACAACAGATCTTAGGTAAGTCGAACTTCAATGAGTTCAAACTTCTTGATGTTTCGAACTACTGGCAAATTCCTTAATTACTTTGGTTATTTAATGCCACTTATAAACAATTTATAATTCGAACTTCTACGAGTCAAAATTCTCAATATTTCAAACATGAATTTGTGGGGCTACTTCTACAAAAGCATTCAACTGAAATTTCTATTTTTTCAAATGTTTTGATTTGCAAAAAATTACTGGTATCATTGTACCTCTTCATCCAGATTTTGGAGTACTTTGGCTCCAATGTCGGTTTTTTTCAGCTGTTCGATCCTCTCCATGGCGTGTTTCTTCTGGATCTCTTTGTGCTCTTCCATCTTCCTTTGTCGCTCACGTTCTTTTGCCTCACGATCAAGACGAGCCATTTCTGCTTCATATGCTTTCTTCCTCTGTTCTTCAACTTGCTCCATCTCTTCTTTTTCCTATAGCAAATATGTTTAAATATTTTCATGAACAAACCTCAATTTTATACTTCTTTTTAAACAAAATATATATAGCAATCTAATGCAAGTCCACCAATTAGATCAATTATTCTTGTCATCCACTTGTATGAGCAGATGTAAATTGAGATGAAACAAATCTTGAGATTTCAGTAGACTTATATCACAGGATAATGTACATAAACAAATAACATCTCTTAAATCCTGCAACCGCTTGTGGTGGTTTAGTGATGGATTATTCGACTTACAAATGGTAGCAACAGTTTAATTGCCAAACGCTCAGCACACAAAGTGAAAGTCACAAGTCTTTCGGACAAGACTGATAACCAAGGTTCTGTGCCACAGAAGATGTAAAAGAACCCTCACTGCATTGGCATCAGTCCATAGCACAGGTCAAAATTTATAGAGCATTACTTAAAGCTGGTGACATCTCAATATAAGTGAAAAGTTCTGGACAGGATGTAAAACAACAATCAATCAATCAAATTAAATCCTGGAGACTGAAAACATTTAGCTCAAATCAATCCAATTTTAAATGGAAAACTAAAATTCATAACCAATATCTCAAATACACTGTGAATTTGAAAGTGAAGTATATTGTTCATATCGATAAAAATAAGTTAAATTACATGGATCCCAAAGTTCGGGGTTTCCAAGAATTACATCCATCACCAAGATGTAAAAATCTGCCAATCTGCCAGTCTGAGTTATATCTGAAACTATGACAATTTCTTTTTGGGCTAGTACATTTCATTTCATGAAACTGACCAAGCACCAGATTTTAAAAGACATAAAATATGAAGCTAGACCACAAAATTACTGGTTCAGCGATTTTAGGCTCAAAATGCTTAGAATTAAAATATTTCATTGTTTAACCATATTTTTTTCTTCCCAAAATACTGCCATTTGGGAACATCTATATTTATCATATAAATTAAAAATAAACGATTTCTGATTGAATAAACCAGTGAATATCATTTCTAAAAATAGAATATGGAAATTCTCTTTCACACTATTGAAATTACTCTGATTGTTACTTACATTGTAGGATTAGTATATATATGTATCTAAATATTCATATAATAAAACAGTAATGGACTTTTGAGTGGATGAATATGGTGTAATATTGACCTGAAATCCGATATCGACCAAGGCTTCATCCACTCAAAAGTCCATAATTGTATAATATTTATCCCAATTATGACTCATACATACTCGCTGATCATTTAGATGTTCAAGTTGTTCTTTTCTATCCTCAATTATCTGTCGTCTCTGAAGAATTCGCTGGTGATCTTTCTTGTATGTCATTTTGTAATTATTAGCTACCTGTACTCTCAAATCGTCTCTTTGCATCTAAAATATAACAAGTAAACATATATAAGTGGTTACAGTTTTCAAACATACAAATTAAGGCACATTAATGTTCCATTTCAATGTCTTTAAACTCATCTACCCTTGAAAATCAGGGCTCAACAATCATGTTTGTCCGATTGCCCAGGACAAGTCCATTTGGCAGTGGGACAAGTAAATGTTATTTCTCACTTGTCTGATGGGAAATTGTTGAGGACAAAAATCAATTTGATAAAAATTACTTGTTTTTAAAAACACAAAAAAAAACTTTAAATGGTACACTGAATTACTGGTACAAACAACAAGAAATCCTACCTTTCTCTCCTTGGGCTGTATAATATATATTGCATTATGTAGAGCCTTTGCCATGCTAATCAGTTGATTACGTATATTTTCACTGGGCATACTCTGTATATACGGCCCCTCTGGAACATCCTCTTTCTGGGCAACCATCAAATCTGTTCCAAAGCTGAGAAACTGACCTCTATGATCTATTCTCACCTGAAATATATTATTCATTGAATATTTATGGACCAGAAAACATCCAAGTGGTGAGCCTTGGTACAAGCACTTTGGTACATACCTTGAGGCAGTTAACTTATCAACCCCTGAGGTTACATGTAGACTCATCCAAATCAACGGCTAGCATGTTCTACTGTCATGATGTAGGCGTGAGCAAGTAAATATTACATGTTAAATTTTTGCAGTATTTAGATTCAGAATCATACACTCCCGAATTCTGACTGTAAACTATACCATTCTTTGAAATGGGCAAGTTTAAATGTGGCTACAGGGGTCATTCACTACATCAATACTGTGTTTAAAACATTGTTAACCTTTGTGTTATAATGTTAAAGAAATAACCTATAAATATATACTATCTGAGCCATGTCCTATTTGCAGAGATTTTTGTATATCAAAATATGAGCCAATCTAAAAAATAATCCTCCAGAGCTTTTTATAATTAAAGGTATTGTTGTCCAAAACATCTATGTATTTTCTAAACTTTCACTTAACTGAGCTACCAAGTGATACATCCAGTTGCTTACCTGTAATTCAAGTGTTCTTGCAGCATTGACAATCACCCTCTCTAGTCTGAACTTGGAAGCAAAAGGCACAAGGGCTGCAATTCTATCAAATCCAATGGTCTGGTATACTTGTGACACCTGGAGAGAGAAAATAAAACAAAAATACATTCCATCCCTGTAGTCAAAAATGCTTATTAACAATAATAATATAAATCACAATATAAAGTTACACATCAATCTGCAATAAAATAAAGGGTATCACTTTTTTCTCATGTGTATGTGTTGAAAAAGCAATTATAAATCCTTTTCTTACAAGGATAAACCAATATGACAGAAGATCAAAATACCTACCTGTTTAAGCACCCTAGTTATGATGATGTCTTCCAGTGCAGGTATATACTGGCTAAGTTCAGTGTTTTCCGAGATGAAATTAATTGACGACTGCACCTTGTTGTATAAACCAAGAGGATGAAACTCAGACTCCAGGTATTTGAATAAGTTCTGTATCTCTGGGTGTACAAATTGCACAACATTGTACTTCACCTGAAAACAAAATTACAATTTTGGAGAGTAAGGCATAAACTATAATAAATAGCAGGACCTCTCAATGTTTATTATAAGTTGATAAATCTTTATCAATGCTTTCACACAGATGGAGTGTATATTATTTTTAATTCATATTTCATTATATGTCCCTCATGCATATTATTATTTCAATTTTTCCAATGGTTTTTAATGCCATACTAAACAATTTCTGGCTATATGGTGGTGTTCCGTTTTTTATGGCGCAGGTGAAAACTTGCCCTGGACACCATCATCCATCACGAGTAAATGGTCAAACTTTCCTCACATAATTAGATATTATTACAAGCCCACACTGACTAGAGGTAAAAGACTTTGTAATTTCTGAAACCTAAGTCACCAAGGTGGCAGCATCTTAACCCTTTAACCCCAAGTATCTTAAGTGGTATGCTCTTTTCTCTTGCTTAGGACAAGTCCATTATGGTTTGTGGCATTGAAAGGGTAAATAACAACTCCAGTTTGATATGAGTAAGCCTTACCACATCCTTAATCAAACTCTGTCTGGTTGGCGGCACATTCAACATCAATAGTGTTGCCAGGCGTTTTGTTTTATCCATTGTAGTCTCATCTGTTTCTAGTAATTGGTCTATAGGATTCCTGGAAGGTGGGATGGGAACAGCCAGTGTTGCACACAGGACACGGGATGCCATTCTATCAAGCAAAGAAAAAATGTTTACCAATATTTACATGGATATTTAATTTTTTTATTTTGATCGTGAAAACGAATAAATGGTAAAATCTCAAAATTACACACTTACAATAAAAACAAAACAAGATGCCCCTGGCAGACCTTTCAGGCCTGGGGACATAAAAATGTTTTTCCTGCTGCCATTAAGATAAAAATGAACAAAGTCAAAATCACACAATAGGCGAGTGTTCACAACCAATGATAATTGCCCCTGGGACAGAAATGACAAAATGTATTGGCCCATTCTAAGACATTTCAATGATCCAATTTTGGCAATGTCTAAAACACTTATCAGTCATGATTTCAAATGATGCGGATACCAACATTGGATTTTTTTTTAAATCAGTTTTATGGTGTGGGCATTTTTGTTTTTTTCATTTTCAGTCAAAATTTGTGTGGGGTCTTCAAATTGGATGCACACAGGCCTGAGAAACAAGAAATCAATTTGTCCATACTGTTTTTGTCATACCATTACATAAGTGCTAAATGCCCTGGTAATTATCAACTTACTTCTGCAGTTCATCAGATGACAAATTTTTTCTCTGGTCTCTTGACAGTTGGTAGAGTCTGTGTAATGTGCTAGCATGGAAAAGCGCATTCCCAGATTTCCAAAACACTAACCCCAACTTTTGATAGTAGTTAGCCATTAGTGATGGCTTTGGTGGTTTTTTCGATAATTGAATCAGTCCATGGATATCTTCTACAGCTTTGAATGCCTCCTAGAATGAATAAATCATTCAGAATTTTATATACATTCAGTTCAACATCAGTCTAAATATTACAATTAGTTACCATGCAGCACTAAATCACACACGCTGTAAAATTATTCAGAAAACTTTATATATCATCAAAATGTTAGCAAACATTCAACTTTCAGTACAATCTACAAATATCATCCAGACATTTATAACATTCAGAATTAGAATTTATCGTTAGAAGACAATATTGCGACAAGTGACAATTATATGGTGGTTAAGTCAGCCAACTTTGCCACACCTTATTATGCTAAATTAACAGATCTTTTACTTTTATTTGATTGGTATTTTATACCACATTCAACAATTGTTCAGTTAACTGGTGGCTGTCTGTCTTAATGGTAGAGGAACAAATCCTGTTACAATCTACCGTGGAAGAGACCAATCTTTAGCATTAAAACTGACAAATTTTCTCACAAATTTAGCTTGATTTCAACAACACACCAGCATTTCCAATAACCCTTCTCACTATTATGTGTAATTAACACTTGCTTTCCCAGGTGCCTGAGATCGGTGTTAAAAGGAAAAGAGCTGTAACATTACAATTTGTTTACTTATTTTCAACCTGGTAAGAATTTTTTATTTATATGGAGATGTAACTAGCTTTAGGTGATGTGTCACAAATTTTGACCTTTGCTACGGACTGACACAAATGCAACGATTTTTTTTTGGTAAAATTACAATACTAACCATGACTATAATGTACTTAGTAAGGTTTACAGCAATCTCTTAAGACACTATGAAGTAATGTCAAACAACAGACACTCTGAGAGTATTGAAGAATCCATACACGACCTCTACCCGTGAAGCTTGTTGAGAGTATTGAAGAATCAATACATGTCCCTTTCCAGTGAAACCATTATTACGCAAACAGCAATTACAAAACTTTAACCGAAACCATAACCAGACAAACACAGACAAAGCCTATATAGCTCCCTTGATTTCTCTGTTAGGAAACTAAATACTCGGAAATGAAAACTTATAATAATCTAACCTGCCAAAGTTCCATTTTGATTGCACCATCAAGTTGTTCCAGTCTGGTTTCCAAATGCATAGCCTGGGAATCTGGATTGTTGAGGTTGATGGCTGTTTGCTGGTGTTGATGTTTGTGTATATGACCAAGATGTGTTCTGAGCTGTAAAATAAATATCAGTCTAACAGTATTGTATTTCTATACTTAGCATGATCTTAGTTACAAGTAAATCATAAAAACACAGGATCTTGTTGTTGTTTAACTTCCCACTCAAGAATCTTTCACTCATATGGAGATGTTGCTAAATGTCGGCGAAGGCTTCAAATTTAGACCTATGTTCAGTCGGCACTTACAGCCAATGAGCAGTGAGGTTTTTTTTTAATGTGCCGACACTACTGAGACATGGCACCTCGGCTTCAGGATCTCATTAAAAGCAGATACTAGTAGATAAGAATTCAAAGTCGAAGTTTATGTTTATTATGGGTAAAGTCCAAAAGAAATAAAAAAAAAAATTAATGATTAAAAAGCTATGAAAACTGAAATTTCATTTTTAAATTAATAGATACAGAATTCATATTCACTGTGTACTGAGCATGCACAGTATCTCATGATACTGAAATTCTGACAGAAAATAAGGTTAAATAGTATGATCCAGGCAACGAGGTCAAAGGTCATGGTAACTTCTGAAAAGGCTGATCATACAGATTGCATGTGTGAAATATTAAAGCTCTACTCCACATATTCGAAAAGATATAGCGAAAGTTGAAGCCATTTTCCATAATGCTGCCAATGCAACCAGAAGAATGATATTATCTCAACGGACATTTTGTCCTTACAGAGATGTAGATTCTGTACAATTAACTCAACTTACATTATCACAAAGTTTCCTGAATTCTGTTTTTCTTCCATATTTCAAGCAAAACTTGAAAGCTGTAATAGAAAAGAAAACGTATCTGTACAAAAAAATTACAACTCAGTGAAATATGGAAAATTAACTTATAACAGAATTCAGTTGTGTATAGGTCAGGGAACATGCAAACGTTATTACATACTTTATACCATATTTGACCCATTAAGCACCTGGGATGTTACAAAAATAGGGAAAAGGGGGTGGGCACTTATTTTGGACCAAACAATAGCCAAATTACGTAAAACAATTAACATTTTATAAGGCACAGTGCTAAAGTTGTTACAGTTATTACCAAAGACACCTATTGACATTCATCTGTTGCGGGGGGCTACAGATAAAGTATTACTTACAGTTTTCAGGTCCACATCACATCATCAACCTGCTAGAAAAGATTCCTGATTGTGTGAACTAAAGGGGAAGAGGTGTTCATAGGGGCATGGGCATTTGATAGGTTGAATACAGTACATGGAAATTTTCGTCCTTTAACGACAGAAAACTTATTTATTCCATCTTAAATTCATCCAAAATCACCAAATTCTGCTTTCATACTAAATTCACCTTCTCATCTAAGGGCAAAAAAACAGGGTAAAGTTTAATAGCGAAGAAAATTTCCAAGTATACAGTAATAATCTCTTTTTTATATCACTAGTAACATTCTCATCTTTATATCACTAGTAACATTCTCATCTTTATATCACTTTTATAAATTCAAGTCATCAGCACTAGGTTTCACAAACTTTTCATACGGGATTTTCCTGGACAGTTTTGGAGTGAGATTACAAGCCCTATTCCAAATGTGAAATGGCTTGTATTAATCCCATAATTATGGAAAAATTTCATATTTCAAAATAAAGTATTTTCAAACATACACATGCCTCAAATTAATTTTTACTGTTTTAGTCTACCTCTTGCATATTTTCCCAATTGTTTGGACCCTAATTTTTGAGGTAGGAAAATCCTTGTTACATTACGACTTGATTATCTTGTTATTTCTCTTTCATGGTGATGATTCACTTTATTATGCAAGAAATTCTGATTCATAGAGCTCAAACATTTTTTTCTTTCTTAATCACCTTGTTGTGCAATGTCTTGATATAGTCTTTCAACTCTTGAGTTGTTTCGCAGAAGATCTAAACACTGTCTGTATGACTCCCATAAGAACTTTACCCAAGGAGTAAGTATAGCTCTGTCAGTACGATCCTGTGTGTCTTCACCACTCACAGCTTTCAGCAACAAACTTAAAATACAAAAAAGATATGTCTGAGAAAGACTACACCATATAAAATTTAGTCACTAAGGAATCGTAAGTCCCATAACATGATTCATGCAGCTAATGAAAAAGGTTTCTCAAGCACTTTTCTGGAACTTTTCATTGTTTTTCAGGCACTTTCCTGGAACTTTTCATTGTTTTTCAGGTACTTTCCTGGAACTTGTCAGTGTTTTTCAAGCACTTTCAACGGGTACACATCTAAAGCTATCAAAGCCTTGCAAGCCAAAACAAATTTTAAAAAAACTAACACCGACAGCAAATTTTTTCCACTTTTTAATGGGGGTCCTCAAAATACTGCTGAAAGTTTCACTACACACTAGAGATCCAGCAGTACAGCATCACAAAAATGCTTTAATCAAATTGTATTATACTAGGTGAAGCGTCTGTATGATCGAGCTAATTTTTCATTATTTTGAGGTCTTTCTTTAGTGATGAATAAACATGCAAGAAGTCGAATTCAAGCACTGATGAAATTAATCGAACATTCTGCATTAAATTCAAGCACTTTTCAAGGGTAATATTGTTTTAAAGTACTTAATATCAAAGCACTTTTCAAGGTCTGTGCGAACCCTGCATAACTCTAGCAAATTTTGACTGAATCTTAGCCATATTCAAACTCATTATAGATCTAATTGCATAATTTTAAGTTTCATCTTGAACCAAAGTAAAGACTGAGGTAAACCCTTGTGATACTAGAGCTGGCTTACCTTTCGGGTGTATCAGGATTATCTAAATCATCAATATCGATCACAGTTTGATGAGATTCCTGCCGCGCCTCCTCAGTCTTTTTCTCTGCTAATGCTATGTACTGTCTTACAACATCTTCCAATGACTTGATGTTGACCTTAAAGGAGTCAAAACATTCACTGTAGTTTTCAATTTTATCATATTAAGATTTCGTAAGAGTAAATAATGCTTAGACTTCCTGATCCTGTACAAACTCAGAGATTAATATCGTCAACGTGACAGTCCGGTATAACCATCCCAATGCAAAATCAGCTATATTTTTCGCAATTTTGAGCAAAAGTTTTCCAATTATGTTCATCATGTACCCATGTTTTAATATATAGACAAAAAACTGCTGAATTAATACTTCCATACCAGATGAAATCCATGTTGTCAGTTTAATAAAGAAATAAATGAATTACAAGTTTTGTATCTTTATTTTTATTTTCAGAAGTAAAATTACCATAATTAATACTATAATTTTTAACAAATTTAGCCCATTGTGACGTAAAATTCCCCAAATGAACGGGTACAGGACCGTTTCTATTAACTCTATTTACCTGTTGGCAAATGTTCTTATACTGGTACAATCCTTCCTTTGCAATATGGCTCTTTCGCAACTCCACACAGAGCTGGAGGTATTTCTCCATGATGGGCTCGTGGATTTTCTGCCATGTTCGATGCTTCTTGCTCTTGATGACATCATACAATGCATCAAGAGCCCTCTGCTTCTTCCCAACATCAATAAATTCTGAAATATTACAAATCATTTAATAGAATAAGATTTTAGAATTTTCTTGTAGGGTTTAGTTGTTGAGGAAAAGCTTCCACACACATATTTACAAGAATGAAGATGCATATTTACAGTATTTTTTCTGCTTTCAAGAAATAGGGGGCCTGTACCCTTCCAACCCAGAATTTTGTAATATTTTCCACAAATTAGGAAATATCTAACAGCATTATTAAGTGTACATGTATATCTAAAGTTCACTGTATATCTAAAAATAATTTCTCTGATATTTCAGCATTTAATTTATTAAAATTTACAAAATGTTATTAAAGGGTGTCACCTAGGGCATCTTTTATATAGCGATAAAACAAAAAATATTGGATGATATATGCATGTAAAAACAGCAGGCGAGAGTTGTCTCGATAGAAATATAGACCGGAATGGAAGGTAAAACATTGCCAATGTCTTCAGAGGGATATGTCGAGGGAGGGGGTTGTAGTAAGCGAGGAAAAATGTGGACAGACCAGGGAGCCAACCCAGGACCTTCCTAACACTAGCAGGACACTTTTACCAACTGGGCTATCCGTGACAATACCCTTTGCACCACTACACTCTTCACGCCCCCCATCAATAACAAGATTTCTGACCAGAAATCCAAGAGACTCCTAACACTATTCCACAGTGGGTTATTTAGTTGGGTGCTATATGTAGATCTAGTAAACAAAAATATATGGCCAGACCAGGAATTGAACCCAAGATCATCCCTAACACTAGCAGAGCCGATGCCCTCAGCACCACTACAGTACAAGGCAAGGTCTTAAACCTATTCAGCCATTGAATAAGATGCATCATAGTATAGCTGTATACTACAGTAAGGTAATCCTTTTGGGGATTCTGTCACAGCCGTTTTATCGTATTGCCCCGCCAGAATCTCTTGTCAAGCCTTCATACCTTTATTCAGGAAAATCCTGGCTTCGGTGACCGACTCGCTTCAAGAGAAATTTAAATAATAAATACCTAAATGGCAATCAATTAGTGGGTCATTTATCGCTTCTAGACATATTTTTCTTTGAATCCAAAAGAAATTTGTTTAAAATCCCAAATAGCAACTGAAATATCACATTTATTATGACGAACACAAAGTTTTTGCCTGGGTTTGAATGGCGAACTTGTTTACATCATCTCAACTGGCGACGAGGCTGCAGTCTGTTCTATGATTGCTTTTCATAAGCCTGTGAAAAGTGAAATTTCTGTTATAGAACTTACAAAGAGCAATCATAGAACAGACTATAGCCTCCGACGTAAACTAGTCCACCATTCAAACTCAGGCAAAAAGTATGTGTCTGTCAGAATAAACATGTGATATTTCAATTTCTATTTGGGATTTTAAAAAAAAATATGTTTAGATTCAAAGAAAAATATGTCTAGAAACGATGGATGACCTACTGATTGACTGCCATCCAGGTATTTATTATTTACGATTCTCTTCAAGCGAGTCGGTCACCAAAGCCCAGATTTTCCTGAATAAAACTGAAGGCTTAACAAGGGATTCTGGCAGGGCTACCCAACAATAAAATGGCTGCAACTTTAATCCCCAAAGGGATTAAAGTAAAAGAAACTTTGTACTGGGTACTCGAGTTCTTCAACATGGTAAAAAAAATCAATAAAATTTTGATAAACACCAGTTTTAAGTGAGATCCTTTAATTTGTGCGTTGGTCATATTGCAACATGTTTATTGAATGGCCGTAAAGCCTAAAGAAGGTATTGAATATGTTGATGGAATCAGGATGCCGCATATGTTCGGTCATTTTAAGCATTTCTTCGTCAGAAGTGTTGCCAAGAAGTAACTGGTCATTTATCTGTACAAAACTTAATCTATCAGTGATTAAAAAGGATAAATAAGTTTCATTTAGCTAACAATATGGAAGTCGCAATTCGCCGGAATTCGTGGCAATTTAAAAGTTGTAAGTAGGCCTATCTACAACCAATGATATATGGGAATTCAGTCATTACTGTACCATTTGCTCTTTTCAGAGCATTTTCTGGTCTCTGGAAGTAAGTAGGCATTTTGAAAAATTGTTTATAAATTCATCGGAAATCGTCTTTTGTTCCTGTTATTCTCCTCCCCTCGCTTCCCAACTCAGCAAAATGGCCGCTGCCACTCTATACCATGTGGGGAACGATGACGTCACGAAAGGTTGCGATAATTTCGAATGAGGACTAGATCGACTGTTATTTCGGAAAATAGAAACGGACTCGGACGGACAGTCTATATTTTTAACATCCATGCAGAATTAATCTTATAAGAAATGCAAAATTCTAAATAAAGATGGGAATCAATAATTTGTTCGAGTTCAAAATACATGAAATTAATAAGTCACTTTTTAGTTACTCTCTCTCTCTCTCTCTCTCTCTCTCTCTCTCTCTCTCTCTCTCTCTCTCTCTCTCTCTCTCTCTCTCTCTCTCTCTCTCTCTCATCAGTGGGACGAGGGGGAGGCGTAGGCTCAACACGATTTGGAAAAAAATGATAGAACTGCATTATCATTATTATAATTATTTTCAATGGTTTGGTCCATTGATGACGGGTACATGGGCCAGTTTAAATTGGTTTGTTTTTTCTTCTTCTTTTTTAACATTGGCTTGCTCCAGTGATTACGGGTACATGGGCCAGTGTAAATGGTGTTTTGAGGTTTTTATTTTTTAAAACTGGCTTCCATTGATCACGGGTACCTGGGTCGGTGGCCCATTGTTTAGTTTTCTGGTGTATATTTTGGCATTGTAGATAATTGTCTTGTGCATCAGTCGTACAACCATTAGTGTAGCTTTCATTGGCATCGATAAAAAATACAAAAAAGTGACAAGACGCCATGCGCGTGAAAATGGTTCATTTTTATGCAGTGGTGTAGGAAGCAAATTCAAAGCCTTGGTTGTTTTATAAATTAAAACTGTTTATGCATAGGCGTCGGAGCCGGGGGGGGGGCTTAGCCCCCCCACTTTTTTTGCAAAGATAGCCATAGGTGTTGAAAATTGGGGCTTAGCCCCCAAGACGTTTCTGGCGTGTGTGTGTTTTAACTTGGTTTAGCCCCCCCCCCCCCCACTTCTGGCGTGTGTGTGTTTTAAGTTGGTTTAGCCCCCCCCCCCCCACTTTCAATTTGCTTCCGACGCCTATGTTATGCAATGCATATCTCATCAGCAGTGTTATAAAACTTAAACAAAGTCGCCGAGCGGAGCGAGGCGCAAACATTTTGGAAAATGTGTCTAATTTTTCGACCTTTCATAGAAAAATGAAAGATTTTAATTACTGATACACCTATTTTATCAGCTTTAGGCGACACTCTCTTCCTCATAACTGCACATATTTCTAAGTGTTGGATTTATTGTGAAGCAATATTTCATTAGGAGTAGGGTTTTACGCATCTTTCAGATTTTTTTTTTTTTTTGAATCTCTTTTTTCTGCATACGCACGACAATCTGCTTTGCGAAGCGGAAATACAACCGGGTACCAGTTTATATTCATCCTTTCCCACTTGGAAACCAGTCAACATTTGTAAAGTGAAAAAAAAAATGGCAGCTGTCAGTCAGTTCATTTCCGGAAAGTCCTTAGGACTGATTGGTTTGTGTTATTTAGTGCCCTACTTCTTGATTATTGATATATGAATTGTCACAATTGCACGACAGGATGCAGGATGATTTTGCAATAACTCTAGTTAATGTAATGAATTGTACAAAGATATGAGGCATCTTTCTCCAGATTATGTGACACCCCGTATACGTAGGTGCATTACAACGCCCCCTTTTAGCCGTTCGGTTTCCAACCAGTGTAAATCGAGATTTAAAATGTCTTATACTACAAATAAAAGAATGAATAGTTAGTTTAATAGTAGAGTGGTGTTTATCAGGAAATTCGGGCCCTGAAAATAATACAAATGCCACTGTAGTGTAGACAGTGTACTGACTACTGTGTAGTGGTTTTGGTGGAGCATGGAGGGCGGGACATCTGCTGAAGCTTAGGTTGACTCCGGTGTACCCAGGGAAGGGTACTCGGGCCTTTAATTTTCCTGGACTTAAGGCAATGCCTTGTACGCAAGCGCAGCTCCTTGTTTTACAAATGCGGGAAATAGTATTTATTGGGAGTTTTAACATCTGATATCATAGCTAGAGCAACACCCGGCAGTGCAATTTGCCCCAAAAAGACCTAAAAAGACCCCCCAAACAGCCTTAAAAACCCCAAGATACAATTAAACTGGAACAATTTTGCATCAGTAGTAATTTTAAATGCATTTTCTACTGCAGAAATATTTTATAAACAGCTGGAAATAAAAAAAAAATCAACATTTATCAATAATAACAACTCTCACGGAACTTATGGATTCTGTCATTTAGTAAAATGAAGAGCCAAATCGGTCTTCTGTAATTATTTTTCCTGTGATATTCTTCTTATATTATGTCAGATTTATATCATACAAATTCTACGTTCCATGGAAAATGATGATTAGATTTAGATATGTATTAAACGTCCTTACCGTGCCATATATTATACGGTAATATTCAGGTACATCTTAAAATATCATGCTGATGTAATATGGCTTTAAAAATAGAAATTTATAAATTGGATTAAATAAAAAATTGGCATTGTCAAAGTTGAAAAATCGACAGTCATAAAAATTATTCATCATATTATAAAGAATGCAAAAATTGCTGTCTTAAAAATGTTTTTGCTGTCTTTTTGGGTGTTTGGGGGTCTTTTTGGGTAAATCATCCTGCCCAGCAACACCTGTCCCCCAAAATGACATCACAGTTTAATTGTGATATCAAATATTAAGGCAAATTCAGCAAAAATTTGACCACTATGCTCGCTTATCAACAACCTCCAATGAGTACGTGTAGTTCATTCTCTAGTTTGACTCTTTGAGGATGACTGCAATGTATTTCGCTGTATTGTTTTGAAAATTGCAACCCAATCCAGAAGCAGAAGTGGGTATAGTAAGTTCCATTATGTCTAAGATGATTTATAAGTTTCTTATGGAAACTAAATACAGGTCTCTCAGCAGAACAGGGTCCTAATGAGTCATATTTTTCATGACTGAATGTGTGCTATGCTTTATTAAATTAGAAGTTCTATTCCATGATAATTTGTTTAAAAGGGATAGGGGAGCAAAAAATTATAAATCACAATCAGGTTACCGGTAATAACTTGCCAATCCTATTTTCCAATTCTAAAAAAAATCAAATGTTGCATTAAAATTCACAAACAATAAACATTACCTTTGATAACCGTAAAATGAACTGTACATTGTAATTGAATGATATAAGCAGACTGATGTTCATCAGCTCTTTGTTTGACATTTCGGCGCGTGGATAGACTTTCGGGGTTTCAAATCTAACTAAAGGATTATCAGCAATGATTCATTATCCATGGATGTTGATTGGGGGTAAAATTATCTGCAGGTATGCTTAATTTGGAATATTTCTTTAGAAGTGGTGGCACAGGTAACTACCTAGGTGTTGTTTTAGGGCCAGTGATTACGAGGATGCGTAGGTACTAGGATGGGTCAGTTAAGCAATCAACAAGCAATTATGGGATTGATTAAAAGGTGTAAATGTACAAGTCAAAATCTTGGGCGTCCTGCGGGACTCGGGGTTGAAACTTGACGCGTCCCAGAAAATTTTTGCACGTCAAATACGTGTACCCTTGGGTCCCTGAGAGCCCTGTAAATAGAATTGAACCCATGTAAAAAAAAATTGTCACTTTAAAGGTCTTTTGATTATTGCACTGCTTTCTTTTTATGCAGTTATGTTTAACTGGTCAAGTAACTACAGTAGAACCTAGCTTGAGAGACCACTCAAATTAAAGATCACCTGTCATCTGAGACCACATTTTGAAAACCACTCGGTTTTAAAAATAAACATGTGAATGAAACCTCTTCTGAGAGACCACCCGTCTTGAGAGACATGTCTGTAGCAAAAAGGCTGGTCTCTCAAGAAAGGTTCCACTGTAGCAAAAACATGTTTACCAGATAATAAGGTTCTAACCTATGATACTCTGTATGAACATATTGAACATTTTGGTGGTAAAATCTGCTCTATGTATTATCATTCCTATGCCTAATGAGCAATTATTGACATTTTTATGTATAAGCACTAAAACATATTAGCATTTTTACACCATTGCACTGAATTTCATCTTCTAGTAATTTGTCGATAATGAGGAAGTGTGACTGTTGTAATCAAATGGCATATCATCTGTCACAACCTTGAGAAATAATAAAACAAAAATTCCATTTGTAAATTATGAACTATAAAAGTTGATCAAATATATATACAAAAATGTGAAATTGATTTTTGATGACATCAAATGTTATTGTAGCACCTTGATATACATTAATACATGACTTCAAACATCTGGTTTTATATGTTGTACTTAGTAAACTGGTGTGTTTTTTCTCACACTGACTGTGAAGGAATGATGCAACATCTTGGTACATGTGCACTCTTCTTTATGCTCTGTACAATATGAATCTATATTAGAACTGAAACAAATACCAAATTACGGTATTAAAATGTACAATACTGCTATGAGATTTGTATTTACTATTCAGATATTTTATTTTTTAAGGTGACCTATTGGCTATTGGAAAATTACTACCGTCTTTTGTCTGTTGTCGTCTGATGTGTGTTCCTAATTTTCAGACATTGTTTTACTTCTCAAGAACCAATGGGTCATTTTCAATCCAAACTTGACTGGAACTATTCCCATGTGAAGCTGCATAAAGTTTGCAGATGAATAGGGGGCGAGACCAATAGGGGCTCCAAGAGGGGCGAATTGGTACATCTTCAAAAATCTTCTCATGAACCATTGATCAGATGACTTTCAAATCTACTTTTCATGATTGTTTAGTAAATATCTTCAAAGTATGAGAATGAAATCAAATCTGTTCATAAATCTGCTTTTAGCAGACTCAGCAGATGACATAGGGTAGTTTTAAACAAATGGCTTCTTAACAAAAAAAACTGTTGACTTTTTTATACAGAAAGATATAGTCAAAGTTGTTAGGAATTATCCAAGGATTATGGTTTCAAAGTGATGGGGTCAAAGTTCAAGGTCACAGGCACCTAAATTAACAGACAGATTTTCTTCAATTTTTCAGATGTAAAACAGTATAATAATTGCTAGTGAAAAGAGGCTTCAAAAGGGGCCAAAACTAGGTATGATTTAACTCAGGTGACTGTTAAGGCCCATTGGGCCTTTTGTTTTATATGTGTATTGTTTTCTTGGATTACTTAGTGATTTTCATAAATACGTGTATGGCCCAATAGACTGGAAGACTGCCCCAATACTAAAGTCCATAACAGACTGTCAGACTAGTCCAATACAATAGTCCATAACAGGCTGGCAGTCAGGCCCAGTACAACAGACCATAACAGACTGGCCCAATACAACAGTCCATAATAGACTGGCAGACTGGCCAAATATAACAGACTGGCCCAACACAACAGACCAAAACAGACTGACAGACTGGCCCAATACAGTATACCATAACAGACTGGCAGACTTGCCCAATACAGTAGTCCATAACAGACTGGCAGACTAGCCCAATACAATAGTCCATAACAGGGTGGCAGACTGGTCCAATACAACAGACCATAACAGACTTGCCCAATACAACAGACCATAACAGACTGACAAACTGGCCCCATACAACAGACCATAACAGACTGGCAGACTGGCCCAACACAAAAGACCAAAAACAGACTGGCAGATTGGCCCAATACAATATACTATAACAGACTGGCTTGTTTATTTGTTTTTGTTTAATGCCACTTTCAACAATATTTCTGTTATATTGGGGTGATAGACTGTCCCAATACAATAGTCCATAACAAACTGGCAGACTAGCCCAATACAGTAGTCCATAACAGACTGGCAGACTGGTCCAATACAACAGACCATAACAGACTGGCCTAATACAACATACCATAACAGACAGACAAACTGGCCCAATACAACAGACCATAACATACTGGCCTAATACAACATACCATAACAGACAGACAAACTGGCCCAATACAACAGACCATAACATACTGGCCTAATACAACAGATCATAACAGACTGGCAGACTGGCCTAATACAACAGACAATAACAGACTGACAGACTTGCCCTATACAACAAACCATAACAGACTGGCCCAATACAACTGACCATAACAGACTGACCCAATACAACAGTCTGTAACAGACTTTACAAACTGGCCCAATACAACAGTCCATAACAGTGCGGCCAAGTACAACAGGCCATAACAGAATGACAGACTGGCCCAATACAACAGCCCTTAAAAGATTGACCCAATACAACAGTCCTTAAAAGATTATCCCAATACAATAGACCATAATAGACTGGCAGACTGGCCAAATGCCACAGTCCATAACAGACTGGGCCAAATACAACATACCATGGCAGACTGGTCCAATACAATAGTCCATAACAGGTTGACAAACTGGTCCAATACAACATACCATAAGAGGCTATCAGACTGGTCCAATACAACATACCATAACAGACTGACAGACTTGCCCTATACAACAAACCATAACAGACTGGCCCAATACAACTGACCATAACAGACTGACCCAATACAACAGTCTGTAACAGACTTTACAAACTGGCCCAATACAACAGTCCATAACAGTGCGGCCAAGTACAACAGGCCATAACAGAATGACAGACTGGCCCAATACAACAGCCCTTAAAAGATTGACCCAATACAACAGTCCTTAAAAGATTATCCCAATACAACAGACCATAATAGACTGGCAGACTGGCCAAATGCCACAGTCCATAACAGACTGGGCCAAATACAACATACCATGGCAGACTGGTCCAATACAATAGTCCATAACAGGTTGACAAACTGGTCCAATACAACATACCATAAGAGGCTATCAGACTGGTCCAATACAACATACCATAACAGACTGGCAGACTGGTCCAATGAGGAGACAATAACCTACCGGTATATATCTATTCTAGATTTTTAGCTCACCTGAACCGAAGGGTCAAATGGGCTTTTGTGATCACTCACCATCCATTGTCCATAGTTCTTTCATAAACTTTTCATATTTTCAACTTTTTCTCTGAAACCACTAAGGAATTTTGATGAAACTTGACATGAAGCAAGTGCTCAAGTGGTCTACATGAATGTTTAATTTAAGTTTGTATTTTTCATAGAAATTGGAATATATTTTTTTGATGCATTTTTGAAGTCTTTTCAAACTTTCGATTATCTCCACACGCATTCACTTTGATGCATTCATTTCATGTGTTTTATTTGTAATTAGGTGAAGAAATGTTTTTGTTTAAGAATTTCATTGAAATTTAATTTCTAGAATTTTTTATGAATTTTTTAAGACTGCAAAAAAAGGGAGGGGTGCATTTTTCACTGTCAGCTTTTGTTTCAAAACTATTGAAGGAATTTCAATGAAACTTTACAGGAAGCAAGTACTAAAGGTCCTTTACCAAGTTTGTAGTTTTCAGCCAGATCCTACAAGGGCTGGATCCAGGTTTGGGCAAAATATGTCACATAAGGTACCTCTCTTTAAAAATCTTCTCCAGAACTGCTACATGAATTTAAAAACAAATTGTTTTTGAGTGATCTACATGAGTGTATGATTTTTTTTCATAGAAATTAGAATATTAATTGTTGACATATTTATGAAGACTTTTCATACTGTCATTTTCATTCATTTTTACACAATTTCCTCAATTATCTCCCCTTGCATTTACTACAATATATTCATTTCATGTGTTTTACTTGTATATAAGTGAAGAAATATTTTTGTGCGTGAATTTTGCTGAAATGTTATTTTTAGATATTTTCATCAATTTCTTAAAACTGCAATATTTATGTTTCTTGGCCAGATCAGCCTATTTGTACATATTTTTCTTGGTTTTCATTCCACATTTGTAGGTGGTTCTCAGGTGAGTGATTGAGGCCCTCTTGGGCCTCTTGTTTTAATTTTATTTTATGCCACACCAAACAATTTTTGAGTGATACAGTATTCATTTTTATTGACAGCCCTTAAGGAACTCTGTTTACATACATTGTATATGATGCAATGAGGTGATTTTATTTGCAGCATGACTAACTCGAAGCCCTTGCCACATGCAAGAGCTGCCATGAAAAATCTGAAAACACTCCTGGTTTTTAACATGCAAACTTGACGCTGTTTGTTTCACAGGTTCTATTTACTGGTAGCCATTGACGCATATGACCAATATCACATCAAACACTGCAAAAAAAAAAAACGTGCACTTTGAATTTTGTATGATGCAATCATCTCTTTCCTTTCGTAAATATATTTCAAACTCATAATTGTGTAATTAAAATGTTATGATCAATTGCTGTGTTTCAACATGAAGACCGTTTATCCCATTTCTGCTAACTTGATGAAGTGATTTTGGCCTTACATTAGCATAACTTTGTAACAAAATAAAGCTGTGTAGAAGACCAGAAATAATGACATTGATTGCAGAATTTAAAACTCTATCTAGATAAATCTAGAGATGAATAATTACAATGAAATTGATCTTTTATTACAAACCAGTATAAACCTGTTTCTACTTTAAGTATATAGTTAGTCACTCTGTATATGTTGGTGTCATTTTATCGTGTGGGTTTTAATGTCAATGCAATACAAATGGATCCTGTTCAAGACTAACAAATGAATCTTCATTGCCTTGTATTGTATAAAAATACATAAACATGACATATCCCTGTAGAGAATTCTGCCTGATTACTCAGTGGAGAAAGGTCAATGATCTTTTCCAGAGTACTGATAGATCTACACTGTAAAGCCCTGTTCTCATGATCAAAGTTTTCTTTGTCAAAGTCTGTCAAAACAAAAAAAACTTGGTCAAAGTTTTCTTTGATGTTGTTACCTGTTCTCAATATCAAAGTTTTTTGAGCGACTTGTACAAGAAAATGCGAAAAGACACATGCACCAATGTAAATATTGATTACATCATATTGAACATCTGCTTTGATTGGCTGAATTCCATCAAAATCTTTCAAAATTTGAAGAAAAATAGGATGAGTTTCTATTAGTTCAAAGTTTGTCAAAGTTCTCTGATGGACTTTGATCAAAGTTTTCTTTGACTGTTCACATTATCAAAGTTTTCTTTGACCGTTCACATTATCAAAGTTTTCTTTGACCGTTTTGATTCACATTATCAAAGTTTTCTTTGACCATTCACATTATCAAAGTTTTCTTTGGCCATTCACATTATCAAAGTTTTCTTTGACCATTCACATTATCAAAGTTTTCTTTGACCGTTCACATTATCAAAGTTTTCTTTGACCGTTCACATTATCAAAGTTTGCGTCAATACTTTGATCAATAAAACTTGTACAAGAAAACTTTGATTGTGTGAATGGGGCTTAGCCATGTTTCAATCTTCTGTATCAAAAATGGCCATTACTGTTTAACTGAAGAATTAATGAATGTGATGGAAATACAACAAATAAGCTACCATATCTGTAAAATATTTTCTGTGCAACATTTCATTTTTATGTCTGTATGTTAGCCGTTACATATACATGTATAGTAGAACGCATAGCAAGTCATTCGTTTGAGCATTGGTCATACAAACCAAATGTTTTGGTATCAATCCTAAGATTTTTTACTAATGAATATGTGGAAGTGATTGTTTCTTTGTCTGACACCAGGGGGTCCGAAGTCACCAAATTTACTCAATACTTATGGCGCCATGCTCATCTTTTATTTTATTGGTTCCCAGTGAGTGAAACTGGTTTTGCCAATGTCCATCCATCAGTCCATCTAGTTAGGGTTCTGTAAGGGTTCTATCGCCTTGCTTTAACTGCTGGTGGTGTATATACAGCTCAGCAGAAAATATACAGGATCATTGTTCTATTTCATTCTAATTTTAGAAAAATATCTGAAAAGATCCATTCAGTGTCTAAGGGTTTTATGTAATATCTAAATAGTTTGTTAATCCATCTTGATTTGAACAGGACACGTGTTGCTTAATATCCTGGATAAGATTATTACACACAAATAAACATCAACGTCAACTTAATAAAGAGTGCCATCTCATTTTAAAATTTCTATCAATTTTTAAAATAGATAATAAAGATTTTGACAGATAATATTATAACTGATCGATGCACTTCATAGAAATAGTATACAGGGATTTTGTGTGCTCATTTGAGAATGGGGACTGGGCCTTTTTTGATTGGAAATTTTAGAAACATTTCATTGAAATTTAGGAAATCTAAAAATACAGAATTTGTTGAAAATATTAGAATCCCTTCAATTCATTGTTATTGAAGTTCAATTGGAAATTTTGACAGCAAATTGGGGGAAATGCATTTTTTTTTCATTGGTAATGGGGCCTTATTTCGACACGCTATGATAGGGTGGAAAAACCCTGATCAAGATTATTTGTGCTTAATACATGACAATTGTTACTGTTCACATGTGCACCATATAAACTTCTACCATTGATTTATATTGTCCGATTCACATAAGATGGCAGGGCGAAGTAGGCTTGATTTGATTATTATACGGATGACTCTACTTTTTTGGTTATCATATGACAAGCTGCCCAGGGAAAACGTTTTATTCCTCACTAATTATACACATGTACTCTCTTATGTTGACAAGTAGGAACAATTACTCCAGTCAGTGTCATTTTAATGTTATGCTTTATTAACTAAATTTTAAACTTGTCCAAAAAGGGTTCACAAAATCCCCCCCTCCAGATTATATGTATATTACGCAAGGTTTAATCTTTGGGGATCATGATTGCTTTACCATTTGTTTATTATTGTTGTGATGATTTTTTAACATTTTTATTTTTAAGCTGTTTAAATGAGATATTTTTCACTTTTTATGGGTTGTCATCTAATGGGGTTTTGTTTGTTTCTAAGGTAATTACATTTGTATGTAAGAAAGATGGTCAGTCTATTGGTGGAAGATAATTGGTTGACCATTAGAAAATGGTTGCCCTTACATAGCCAGAAAATTAGTATCTGTGGTAAAAACACCCTTAACTTCATACAAATAAATCTTCGAATGAGATAACACCAGTTGTTATCTCCATTAAACTATATTTTAGTCTACAGCCCCAGCGAAATATGTGAGAATTTTCAAAAATGTAGAAATTAAGAAACTTTATTCTTATGTATTATGTACATAAATCTTTTTGTACTGATGAAAATGTTTTACAAATAACAATCTCAGGGCCCCATTTATTACTAATGAAATGAAATTAAAGCATGCCAGTAAACCTTTGAATGAGATAACACCAGTAGTTATCTCCCTTTACCTATAGATAAGTCTGAAGATAGTGTTACTGAATGATTGGAATCCTTTCTTACTATCATACTCGTTTGATTTCAGAAAAAGATGTTAATGACGATGTTTTGTGGACCTGGTCATATCCATCCATGTCGGAGGAGGATCGACAGTTTTACATAAGGAAATCACAGTTACAGAATCTAGATAAACAATCATTTTTCCCATTTTTATTCAGTCGATGGAGAAGAAACTGGTATTATATTTACACATCCCAAATAGATGACACAGACCAGATCCACAAGGTATTTTTTCATAATTTTTTTTTTTGCCATTATGCATATCTGGTTTTGTTGGTAATATTTGATACTTTGAGGACCATTATTATTGAGAAAACCTTTGTTTTCTGGAAATTTTGAATATTTTCTCCTTTTAGCAATATGCTTTATCGGACCTTTTTAATTACATGCCAACTTTTCAACATGGCTGCTGCTGTTTGGTGATTTTAATGTCACCAGAGCCAAAGACTCGGTTTTAGTGATTTTTTGCAATCTGTCGTTAATTCATATATCTCCATATGTAAACTTTTACATATCTGAAGATTTAAGATATCCATTGTATAAAAGGTTCAAATTTGAAGCATGGTAAAGTGCTATGATGATAATATTTGATGATGGATAGGTATGTTCCTAAGCACAGATTTAAAGTTTTCATGGACCAAATGTTATCATTTTGGATTACATGTCAAAAACACTGATCTCCAAGTTTAATCTCAAAGACATAAAATAACGTTTTGCTTATTCCAATATAATAATCATTCGCAAATAATTTATTAATAACAAATAGTACAGTAAATGAAACTTCACTGGAATGTTCGGTAAATTGTCCAGATCAAGTGTTATTGTTTTTTTAATTTTATTTTATTTTTTTATTTTTTTTCATCGGATGGGGGGACTTCTGATCATCTGACCTTTGATGTACTTAAACTCCAGTTTCATTGATTGAGTGATGGTGTTTGAAGGTCACAGGCCATAGCTATGTCAAAAACCAGAAAATGTCTGTTATAAATCTAAATAAATCTAAAAGTTCACTTTTTGTGGAATGGGTCAAAATCGTGACCCCCCATCCCCCGCAAAGGACTGACAGCATATTACCTCTGACAAAGGTAGATAGGATTCCTTTGGTCTAATTTATACATACTTGTAAGATATCCAAAAAATTCACAAATGGTATAGTCACACATGAACATATGGTGGAACCCAGTTGAAACAAGTCACTTTGACATCTGCACTAAATTACAATGAAACCTGCTATAGCAGCCACCTCTGTTTAAGAATAACCTGCTTATAAAGGCCAGTTTTTTCAAGTCCCTTGACTGCATACTTCAACTAAATTGAACCTATTACAAGGGTCACCTTCACATATATGTAAATATTTTCTGTTCCCTTGGGTGGCCCCTACATGTATATACAGGTTTTACTATATCATAATCTTGAATTATGAGCAACAGAAGTCTAATACATGTACAGTAAAACCTCTCTATATTGTTCTTCATTTCAGTTGCCACCTTGCCTAATGTCACAATTTTTGAAAGCCCACATTTCCCTATAATTCCCTCAATCTATCACCAAACCACTTTGTACTGATTAATTTCGACCTTACCATTTGTATATGCATACAACACTGGACCTGACCTTATCTTCACAAAATATATAGGAATATAAGAGTTTTTGTGCCTGTGTATATGTTATTGTACTTCAATCTAAGTAGTTAAAAATGAAATAATCTTTTTGGAAAACACAGCTATTAATGCCCCTTAAACATTTGTGATGTAAACATGGCACATTGCCCAGTACAAGTCGCTGATAATAATGTTTAGATTGTTTATTGTTTGGTGCAAACATAGGGAATATATTCAGTGTTACAATACAATGTACAATGCATGTTACTCCTTTGATAGTCCTGATTTCCGCTCAGTTGGACAACATAGCCCTTGTAGATGATCTTTGATTCACTGCCTCTGTACCTGAAGTTAGTATTATAAAGTCACTTTCGCAGTATGATAACTGACATAGACTATCAAGTTACTTCATTATGATAACTGACCTTGACTTTATCATGTTACTTCAAGATGATAACTAACATTGGCTTTATCATGTTACTTCTAGATGATAACTAACATTGACTTTATCAAGTTACTTCATTATGATAACTGACATTGACTTAATTATGTTACATCATTATGATAACTGACATTGACTTTATCATGTTACTTCAAGATGATAACTAATATTCACTTTATCATGTTACTTCAAGATGATAACTGATATTCACTTTATCATGTTACTTCATTATGATAACTGACATTAACTTTATCATGTAACTTCATTATAATAACTGACATTAACTTTATCATGTTACTTCAAGATGATAACTGATATTCACTTTATCATGTTACTTCATTATGATAACTGACCTTGACTTTATCATGTTACTTCAAGATGATAACTAGCATTGGCTTTATCATTTTACTTCAAGATGATAACTTACATTGACTTTATCATATCATACCCTCAAGGTAAGCCTGCGTTTGTCATTTAAGAATCTTACCCTCGGATTGAGATTCCTTTGTCACACCCTATAGGCCTAAAGGTAGGGGTATATTCTATTAGTCAGCTATACTGTATATGGGTTTAATTCTACAATTTGTAATTTTCACATTTCTCTTACTCCTGACATGACCACATTTTTCTTAATTAGCTAATCAAGATTAACATACAATAACAACAAGTACTACAAACACGGCCTGTAATATATGACACATGTTTATAAAATTATCATAAATGTGGTCACTGTGTCATACTATCATGGATTTATGTACGCTCTGAATATAGCGAATATTTACACCACAAATTATTTTCCAGCTATACTGTATTTCCAGGTGTTATCTTTTATAATTTCAGGTGTCTCATGTGGCATTAGTATTAGTAGCTAAAGACTTTAATCCAGAAAAATACGAAATATTAAGCAAAATATTGGTGAAAAAATATAAAAAGACTGGAAATCCTGCAGCTATGTTAGAGATTTATCTGAGTGTAGTTACTAAAGGTGTATGTTCTACAGAGGAAAATGGACGATTCTCTGTCAGAGATTTTGACGCTAAGCGGTCACAAGCAAATGTCAGATTAAAAGGTAACTATATTTTTCATTTAATTCTGAAAACATTTTCATTGCCACAAACTGATTGCGTTGGTGTCAGTCTCATCTAGGAATATTTCTGGAAGATAAATTCTAAGTAAATTTGGTCACTCTTATCAAAAACCACCTGTGAGACCACTCTTATCAAAAACCACCTGTCTTGTGAGACCACTCTTATCAAAAACCACCTGTCTTGTGAGACCACTCTTATCAAAAACCACCTGTCTTGTGAGACCACTCTTATCAAATACCACCTGTCTTGTGAGACCACACTTATCAAAAAACACCTGTCTTGTGAGACCACTCTTATCAAAAACCACCTGTCTTGTGAGACCACATTCTGAAAACCACTTGTTTAAATAATCTTTAAAATAAAACATAAACTCTTTTGGAGACCACATTTCAGTGGCAGATTAGGTGGTCTCTCAAGAGAGGTTCCGCGGTATCTAAATATATTTATGTTTGATCCTCTCCAATGTATTACTACTAATTAGGTACTTTAGGTTACTATAATGTAATGTTGAATTCGGAACATTTTGTGGGGTTAAAATTTCATTGTTTTAAAAATAAAACAAATTCATTGACATAAAATGTTGTTGCTTTAGAAATAAAACAAATTCATTGACATAAAATGTTGTTGCTTTAGAAATAAAACAAATTCATTGACATAAAATTTTGTTGCGTTAGAAATAAAACAAATTTGTTGACATAAAATTTTGTTGAAATAAAAATGCATATATGTAAATTAAAATTTTAGCATTAATATGTACATGTATAATTGAATTAAAATTCCATCATGGTTTTAATTTCAATAATAAATGAAAACAGCAAAATGAATGAAATTAAAATTATAACAAAATTTTCTGATTCTACACTGTGTTCAATTGACACATCACATTTTCACAAAACTTAGTCAAATTTCCTGAGATCACATTGCATGTTCAATGTTTGTCGGAGGTATGACTGAGGTGTTAGGTATTGTGACATCACCAAATTTAAAAATCTTTCTCACATAAATGGAAAGGTCAGTTTATACCAGTTCCAGTGTCTCGGAGTTAAAGTCACATTTTAAGGAAGTTATTATTACCGTATATTTGACATTTTGGACAGAAATTCATTCCTTACAGAAGGAAAACAAAAAAAATAATGAAAAAAATAGTATGAATGGAGTTATTAATGAAATTCCATTGGAAAGCTGAAAATTCCTTCGGTTAGCAAGATATGGTAAAGTCTGACATTCTACATAAGGAAAACCTTACTATGCTTCAGATTGATGATCAGAACGATAATAAGCTTTTCCTTATATGGCATGTCACATCCTTTGACCACTTTACCATCAGGTAGTTGGAAAGCTTATTAGATTTTCTTATGAATACATAATGTAGTCAGGACGACATATACCTACCTGAAAGTGGGTATCTGGAATTCACGTCTTAACTAGATACCGTATAACCAGGAAAGTTTCGCCCCTGGTTATATTCGTCCTTTTATGACAGCAATCATAATCACCCTGTCTAAAATTCGCCCTAAATTAACCTTGTCTCATGGATGGCATGATTGTCAGTGTTTCGGTTATTTAGCTTGATAATTTTGTTTTCATTTTAAATTCGCCCTCTTTCATCAGGAATGACAAAAATGGGGAAAGTCAAATGGGAGCAAAACTTTCCAGGTATACACTCACTTTATATATAAATTGATATTATATGCATTCAAAAATACATAAATCTGTATGGATGAGAACTTAATTTTGGTGTTCACTGTGGCGATGGGAAGTTCCACTGTATTGACTTACTATTAGAATGCTTGTTATCATAGTGTAAGGCTTGGCCTTAGTCATACCAGTAATTTACATAACAAATCAATCTTTATCTTTCAGAACTCATAGAAACCTATGGTGTTGAAACAATTATAATCTACACAGCTTTACTGTTGAAGAAGAAAGTGGCGGTTTATTATCCTCATAATCAATTAGACCAATTAATTCAATGTATTAGGTAGGTGTTCATTATCTACAATGTTAATGTATCTGATTTTAAACTTGTCAACCCCTGAAAAACAAAGGATTCTTTTGTAAATCAATGACTTGGACCAGTCCAAATGTGTCTTAAGAGCTGAATGAGTTAAGTTACTGTATGCAGAGCATCTTATTTGCTACAGTTAGTTAGCTCTTTGGAACAAGAAGTCCCAATATATAATCTCATATCCAAAGGGCATCTGTAGACAAAAAAATTTGAACCAAGGCGATATAGTTTGAACTACATGTATATAGGATAGAGCTTTCATTTTTCACACAATGTATGTTGAATACTTGTGAGAAGTATCCAATGGTACCTTGGTGTCTGACCCATTGACCTTGACCTTTGAATTTGACCCAATTTCAAAATATGTTTTGAAAATAAGAAGTAGATATTTTGGATTTCACTTGGGCAATCCCTATGATCAGCCCTTTCAGATGATACCAAATGACCTTTGACTTTGTGAGTCATGACCTTTTGATGCCATTGGACCTATTTTAACAACTTTAAGCTTGGCTATTATCTTAAGATAAAAGTGAATTCTTTGTGCCATCCTTATGATCAGTCCTTTTAGATTTTACCATGACCTTTAACCTCATGACCTAAATAATGTCATTTTACCTAATTAAAATCAGTCATTGTTGCATAATAAGCTCAGTATCTGAGAAACATTGCTCTTCACACTATATTGCCTTGTCTTCTGACTTGGTCGAAGACAAATGACAATTACATATCTTTCTTCAAAGGGAGATAATCCATTAGCATGTCCCTTTTGACACTATTATAAAACTTCTTAACAAAATACAAAATCTTTTTCAGATCACTTCCAGCATTAGTCTGGCACAGACATAATTGGGATATTGCTTTCCCACATGTAGAATTAAATGAAGAGGAACTTGAAAACCTTAAAGAGAGCAGTAATTATGTGGCTGGCTTTACAGATGCCTCAGTGGAAGGACGGTAAGATGCCATTTACAAAGAGTTAATTTCTTTTTTAGCTCACCTGAGCTGAAGGTTCAAGTGAGCTATAGTCATCACTAATTGTCTGGTATCCGTCATTAACATTTTCACATATTTGGCTTCTCCTTTATAAACTCCTGGTGGGAATTTGACAAAATTTTACAGGAAGCAAGTTCCCAAGGTCCTCTAGTAAGTTTGGGTTTTTTGACCAGATGGGCAGAGGAGTGGTGCCAGTGAAGGGCAAAATAGGTAAAAATGATGCCCCCTTTTTAAAATTCCAGAACCACTGTATATATTGAACAAAGGGTTATATCTGATTGATTTACATAGCTGTATGATCCAAGTTTGTGTTTTTTATTAAAATCGGAAAATAAATTTTTGACACATTTTTGACATCTTTTTTCTCTTTGTCATGATTTCTTTTTATTGTCTCCCTTTATATTCACTTTGATGGATTCATTTAATGTTTTATCTGTAATTAGGTAAAGAGATGATTTTGTGCAATACTTTGACCAAAAATTTGATTTATTTAAGATTTTATGAATTTAAAAAGTCTTAAATAGATTGTAAAAAAGATTGGGATGTGGCACTTTTTCATATTATCAGCTTTATTTTCAAAATCACTAAAAGGACTTTGATTAAACTAATCAGAAAGCAAGTTGTCAAGGTCCTCTACTAAGGTCGAATTTTTCGACTGGATGGGCTAAGGCCTGTGGCCAGGGGAGAGGCAAAATAAGTAAAAGAGGGTACCCCTCTTTGAAAATCCTCTCCTCCAGAACCACTGTATGTATTGAAAAAATGGTTTGTATCTAAATGATATACAGAGGAGTATAAATCAAAATTGTAGTTTTTATCAAAATTTGATAATAAAGTTTTACACATCTTTGATGTCTTTTCAGACTTTGTCATTTTCATTTATTTTGGTATGATTTCTTTGATTATCTCACCTTTATATTCACTTTGTTGGATTCATTTAATGTGTTTAATACCTTAAGTAGGTAAAGAGATGATTTTGTGCAAGACTTTGACCAAGAATTTGATTTTATAAGTTTTAATGAATTTTTAAAGTTTTAAAATGACTGCAAAAATGAGTTGGGCGTGGCACTTTTTCAGATTATCAGCTTGATTTTCAAGGGATTTTGATGAAACTTTGCAGGAAGCAAGTTCTCAATGTCCACTACCAAATCTGTTTTTCATTTCACTAGTCTGTACATGTATATGTATATACAAAATATATTCAAACCCGAATTATTCATACTCTCTTGTTGACATACAGAAAGTCAGAAAGAAGAAGAAATTAGGGATAAATATATCTTCTGTCCATTATACTGTAAATCTGGAAATTTCTGCAGGATTTTATTTTCACGAAACGACGGATCAAAATTTATTGCCGATATGAAATTTTTTGTGAATCTCATACTTTTATCATACTTCATTACAAAAGCTGCCCTCTGACACCCATGTTCTAATATGAACTCAAAATAAATATCACAGATTTTAGCGTGACCCTGTGATTCACTCGGCACATGTTCCTCTTTGAAAAAATGTTTTATAGAATTCAACAGATGTTTCTTATTCAATTGTGTTTCACATTGTTATTGATTTAAAATTCAAAGATATTACTTGTTTTTAATCTCCTGAATCTATAAAGTTGATCCGTTCCATGATAAAAGAATTGTCAAGCCAATTTCGCTCTAGCATTAGTACGTTGACCCACTTACATCAACTAATTGATACAGGGAAAACTCTAGCATTAGTACGTTGACCCACTTACATCAACTAATTGATACAGGGAAAACTCTAGCATTAGTACGTTGACCCACTTACATCAACCATCTCCTTTTTATGATTTTTACCAAACTTTTGTGAAATAATAGTTTCAAAAATTCTAAATACAGGTGAGCCGGCCTGGCTCAGTCGGTAGCGCGCTCAACTCTGGATCGTGAGGTCGTGAGTTCGAGTCCCGCCGGCGACAGGTTGGTTTCCTGTCTTTCGGATGAGACAGTAAAAACTGGAGGTCCCGTGTCACAGTAGGTGTCGGCACGTTAAAAACCCTCACTGCTCAATGGCCGTAAGTGCCGAGCATAGGCCAAAATTTGAAGCCCTTCACCGGCATTTGGTGACGTCTCCATATGAGTGAAATATTCTTGAGTGGGACGTTAAACAACAATAAACAAACAAAAACAAATCTAAATACAGGTGATTCTCCATGGCTCGAATGTTAAAACCTTGATGTTCTGAAAGAAATGAAGTTTCATATAGGTCCCTATTTTGTTCCTTCATAAATTAAGTAAATTATCTCTTGATCATTAGAATGTCAAACCTCGAGTTCCGGAAACCTCGAACTTTGAGTAAGTATCAGTAAATTTATAAAAAGTCAATGCCGTAGGCAAGAACGACACTGGGATCTTTACGTGGAAGATATAACAAAAGTTGTTTTGATAACCAGGTTCTGACCTAGTCTAGTAGTGATTGACAGGATTGTTCATTAATTAAGATCAATCAGAACAGAAGAACTGTCTGTATAAATATACATCATAGACTAGGATTTCAATTACAAGTGTCACAGCCAAGTGGTATAACTAAAAAATCAGATGGTACTGTAGACTACTCCAACATTATAAACCTTAGCAAATACATGTAGGTTTTATGGTACCGCAGTACTTAACATTTTTCCTGAAAAAATTAAAGTATAAAATTTATATCTTTCCTGTAACTTATACGACAATTTGAATACAGAATGTTTCTTCAAAACTGAGGGGATCAACATCATTTATCAGAACCAACATTAAAGGGACATTAATATGATCCCACTGTATTTGTAAATCTCTCAGATGTTTCCTTCGATAGTATTTTATTCATAAACCCAGTAGGATTTCCTTTGGCTTTGTTTTGACAGGAAGCAAACAGACACTACTGAGACATTCGTTGCAGTTTATAAGTCATTGAAATCAATTTTTGGAGCCATTTTAAATGAAGGTTGTATGGAAGGAAAATACACAATTGAGGATATTAAAAGAAACTTAAATGGAATGGAGGGGATTTATGAAAAACTAGATATTGGACAGAAATGGAGGGGATTTATGAAAAACTAGATATTGGACAGAAATGGAGGGAATTTATGAAAAACTAGATATTGGACAGAAATGGAGGAGATTTATGAAAAACTAGATATTGGACAGAAATAGAGGGGGTTTATGAAAAACTAGATATTGGACAGAAATGGAGGGAATTTATGAAAAACTAGATATTGGACAGAAATGGAGGGGGTTTATGAAAAACTAGATATTGGACAGAAATGACAAGATCTAGATTTTGACAGGTGGCTATAAATATTGGCTCATTTTTAATATTTGATATGTTCTAAAAATAAAACTGCTACTAGGTGGCACTATAACTCTGCTATGGAATAAAATGTAAATACCCTCATACCATAGAACCTGTAGTGCCATAAGAAGAGATTGTATATGTCAACGATTGTTTATATCCTAATCGGATACATAATAAAGATAACATATTTACACATTTTTTAATGTTTGAAAACTAGGTATGGGAATTGTTTATGACAAAATTCATGCCAATTACACAAACATTATCCCAAGCATCCCTTATTTTGTATAGTATTAAGAACCTACATCAGTAAAAATGTTGATTTCCAGAACTCTTGAAACCTTGAACTCTTGAAACCTTGATGTTATTAGGTGGTCCCATGATCTTCAAGGTTTTGAGAGGCACCTATAATTTGGATATCCTACAATCACTTACAGATATATGTATCAATTTATTTTTAAATATAATAAATGTTAGTATCTTTTTTTCCCTATTGGTAGCTAACATCAACTATACATGGCATGATGATAAACTAGACCTTTGTTGCATTGTTCCTGTAAGTTTTACTTTCAGTATCAGGTTAGAAAATAAAGTGTGAGTTTTATTGTGGTGAGAGCTCTCACTAAATTACACATCAATAAATTTCTCAAGAATAAAATTGAAATTACAGTAATTGGAGTTTAGATAATACAAGATTGACTGTCTCAACATCAAAGATGCTAGACTTACTACTAAAGGAGAATTTTGTTCTTTTATCTTATTACAGAGACTAGGTACATATACTTGTATAACTTACTTACTTACTTACTGGCGTTCGCTCTACACGACCACGCCAGCATCCGCGATGAACGTTGTGGTCCTCTGTAGGTCGTCAACATCTCCGTACAGCTTCTGATGGAATGTTGCACCTCGAGGCCACGTTGCTTCTCGCTCCTGGTCGTGTCGCTTACATCGTTGGAGGATGTGCTCAGCAGTCTGGTCCTCTTCTCCGCAGGGACATATTGGGGACGACACCAGCTTGTACTTTCTGCACATGTGTGCATTCAGTCTGTTGTGCCCAGAGCGTAGCCTCACCATTACCACTTGTTCTGGTCTTGACAGCATGTGGTAGGCATCTGCTTCCTGTCAAGTCTTTGCCAGAGCCTTGATGATGGTGGCTTTCTCCTTGTATGTCACCCGATTATCTGGTTGCTCTAACTGGGCTCCTAGCCTAGCAAGCTTGTCAGCCTCCTCGTTTCCGGGCACTCCACAGTGTGATGGTATCCACTGGAGGGCAACATTGTAGGTAGACCCAAGCTTGTTCACTGCTTGTGCTAGTTCAGGAACATTGTTGTTTTGTAGGGCTTCCAGAACTGATCTTGCGTCTGTGAGGAAGACTACTGAGGTGACCTCTTCAGTTGAGTCTTCAATCAAAGAGACTGCCTTCACAAGAGCTTCAGTCTCTGCTCTGTAGTTGCTGCAGTGCTTCCCTGTGGCGATGTAGTGCGCTGATTTCCGACCTGACGGGGGTGTGTGATATGAATACCAGCTCCTCCATCCTTTATGGCTCTAGTGGCCCGACCCGTCTGTGTAAACATGGGTCCATGTGTCCATAGGATAGTCTGCGTGGATAGTCGCAAGTGTCAGACTTCTACGGATGGTTTCATCTTCTTGTTTGCCCGAGTCAAGTCCAGGTATAGCAAGTGCCACTTTTACTGCAGACAGGTCATTGGCTGTAGGGTTGGTGACGTCTGCTCTGCCCAAGGGAATTGTCTGTGTGGCCAGTTCAGAGGCATGTTCTCTGGCCAGCTTCTTTGCTTCACGGACAAAGCTACAGCACTTGAGGCGATTTTTGGTGAATCCCTCAAGCCTGTCCTTCATGGGGTGGTCTGGGAGGGACTTGTACTTGTCTGCCTGGAGAAGAACTTTGGTTTTTCTTCTTTCATGAAGAGGTTGTATACCTGTTAGCTTCTCCATGAAGGCTATTGGCGTAGACTTGGTGGCCCCTGTGATGATACACAGCGCCTGATTTTGCACTTTGTCCAGGGCTTGCTGGTTTGTCTTGGCTGTTGTGGACCATGTGGCTGAGCTATACTCCATTGTGGGTCGTACTGTGCCCTGATATGGTCTTCCAGTATTTGCTCGTTTGCATCCCAGGTCGTTCCAGCAAGTTTGCGCATCATCGCCAGTTTTCTTCGAGCCGTCCCCTCTACACGGCTTATGTGAGCTTTCCATGTCTGCCGCTTGTCAAACGTGACCCCAAGGTATGTGGCTTCGTCTTCCTCCTCAGTGGAGTTTCCAGCTTTCTGCTTTGTTGACAAGGTGAACAGTGTGGTGGACGACTTCTCTTTGTTGATCATGACACACCAGTCTTCAGCCCATGCTGCAAGCGTTTCCATAGCTCCTTGCATCCTGTATGTGGCCGTAGACGCGTACTCTTCTTTGCACCATAGCACCAGGTCGTCAGCGTAGAGAGCAGCATGAATTCCTTTTGGTAGTTCAGACACCAGGTCATTAATGAAGACCAAAAAGAGCGTTGAGGACAGGACCCCACCCTGTGGGACACCATGGCGTAGCAGGAACTTCCTACTGTTGGATTGGTTCAGGCTGACTCTGGCTCTTCTGTTGAATAGATATGAGTTGATCCATTTCAGCATGGCCCCTCCAACTCCATTCCTCATGAGCTTGACTTGTAGCCCTTCTGTCCAGACTTTGTCGAATGCTCTCTGTAGGTCGATCCATGCTGTGAGGACAACCTTTTGTTCTTGGAATGCATCCTCGACTTCCTGAGCTAGATATGTAGTCTGGTCTTCTGTGGAACGGAATTGTCGGAAACCAGCCTGTTCAGATTTCAGCAGGTCATTGGTCTCCAGGTACCACTTCAGGCGTGCATTCACAATCCTCTCCATGGTCTTTACAACACAGCTAGTGAGGCTGATTGGACGGTAACTGGCTGCCTTCTTTGGGTCCTTCCCTTTCTTCAGTATAGGGATCATTGTTGCCTCTTTCCAAATCTGAGGTAGCTGTCCTTGTTTCCAGCTGTAGTTGTAGATGTCCAGGAGTTTGCACATTGCTGTATTGCCTAGATGTGTCAGCATCTCGTTGGTGATACCATCAGGACCTGGAGATTTCTTGGTCCTTCAGCTGTCTGAGGGCTGCCTGTAGCTCATGTAGCGTCAGGCGCGAGTCCATACACTCTGATGTACCCTTAGCTGTTTTCCTGTCCCTTTGCTCGCTTCTGGCTTCTCTCTGACGTTCTCTGTTGATGGGGATGTCACTGACATCTCTGTAGTTTTGGACAAATACATTTGCTGCTTGTTTGCCCACCAACAGCTCTCCTTCCTCTTCCAGAGTAACTGGGCCTCTCGCTTTGTCCTGGTCGTCGTTCAGTTGTTTCGTTAACTTCCACAACTTACGGCCATCGCGCTCGAGGTTTAGTGAAGCTGTTTTATTTCTCCAGCTCTTTCTTTGGGCCTCCAGCTTGTGCCTAAGGAATTTGGCCTTGGCATGCTGTAGGTTGTGGTTTGCCTCCTGTGAGGGATTGGTCTCAGCTTCCACTCTGGCTTCAGACAACTTGGTTTGCAGCTCCTCCAACTGCTCGCTCCAGTATGGCTTGTAGTCTTGCCGTGCACCTCTTGGGATGGATTGCTGTGCTGACTTGAGGATGCATTGGTTGAAGTCTCTGGCTATGTTGTTTATGTCTCTGCCTTCAACTCTGATGTCTTTGCAGAATGCAGAGTTCATTACTCACAGACTGGAAGAGGGGCCAGTCGGCCTTCTTGTAGTTCCATCTGGGTAGGCTAGATGACATAGAGACAGTACGGTCCAGTATGAGGTGGCACTGCCTCCAAGTTGTTCAGTGACTTCCCTCTGGACATTTCCATGTATGTCGTCAGTACAGAAGGCAAGGTCAGGCGTTGATGTTGTGTGCCATCTTCTGGAGTAAAAGGTTGGAGGATCCTCCGGCTGGTTGATGAGATTCAGCCTGTTGTCATCCTGCCAGGTCTCCACTTCCTCTCCGCGATTGTCCATGTGGTCATATCCCCAGCTTTGTGAGTGACTGTTGAAGTCGCCAACAACCATGAAGTTTGTTGCTTCTGTTGGAATATGGTCTAGGGATAGAGATTTGTCATTCGGAGAGTACATGTTCACAAGAGTCAGTGTGAAGTCGTTCTTTCTGAGGCTCAGTACTTGGAATTCCGAGTCATCCATATGCGTTTTAGTCTGGATAGCATTGATGTTGTTCCTGACTAATGTCATGATGCCTCCTTTCTTTCTGCCAACCCTGTCGCTTCGGAAGCACTGGTATCCTCTGACCTTAAAGGATTTTGCTGGTTGCAGGTGTGTTTCCTGAATGCAACAGACATTAATGTCATTCTCATGAAGGAAATGCTGCAGTTCAGTCTTTTTGTTGAAGACTCCTTCTGCATTCCAATGCATCACTTTGAAGTGTTGCCGTTGGACTTTTCTCCTCCTTGGCTTGTTGTAGCCCTTTAGCCTCCTCTTGGTACGATGGAAAGGAGTTACCCCCAGTAGCTTTGGGTGGACTCTGTCGAGGCTCAGAGCCCGGCACTGTATCTCCCTGGAGGGATTCCAAAGATTCAGCACCACATCGATGAATACCATTGGATCGTGTAGTCATAGCGTAGTTCATGTGATGCCATGGTTTGTTAGAGAGTGCCACTGGCCCAGCATCTCCGATTTTAACTCTCTAGGTTGATTAGGGTTACCTCGCCCAAAGCCCTTGCCGAACCAACGACTGACCACAAGGCAGTGGTGTTTTTGGAAGGGTTGTCTCCCTTGGTTTGAAATAAGGGTTTTCCTTCTCCTAGACAGACTGCCTTCCCAGGCTAACGAGTTTCTATCTACCCGAAGCAGTGGTTATGGCGCCACAGTTCCGCCTTCGACCCTTCTCCTGTCAGTAGTAGCAGGTCCGCCGGGCTAGTGACTAGCCACACGTGCAGGCCAGGAGCTGGTCTTGGTTGTCAGAGGCTATATTTTTCGCACACCATTGGAAGCACTTTTTAAGCAATGGGAGCTTGTCCCCATTACCACTCCCGGTGATGACAACCCTTGGAACTTAAAGCATCAATTAGCTCAATTATATTAAAATTATTTAACCCTTTATTCATCAAGGTTTTAAAAATGTCAATATAATGTCACCCACTGCTCATAAATCCATCCATAAATTTTGTAATTAGATTTGTGTAAATAAAATACAGTGTTAAAATGTCATATTTCTGATGAATTAATTATTTATGAAATTACATCATAAAATCGAATTTCTGTAGATCAAATGTGCGAATTTCTGTAGATCAAATGTGCGAATTTCTGTAGATTAAATGTGTTTTTATTTTTTCAGGAGTGATTTGTATGATGTATTTGTTAATGCTGCTACAGGACAAATATCCATTGCACCGAATGCCAAAGGTTAGTCAGTGTTTTCTGCACATGAATGATCTTTGTTGTAAACACTTAGATAGTGTTTACAAGGGATGGTCTGAGGTCAATAAAAATCACAGACTCTTAACTTCCTGTTTACTATTATAAGGCCAAACAAATAAAAATATATGTTGTCTTGTACATCAGATTTAAATATAGGGTAGGGAGGCTGGTAATGTTTTGTTTTACTGATTGTTTTCTTTTCTTATGACATTGTTCGTTGTTTTTGTCTATTTAGGGGAAGGGGTTAACACCAAACAGGTTTCTATATAAGTACAATTTATACATGTATGTATAAAATTTGTATGCTGGTTAAAGTAAAAATTGGTTTTCCATTAAAATTGTATGCTATTTCTGAGGACTGTAAAACATTTACCAAATTCATATGTTGTTTTTTTTTTCTCAAAAATTCTGAGACAAATTCAGACTAATTACACCACAAGAAACAGACTTTTCCGTTGTCTTTTTTTTAATTTGCCAGAAAAAAAAGAAAGCTAGTGTTGGCACAAAAGATTCTCAAAGATTGCCTCATGTAACCAGAAACAAACTCATTCATTTTGGCCAGATGCACACAGTGACATTTAGAAAAACCACAACTTGATTTTATTTGTTAGAAATGTAATAAGCTGATTTAATCATTTCTAGGAAATTATTATTTACTGTGAAAACATTTTTAGTATGTTGCTTGAGATTTAGTGATATTCTGTAAATATTGGCGCTTAGCCTATATCATGTACATGTTTTCTCAGAATCAGTAAGTTTTGCTATTATTAGTAGATATGATAAACTCCTCAATCGTTACATCTCGCTGGAATTATCATTTTTAGCAGGTGCTTGAGATGTTAGTTGAAACAGGTGTGACCAAGTGCAATTTTAACTCATTCAACCCAAAAGACACCTTTAGATTGGCCTAATCCATTGATTTACAGAAGAGTCCAATGTTTTGATGAGCTAATTTGGTATTCTAGTCGTGTAATTTTGCAGGACAGTAATGTTTTAGTGCACTTCAGAAATTTGTAAACAACTTCATGTAGTTTTTAGTTCTAATTTATCCAAACTGTTATGTCATGGTGAGGCCCAAATGGGGTTTCTATATAAATTCATGAGTTATTTACCGGTAGTCTTTTTTTTTTTCTAAGATTAGGTGTACTTAGTTTTTACTGTTGAGTATTTTACTTTTTCTTTTAGGTCTCTTGTTTTTTGGGGGGTTTTTTGGCATACTTTTCATACACACTATAGCATTTCAATGGGAACAACTTCGAGTATCCATTGGAGAAAAATACATAGCATTTTTTAATGGGAATCAGACATTTAAACAGGGTACTAGTAGAAAAGATATAGAGCTCAGTAGATAGTGTCCCATAGCCTACAGTACTCAAAGTTACATCAAATTCTCATATATAATTTTTTTATTTTTTGGTCATACATTTTCAGAGTCATTTGTGATGGGAAAACTACACAAAGATACAGCTATGTTTATTGTCCAGTGTGCTCAAGAAGAAGAAGTGACTGAGGAACAGATTGTCAAGGTAAAATTTGTTTAATGGTAATTTGAACTACAGTGAAACCTTGCCTAAAAAACCACCTTGCTGAGGAGAGCACCTCACATTTAAGACTGCAAATATTCTATCTTGAGTTTTTTTGGATGTACATGCTTTACGCCATTGTCCTTTTATATATTCACTGATAATCATACTCAGACTTCAAGGTTATGAGAGTGAAATACAAAGGAATTAACAAATCAGTACTTCAAATTGACTTCAAGATTTCAAGAACTTTAAGGTCTCGATGTTTGAGAGATTGAGAGTTCATTTGCTTTATGAAGGGACTTTAAGGTTATGAGAGTGAAATACAAAGGAATTAACAAATTGGGACTACAAATTGACTTTCAGATTTCAGGAACTTTGAGGTCTCGGCGTTTGAGAGATCGAGAGTTCATTTACTTGTTTTATGAAGGGAAAAAATTGGGATTTATATGAAAATTTGAAAGATTGAGAATTTCAAGGTTTCACCCTTCAAGCCATCAGGAGTCACATGAACTTAGATGTACAACAACAAAAAAGAGATACAGGCATACAAATTCTCAAATTCCTGTATATTTTGTGAAAATTGCTTGAGAAACCCAGTTTGCAATTATTTGTTTGCAAGTGATTAATTCAGCCTTGTTCTTTGTATATACATGTATGTGTTAAACACTAGATCTGACCTTATTTTCACAAAATATATAGAAATATATGATTGTTCATGCCTGTATATATTTGTTATTTGTTTTTGTAAATCAGTCTAAGTAGTAAAAAATGAAATAAATATTTTTGGAAAACACAGCTAATGCTTGTTTAAGACTATCATAATAAAAGATTGTTTGTTCATCTATCTTTGTTACTTTCATTTTTATCCGTTAAAAATGAGGCACCAATTGGGGGCTTTGTTTAACTGCTGGTACTTGACCCTATTGGCATATATTTACTAACAGAGTGACCCTCACTAAAGAGGCCACCTTACAACTCAGACCAACTGTAGTAAGTCAAGGTGGTATTTATAGCAAGGTTCCACTGTATAATGTCTGTTTTGTGCTGATCTAAGACTGTTACTGTTATGTACATTGGTAAAAGGGGCTCCCATGGGGTGACTTTGTTTAATGTCAGATCCTGTGAGATATTGAAATAAAATCATCTTCTTAGTTTCTAAAATCTCAGACATTTGATCATTTTTAACCAGGTGATTGATAAAGAATCAGATGAGCCTCTAGTTTCTTACTCCTTTTTTTTTTTTTTGGAAATATTTTTTCATTGTTTTTTGTTTGTGTTTTGGATTTTTCTTTGGTGGAGAGCTTGTTTACCAATATTTTCTGTCCAGTCGAGTAGAACCAGTGAAAATAGATGGGTAAAATTTATTAGATAATAAAAAATGGTCATTGGAAATTATCAAACTGCCATTAGATATTATCACTGTTCAACTTTCATTTTTCTTTATTTTTTTCCTTTGACACTCCCTTGTTTCTTCATTTAATGAGTTATTTCCCTTGAAACTAGTTTTAATTAGTTTTGAGAACACAACAGTGAATATGACTGGATAATATGTTTATTTGTTTGTTTTATTGTTGTTTAACGTCCCACTCAAGAATATTTAACTCATTTGGAGATGTCACCAAATGCCGTTGATGGGCTTAAAATTTTGGCCTATGCTCAGCAATTACGGCCATTGAGCAGTGAGGGTTCTTTAACGTGCCAACACCTACTGTGACACGGGACCTCAGTTTTTACTGTCTCATCCAAAGGATAGAGGATAATATGTAATCTCATAAATAGTAGCCTAATTAGGTGAAGAGTTGAAATTTCATTTAAAAAATAAGAGTTATACCCCTTTTAACAAATGTTTAGCAGCTTCCAGTGGTATTGGTCTTTGGTTTAAATCGACATGGAATATATAGATGAAGCAAGCTTACAAAAATATCTGGATAAGCAATCATTTCATAATTTTTGTCCAACACAAACACTGTACTAATACAGTAAAACTTGCTTTAGCAACCACTCGTGTATAAAGACCACCTGGTCACAAAGACCGTTTTTTGCTCTTCCCAATAGTACCATTCATGTACAAATCAACCTCTATAAAAAGACCACCTCCTAATAAAGACCAGTTTTCTTGTGTCCCTAAGGAGGATGTTATATACAAGTTTTGCTGTAATTGGAGTCAAAGGTATTCGGTAATCAAGATACTGGTTACCTTTTAATGGTACCCGTTACAACTTGAAAGTAAATGATCCTTGGCTAATTTTCTGCTACACTTACATGAAGGCCAGAATCTAATATAAGAGCCACATTTTGAAATGACTTGAGAGTTGTCTTCTTTTACAAAGGGTCAAATGATGCATTTTTTTTAGCTCACCTGCCTAAAACTTTTACTTGTTAGATGTCTCAACTCATAGTCTGACAGCAAAAACAAATAATACTCTCCCTTGAAGTAACAGAACTAATCTCAATTAAACCTGAATGTTCCATAGGGTAGCAACTTAAAACTCTCTGATAATGTTTTTGGTTACTCATCCAATATGGCTGTCATGGCTAAAATAAAATATAAGTGTTAACAAATTGTCATAGCTTATGTAAAAAAAATGTGAAAGAGCTTTAAAAAAAAAAAAAAAAAAAGTCAGAATTTTGAGCATGGAATGATCTATATCACTATTTTTTGGTGGGTGGCAGTGATTAGCTGTTATAAAAATAAAGGTAAACAGAAACTTAACAAATAAAAAGTAATTAGCATGTAAAGATTTCCAAATATTGAACATGACTCAAACTGTGTCTGAGTGTGTGTGTCTGTAGGAATGGGTGTGTGTGAATGTGTTCTTGTGTTTACACATACATGTATGTGTGGAGTTGTAGGGGTGGGTGTGTCTGGATGTGACTGTCTTAGCTATTATTTAGATACTGTATGTAAGACAGAGAGAAACTATAAGTCAAAGGTGATGAACACGTGAAATGTTTACATTTAAGTCAAGTGGCACACACACCCCATTAAAAGAAGAAGATCGGTATACACACAAATTTTTTACTTTGGTCATTTTCCATTTTTTAAGACAAAATAAACCATAATCATCCTGATTTAAATTGCCCCTTAATCACCATAGTATTACAGATGACATGCATGTTCGTGTCTCAATTGTTTAGCTGGAAAATTTCTCCTTCATTTTAAATTCACCCTCTCATCTAACAGAAAAACTGGCCAAAATTGTACAGGAGCAAAACTTTCCAGGTATATACATTAGCACTTTATTAAAATTACCATACTCTTGGTTAAGGAAATCAATAACATTGTACCGGGTCATTCTGACCCCTCCTGTTAGTCTTTTGTTTTATTATAAATTATCATTAAGAGTTCTATATACCCACCATTTTAAGTTAAGACATTAAGTTTCAGACTGTTTTCTATTTCAGTTTTCACTTTAAATTTCTTGATTGTCCACTAATTGTACATGACTTGTATTTATTTCTTTTAAACTCACTTCAAACCAAATCTTAGTTCATTAATAAAATTTAAATACTTTTAATTAATTATTTCATTAATAATAAACCATTTAGTGTTATTATCTCTCATGCTGCTACTTTGAAGGGAAAGAAACATTTTGCCACACATAAAAACTATTCTGTTTGATATCGTAAGAGATAATCGACCTCTACTCCCTGTAATTTGGATAAAACAGACACAATACCTACAGGCATGAAATTGATGTGTAATTGATTTGTAAGCTTGAAGAGGTCTAGATAACCTTCAGCATTGAAAACTGATGACATGATGTTGTACAAACATTGGTGACATTTTTGTATTACATGTATAGATAATATGTTGTTATCTGTCCTGTCTTACAGTAATATTACACACAGGTGGTGACAATTTGGACTAGACTGAAAGTGCTTCTACTATCAGATAAAGCTGGCTAATATGATGTCTCTGTATGGTGTGTAAGCTCTCTGGTATAAGGAACATGTAACATTACAAGCATACAGAACAGGGTGAAAAATTTCTCACACAGGCCCTTTTTCTGCCAATTTTGGGAAGATGCAATTGGGAAATTTAACGTGAATTTGTATCAACTTGGGAAAATAATTTGCACACATGTACATATGATAAAAGAAAATATAATGGAATCTTTATTGTAGATGCATCCCCGCTCAGCCTGCAAAATAATTCATTTTTCATTACAGACACAGTCTGTTCGTCAAAGTTAGGACAAAACAAAAGTATTTTGCATTGGGAATGGGGCCAAATATCGACCTATGAAAACTACAGAAAAAGGCCCTGTCATAGGATAGTTTTTATGTATTCAGTATAATGGTGGAAATATAATTTTTATTTCAATATAGCTGTCCTGTGTCACAGTAGGTGTCGGCACTTTAAAGAACTCTCACTGCTCAATGGCCGTAAGTGCCGAGCATAGGCCAAAATTTGAAGCCCTTCACCAGCATTTTGTGACGTTTGCTTATTAATGAAAGATTCTTGAGTGGGACGTTAAACAACAATAAAAGAGAGGCTAGCCACATTTGTCACAGACTACATAGAAAGAGAGGTTAGCCAAACTACATACAGAGTAGAGCACATTTGTAGTTAAAAAGTTATAAAGTAGGTTAAGCCATATTTGCCATAGGGGACAAGATATAAAGAAGGGGAACCCATACTGTTCATAAAGTAGATTGTTATACTTCTTACACTAGATAGAAATGAGGTCACCATTCAGTATATAGAGGAGACAAGATAGTATTTGAGGTAGCCATACATTTCTTACACTAGATAGAAAATGAGGTCACCATATAGTATATAGAGGAGACAAGATAGTATTTGAGGTAGCCATACATTTCTTACACTAGATAGAAATGAGGTCACCATACAGTATATAGAGGAGACAAGATAGTATTTGAGGTAGCCATACATTTCTTACACTAGATAGAAATGAGGTCACCATTCAGTATATAGAGGAGACAAGATAGTATTTGAGGTAGCCATACATTTCTTACACTAGATAGAACATGAGGTCACCATACAGTATATAGAGGAGACAAGATAGTATTTGAGGTAGCCATACATTTCTTACACTAGATAGAAATGAGGTCACCATTCAGTATATAGAGGAGACAAGATAGTATTTGAGGTAGCCATACATTTCTTACACTAGATAGAAATGAGGTCACCATACAGTATATAGAGGAGACAAGATAGTATTTGAGGTAGCCATACATTTCTTACACTAGATAGAAAATGAGGTCACCATATAGTTTATAGAGGAGACAAGATAGTGTTTGAGGTAGCCATACCTTTCCTACAGTAGGTAGAAAATGGGGGTCACCATACAGAATATAAAGAGCCTCTGGTTTGGGATAGTCATAATTTTCCTAGATTAGAATGAAAGTGTTGTAATTATACACAGACATGTATGTTGGCAGGGTGTGCCATATTTGACAAATCTAAAAGACAGTAAAATACATCATTGTGACAGTATTTGCTTTAGTTTAGACAATCAACAAATTGCGATGGTGTTTAACACTAAATCCAATAATGATAGCAAGTGACATCCATTTGTCAATAAAACTTTTTTTGCAGGAAATAGCCAACAAAACAGCAGAACTACTGAATAATTTAAAATCACTGGCCCACTCAACTGATGATGGGAAAAAAGTCATAGCTCTGGAGACATTGAAAGAACGGAAAATGACACCGGCTACTGAGAATTTCTTGTTTACATTAGCTGCTAGCGAGGGTCTGGTGGAGGTGTAACTGGGAGAAGAAACAAGTGTTTTTACTCGTTTACCCCTAAAGACACATTTGGACTGACCTAAGTCATTGATTTACAGAAGAGTCCATTGTTTTTCAGGGGTTGATGAGCTAATTGGTAATTTACCCAACACAAAACAGACATGGATTAAAATGTGCAATAAACCTGTAAACCTAACAGTATATCATCAGACTTTTTGAAATTTACCAGTTTTACCAGGAAAACCAGTCAATTTTACAAACGTCCAGTGAAATCTATCTGGTAACTTGTCCAAATCACCAGTAATTTTCCATTTCTTTTAAATTGTGTATATATACAGACCAGTAAAAGATTTTCTTTGACCAGTGGAATTCCTTTATTCACTGGTCCGGCTGACCAGTAATATTTTTTTATTTCAAAATGTCTGTATCATTAGATATTTTCTTTCAAACATTAGCACAGTTCCTTCCAGTTCTTGGTTCTTGTTTGAAAACAAAGTTGTGTTTATGAATGTAGCATTTTGTTTTCTAAATCAAATGAGGATTTAATATATCATCATTCCACTTCAAGAGGAAATTAATAAAGTAGACAAAAGTAAACACATATAATCTAACCATATATCAATTGTATGTACATCTAAATATATTGTCAGATCTACATGTGGTCAATATATAGTTAGATCATCTTGCGATATCTTCTTTGGTAAATATAATATTAGATCTACCTATAATCAATATACTGGTATGGTTTGATGGTTTTTTATCCAAAAAAATAATATGGATAGATCTATGCATGATGAATATATTATTAGATCTACACATAATGAATATATTATTAGATCATCTTACAATAGATATATGTTTAGATCTCCTTATGGTAAATATACTATTAGATCTACATGTACCTATAATCAATACAATGTATATGGTTAGATCTCCACATGATTGATATATGGTTAGATCTTCTTTTGATAAACATATTATTAGATCTACATGTACAGGTCTATAATCAATATATGGTGAGATCTACATATGATCAATATTTGGTTAGATATATCTATGATAAATATATGAATGATCAGACCTTCTCAGTATGTATGATAGTTGTGTCATCAAATCACATGTTTACATACAAAACTGGGAAAGAAAACATTTTATAAGTTGTCGACTGTTTGAATATCATTAAATATTTATGATTATTGTGTATTTATATGCAATGTATTTTATCTAATTTCAATGCAAGCAGGCATTAACCAGCAGAAAGATGTATTAAAATATAAATTTTAAAAATGTGCCAAAAGGTAAAAACTAAAAATACATGTAATTTCAGTTTCTTGGTATATAATTGAACTGAATTAAATTTAATAGGTTTGTGTATGTTGGAGAGTGACAATTTGCTGAAAATATGGTGTTGTATAACTGAAGATTTGATAAACATTACTTATTTCATGCTGTAGCATTTTGCAATTTTACATTCAACAAAATGATTGTTTCTTATACGGCAAATATGTTGTTGAGTTGATAAAAGATCATAAATCTTTTTAACTCATCCACCCCTAAAGACACATTTGGATTGGTCTAAGTCATTGGTTTAAAGAAGAGTTCATTGTTTTTCAAGGGTTGATGACTTAATGATCCAGGTATCTAAATTAATGATGAAGTACAGTACTTTTAAGAATTAACATATTTGTTACAAATGTACACCGGGGGGGGGGGGGGGGGGGGGGGGGGGGGGGGGGGGGGGGGGGGGGGGGGGGGGGGGGGGGGGGGATTACCTGTATGAATTATTTGTTATTAAATTATGAAAAAAAGATAGCTATTGTTATTATCAGTGATACTGGCAACTGGGTAAAGAATATCAGTTTACGGTGGAAGGCCCCTCCACCATTGAAAACTGGCCACCACCATATAACTGACACATTGTTGATTCACACATTCACTGACACTTTAACTCCTACATCAGAGTTAATATTCAAAACCTACTGTAACATTGTAAGGAAAACACTGTATACATTGTAAGTTTATGTAACATCCAATTAATACCTTCACTCAATTACATATATAGAACATGTCAATGCTTCACCCCGAGAGAATTGAAAGTGAAAATGTATGTAGGTGGACATCTGTAATGAATTAACGATAGACATGTCAGTTTCAGACCTTTCTTAATCTGTTTGTGACTTCCTGTCAGAAATCTATTATTTTACCGGTACTTATGAAACGAAGTATTTTCTTTTCTCATCTTAAAAGGAAGATTTTTCTTATATCTAAACATCACATGCATGTTAAAACTTGCCATAAATAATCTGTTATATGATATTCTGATGTCTTTTTATGCTATAAACCAACTTTAAAGCACACCACAAAACAATGTCTGTCTCTTGTCTCCACCTTGTGGTGATCCCTTAATATTATCTTTTTTTTGGGGGGGAGGGGAGCTCTGTGGCCAAGTGCCATGAATCATGAAATCTCACATCTGGTCAATGCAGGTCAAGCCCCACTGAAACCTAAGCTGATTTTTGTGAGAAAGTTTGCCAGATTACTTGTTGAAGGCCCTTCCACCATTGAAAACTGCTGGCCACAACTATTTAACTGAAAAATGGTTGAGTGTGGCATAAAACAAAAATCAAAATAAAAAATCCCTTCACAATGGATGAATATACCTGGCAACGGGCATAATTCTTAAACGATTGCATTTTCTGCAGGATTATACTCTGCACTTACAGGTATTTCCCCTTTAATAGATGGCGTCTCCTTTCAGCTAATATGCTCATGATGTTGAATACTTTAAGACCAGGCAAAAAAAATCATAAATTTCATGTTTAAAGCAAGACTTTAAGACGTGCTGTACTAAATTTATTATAACATTTTAACTCAAGAACTAGTACTCCAAAAGGGGCCAAATCTGGGTACTTTTTCATACAGATAACCATTAAGGCCCATTGGTCCTCTTGTTTAAATATAGTAACACAATGCAGTACCAATGTTTTCTTAGCTCACCTGATGGAATTTTGTTGAAATTTAATTTTTTGATGAATATTTTAAACTGCAACAAGAAGGAGGGGGATTTTTTCACACACTTGTTCTTCAAAGCAGCTGAAGGATATGTACCAAGTTTATGTTTTTTGACCAAATTGACTCAGAGGTGGGTCCAGGGTGGGCAAAATAGATCACGGAGGGTACCCCTCTTTGGAAATTTTCTCCAGAACTGCTGCATGGATTAAAAAGCTAATTCCATATGACTGATTTACATGGATGCATGATTAATTTCCAGTTTTGGGGATAAATTGGAAAATAAATTTTTGCCATGTTTTTGACATCTTCCCTGGCTTTGTCATTTTTCATTCATTTTTAAGTCTCCTCCAATCCTAAGGAGTGTTAAAATATTTTGTAAATTTAAGATTGCCATACTTACAAGATACCAACACTGTTCAGGTGAGCAATGTGGCCCACGGGCCTCTTGTTTTTAATTTTTCATGAAGATGATATCACTGTATGATCCAGAATTACAAATTATTGCTTCAGGATAAATTAAAAATAAGCAGGGTTTGTGACATCGGGATATTTGTATGTGCAAATGAATAACAGTTAAAAGTTAATCACTTTTCACTACTGTCACTGATGTAGCCTGAAGACGTATGTATGTCATATGTGGGATTACAAAAGACGATTTACCATTTACCATAATTTCTTTTTAATCTAATTTGTAAGTAACTGTTATCTACTCTGCTTAGCTGTTGTATAGATCTCCATGTTGTCCACATATTGTTAGGCTACAGCTTGACAAGAAGTTTAAAAGTTTGTTTTTTCCTGAGGATATCTCCATAAATCAATCTTACACGAAACTGATTACATTTGCTTTTTCTACAAACATATACATGTTGTATAAATCCAGATCATTTAGTTATATTTCATTTTATATATTGATACTCTCTCCTAAATCAATTTTTGGATTTCATTTCCCAAAATTGATATTTGTGGCTTACAGGAGGTCAAAAAATATGTTGTTCCTCGACCTGGAAAGAGTGGGGCTACATAAAGGGCACCTGTCTATAAAGGCCATTCAAACACAGCTTTTGTTAACTTTTTATGATTAATAAATCGCTTTATAAAGGCCACTTGTCTATAAAGGCCAGTCAAGCACACTCTATTAACTTTTTATGATTAATAAATCTCTTTATAAAGACCACCTGTCTATAATGACTACTTTTGCCTGTTCCCTTGTGTGTCCTCTGTAGACCAGTTTGACTGTAGTTTATTATATTTACTGACATATTATCAGTATTTTTTCATGGAGATCAAGATATTCATTTAAAATTTGCTAGCCTACTTTCTAAATAATTCAATTATTTATCTATCCTGTTATCATCAGAACACAAAGCCTATCTGATACTTCTGTCTGAGTGTGTGTGTGTGTGTGCGTGAGTGTGTGTGTCTGTATCTGTGTGCGTGAGTGTGTGTGTATGTGTCTGTGTGTGTGTATGTGTGTCTCTGTGTGTGTGTGTGTGTGTGCATGTGTGTGTGTGTGTGTTATTAATAGTTTCATCATCTAGCTTTTTTGCATGTTTATTTTCATTTAGTTTTCTAAAAAAGATTATAAAACAAGAATGGCTTCAGTACACTTCAGGTAAACTTCCAGATTTTGCTTACATTGTGTTTCTTTAAGGGATTAGTCCTTTTCACAATATTTAACCTCTGTGGCTATAAGTCCATGAATTTATTCGATAGACTATTGAACTTAAATCCCATTCATGTCATTTTCCGACTTTGTTGTTACTGTGTAGGCAGCTGTACATGTAACTGTCTGAGTAGTATTTACTAGATCTGTTTATAACTGTTCACTTATTCAGGCAGTCTTGTCCATTGTCTTAGAGTCATTAGAAGACATTAATCTTCATGACCGCTATTGCAATGGCCAGTACAGGGGGGGGGGGGGGGGGGGGAATACTGTCATGGGGAAAAAATTAGCGCCATGGTTAATTTTAAAAGCCAACATACATTTACCAGTTCTTAAAATATCTTATTTTTACAACCAGTTATATAATCATCATATGTTAAGCAATTATATTTTGGCTTGCTATGGCTCAGCACCCTTTATAAAATATCTCAACTTTTGTCACTTTAGCTATTATATCTCATCATAAATTATACCTTAGCACCCATTCCATCCCTTTACTATATATCACATCTTTTGTATATCATTGTATAGCATATCTTTAACTGTTGTATCTCATCTTTAACTGTTGTATCTCATCTTTAACTGTTGTATCTCATCGTATATCACATCTTTAGCTGCAAAATCTCATTGTTTATCATATCTAAAGCTGCTATATCTAATTGTATATCATATATTTAGCTATAATATCTCATTGTATATCATATTTAGCTGTTGTATCTCATTGTTTATCATATTGTTTGCTGTTATATCTCATTCTATATCATATCTTTACCTATTGTATCTTGTTGTATATCATATCTGTAGCTATTTCATCTCATTGTTTACCATATATTTAGCTATTTTATCTCATTGTATATCATATCTGTAGCTATTTTATCTCATTGTTTATCATATCTTTAGCTATTGTATCACATTGTATATCATGTATTTAGATGTTATATCTTATTGTTAAAACTCAGTGCCAATTCATTACTATCTTGTATATGTAACATTTTCTGTATCTCATTGTATATTATATTTGGCTGCTATATCTCACTGTATATCACATCTTAAGCTGTAATATCTCATTGTGTATCATATCTTTAACTGTTATATTTCTTGTATGTGATATATTTAGCTGTTGTATTTCATTGTGTATCATATCTTTAGCTTGTATATCTCATTGATCTTTAACTGTTGTATCCCATTGTATATCTGTAGCTGTTATATATCATTGTATATCATATCCTTAGTTATTGTATCTCATTGTATATCATATCTTTGATTGTTATTTCTGGCTGTATATCATACCTTTAGCTTTTGTATCTCATTGTATATCTTTAGCTGTTATATCTCAATGTATCTCATGTCTTTAGCTGTTATATTTCGTTGTACATCATATCTTTAGTAGTTATATAACATTCTTAGTTATAACTCAGCAGCTGTTATATCTGTTATGAAATATAACATTGTTTGTATCTCTTAGTCATAGCTTAGTTTGTAGAATTTGTTAACACATCCACTGACAGACAAGTCACTTTAACACCTACATCAGAGTTAACTGTCAAAACCTACAGTAATATTGTAAGCAAAACAAATTCATTGAGCATCCAATTAATACCTTCACTCAATTACAGATACATGTATATAGAACATCTTACTTGCTTCACCTGAGAGAAATGAAAGTGAAAATGTATTAACAATAGACATGTCGGTTTCAGACCTTACATAATCTGTTAGCGACATTCTGTCAGAAGTCTATTATTTTACTTATGAAACGAAGTATTTTCTTTTCTCATTTTAAAAAAGGAAAAATTTCTTATATCTAAACATCACATGCATGTTCAAACTTGCCATACATAATCTGTTATATAATATTCTTATGCCCTTATACGCCATAAACCCACTTTAAAATGCACAACAATGCAATGCGTGTCTGTAGTCTCCACCCTGTGGTGATCCCTTAATATTCTCCTTGTGGCAGGGGCATCCATGGCCAATTGCTCAAAGCATGACACTTTGAACCATGAAGTCTCTCACTTAAAGTCTGCGGGACTCTAAGCTAAATTTTGTGGGAAAGTTTGCCGGTTTACTTTTGGAAGAATGATGGTCTCTTTCCAGGTATATTGTAATCTGGTCCTCTCCTCCACCATTTACAAAATAAATTCCATCATAAAACTGAAAAGTTTTGAGTGTGGCATAAGCCACTAATCAAAATCTAATCAAGTACATGTATTATTCATAAGTGTGTTCATGTACTGATGTTTCCCTTAATTTTCATCATCATCTTCATCTTTGTCATTCTATTTTTTACATCATCATCAACTATATTATCATTGTATTCTTATTATTGTCTAACTTATAAAATAAATTTATTTTCTATAAAACAGAAAGGGAGAATGACTTTAATTATAAGTCTTGGTTTCGCTGTTGGAAGTTTCTTTTAGGGATTAGTCCTTTTCAAAATAGTTAACCTCCATGGTCGTAAGACTGAATTTTTTAGGTAGACTATCAAACTTAAATCCCTTTCATAGTATTGTCAGACATTTTCATTCATGCAGAGCTTTGGCAGATGTAAGGGAACAACATTATATCAAATTTACAGCCGTTTGTCATAATCCCTGCCCTTTGGTTAAGTGAAATCTTTCTTATGAAGTTCTCATGAAGTATATTTTCCATGATACCTGTGTGAAGATATTGTTCTATTTTACTCTATAAATTAAGGCAACTCTTCTGGTAAAGTTCAGACTACAAAACCATTCTTTAAGTTCAAGTGAGAGTCTGTCTGTCTCTCTCTGTCTGTCTCTCTCTCTCTCTCTCTCTCTCTCTCTCTCTCTCTCTCTCTCTCTCTCTCTCTCTCTCTCTCTCTCTCTCTCTCTCTCTCTCTCTCTCAAATGCGATACTCCCACACCCATTTGAGCATCAAACATTGGGTGTATTGTTGAAAAGTTTTTTTTTTACCACAGTGCAGTCAGGCACATTACAACTCACCATAGATTAAACAGGTTTGGAGGCTTGCACCCATGTAAATAATCATGCATTTCAAACCCCTGTATCGACTTTTCCAACATATATATACATTTTTTTATATCATTTCTATAAGTCTCATTAGCCTGACCAAAACACAAAATTCAAAGCAAAGAAATCTCAAAATTTAATATAGAAATCAAAAATTTAAAACTATGAATAAATGACTGCTCCCCATTCATACCTGGGATGTTTTCCACACAATAATAATCATACTTGTTGACATTGATGAGCCCAGAACATATACATAATGTTAACAGACTAATAAAGTGCAGAATACAGTATGTAACTATGGTGATCATTTGGACAAAAGGGGGATTCTGGAAAAGTAGGAAGTGGACTCAGGTGCTATGGAGACCCATAAGCACCCCCCTTTGTATATGAATTTTACATCTATTGCTACTCTATTTCACTGTTGACCTCTATCATTCTCTCTCAATATGCATGTATATATATATATATATATATATATATATATATATATATATATATATATATATATATGTGTGTGTGTTAATGCACTTTTGCACTTTCATACACTGACCATTACAATCAATAACATTTTTGTATGCAGTTCAACTTCATTATTGATATCTCGGTTCTTGTCCGGTGAATGTCCAGGACTTACCTACTGTTTCAATTATGAGACTGAACAATAGACAATTACATAGTTGTATATTTACAATACGGCCATGAACAATAGGTAGAGATTGTTTATAAATGGCTGAAAGCAGTACTTAATTCACCAAGACTGTTGGATTGTATATAAATATATATATAAATACTTTGCGTACATTTAATCAGAGGTCGCTTGAATATTCTAGTTGTGAATGACCGTAAATATAATGCACTTTTAATCAGCTATTAACATGTATAAGATTTATGATTTATCTTTATGTAATGTCGTCCGGATGTGTAACTTGTGCGCGTTATTATTACAGTACAGTCATTTGTACACGAAGATGACGCAATCTATCAGCTGTTTTTACGTGTCTCGACTCAACTATTTCCAAAGGGAACTAAATACTTCATATATGAACAGGTCGACAATCCACGTCGACCGCATGAAGTGAACCAAAGTTTTTTCCAAATAAATGCATGTTTAGAAGTGAATAATTACGGTGAAAGTGTATTTCCTGGCGACCATTTTTGTACTGTAAGAGGAGGACCTCGGATGTTTGATTGCACATTGTAGTTATAAAAAAGTCAATTTGCGTACAAAAAGGGGATTATATACTGTTTTTGTTCGTTAATGTTTACTTTTACACCAGCTGTGATCGGAACATAAACTAATCTGTTGTAAGAAGTTGTTTATCCAGCAGATTCAACAATAATTGTTTTTATTTACTATATGGGATAAACATATGTCGGATAAGTAGGATTGTCAATGTGTTAAAACTTAAATAACGGTTGCATCAAGTGTTGATTGATAAGGTCCCTGTATTGTTCAGTTTTTGTCTCCTGTCGTTTTATAATCCTTTATAAGATGTATTTGATATATGATATCGTCTCCTCGGCGTCGTCTCAAAGCCGATTCTTACACCATACTTCAGTTGTCAAACCTCGCACCATGGCGTTCTTCTAATATTAACTCGTCGGTCAGTTTCTGGCCTTTATTGGTATACATGTATATCCTGTAATCTTATTTACCCCAATAATTAGACCCCCGTCTTTTTAAAAATTCTAAAATCGCCTCGCTCGTTCACTGCGTGCAATTTAAATGGGCATTAGGGGACGACCATTTGATTCTGAGGGAGGACTGGCAGATTTTGGAAATAAATATTGTGGCCTTGAAAATATTGAAAATAAAAATATGTTTTCGACTAGCGAGAAAATAAATAATCTGACCTTAACTGGTGATAAAATTGCGGTGAAAATTAATTAATGCTTAAAAACTTTCGGGTCGCTTCGCTCGCCATATTTCATTCTTCATTTTTTTTCGGCTCGCTACCTCGCCATTTTTTTTTTGTAGAGGATAGTCTCTTATGTATGACAACAAGTAGATACAATAACTCACTTCAGTGTAATTTTAATGTTATACTTTATATTATTACCTAAAAGTGAAGCTCGTGCGGGTCACGAAGTGGTTCATAAGACTCTATCCCGCCAGGTTATATGGATTTACTATATGTACAGTAAATTAAAATTAACTCAAAGGCCGAGAATTTGACAAAAAATTATTAACACCTCTATACAGTGGAACCACAGAACCACCTTTAGAACACCTCGCTTAGGAGACCACTTCACTATTAAGAACATGAATTTCCAGTCTATTAATTAACTAATGTTGAATCAGGACAGAACCTTACTTATAAGACCACCTCACTAATCAGACCACTTTGAGTCAGATAAGTGGACTTAGTGGCGAGGTTTCACTGTATTTTTAAATAAGAAGTTGGAAAACTAATAAAAAAACAAATACCCAACATTTTCGCGCTTCGCTGGGCAAAAACAACTTTATACTCTTCCTTCCATCTAACTTCGAATCATAGATCCGCCCTGGATTTGTCTATATATTTTGAATTTCATGACTTTTGACTACACTTAATTTTATTTCACTTTACCTCTAAAGTGTTTGCCCTACATATCAGTTAATGATTTTGATTGGCGTTTTCTAAGTATGTATGAATATGAACAAAATTTGCATTAGATCAAAATGTAATGATTTTCCCTACATTGTTTTGTTATCAGCTAGATATATAAAATTTTAATCATCGATGATTCCAAATCTTTACACTGAATGAATGCACCATTTTCACGCATACATGTACAGCATCTGCCCCCACTACTACAGTAGTCATAGTTAGCAAATAACACAAGCACCAACGCTACGACTGACATAAATTCTGTTTTCGCATATTTGGAGGAAACAATGCTTGTTATATATTTGTATGAATTACATAATACGTATATAGAGTAAATGTTGATTTAATGGGTATTTGGGCTGTCTTTTTTATGTTCTCTATTTGATATAGGATATCAGACTTGACATAAAACGCCCGTATACACTGCAACACAACACGCGCAACTCAACAGAAGTTTTTGATAAAAAGGTATAATTAGACATTTATTTACGAAAATGCGGTCTCCGATATAAAGTCCAATTGAACTTTGTCAGATTGTAAAACTCCAGGGCACGTGTTCTCGACAAAAAATACCTAGAAACTGGATCAGTAGAACAGATGTGAATGACCGAACATTCGGGGCACTAGAGTTTCAGTCGTAGGTCAATAGGTAAACCTAAATTTTTCTTGCAAGAATAACGTTGTCCGACGTAGATTTTCTGTTATTCACATTATTAATTTTCTCTCTCTCTCTCTCTCTCTCTCTCTCTCTCTCTCTCTCTCTCTCTCTCTGCTTCTGTTCTCTCTCTCTCTCTAATTTCTCTCTCTCTCTCTCTCTCTCTCTCTCTCTCTCTCTCTCTCTCTCTCTCTCTCTCTCTCTGCCCGGCCGATATATTAAATTAGGAATGGATTGAATTACATCAGGAAAAAACCTAAGTCTTATGGTTATATTGATCATTACGAGTAAAATTACACGTAATCTTGTCGGCTGACCATTGTTAGATGAAACAGACACCACAACAGCCATTATAAGATCTTGTCGGAAACAAATGTTTTTTGTAACGCTCAAAAAACTTTTGTCTCAATAATATGTTACGAATGTCAGACAAGCTTGAGTAATTCTATTCTTAATACAGTCATCCGTTTGTAGTTTAAGTTAGGTAAACCTGTCTTTTACAATGAATTTGAGACGGGTATTTAAAGTTGTTTATCTGTAAAACATACGGCGGTGTCAGCGTTTTGTAAACTGAAGTACTAATTTTGTAAAATAATTCTCTCAGAATGACTGGTATAAACTTCATTTGTTCTTGGAGAACTAACGAATATATTTTTTTAAGTGACAACCAGTTTATTTCGTTTGCATGTAGCCTAGATATTTACAAAGAACATCCAAGATTCTAAATATATTGTTATACCCAACAAGTTCTTCCAGTGGTTGTCGGTACCAGTTCTAGTTATGCACTCGGTGCAAGTGTTATAATGTTAAAATTGTTAATTTAATTTTTACAATTTATCTATAACAACAAGTGTTGTTTTGGATAAATTGTAAATATTGAAATTATAATATCAGTATAAAATAAGCCCAACAAATGATTGAGTAAAATTTTAGAAGTTGTCATGCTACCACGCCCCTCAATTTTAGATCTCTCCTTTTAATGTCGAGGCCATGGCGAGAAAACTATTTTGGATAATTACCTAAATAATTGTATTTCAAATTCCTCCTCGGTTGTACTGGTTGCGAGGCCAACGAACCTTTCTAAAGGTATTAAACACTTAATTCAAGTTCTACATTCACGAGCGTACACGTACTTTAAACATGTGATATTTTGAAAGCTATTGGGAATAATTCCCAATAGTAATTTTCTACGAGCTTTTATAACCATATTCGTCCTAACTGCGTTTGAACTTTCTCAAGCGCTTGATCCCAACATCAGATCCAATTTCGTTCATACTTTCGATTTTCTTCCAATCAGTTATACAGGTCTTTTTTCCCTGCCTCCGAAAGGGTATCACGACTTGCTTTGGAGTATGCCTTCCACACACGTGATTTTGTCTCGCCCCTTTCTTCGCCAGCTGCTAATTGAATCTCTCCTTTAGATGTCCTCGAGAAATGATATAAATCAATCACGCGCATGTCTCTCTCGTGCTGTCTAGGTGCAATGACAGTTGACGGATCGGTGAAATCATACAGCTGTCCATGTGGCAGTACAAGAACAACAAATTGATAAAATCTCTTGCACACATGCCCTGGTGTAATTACGGGTAATGAATCGATTTAATCGCTTACCAGTCTAGATAATATTTACTTTTAAGTGAGGTAATAAATCAATAAAATAGCCTACCTCTAGCTCATGTAAAATTCTTCATAAAATTATTGACGCATTTTACAAATTGATAATTTTCTATTGTCATTGAGAACATGTGGTTAGTAATTGACATGTGTGATGGAATTATCAAAAAATTAATTTGGATATTTCATATAAGTGCAGATGGTGCGGAAATGAAACATGGTAAACGGCTACCCACTTGAGGGCACTCCGTGGTCGAGTGGCTAGAGAATCGCGCTTTCAACCTTGAAGTCTTGCTTTTGGTCAGCGCTGGTTGGAACCTTTGCTGATTTTTTGTGAGAAAGGTTTGTCAGTGTACTTACGGTAAGAACAATCATGCGGATGGTCTCTTCCTGGGTACATTATAACCGGGTTCTCTCCTCTACCATTAAAAATATGGCCGCCACCATATAACTGAAAAAAAATGGCGAGTGTGGCGTAAATTATAATCCAAAATCGAATCAAAATTCAAAACAAAAGCTACCCTCCTAAGACTTTCATTACGGGTGTAGCATGGAAGACATTCATCCAAAAGTAACAAATCTACTTGATATTAACCACAGCTGTTTTTATTCCAATTTCACTACAGTTCTTCTTGGTCCTACTGACTCACATTTGAACCTTCAGCATGAAGGTCCCTGGTTCGATCTCCGGTCGTGCCATATTTTCAGAGGTGAGTTTTCATTTACTGTCTGTACAGCACTATGTCTAGATAGGGTAATGGACTAGATTTGTGCAGTTTGATACTTTGTCGGATTGAACAAGTGTAGTGTATGGTGGCTGATTTGTGCTATCTCGACTTTTCGCCCCGAAAACTTGCTAATTAGCGACTTTTCCCTTGGCGAGGCAAAAAGTCGAAAACTCGCTAATTAGCGACTTTTAGCTACGAAAACCCGATAATTAGCTACTATTCGCTTGGGACGAAAAGTCGAGATGGCACAAATCAGCCACCATAGTAGTGTCACCTAAAAAGCTGTTGGAAATACGAACCACTCGAACAAGGACACATACACTAAACCTATCTCTCCCTGCTTCATACAGACGAGTGGCAAGGACTTTTACATAGTCACGCCGCTTGTTAATTCGGGCCAAAGCAAGCGAGCCAGTTCGAACCCATCCCGGACCGTGGTTTTACGACGATGATTCGAACCATATTCTTCCTCTTGCGATGGTAAAAAATGGTCGCTACAGTTGGCTGATGTAGAAAATATTTATTTTATTACCTTGTCTTAATATTTAAAAAGGATCATTGACTTATAATTTTATTTATCGCCCAACGGGCGATTAAAAATCCATGTATGGGGCGTGACCTGTTTCTCTATCCTGTATAATTGGTCATGACTTTATGTTTATCATTTTAGTATCAGGTATTTCAAATGTTTACAATATTTGAAGGACATTTTAACCTTCCTAGGAGCCTTTATAGTGCCTTTGTTATTTGATGCAGGACTAACATTGAAAACTGCGTCGTCAATTTACAATAGTCTCTCATAAATTGCACTTGCCTATGGTATGATGGCTGTCCTTTTTTGTATTATTTTTTTAGTTACTTAAGATGAAAAAAAATTCAATATTTCATAAACAGTTTTAATAAAATAAAAAATGACAGCTAAATTAAATACACCCAAGGTTAAAAAGTTTTCGGTAGAGGACGTACTCTTCTGATCTCGACTGATCAAATACAACGCCACAAAAATGTTTGCTGCAAAAGAACGCAGACTGCAAATGTAAATGTTGAAATTCAATTGTATACTATGTATCACATTACAACAGATATAGAAAAATTTTATGCTTGAAAATGGATGATTGTTAATTAAGTAACTGACTGGTTGTGCCAAATAGATATAAGTTTTCAATTCACAACGGAATGAGAGATATAATGCTACCAAATTCCCGGTTGCTACGATGTCATAATGGTACATGGTATTAGATAAAAATATAATTATTGGTTAACAACAACATATTTCTGTTATTTTTAGCACTTTATCGCCAGCTTTGATAGATAGACAGATAAACAGATAGGTAGCTAGATAGATAGAGTAAAGGTTTAACGTTTACGTTCCTACCGTGGCTGGTTTAGGGCACGGAAATTATTTTATTCTATTTCGTTATAACGAGATAAGTAAGTCGTGAGAACGAGAAAACTATCTCGTTATAACGAGAAAACTAATTGATGGAAACGGGAGAACTTGATTAACTCGCTATGTTGATATACAGCGTACGGCTCGTGCCACTTTCTGAATTTGTGTACGTTGTCTGCATCTGGTTCATTCGAGTTAGGCTCTCTTCTTTGCGTGATTTTAGTAGATACTTTCTATACAGAATATTATATTTTGGTCTCGAAAAGGTCTGCCCGGGACAAATGTCCGGCAAATATATGGCCTTTTCTACTGAAACATTGATATGCACCAATAACAAACAAGTAGCATTACCACTTTGATAATGATACCACAGTTATGCATTTGTTGATTCAAACTACCAAACGAGTACAGGAAAAAAAATGGAATTTTTCTAAAAACATGTATATCATTTCACAATCCCCGTCTGCACATCGCAGTTGAAAAAAATAAAAAATAAAAAAGGAATTGAAGAATTAAAGAAATCACGCGAATGAAAGCCATGTACTACTATCATCAGCAGCATCGTTATCCAAAAACAATTTCGTTCAATATTTATCGAAGTTTTACACTTCATGCTCTGAATAGACTATTTCACACGACATCAATCTCCCAAAAATATTTTGGAAAGTTTGCAGGGTTGGAAAAAGAAATTCAATCTCAAACATTTTTATATCATAAGTTATCTCGTTCCGACGACCTAATTATCTCGTTATAACGAGATAGTCTCATCGTTATAACGCGATAATATAATTTCCATGTCCTAAACCAGTCACCGTACGTTGCTGTACGAAGTGATACTATAAAAGAAAAGTGATACTTTTTAAAAGTCACCTGATTTTCATACGGGAACTGCGACTTATTGCACCCCATCAGTGTTGTCCGTCGTCGAAAGATCATGCACCAAGCGTAAACTTTCACACTGAAATAAAATGAAATACATATAACAATGACATGTTTTCACTTTTTGATTTATTAAAAGGGTTTTTTTTTATGAGATATATTAGTATTATGATAGCTTATTTTGCAGGCAACGGAAATGATGCAACATCGAAGCTGCTATTCATCGACACATGTCGATTATTTTATTATTTTCTACGATTATAGGTTGGACGGTAGCCTAGTAACATGATGCCATATATCAGATGTGGGCGCGACTGTCTTTTTCCCAGTCGCTTATATCAATAATGATATTCAATTCTGTAGTTATGAGTTTATCATGTGAAATACTCAGATAATTAGTTTACCAGCAATAATGTTTACATTTTTCGGATTCACACATACATACATTGCACTGGATGTACATATCTCTTAGTGAACTCCAAAGTATATTATGAAAAAAAGAATACACATGTTTACGTTTTCAAGTATGCGATACTTAGTGAAGACTAAAATGTGGGACATTTTACATGTTATTTTAAGATTAGAAAAAGCTGAGTGGAAACATTAGCTGGCGTACTTGAGATCTATTTTTAACTGTTGTACTAAGGATGTAGCCAATATCGAGACGTAAATCTATCTAATTCAACATCGACTATGTTGTGGTTAAAACAGTTGAGAGCAAATAACATACGTTATCATTTCTGTCCCGATCTGTGATGACTCTGGTCTGTCCATATAGCGATGTAACTGTAGTGGTGGATCCAGCTTTTTAAGGGCATGAAGCATTTCTGTGGTGAGCTTGTATCTGGTCTGTCTAAATAGCGATGTAACTGTTGTGGTGGATCCATCTTTTATGAGAATCCAGCATTTTGTCTCGATTTGTGATGAGTTTGACTCTTGTCTGGTATCAATGTAGCGATGTGACTGTAGTGGTGGATCCAGCTTTTAAGATAGTCCAGCATTTCTGTCCCGGTCTGTGATGAGCTTGACTCTGGTCGGTCTATATAACGATGTAACTGTAGTGGTGGATCCAGCTTTTAAGATAGTCCATCATTTCTGTATCGATCTGTGATGAGCTTGACTCTGGTCTGTCTATATAACGATGTAACTGTAGTGGTGGATCCAGCTTTTAAGATAGTCCAGCATTTCTGTCTCGATCTGTGACGAGCTTGACTCTGGTCTGTCTATATAACGATGTAACTGTAGTGGTGGATCCAGCTTTTAAGATAGTCCATGATTTCTGTCCCGATCTGTGATGAGCTTGACTCTGGTCTGTCTATATAACGATGTAACTGTAGTGGTGGGTCCAGCTTTTAAGATAGTCCAGCATTTCTGTCTCGATCTGTGACGAGCTTGACTCTGGTCTGTCTATATAACGATGTAACTGTAGTGGTGGATCCAGCTTTTAAGATAGTCCATGATTTCTGTCCCGATCTGTGATGAGCTTGACTCTGGTCTGTCTATATAACGATGTGACTGTAGTGGTGGATCCAGCTTTTAAGATAGTCCAGCATTTCTGTCCCGGTCTGTGATGAGCTTGACTCTGGTCTGTCTATATAACGATGTAACTGTAGTGGTGGATCCACTTTTAAGATAGTCCATCATTTCTGTATCGATCTGTGAGTTGACTCTGGTCTGTCTATATAACGATGTAACTGTAGTGGTGGATCCAGCTTTTAAGATAGTCCAGCATTTCTGTCTCGATCTGTGACGAGCTTGACTCTGGTCTGTCTATATAACGATGTAACTGTAGTGGTGGATCCAGCTTTTAAGATAGTCCATGATTTCTGTCCCGATCTGTGATGAGCTTGACTCAGGTCTGTTATATAACGATGTAACTGTAGTGGTGGATCCAGCTTTTAAGATAGTCCATGATTTCTGTCCCGATCTGTGATGAGCTTGACTCTGGTCTGTCTTTATAACGATGTAACTGTAGTGGTGGATCCAGCTTTTAAGATAGTCCAGCATTTCTGTCTCGATCTGTGATGAGCTGACTCTGGTCTGTCAATATAGCGATGTGACTGTAGTGGTGGGCCCAACTTTTTGACTGCATAAGGGACACGTTTCAATATATGAGCAGTGGTCCCATTTGCATTTTTTTGTCGTAGAACTGTTAGATTATATGTCTTTTGAGTTGAAAAGAAACTTTAATTTTATCTGTTACTTTAGTTAAAGTGCGATCTATAAATTTTTGACAAAAGAACACGTGACCTTGACTTGTGCGTAGTATCTCCTCTATAGTTTGCGATCTAAAATTATTGATATACAATGAATTCAGTATTCGTTTAGGGTTACAAGTTCGATTCCAGGTCAGACCAAGACGTTGAACAGATATTATCTAACCCCCTCGCCGAGTATATAAAGTGAAAATATGAGTCAGTCGGGTGAGACTTTAACAGAACCCCTGTGTCGCCGAAAGCGTAGTGTTCATCGTTGAATGACACTCACTGGATTACCATTGTCGTAAAACCACGATCCGGAATCACTTCTGGGCAATGCCGGTTAGAGTTCCGCTGGAACCTAATCTGGTTTTTTTGTGGGAAAGTTTGCAAGTTTACTTGCGGAAGACCGGTGGTCTCTTTCCGGGTACATTGTAACCAGGGTCCCTCCTCCAGTCCTCCATTAAAAAGTTGCCACCACCATATAACTGAACAAATTATCTTACACAGTAATCCCGTATAATATTCATAATTACTGTCTAGTCAACTGGATTATATGACGTTGATGCTGTACATATTAACGAGACCGTTCTTGATGAGGCCCAGTGCGAGGTCTTTGAACTACAGTATTGCATGTACTATGTATCACACCATACAAATTACTTCTAGTCGTATTTAAACATTAGGGTGAACCCCCTAGGAGTATAATACACGTGTTCCTTAATTACTGGTATGAAATAATTGATGCCTTTTTACCTTGAAGCCAACGTAAATATCAATCAATACTTAAAGCAAAAGCTGATTTTGATGTAATGATCAATATGTAAAGGAATCCGATTACATTGGTGAAATCGTTGTAAGTTCTTTCATGAAATTATATATATATATATATATATATATATATATATATATGATTACACGTCTATTTAGCCGTGTAGTTTTATTTTAAAGATTTTGTTTGCATTGATTAAATCATGTTGCTTGCTATCAACAACAAAACACTTCCTTGGTCAGGCTAGTATTGAGACTAAAATATTAAGCTTACAATATATATATATATATATACACTTACGTTTTAAACATACCTTCTTCATACATATTGTTAAACCACGCTTTATGAGAACAGTTTTGAGACTTTGATAGTTTTAGTCATTCTTTGACAAATCTCAAATAGCCTAGTAACAAGAATAGCCTTAGGTAACGACCAAGTTCAAAATATAATAAACCATATAAATTTGAGATGTAGTCTTTTTAAGTAGCCTACATGTAACTAATTATACATATATAGTACAGTGTAACCTGACACACACACCCTCACCATACCATAAAACGCCAATTACAATTTCTATGAGTATTTTTTTTCCGTGAGCAAAACACTTTCCTTCAAATATTATAGACTGACTTTTAAATGAATTATGAATCACCAATAACCACGTCTTTCGTTGTTTCTTTTATAGCTACTTGTGTTTTATGCGTTACTTAACTTCCGGGCTATCTATCTACGGTTAGAGTTACCGTCGGGCTATCGGACCGTCTGGCTATAGAACCTTCGGACTTTCGGACCGCCCGGCTATAGAAACGTCGGACTATCGGTTCGTCGAAATATCACGATGTTACCGTCATGTTGTAAATTTTGAAATAAATACAAAATTTACAACGTGACAACTTTGTCATGTTGTAAATTTTGTATTTACACCCACCCAGTAAATACAAAATTTACAACATGACATTACCATTTAGTGTTTTGGTCACAAAGTCAGGTCAACTACGTAGTATTACTTGAAGAAAAAAATTATACATGTATCATATTACGTACCCGTTAACAATACGATCAACATAGTCTGTTTCATAGCTATCGCGCTCTTACTTTTATCAGCGAGATACAGTTAAATAAACAACGATACCTTACATGCATTTGACATTGAACCTAACAGACAAACAATTTGAGGAGATATTTAACAGAATGCAGAGTAATCAGGTATCGCAATGCAATTATTACAAACGAAGATCGTACAATATCTAGTATTAGTGGTCATATCTTCTCATCCGACGTTTAGCACAGCAAATTACCCTAATTATAGACATTAGTAGATAGTGATTTGTACCTGAATATACAGGTGTGACAGTTTCTTACATAACAGAGCCTCGGGTTCTCGTTTAGGGGACATCTTGACCTTTTTTTCTGTTTTAGGTGTTAATACTTTATTGCTTAACTCTGTCAAAATTACGACGAGCAGGACGATGTATTACACACACATCAGAAATTTTGCCGCATTGCGTGAGGAACTTTAACACGGATGATATTAAGGATTTTAAAAACGTTCAGTTTTAATTAGCCTACACATATGTTTAGCCATAGGAATGAATGACAAAAAACGTCGAACGTTCCCCCCTTAATAAGCTTTATATATCGCTGGTAAAAATACTCCAATTCTCAGCCATATGTTTTTGAACTCGAGTCAGTAAAAAAAACCTCTGATGATATCTACTTCAATCGTTACTAAACCGATATGCACTGACAAAGATAAATATGATATTGAAATTATGCCAATATAGATCCACAGGGTTGATACAATTTAAGGTATAGCAATAGTGTACAGGTTTAACGTCCGAACCAATACAGATTAACAGGTGACTGGCCTTCGGTCAAGTGCAAGACCTATTATTATACAGAATTGCATTTATAAACTGTTTTTCTTCTATTGATCATTTCTCTAGAGAAAAACGTTCAATTTCACCCGAGCAGGTAAACGACGAACAGACAAAGTTGCAGTAAGGCAACGACCTTCAAGAGAGACACGTGGAGTTTGTACCCTGCACAGAAAATTGATATAGCATTATATGCCAATACATGGACGTATTACTTTATATAACTACCATTATATATACATGTATACTATGTGCATATGTTACAATTGTAAATCGACATACTTGTCACGAGTTAATTACCATGACATGAGTTGCGCATACAACAATGTTGACCTGGTTTATATATAGGCCGACAGTGTGCTTGTTGCATTGTTTTGTATTAATTAAAGGCAGTGGCGTGTACATGTCTGTCTGGACCGCATTTAGGCCCACCAGGTCCACGGCAGCGCCCTTGTGAAAAAAAAAACATGATGCTTTGGTCTACAAGAACACATATAGGCCCTACTCGCTACGCTATGAGAAGTCTTTTGTAGGTTTACGTGACATTATTAATATCATTTTATTACAAAATAACGTCTACCAAGGTAAACTGACTCGGTTTACAAACACAATGAGTCTAAATTAAATCATAACAGGAGTAACAGGCTTCTTGTCGAAACAACAATATCAGAGTTTCAGTAATGCATGGAATCTGTGCATGGCAATATGTTTTATCTGTACAACCTATTTTTTTTAAAAAACAAACCATATTGTTTTGGTTTTTAACAGAACCCGGATGTGCCACTCTACCTTGGTATACCTATATTTCTTACAGGTTCTTATAATGAACTAAAGTAAAATTCATATAACCTTGAGAGGTGGAGGCTTGTGAACCCTTTCTTGATCTGGACGAGTTTAAATTTAGGTAATACATCAAAATTACACTGACTAGTGTAATCGTTCTTACTTGTCGCCATGCGTTAGCAAGAATGATTTAATCATAATTTCTACGTCAACCAACAGACGGGATAAACGCTGTCGCGAAAGCATTGACAGCGAGATTCGGTGAAAAATTCAGATTCAACACTATAAAACGATTTCAGAATAAATTAAATAAGATTTCATGATGTCCAAAGTGAGGTATCGGCATACGAAACAAAACAGCAGACAAAGTTTTCGCCCCTTGGCCTTTATCAAGTGAAAGAGTTACATGATATCAAAGCTGGATAATTAGCAGCTTCATTGCAAATGTTTATCAATGTTTATCTGTTTATGCACGATACACATTTGCAATGAAGTTATTAATTATCCTGCTTTGATATCATGTAACTTAAACAGATATTGTCGTTTTTCACTTGACCAAGGGGCCGAAAATTTGTGAATTTAGAGTGGATTTCAGAATATGTTTTGACAGAATGAGAAGCTGTGGACATTTTACAAGAGAGGGGAGGGAGAATTGTCATGCTAAATTTATAGTTACCGGATGGTAGAAAATATAAATTTTACAACATGGCAACTACTTACATCTTTCCGGTAAATTCAAAATTTACAACATGACAGAAACAAAACGTCGCCCAAGTCTCTAAAAATGTCTTGTGTATTGGTTATTTGCATTATAAACTTGTTTCAGCCCCTGAGAATACTTTAAAATATGTTCTTATTGTTTTGTTGTTGTTTAACGCCCTACTGAAGAATCTATCACTCTTACGGAAACGCCAAATGCCGATGAAGGGATTCAAATTTTGGACCTATGTTCGGCACTTATGGCCATTAAGTAGTGAGGGAAAAGGAAAACTAACGGGCAACCGGTTAGACGGACGGAGGGTTATATCACAATAAAAACGATTTATTAAAATAATGTTAAAATATAACGCAAAAATAAACAATCATAAATTGTTCAGTCTTGGTATGTGACATTACAGATAAATATTCAAAGCAACAGATGTGATGTCAGTCGTCTGACCGAGTGAAGATAACTCTGACACCTATCGTAACCATGTACAGAATGTCAAGGTTAGATCAAATTTGACACATATGTAAGAAATTACTGAAATAAAAAATAATCTATCTGGCTACTGGATATATAATATGTGTTCATGGGGCTTATTACAACGATATATAAAATTTGGATTATTGCAGAAATACTACATGATCATTTTTGTAGCCTATAACTTGTATGTAAAACAGACTGGTTAAGATATTACACCAAAATGTATAATTTGGATTATGAAATTGCAGAAATACTACACATTTAGCTATACTAGATCATGTTGTAGCCTGTAACTTGTATGTAAAACAGACTGGTTAAGACATGGTCGAAATTCTTCCACGATTTTAAGTTTGTTTTTGTTTTGTTCAAATTGGACAGAATTTTGACCCTGGTCAGAAAGACATGAAACTGATGGACAATTTTCATATCAATTCAAAACATTGGTTGACGCATAGGCAGTTGCAAAAATACAGCAATTACACTTTTAATGGAATGTTAGGACACACACGACTTTGCAGTTTTTATATTTCATTTGACGAGCGATTTTTGACAACTGGTTAACAGAATAAAACGATATTAAGCAGCAAATTTAAAAATCATATGAAATTATTATTTTCTAGCCATGATGCAGGTTGGTTCTCTTTGTCCAGACATTAAAGGGGCATTAACTGTTTTTTTTTTCTTTTTTACTACTTAGATGGAAATAAAATGACAGAAAAGAGATACAAACAGGCATAAAAAATATAAAATTCCTGGATATTTTGTGAAAATTACATGAGAAACCCAGATTTGCTACCTGTTAAATTGCTATTGATTAGCTCAACCTTACTATTTGTACATATGAATACCACACTGGACCTGACATTATTTTCAAAAAAATGAATAGGAATCTATGATTTTTTATGCCGCTATGTATTGTATTAATGTTCACTATTGAAATGATTAATGCAATAGTGGATGTGATTATTTGGCAAGTTTCAGCCACTATTGTAATAAATTATTTCAAAAGTGAGCGCAGTTGTTTGGCAATTTCAATCACTTTTGTAATAAATGATTTTAATAGTGGAGGCAGTTTGGTTCCTGGCCCAATCACCCTTCAGCGTTAGCATTAGTTAGCCAGGATCCCAGGCTACTTTAACTTTAAACCTCACACAGCAAACAAAGTTTGGATTCAATAACTTGTTTTAAAATCCCATTTTTTTATTCATTAAAACATGATTATTTCAAAAGAATAGATAAAATTTCACAGATCAACATCGACCAGATCGCCGTTGAGAACTTTGCTCTGACAATATAGGCTCAAGTCTTTAAGATGCTTTAAGAGAAGAACGTCGAAGACGTAGCAATTATTCCATAGCATTAAATTCTACCTAGATTCTATATAGCTAAGCATTATATAACGGTAATTTTTCGTTTGTCGCTCGGTCTGTACATGATGACATGTATGTTTATTATCTTTATTTAAAAGAGGGAAGTTTATGCTTGACTCAGCGCTGTTTCGTCTTCCGGTTAGCTATGGCTGAAAACCCATAACTTCTGTATATTTCTCCCATGATTTCGCCTTCCATCTCGAGATAACAAACACGATCATATCACGATTTGTCACGGAAAACTCATTGCTTGTTGGTTTGGTTTCATTCAATATTAGATAAAACCTATAGATCTCCGTCGTCGCTCCCGTTTTCTCTACACGACACATTTCAGCGATAAGAGATCGGCTTTAATTAAATTGGGTTCCATCGTGTTTAGCACCGGTTTCGGTTTGAATGAGCTGCATCGGTGGACAATATGCTTAACGGTAACGACCAGTTTTTAACCTTTTCAACCCTACAGACCACAATGGACCAGTCTAAACAATCGAAAGGAGCTTACTGTCTAAAAACGTAGTATTGACAGGGTTAATGCCGGAGAAGAAATCCGCCTTGATTACATTGTACATGTGAAAAGATCACGGTCCGCCGGAAGTAAACAGTCAAACCGTTTCACAAAATCAGCTAAGATTCCAGCGGAGCTCGATGCCGCCTGACTAGTGGTGTAGTGTGAGGCTTCTATTTATGTCAGATAGCGCAACGCCCTAGCATATCAGTCCCGGGTATTGACCTACATGCACTGTTTGTTGGTAACGTGGTCGTAAGATCCATTTTCCGTGACAACGGATATACTGTGTTGGCGCGAGATAGAGAAATCTGAGATTAGGTGATAAATTTTTATAAATTAATAGGTATATATTTAGACCCGTATATTTGTTACATTTAAGTTTTTGATTTTTATTAAAATAAAAACTAATTATAACAATCTTTGTTATAATTAGTTTTTATTTTAATAAAAATCAAAAACTTAAATGTAACATATTTACCATATGATATGTCCAAAATTACAATTCAACCATCATCTTTGGCTAAAACACGCCACCATAGCTAATAATACCGGAAATGACATGGACCCGCGATATGTAACACATACCGATAGTACTGAAGCTTACCGTTGGTCAATTTAGTGAGTTTCAAAAGCTGACTCGGAGTTAAACGCGTGTGTTGGTTGTCTTCGCCGGATAACCTAGGTACGTCCATTGTAATCCTAAATAATGACAAAAATATCCACAAATTTAAGTGGAAACCAATAAAACATCTCTATCTGTGGCAAATTAAATTCATATTTTGAATCTATTTTAAATAAAATATTAATAACCACTGCATATTTTGAATACACGTTGATTTTATGAGACAAAATTATTTTACATGAACAGAGATGACTTGAATAGACTTAAAGAACAAGTAAGGAAATAAAAATGTTCTCTATGGCTAAAATTTAAACATTCTCATACACACATCAAGTAAATAATAGATGCATGTATTTTGTAATTATTTATTCGTATTTATAAAATACAATATTTAACTATAATTCTGAAAAATTTTGTGAAATTCTGTTAAGATTTTATGATTTTATAAACTTTCAAAAATTGTTGGTTTTATAAAACAAAGAAGAAAATGATGTAAAAAGGAAAGACTTTTGTCACCATGCTGTACTTTCGATTTCTGTTTTGCATACGCATGTCATTCCGGAAAGCATAATAGCAACGTTCGACGGGTTTTCGTATTTATTTTACAAGACGGAAAGGCGACGTTCGGCGGGTTTACGTGTTTATTTAACATGGCGGAAAGGCGACGTTCGTTGGGTTTTCGTGTTTTTTACAGGGCAAAAAGGCGATGTTCGGTGGGTTTTCGTGTTTATTTTACAAGGCGATGTTCAGCGGGTTCTCGCGTTTGGATAACGCGGACAAGGCGACGTTCGGCGGGTTTTCGCATTGGTCATAACAACACGAAAATCGACAAATATTACGCGAAAAGGTAAGAATTTTTAAAGTCTCAAACAGCGCCTTTTTGTGTTAATTTTAGCGTCTTTTCGCGTAGATAATTAAAAGCGCGAACTAAAGCGAAATGGCAGAAATCAGCCACCATAATTTGTCATATAAATTTACATTTGTTGTATAAAGATATATCAATTGAATGTTTTAATGATTTCATATTTCTGAATTGTTCATGTATAATATCAAATAATTTTTATACCGTCTATTTTATCACTCACATATGTGACACATATGGTCCGAGGTTTAGTCATTGGTAAACAAGCGTGGTGGATGTACGCGTGTAAAACCAGAAATGCTCTGGTAACACTGCAGGATGATATTTTTTCAGAAATAAGACTAAAATGAGGTAGATCTACTTATTGGATTTCAAACAGACAACTTTCTATTATGTAGAAAACTGTGGTGTCAATGGCACACATCGTCAATTATTGTTTGGTACAAAAACTACCCAGTAGAACATCGATTAAAAATCCTAAAAACACGTAGATCTCCTCCTTCTCATCAGACAACATAAAGATATTTTGTCCTATGTTTGAGTCCCCATACATCTTGAGAGGCAATCTGTATATAAACAGCGATCGCCTGGAGGCAAGTCTCACGCCTTTTCTTGAGGTGTGAATACCACGTGACCTACTGCTATATGGTCGAATTTCTCCCCCTTTGAAATTAAACCCAAGTGACACATATTTTAAGAATATATTTTCATGTGTACTGTATGCTCCTTTGAATACATGTAGGGCCCATATGTTGTTTTTTTTTTTTCCTAAAAATCATTTTGTGTATGTTGCTGATATACATTATATACACGTAAACAAGTAACGGAGATATTCGTAAATGATAGATGACCCACAATTGGCAGTACTGGTACACAGACATCCGACATCCATATTCCCGCTGTTGGCAAACCACGTTTGATAAATAAAGAATCAATTTAAATGAATGCATTGCTTTGAAATTATATCCAGAACAGACCGTAAGCTATGGCTGAATTTATTGAAAACACGAGAGAAAATGAGCTACAATGTCAGGCATGTAATTATTAGTGTACATTCTAATGGTAGACAAAGTAACAAGTGCTGTCGTGTTTCTAGATACTAGGTCCACCAGTGTCTGTTTGGGGCATGAATATATTGATAATTGACACATACATGTATTTACAAACACAGCGAATCTAAATTAAATCGGTCGTAATGGTGGTGACAATCTGAATATATGCACAAACATACTAGAGCCACAGAAATGCATGGACTCGTGTTTTATCTGTACACTCCTACTTTTTGGAAATGAATAGTTTTTTTTAGTTTCTGGCAGAACCCGGATGTGCAATTTTATAGGTAGACTTTTACACAAGAAAATAACCGACGAACTTAAAAGAAGATTTCTAAAGAAGCCAACCCTAAAGAATTTTCACTATCCGTGCTTTTGTCTATGCAAAAATAGCAGAATCATTATCGTTATATCACAAACAATCCAAATATTACAAATTTTACCTTATTAATATGTATAACAATCGAATTCGAGTTTTTTTTTATATATATATGTACGATCCACTAGAATCACAGTAGCAGACGCCATCTTGAAATGACGACGAAATGATAAATGAATTTAAAAATCAACAAAAAAATTTAAATATTTAAGAGTAATTCGGGACATGAGTTTGATCGAAACAAAACACAATGGAGAAATGCGTCGTTAAAAGGCCTAACTTATATTATTTCGGTCTGTCGTAAATCTGTAAATTTAAAGTTTTTTGTCTATAAAAGTGCATAAATGTAAGTTATTTTTATTGAATTCATTGATTCTAAGTAAATACAACATAATAACACCCATTAAACCTCACAATAAGCTGGAGTTCTTTAGAGTTCTTCATTTAGTACCACCCGAAAATAACGGACTGTGTGGAACTGGGTTAGTAAAACACGCAGCAAAATAAGATGTTTTTCATAAGATAATTTTAAAAAATGAAATATTTATATTCAGGAAATTGATATAAATGACGACATAGCAATAAACAATGGTTTTTCGGCAGGTATACGTACATTGCACGTGCCCTATCTGCCACTTGATCTGAGGGTATCAATGAACACTCAAAGGTGAAAAGGCTGTTAGTCGTTCGTTGAATTTTGAACTCATGAATCAAACTGCAATGCTAAAAGAAATTAAATCAGTCTCCATTGCAGTTACAATTAATTCGGTTTTGGGTTTTTATTTCATTTATGGCATTTCCGAACTTAATCAACAAGAGGTAATAATAAAATTATCTGATTATGATCTTCCATCGGAAAAGATGATAAAGTGCAACTTTGTGATGACTACAATATGAAATCGGACGTGATGAAATATTATGTTGTCAACTAACTAACACCCGGATATGAAATCATTGTATTTTATTTTAAGTGGTTTTTAATAAATTAAGGTTAAATGTTTGACACGGTTACTATAGATGCAAATGTACCGCGGTCACTGTAAAATGGGACGAATGTATTTTAAGAATACGACCTGCTGTTAGATCTATACACCTCTGGCTACATATATCTGTACTTGTAGTAATTAAGGTGGTTTGTTTATATTTCTACTCTAATTGCATTCATGAGTGTGTCTTAAACATTACGATAAATATAAAACCGCATATAAAAGGAAAAATATTGATCATAAAATTATTAAAATGAAAAGATACCCGGTTTTGTTTGCTATTGTTATCGTTATGTGAAGCGCCTCTGTATTTCGTGGTATCGATCTACGCTTTTATTAACCCACTTTTAACTTGATGCTTGACAGCATCTTTATAACAATGATTGATTTTAGTATTCGGATCGATGGACAAAACCTTGCATATGAAGTACTTAAGTTAGTGGAACTGTCAGAACAGGATGCTGTAAATAATACGCTGGTGCATAATGATAATGTCACATTTTTTATCAACAAAAACAAACCGAAATTGCAGCGCATGTGCGCATTTCATTATGTACAGTATATAAACTCACTACGTAAGTGGGTTAAGCTAACACTGAATTGTTGTAATTATTGACGCATTGCAAAATTAGTTTCTATTTTTCTTTAACAAGACTTAACTCTATTGTGTTATTAATAGTTGTTGTCAAAGTGTATCACAACGTTAGTGTCGGTAGAGTTTCCTGCTTCGGTATTTGAAATTGAATTGGGGCGAGATGACTTCATTTAATTTTTGCCGAGGCTAAAATTGCCGTTGCCGTACGGTTTTGTAACCGTTTGTGTCTTTTGTTAGAGCGTTCAATTCCTGGTACTGGGTCATACATTATACGGCATGAAAAATGAAAGTAAAGAGTGTCTTTCGGATGAGACTTAAAACCGAGGTCCTGTGTCACGGAGGGCGTGGCACCTAAAGAAAAACACCTAGGCCTAAAGCTGATGAACTCTTGGCAGGATTTAAAACAACAGTCAAACAAAATAAAACAAAAATTATTTTTATAAATCATAGTAACAGTAATTTATAGTAAAAGAAATATACAAAATAGCAGTGTCCCATCCCTCCTATTTACCACAGAACTTTAAATATGTATTTGAATCGAACTTCAAACGACACGAGTAGTTCCCTTCTTTGACGTCATCACTATGTACTTGAAGAACTTTGCACTTAGGGTCGAAACGATTAATTCCGAAGTATAAATGAACTATAATGACGGTCCAATAGATGCATCTAACACACCACAAAACATGAACTTGTTAAATCTTATGATTTCCTCAGTTTGTTGGAACAAAGTAAATATACATCAAACGAAGAATACTAGATTTATAATCAGTACCATGTGAACTGCACGTGACGTTGTTCAAATCATTGAGTTTGTCATATACGATAAAAGACTGAAATTCAACATATGTACAGTACATTGGTGTACTTGCTTCTGTTATTATATCCAACTCGAATATTCATTTGAAGTTAAAATTTTGATAACGTTGTAGTTATGTGCTCATTTTCAAGAATCGGAAATGAACAAACGAGAGTACTTCAGAATTCAAATGTCTTTTAACAGCCGCTTGGCACTCTAGTGGATATAAGTTGTGCATTACTTTTGATAATTTTCGCAACAATTATTACTGTTATCTGTTTCAATAAACAGTGTCATTTGCTAAATACATTTTTTTATTTGAAAAGATAAAAAAAAAAAATTACCAAAAAAGTACGATTTGTCAACTCCTCATGGATTTTCAAACTCCCTCGGCACCTAATCTGATTATTTAATACCGCAACAGGAAATTTAAACCGACTTCAGGGGCATTTAATCTGAATATCTGACGCGTCAGCGAGAAATATGGAGGCTCTTTGGGTATCTGATCTTGTTATTCCAAACAAAAACAATCGATGATAACATTTTATGAACGCAATTTAATCTTTTAACTCGGCTGCAGAAATCTACAAACTTCCTGGAAATCTCGTCTGATAATGTTCTCATTTAACGTGTACATAATTTCATTTCCTAAGTCCAGAAATACGAAGCTATTGATATTTAGGCCTATGTAAAAACAAAAAACAAAGGTCGATTATTATGTTACTCCATGTCATTTATTTTAATGTTAATACATGTATGTTTTAATATCAGCTATCACTGTGTGATCTTAAAGACATACAGGCTATAAATATTGATTTTTTGTTTGCATTTCAAAAAGGTTCAAATATTTAATGTTTTATACAAATTAAATTTTCTTAAAAAGTACGTATTGAAAAAAATTATCTCGGCGAGTTGAATTAATAAGTTGACATCTTTTTCTACGATATCGACATCTTCTCATTTAATGTTGACATCACTTAGTCGTAAGTCAGCAACTTGATGGCAGAAATATGCCACCATAGTATAAGTGCTGTACGGGGTATTTTGAATTCCAACTTAATATCGACGATTTTGTCCATGATCCAGGCCCGAAGTCACCAAATCTACTCAATACTCAAGCTCAACTTTTATTTCATTATTTTGACTATAACTTTTGGGTTTAAGTAATCAGGAAACATATTACCGGTATTAATTTTGATCATTCATATATAAAATTTTGCGGCACACTTATGATTTTCCTGTGAAAAAAAAAAAATAATAAACATGTTGAGTACGGTGCTCACAATATGAGTGCGTACTCAACAATTTTTAATCTCTCGGAAGTTTTCTTAAAATGAGCAATATTTTTTATCATTATTTACCTTTGTATGCCGTCAATATACAAACATGTCCAGTTACAGAATAAATTTTGAATATTTTTACCTTAAAATCACGATCAACCCGGTATTATCAACAATGTATGGGTCTCACCCGGTTTGATCAACAATGTATGGATCTCACCCGGTTTGATCAACAATGTATGGATCTTACCCGGTTTGATCAACAATGTATGGATTTCACCCGGTTTGATCAACAATGTATGGATCCCAGCCGATTTGATCAACAATGTATGAATTTCACCCGGTTTGGTCAACAATGTATGGATCCCAGCCGATTTGATCAACAATGTGTGGATCTCACCCGGTTTGATCAACAATGTATGGATCTCATCCAGTTTGATCAACAATGTATGGATCCCACCCGGTTTGATCAACAATGTATGGATCTCACCCGGTTTGATCAACAATGTATGGATCCCAGTCGATTTGATCAACAATGTATGGATCTCATCCAGTTTGATCAACAATGTATGGATCTCACCCGGTTTGATCAACAATGTATGGATCTCACCCGGTTTGATCGACAATGTATGGATCTCACCTGGGTTGATCGACAATGTATGGATCTCACCTGGGTTGATCAACAATGTTTGGACCCCACCCGGTTTGATCAACAATGTGTGGATCTCATCCAGTTTGATCAACAATGTGTGGTGTGACCGAGTAGCGCAGTGGTTAGCACACTTGCATTCTCACCAATGCGACCCAGGTGTGATCCATGATTAGACAGGGGAGTGTGTGAGATGGTGTTGTGGTCGCCAAGTCGCACACGTGGATTTCTCCGGGTACTCTGGTTTCCTCCAATAGCAAGGAACTCCCCACGCCAACATGAGACATTGATTTAAGTTGACATATGTAAAATAAAGTTCAAACAATGTAAATACACACTCCTCGAACACTTTATTTACTTATCAGCATTTAGCCGAAGATTTTACGAATTTGATCTCATGCGGGTGTGCGAGTATGGTTGCTGCGTAGCATAATTTCCTCGGATAGGTTTTTTTTTGTAATGGGGTAACTTTTCTACGTTACACGGACAGACAGGCATTGCCGCTCCATAGATAAGTGTTTGCCAAATGTTCTGCTCATTGATTACGAATTATTCATGTTGAAAGAATATACCCCATGTGTGTGTGAATGTCCGTCTCTGCACTGAATAAAGCAGCGTAAAGTCTTATTGCAGATCTCTTTATTCGACGCGATCAGGTAATGATATCGACATAACAGGTATAGATGACACCTGTAGTCCTGTATGCATTGTCGTGATATATTGAACCTTTTCATACTTATATTGGAATTGAAAACGATCTGAATTTACCTATTTTCTACACAATTGCGGACGAAGTCAACTATACCTTTAATTGTATAGTTAAAATGGTGTGTGTGTGAGAGAGAGAGAGAGAGAAAGAGAGATTAAATCACGCGTTATATGCGTGTCCATGCATAATATTGTATATTTCCTACATTAAGAAGGCATGTTAAGCATTCAATCGATAGAATAAACTATACAATGTATGATATCATACTGTGAAATAAAGGTATTATCATCATCATCATGGGGAATGTGGTTACTATAGTATCCAACTTCAGAAGCAGTAATGACTTGTATGGGCCGCAGTAAGTCCACTTACTTTTGTAGTAAAAATCTCCCGTCTATGGTGTTTTATTAAAATTGACAGAACATCCATCCAACTTATTTCAGATAGTTTAGCATTCATAATTGGTACTGGCGTAGATACGACAAATCAGAAAACGGGGGCGATGAGAAATCGGTTTTTAATTAGATTGCAACAAACCTGGCCAGACTTCTCGATTCATTTGATTTGAATAAGGTAGCGGTCAGATCTTAAAGTGATATAAGCTGTCACAGTGATAATTTTTGTCCTATGACATATAAACGAGAATACGATAAAATATGTGTTCAAATACATTGTCAAACACGTGAAACGTTGTAAAGGATCTTCTTTTCTGAGTTATTTGTTTTATTAGAATTTAAGTTTTCCCGTACCTTAAAAAATCCGGCTGTATTTCCGTATGCAATGACCTTTCAGATAAACTCTTTCGCTATATCAAATGTGTTTCGTAATTCAGTCAGGTGGATCTCGGTCCTTTGCGTGCTCGACTATCAGCAACCTTGGCTCTTGAAACGATTGGGTGTGTTAAAGTCGGCCGATTTATATGTGTTTTATATTTACTTTTAAAATAGAAGACGTGATTTTTATTGGAACGTAATGTATTATGTAAAATATGTGCTTTCCAACGCTATTTCAAATACCTGAAACAGACCGGATCAATATATGAATAAAAGTATCAGGTCAATAAAAGAATTTTTTCCAGTCTTTAATGTTACCCTGAAATGAATGCTGACGTTGCCAAAATCTAAACAATATAACTGTGAAAATTATGGGTATCACATGTTTTACAATCGTGCCGCCATGTCCGGTGGAGTTGGGTTGTTCATATTTGTCAAGACTGATAAAGCCGAGTATGTGATGGGACGAGTTAAAATGGGTCGACATCGCCCGATATACCCGGCGCGTGGAAAATTTCAGGAACGAGTGTTTTGAAGAGGCGAAAAAGACCAACTTTGCATGATTTAGGTATGAAATGATGATGTACGAGAAAAAACTCAAAGGGTAATAACAATAGAATATATATATTAATTTCAAATAGCACATCGTTTTTGGACACTCGGTAATCTTCGCAAGTATTATTAATGTTTAATGGTCATAATGATATCAAACTAATATTACGGGTTACGTTTTTCAAGTTTGGGGCAAATTATACGCATGCATTTGTTATCCTAACCACCAGATGGTCCCTTTGGAATATATACGAGATAAAATATTACATAAAATGGGCATGTAAATTTTTTCATCTACGACAGCTCATATCGCTTAAACGGAGGAGGAGAGAACCCTGTTATAATGTTATACGAATATTATCACCGGCCTTTCGGCGGATAAACTGGCAAACTTTCTCACAAAATCAGCATAGGTACCAGCGGGACTCGAACCGCAGATTTAGAGGTTAGGGAAATCGTGGTTAAAAGAACTATGCTCCAACCACTAGACTGCAGACTCCCTTTTTCGATCAGTGAGACTCAGAGTGTGCGATAATCAATACAAGTACATTTTCTTCATAAATCTGTCATGTTGTAAATTTTGAATTGAATACAAATAGCTGTCATTTATGTTGGGTGATGATTGCATAGAAATTGTTTACATGTGACGACCTTAATTACGAAAAATGTCAGAAAAAATACCCTACCGGATATGCTGGGATGCATAGTTGTGGAAGGGTACGTCCCGAAAGATTTAGTTTATCTCGAGAAATGACCTTTTTCCCTATCATTGAGAGAGAGAGAGAGAGAGAGAGAGAGAGAGAGAGAGAGAGAGAGAGAGAGAGAGAGAGAGAGAGAGAGAGAGAGAGAGTTAACCATTTACTCGTTGTTTATAAATGAATGTTGCCGACATCATCTGCTAAATGAATAAACGTGCAACTGTAAGTATATATAAACATAATCAAACATATCTATCTCTATGTTGTTTGTATCTGCGTTTGGGTTTAACCTTGACGCGTTATTGCTGTCGACCACCTGCAAGATAGTGACGAAGTACGTACAGACTTCACATAGGAGCGTGGATGTACTTACTGATTTTATTTAGGAAGAATCCTGTCTTGACCTTAGGCATAGGCGTCGGAACCGGGGGGGGGGGCTAGGGGGGCTTAGCCCCCCCACTTTTTTTTTTTGCAAAGATAGGCATAGGTGTTGAAAATTGGGGCTTAGCCCCCAAGACGTTTCTGGCGTGTGTGTGTTTTAAGTTGGTTTAGCCCCCCCACTTTTGGCGTGTGTGTGTTTGAAGTTGGTTTAGCCCCGGTCCCACTTTCAATTTGCTTCCGACGCCTATGTTAGGTATAGTCAAATATATATGACCTGGCGGGTGGAGTCTCGTGAACACTTTAACCTTAGATATAGTCCATAATATGGCGGGGTGAAGTCTTGTGAACCCCGTTAAAAGTCACATTCCGGGGACATTATTGTAATTTTTGACATTTACTCTAGAAAACCACTCCTAACCGACAAAAATGGGAAAAAATTATGTATTATTGGAGTTATTTGGGGGATTCCGTAGGAATTCTTCACTTTATTCCGGTGTAGAGACTTGCATATCTAAAAGCGCCACCACGTGACCGCCGACGTGACGTGTGATTCAGCAGTAATCATGTCGGTTGGAAATCTCGTCGGGTGGAGTGTTTTTTTTTTCAAAGAAAATGTCAAAAATTACAATAACGTCCAGAAAATTATAATAACGTCCCCGGAATGTGACTTTAAACCGCACAATCTATAAATTAAACACTGATAGACCTTGTTTTCGAATTGTTCCGTTCCGACTTGGTTCGTAATAATACTATGCACCTTCAACGAAAAGTGTGTCCTACCAAACATCCAATTAATGAGTTTATCGCATAGGTGACCAGAAATATGTATTACGTACAGTAAAAGGAGCCAGATTTGAGAAGTAGCTTAAAGTAAAGGCATCGCACTTATCATCTTTACAAGAATGAACATTTAGTTTAACTTTCCTCCGACTCAAATGACCTGAAACATGATAGCATTGAATGTCGTTAATGAAAACATTACAAAACCGGGAATTACCTAGGTCACATTTCTGTTGACGTCACGTGATCTGAGTACAAGCTATTCCACAATACTTGACGGAATGTGACAACTAGAAAAGGGCCTATTGAATGAAACCGCGCATTATTAAATTAGAACGCGCATTGATTAAATAAGACCTCACATTGGTCCAAGAGGACCCGTCATAAATTCAGTTAAACCGCGAGTTAATTCAATTAATTCATACTCACCCATCCAAATAATGTAGAAATAGACACAAGGTGGTACGGTCACGTTCGCGGCTAGTGGAGATGAAGAATATCGTACAATTTGAGAAGCTGTATAAAAAAGTTCATCCAGTCTTTAAGATTCCCCTTTGATTGAAATTCGGACTATTGGGCCTGCGGACTATCGGACCTTCGGACTATCGGGCCTTCGGACTATTGAACCCTTAAACCGTAGATCTATCAGACCTTCGAACTATTGGCATGTCGGAATATTGGGCCTTCGGATTATGGGACCTTTTGTATATTATACTTCAGAACTTTCGGACTGTCGGGCCTTCGGGGTATTGGCGTTTCGGAATAATGGGCGGACACCCAAAATTCGACGTCATTTTTAAAACTTGGCGCGTCTTCGGAGTAACAGGGGTTTGGCAAAGTGGGCTGTACGGAATTGTTTATACGAGTCTCGATCAGAGTGGATGTCACTAGAAAAATATATATGTGTTATAATATCTCTGCTGCCAATGTATGTATGCATGCACTCATAATTTATGCACTCGTTATAATTATGTAATTGATGAACATGCCGACATCTGCCATATTGCTTTAATGAAGTCATTTTAACTAGTCTCTTTCTTGACACACGTGCACCATATGTCAGTTTTAAATTTTTGAATTTACCTGAAACAAATATAAAAAAAATCAGATCATGCATACGAATGTACGTTGCTATCACCGAATTCGAATACTGGCCTATTTCTACATGTGTATTTTTCACTTCATCCCTTGGTGTTCCATACAAATTAGCAATCGCCAATTACTGTCTAAGTGCTGTTTTCTGGTATGTGAACATTTAAAATTCAAATATTTTTTCAAGGTGCATTTAAGCCAATAACAGCAAATTACTACATCTTTTGTTGGAATAAGGGGGTTATCCTGATTGAATACAATCGAACCACAATGCACTAGAATTGAAGGACATGGGGGTTTAAACCGATTCTTCGATAAACTGACTAGAAGGCGTCAAAGTAAAGGTCGACGGACGCTGTACCATGCAAGTTTACGCAAATGTGTACAATTACTTTAATTATCAGTATTTGCTGTGTAACTACAATCATAGGCGTCAGAACCGGGGGGCTAGGGGGGGGGGGCTAAGCCCCCCCCCCCACTTTTTTGGCAAAAATAGACATAGGTGTTGAAAATTGGGGCCTAGCCCCCAGACGTTTCTGGCGCGTGTGTGTGTTTTAAGTTGGTTTAGTCCCCCCCCCCCTTTTAATTTGCTTCCCACGCCAATGACAATGATCGTGTTTCAAGTAGCGCTGATGTACATGTCCTCTTCCTGGAGTTGATTGACACGAACATGTTCACTTCCCCCTTTTCCTTGCGGCAACGGCATCAATATATATTTTAAAATACTCTTTTTGCTTATTAATTAGAAAACTAATATTCTGGGAGAGTGAGCGGTACAAGTACACAGAATATATACATGTATTTAAAATTATGTTGTCTTTGTAGCTAAAAGGAGATATTCACTCGGATTTGATAGGTATCGTTGAGGTATTTGAGTAGGCTTAAACGTTATGGCCTTTATATATACATTCTAGTACCATTAAAATTAAAAATTATAAATGAAACTAATCAAACTGGGTGGAATGATAGGGAATAGTATTTTTTTCCCATGATTCTGGGTAAAAGGGTTTACCCTGAAATATAAAACTGTGTTTACCATGCTATCTTAATCTCCGTACTCGAAAAAAAAACTATCTACGGTCGAGATAGGGAATATGACGTCATTACTATTGAGAACAGCGAATAAAAGTGAAAGTAATTTTCAAGTTCAAAAGTACACACTGTGAGCTTTAAAATCGGTAAACGAACTTGATAACAGAAATAGATATAAGTAAGAGTTGAATTTTACCTGTACCTAATACAATACTGGTGAAAAGTTCAAATATTGATAACAATTTGTCCCTCCCTTTTCTTTTTATCTCTGATCAATTTACAATCTGTCATGTGGCGTTCAGTTCCAGGTGCGAATCCAGGAATTTAGGACATATTTGTCGCACTTTTTAATGAATGTTGATTCTTTACCTGATCACCAAGAAAAGTGTGGTGAATTCCACCCGTTTTTAACGCATTTACCCCGAAGACACATTTGGACTATTGTGTATTAGCTCATAATGTTAAAATTTTCTGTTTTCAAAATTCAGGAATCTTAACAGAAAATTAAAATCCATATGTCATAATTCCCTTATTACACATATTGAAAAGAGACATTTAAAATTTGTAACCTGCAAAACTCGCAGGTACTTTAAAACAAAACAATTGAAATTTACATCAAAACAAACATATAAACTTCAAAACATTAATTGATGATAGTGAAAATTTTATTGAAATTGAACAAAAAATGACCGCGTAATAAAAATTATACTCACTTCCGTCACCTTACTGACGCTTTGATATGTTAACTGATTATAAATCGTGATAAATAAGTATTGATAGGTTTATTTACATATAATCGTTGCCCTTGTAAACTGATAACAGGGACATTCAATTTCTATATATATATATAATATACATATACACATATAATTACTCAATAACACTTTACTTTGTCAGCATTTAAACCGAGTAAACACATATTCACATCGAACAAAAAGTGTCACAACAATCCAAAGTCTACATTTCTAGTCTCGTCACATCTGCAGGGAATACATAAAAGTATGGAGGCTCAGATGGGAGACTATTGAAACAAAAAGTCAACACACTTGTCGACGAAAAAGTTAATTAGCTCGAAAAATAGAATTGATGGAATTAAACAAGTACATTATAGTTGTAATTAAAATATTGGTTTTTATTGATGGTTCAGAAACTGTCGATATATTTGCTATCATTGTAAAAAAAAATATTAGTTTGTATTTTTGAAATCATCTTTTTGTGTTCATCTACTGTCTGGCATCTCGAAGAATAGTTAGCGTCAATGTAATTGTAGAATCGTTTCATTCAAATTGTCTGTACCTTTAAAATATTAACCCGGCTTCGTCAGTATTGAAGCCTTAATTCGTCCTTCGTCAGTCTTCATCCCACCATCAAAATTATCATCATCATCATGAAATCTGCTGACACGCAAATGGAATTACTCCCGAGTTCTAAACTTTATATCACCCGTGGTCAATTATTAGAGTTATATGGTTAAATGAAAATCAAGATGGACCTAGATGTTCGATAATCCAAATAAAATCCGATCTCTAATCGCTCCCGTTTTCTGTTGTACCGCGTATAGTGGATAGTCCACTCTGTACGGTAGTCGATATGGACCTAGATGTTCGACACCACTATATGGTAGTCGATATGGACCTAGATGTTCGACACCACTATATGGTGGTCGATATGGACCAAGATGTTCGACACCACTATATGGTAGTCGATATGAACCTAGTCGATAATCAAATACGGGCCTAGATGTTTGGATGGTAGTCCATCATATTGACCTATATGTTCGATAACACTGTATGATAGTCGATACGGACCTAGATGTTTGACCCCACTATATGGTAGTCGATATGAACCTAGATATTCGACACCACTCTGTTTTGTAGTCGATATGGACCTAGATGTTCGACACCACTCTGTTTTGTAGTCGATATGGACCTAGGTGTTCGACAACAATCTGTATTGTAGTCAGTATGGACCTAGATGTTCGACATTCCTCTGTATTTTAGTCGATATGGACCAAGATGTTCGACACCAGTCTGTATAGTAGTCGAGATGGACCTAGATGTTCAAAACCACAAGGTATGGTAGTCTGTATGGACCTGGATGTTTGGATGGTAGTCGGTCATATGGACCTAAATGTTCGATAAAACTGTATGATAGTCCATATGGATCTAGATGTTCGAAACCACAAGGTATGGTAGTCGATATGGACCTAATTGTTCAATACCACTTTATGATAGTCGATATGAACCTAGATGTTCGAAACTACTCTGTACGGTAATTGAGATGGACCTAGATGTTCAACACTACTCTGTATGGTAGTCGAGATGGACCAAGATGTTCGACACCACACTGTATGGTAGCCGAGATGGACCAAGATGTTCGACACCACTCTGTATGGTAGCCGAGATGGACCAAGATGTTCAACACTACTCTGTATGGTAGTCGAGATGGACCAAGATGTTCGACACTACTATGTATGGTAGCCGAGATGGACCTAGATGTTCGACACCACTCTGTATGGTAGTCGAGATGGACCTAGGTGTTCGACATCGCTCTGTACGGTAGTCGAGATGGACCTAGATGTTCGACACTACTCTGTATGGTAGCCAAGATGGACCTAGATGTTCGACGCCACTCTGTTTGGTAGTCGAGATGGACCTAGGTGTTCGACGCCACTCTGTATGGTAGTCGAGATGGACCTAGGTGTTCGACGCCACTCTGTACGGTAGTCGAGATGGACCTAGATGTTCGACACCACTCTGTATGGTAGTCGATATGGACCTAGGTGTTCGACATCACTCTGTACGGTAGTCGAGATGGACCTAGATGTTCGACATCACTCTGGACCTAAATGTTCGACACCACTCTGTACGGTAGTCGAGATGGACCTAGATGTTCGACACCACTCTGTATGGTAGTCGAGATGGACCTAGATGTTCGACACCACTCTGTATGGTAGCCGATATGGATTTAGATGATCGACACAACCATTTCGTTAATAAAATGTTTAATCTCCAACACAACTTGAATTTTAGAAATTTTATTTGACCCATTGGGGTTCCGTATGTTGAAAACTCGTCAGGTAAATGCCACTTCCTGTAGACGTTAACCTCATTAGTAAAGCAATTTTTAAAATAGAATGTTAAATTTTACCAAATCTATATTTCGAGAATTGCATTAATGTTAAAAATTATTTCCATAATTTACATTACCAATGTGAATGTAAGTTGAATACGGCACAGATACACGTTAGGCCTGTATTCTGTATTTAGATTCGCCGCATTTCCAGAGATTACTTGTAGGAATTAAGTCAGTGACAATACTGTAGATAAATTGATTAAAAACAAGTTTAATGTTTTTAAACCAATCGAGTTTGTTCAGTTTTGTAATTTTTATTTCCCGGAGGAAAAAGAGAAACGAGACGTAAATGCTGACTAAGGCGACATGTTTATATCTTTTATATTCAACGTACGTACATTTTGGTAATAAAATTTGTGTCGAACGAATCATCGTGCTCTATTTTAAGCCTTCTCTAGCAGTTTCTGTGAAAAAAAAATATTCATAATAATTTCATTTGCATTATTTTGCCTTCAGGCACTACCGGGTTATTATCATAATTGGGCTATAAATAGCAACAAAAAAGAATTCCCAGTATCTATTTAAAAGTTACCTGTTCTACGCTGATATTTGACCTACATATTACATATTAGGTGCATGTCTGTGGTGTACGGTGTGCCTTGTTCAGCTATTTTTATATCGCCGTTAAATAGAAACTGATGCAATTGATATTGTCCGAAAATCAGCAATCTAAGTTCAAATCTTATTAAAAATAAATCCTATGCAATATACAATCATACGACGATTCTTATCAATTACATAATTTATCCTGATCCAAGCATATTATAATAGAAGAAAAGTTATATGAAAAAGAACTTTTCGTACGTCTGTTTATCTTGAACATGTACATGTCATGTATTAATCATTGTCAAAATTGAACGTTAGTCTACATAAGTATTTGTTTACCGATGTTTTGACTAGCTACAACGACAACGAAAAAGATTTTATTATTTTTTTCTTTCCTAAGGAGAAAACTCAAACTATATACAATGAAGTAAAATACCCCCTTCCTTGCCGCTGTAACTTTCTTTTTTGACTTGTTTCTTGTTAGAATGGTGTTTTAATATTCGAATTATCTACACTCGAAGAATATATATATATATATATATATATATATATATATATATATATATATATATATATATATATATATATATATATATATATATATATATCTGTGTGTCTGTGTGTGTGTATTTGTCTTTGCGTGTGTATTTTTGTCTGTGTGTATTATGACTTGTATATCAGTATTTGCTGATCTCATTAACAGACAATAAGGATTTAACGATTCGACTGTTTATCCCTGTACTTAGAACTTGCAGCTTCGACCGACGGGATCAAGGAAATAATAAAGATAACCAGATACTTCCGCGTCGACGGTCAAGCTGACCGGGACCAATACAATCGAAAACAAACTGATTACGTATTGGTTCGAATCGTCAGACCTTCAAAGTACCGGGTTCTTTTAGAGTGTTAGGACAGAATACTTATTGTTAGATGAGATTGGGTATTATTAAGATGCAGAAGTGAAAAAAAGCTCATTCTGACGTAAATATATTGCCTCAAAATGAAAACATATAATTCAAATGAATATTTGATGATTCTGATGGTATTATTCATTCATTTTAAAATTAATATTTATTTATTCATAAGGCGAAAGCTGAAAAGGTAATACGATTTTATGCAAATATTAATATAATCTATTGATTTGTTCAGAATAATGCTCTGAGAAACGGGGTGTAAATGTAAACGCTGTTGTTTAGACAATATGTTAAGATCCCTATCATTGGTTCCAACTTTCTGATTTACCAGAGTCAAAAGTTTTACCCAATTGTGGGAACAAGATCATTATATTCCCACTTTTTAGTAAAACCCCTGGTAAATAAAAAAGTCGGAACATAATATCTCTACAACGAAATCACTCAGAGTGTAAACTTTAATATAGACCATTGAATAATGCATTTTTGTAGTTTTTATCTTAAATTCTTGCGTTATAGTTATTTTAATGATGGAATATACCTTTTATTTCGTTATTATTACGATAAAGTTAGCGCACGTTTGATGTAAAGTATGCATTATTCCTAATCTGATGACAGTTTCCCCGGGATAAAATACACATAAAATGATATTTTAAGATACATTTAGTTTAATACAGAGGAATAATGCAATGACAGACATACATACACACAGACAGACAGATTTTATTCGTATGGTATATTAGGTCGAATAATAAACAGTTGTATTCACACAATCCTGTATTTGACAAAGTCGGGGGCGTATTTCATCATCTCTAAATTAGTTTGTTTTGATAAATAAACAGGATCAACAAAACGGAAACGGTATATACGAAATTTAAATCTACTACCTGTATCATTTGAGTATATCCTTATAGTGTAAACGTAGCTATTTTTTTTCAATTCGATGTGCGCGTGCTTTGGAATGTATGCAGTTTTATTATTTAAACCAAAGTCTATTTTGTCTAAAAGTGCTTTGTGTATTCTCGTCAGTCATCAGTTTTTATCTGTTTTCCCTTTTCGACATACGAAGAAGTCACGTACAATTTTATGGTCGACTGTTTGACAGAACCAGTTTACTGTACATATATAAATATATGCAAATCAAGTTTCTATTCCTCGCGTTACTTTTGTGACATAATCCAAGACAACTTGTCGACTTGTCATCTCATACATAATGAGCTTACTAGTATAACATTTACTTTCTATGTTTATTTATTTTTTGTTGTATTTTTATTTCAAAATCATTTTCTGGCTTTTTGGTAAAATCCCAGTCAGTCACTGCCGGTTTTAAAGTATCGGGTACCGGAAATAGCCAGAACCCGAGACATTCCGCTTGCGAGACGAAACTCTGAACACCACCACTGCGTGGTAACTTCCACAAAGTATTGGTATACAATGCATGATACTCATACATTGAAACACCACCACTGAGTGGCATCTGACAAAGTATTGGTAGGCTAACTTCATAATATCCATAAGTCATTTAGATTGATCAATGTCATGCTCTATTTTGAATTCCTAAAATAATTTTGATTTTGATATGGTGGGCGTTTGAATATTAGTCATCGTTTATATACCTGTTATGTAAGGAGGTGTTTAAGGTGATCAACTGATCGGTTAGCTGATTTATTTAAAGAGCTATCGATTCATATGATTGAACGGGGCGACAATGTGACTTATGAAATATCTTGTTACATGGAATTTAAAAATCAGGTATAAGTGAACCCGAGAGTATAACGTTAAGTTTTAGTGTCTGGAAAACAAGAAATGACCTCTCAGTGCGTGTCATTTTCATGCGTTTGAGATAAAAAGGGTCTTGATCTAATGGTTCTCTGCTGTTATAGATAGAAAAAAAATATCTGGGGAGCATACACAATATCCCCTCATTCTGAAACATGTAATTTCGAGTGTTGGATTTAGGGCGTGCCTTTTGGGGCTTCCAATTTCGTCTGGAGGTAATCAGCCTACCAGTTTGATACTTTTGATGTATAGGTCATCATAATTTAGTGTCGGGAAGCTACAAAATGGTACCTCAGAGCATCCCTCATACGCCCAAGCTTTTGTCTCTTGTTTTTATGTTACGTTTGCTGAAACATATAATAAACGTGATATCTCAGAAAGAGGACACGTAACCTAGCTACTGTGTCTGGAAACTGGATAATGACCTTTCGGGCTTCCAATCAGCATTTTTATTTTAAACAGGTGCTTATATCCTCATACTATGACGGATTCTTGCCTCATAATTAATTAAGTCAAATAAATATAGTGACTCATGTAGGTCTGTTGTATAAAAAAGGTGAATTAATATGTTAACCCTCAGCCCTTTAAAAAGTTCTGGACCTGCCACTGTATTGTGTTACAGGCAATTAACACACCAAATACAAAACAATAAAATATGAATTTAAAATAATCTTTCATCCAGATTTAAGAAGTATATATATATATATATATATATATATATATATATATATATATATATATATATATATATATAATATATATATATATATATCCGTTTTAAATTGCTGTGTACATATAAAGTTCATATAGTTATCCACCACAAGAGAACTTCCCTTGTCGTGCATAATTATATGAACTTTATATATATATATATATATATATATATATATATATATATATATAAAATAAAAAAATGTCTTATTTTACGAAACAGCGACAAAAAATGCCGTCAACTACTATCTACATTCAAGAGTACATACGCCCACGGACTTTTTTAGATTAAGGTGAAAGAACGAAGTTAATTGAAATCATCCTTTTATTTTTCACAGTATTAATAAAACGTGAAAGCATCATGCTGTCATCGGTGGCGGAGGATATCGCCCGACTCCTAAACGCCAACGTGTCTGATTCACCTATCGTTGTTTTTTCATAATAACTCGTATAGGCAAAGTATGTACGTGACTCCTGTCTTGCATGTATTTTAATATCAAAATCATAACACACATTTATTTAGTGCGAAATGAATGTTCGGTTTGGGAATGCAGTTGTTTTTCGGAAGTTGTTACACAGAAGCCTTCCCCTGTTTTCTTTAAAATTCGTGAAATTCTGTATACAGCAGATGAATAATATAGTTGACAGGAAACGGTTAACGTAGTGTGTGTCACTCAAGCCTCCGCGATGATCAGTACGTTTCATTCATCCCGTTTCCTCGCCAGGATATTCCGAACTGTAGAAGTTTTGACAGTTAAACAACAAGTTTGGAGTGTGAAACACACTGACTGAGTTAAACATAAACTACAAAAACGTCCGTCGTAAATATGTGAAATGTCTACTATGGGCTAACGTGTTTTGTTGGTTATCAAAGTTTCGATCTAATTTAAAACTGAAATAGTATTGTGTAGCCGCGGACCGTGTCACGTTACTTCTACACCATGAAATAATTCAAGAATGCTTTGATGTATAAAGCGTACTCGTTTTGGGACTGTGAGACAGGGGGATATGTTTAGTGTGTTTTCCTTTAGTGGTCCATATTCACTATGGCTTTTTAACTGCCGCTACATTTGTGCAATCCGACGAAGGAGCGGACAGGAGACCCCGAACCGTCTACTAGTCGAAGATAAAAACTTATCTACTTTGTCCGCTATAAATGTGACATCTACAATTTTGTTCATTCATTTTATGACTGTGTCCGAGCAACTTAAGTTTGTTCACGTACCATCGCTATATCAATATTTTATGCTTACGCCTGTTCTCGACACCCCTACCCATTCATTCTCTTATGAAGCCTACAATATGTTACCTATTTTGTAATATCAGCTATATATATATTGTACATCGCAGGTAGTGTTATACCACACATCTGTGCTCTAGGCCTAATGTAGTTACACTTACGAGTCTAGACGGTGTGAAAGGCATGCTGTGGTGACCAGTAAATACAATATGTGATGTGTGATGTATATAATGTAACAATACCCTCATCGTCAACGTTCTGGATCACCAGGATAAGTGTTGACCAGTATACAATTATATTTGATACAATTTTCTTACATGATGATAATGGATATGCCCTTGCCCCCACCACCACACCTATTCCTACACCATTGGAATATTGTGTATACATTATATAGTTTCGTTTATTATAACCATAATCATATGTCGTTAGCCTCGCATATGACGTTTCGATTTTAAAAGCACGTGGTGCTATTTATAGGATAATATCCTGATTAATGACCAGTTAATAATGTCCGTGTTCACATCTATCTGATCCGTTCGTATCTTTGACGTCATATGATAGGCAAAAGTTCCTGTAGCTAAATTAATCTAGTTACAAGATGTACTAAAATGACTAAATTAAAATATTCGACAGGGTCGATTACTGTATAGAATCAAATCCGACGTTTCATGGTGCCTGGACGACTAAACGAATGTTTATCTCGTCAGTATTCAAGAACCGCCGTATTTTGAATTTGTACAGATTTATCACACTACCATACAATCTGTTATGATCTCTCTCTCTCTCTCTCTCTCTCCAGAGGAAATTATTGATGAAATACATAATTATATATGGCCATTACCGGACTTTGTCCTTATATTACTGAGTACTATATATCATATGATTCATAGAAAATATGATATGTAAAATAAATTGCCTAGTAAAATTCATGTGATATTGATTACATCCGTTGGTACATTAGATTATTTACCTTTTTCAGATATTCTTATATTCATATTTAAGTCCATTAAATTTATTTTGTTTATTCCAGATTTTGCCTCTGTATGCCCTTATTCATATACGCACATGTATTTTGTTATGTAGGCCTTGGTACAGCGGTACACATATATCATATGAGACATCAGTCGCATGCTTTCAAATCCGCGACGTTTTCTCCAATATCCCTGATAAACAACAACAACAACAACAAAATCATAGTATGGAAAAACACCGTGCTGTCTTTACCCCGTTCTTGTCTTTCGGTGAAACAAGTTATCTTACTGACCACCATACGTTGCTCTGGCAACGACCTGCCCATGTATCTTTGATCTAGACATAAATCAATCCAATATTATTTCAAACACAACAGGTTAAGATGATCTGAACGAGAAATATATCAGCTCATACTGTGAGAATGTTATTATCTAGATTAATAAATGACTGGGGTTGAACTGAAGCACGTGCACACGAACATTCATCAGGGCACTGTTTCTGTAAAGATTTATGATGCTCCATGGATAACATCCCTGGTGTATTCAGGGTTTTTTGTTGGTTTTTTTTGGACATACGTAGGCCTACACGAGCAGATGCGAGAAATGAATTGTTAAACACAAGAAGTATAAATTGTGAATTCTTCAATAGGGCCTACATGTTTATCAAATGTCATGTTGGTGCGTTATTTGATTTGCAGCTCAATAGTAATATTAGTGTTCCGAAATATTTACAATTATAGCTTACTACATCACATACAAGGACGTGAAATTTTGATGATGATGATGATGACCGAGGACGATGTTGATGATATGATTTTGTTTTACATTTTATAGTGCCATCACACTCAGCAGTGGTCAAGGAAGTCCATCTCCAATGCGTCACTCATTTAAATATAATCCGATTGATCCAGGACTTTCACAACCTATGACCAGATTTTGCCGAATGCCCAACCTCTACATGCGTCAAATTATTTTAAGTATGACCAGGTCGGGATCCGACCAGGGCCTATCGCATGCAGGATGGATTCACTGCCATTCAGCCAAGGAGAGCGGTTTATTAGAAAAGTTTACAACTTTGCTCGGCAATTGACAAAAATTGCTTCACATTACGTTCATTCGCTGTGTTTTTAAAACAATTCTGAATATATTACCGAGTACTTTACATTCTCAGCATTATAGAAACTTGGTTTCGTTCTACTCTCGTGGTCGTTCGTTAATCTCAAAATAATATTTTAAGCATTCGGTAGAACTAAGTCAGTGTACAATGTCCGTAATTTAAAAGAATTTTTATTTCCTTATCTAAAGAATTTAAAGTGAAGAACACGATGATATATACCGCTGGTTTAAATAATAATCTCCGTCGACCTACATCTTAGTCGCACCCTGCTATTGGCACATGTTGCGGCACAATCCTGAGTGAGCTTATGAGAGAGAGAGAGAGAGAGAGAGAGAGAGAGAGAGAGAGAGAGAGAGAGAGAGAGAGAGAGAGAGAGAGAGAGAGAGAGAGAGAGAGAGAGAGAATTTGACCCTCGGACTATCGGATTCTTACCATGGTGGTTAGGAGAATACCTATTTCACTCACATGAGTGGTCTTTTGCGATCCCTCCCCGTCCCCTTTATCGTGTTTTCACTTACTTTTCTTGCTTTCATGTTTCTATAACGTGAAAAATTGTAATTAATTGTGTAAAATAAGAATTTTCAAAATGAAGTATTTTAAAATCCATTTTAACAGTATTATCCTCTATAACATTTAATTTTTAAAAATATATCCCCAGTTAATAATACGAACGGGGTACAGCATGTAACGCAGCTATACCATTTGAGACGCCGGATCCTTACTCGTAAATCGGGGTCGCCCCATAAAATCTATGCATAAAATGTGGATTTATAGGATTTTTTAATACATGTAACTACATTGTTCCACGTCGATCAAGTTATATTAAGGAAGTAAGTTATCAAATCCAACAAATAAACCCTAAATCCGTGAGAATATTAACGATAGTACCACAGTAACTAGTAGAAATAATTAAAAGTATGAAACTGGACTTGTGTTGAATCCCTTAAAATAAGACGGAGAAACAAAACAATTAATTTTTACAGAATGCTCCATGGCCTTACAACAGAATAGTAACACCCTCCCCCAATGAACAAAACGTCATTCCCATAACACTAGACAATTGCATGAATATAATGGAAATTAAGTACAACCTTCTATATATATATATATATATATATATAAAACAAAACAAAACAAAAAAACAAAACAAAACAAAAACAAAAAATTCTCTTTTACCATCTACTGTATCACTTTGGAACGGAACGATCTTTATCAGGTGAAATAGATAGACAAAACATCACATACTGTCCTCCTAACATAATTTTATAATTTATTTTTAGAATAAAATTCTGTATTATGACTATCATAATACAGAATTTTATACTAAAATAAATAATAAAATTACGTTAGGAGGACAATGTTTCTATCCGTATCATCCGACTGCACGAGATCATTGTAGCGGAAGGATTCTGCCTCAGAACCGACAGCAGGAAAGCTGGAATTTTACACACAAAAACCGCGACAAAAGTGTTGCACTCCAAACTACTGTCATTTGCTAACTATTAGATTGAAAATTTAAAAGTGGGATGAATATAGAGAACTCTAAGCACTATCTTTAGGACGCCCATTGTGCAACAACATTCGCGATAAATATTCGGTAAATCTGATCGGCTTGGCGATCCTTACATAATTATAAAATTTCCTAATTTAGCAAAAGTTGATACCTACTAACTCGAACCGTAGAAGCAACAGGCATTTGGCGCGAGCAGACTTTGATTTTTTTTTTTTTGTACTTGAAATGTGCAGCTATACTGTGCACCACAGTAGGTTTACTTATTAAATAGGGACAAGTCCAGCAGTTATACGCTCTAGTTAATGCTGTTCTCATTAAAGTTAAATATATACATGCACTTACAAATGAATTGGCAAATATTTCTAGGTGAACTGCAAAGGTTATGCGCAATTCAATACCGGCCTTTTGAAAAATTGTGAGAATAGTAGATTGAACACAAAGTTCGTGAACATAGGTTAATTTGTTTTCACCTTGGATTTTTCCCGAGCCAAAATTGCAAAATGCATAATGAATGCTATCATGATTTCAGTATTGATATAACTGCGGTAAATCTAAAATGAACTGAAAAAGGTGTGTAGATATGATACCAATCATACCTGTACATATATTTATTTGTTTTATATATTTACACACTGTCAATATTTTTTCACTAACGTGGGTACAACGGTTACCGACTTTTACCCAAATTTCTGCATTGTTGTGGATACTGCTACGTCCGGTGCATCGTCGTAAAATCACGGTCCGGAATCGCAATTACATGGATGCATGATTCAATTTCCTGGTTTTTTTTTTATAATAAATTGGAAACGCTTCTTTTCCCGCTTTGCCGTTTTCAATCATTTTTTAGTCTCCTGCACTCACAGGGAATTAAAGGATTGATATAACAATTTGTAAATTGAGATTCCCATGTTTATAAGATACCAACACAGTTCAGGTGAGCAATGTGGCCCATGGGCCTCTTGTTTTTATTGACATCACTTTAATATGTTAGGCGACAAAGTTTAATTCGTGTATATGTATTTGGAAAACATGGAGTGACCTAGTTAAAAGTAGGGCAAACTCGTTTTCCCAAAATGTTCCGGAATGTAAAGGAAAGAAAGAATATGAAGCTTACATGACGATGTTTTTTTTTCTCCAATAAAAACCAAGTATATGGTTGAGGTTTTTCCGCAGTCGCGAAATGTTACCTGACAGCACTGTATGTGTATGTATATAAACGAGACACTTTGTGACGGGTACCGTTAGTTCATTGCTAGTTAAATAAAGGGAGAAAATGATAAATATTATTCAATGTTAATGTATTTTACTGTTATCAGTATTTATTTATTAAAGACTATAAACAGTGTGTACCAGCTCAGTTATAGAATCGAAGATATAGACGAAAATGCTGACCAGAGCATAGTCAAGTCGTGAATCAATATCAATTATCGCATGAATACATTTTCTAATTTGGTTAAGTTGAAAATTAATACACGAATATATTGTACTCATTGTCAATTTGCCCAAATTGGAACTGAATAAACGACACAATCATTAAATTTCAAATTTCATTTTTCAGTAACACCCCCCCCCCCCCCACTTTTTTGCAATGATAGACATAGGTCTTAAAAATTGGGGCTTAGCCCCCAGTCGTTTCTGGCGTGTGTTTGTGTTTTAAGTTGGTTTAGCCCCCCCCCCCACCCCTCATTTTCAATTTGCTTCCGACGCTGATGTGCAGTAAATAGAATTTCGCATATCTGATTCAATATAGGTTAGATGATGTTTATAATCAAGTTACACGCTGTAAAAGCTGTTGAACTGATATTCCGAAGTAGCTTGATTGAACAGTTTGACAAACTGACAGGTGAGTTCATGTAAATTTCGGATTTAAGTTGACGTTAATTGACGTGACATATTTTCTAAACGATATATAAATAAAGATAGATATAAATGTTAATTAGCATATGATTTGATGTTAATTTTATACCGTTGTATACATATATGTAATTAAAATTCTGAATACTTACATTGTTGTATATGTTATCAAACAAATGTCAACGCGGACAAAAAACCTCGACAATTGTATGTAAATGATCCAAATTGTATCCTAATTTGCCGATTCCATTTTGTTTGCTTCTCTAATGCAGTGTTAAAAAAAACCAAAAAAACAAAACATCGTTTTCGTTTCGTTTGATGCAAGTAGATTCGACAGGTGTATAGACGTTTAAAAATAAATCCAAACGATGTGTTTACTTTAACGTGTGTAACATCCGTGCCAAATCCTTTAAATAAATAATAAGAAACAGACATCGTTTATTTCGTCAACTACACCGTTTAAAATAAATTCTTTTTTCACCCAGTTCCGATCTAACACTGGAATTTTGGATACAAAACCTTGAATTCATTAAAATACAGATGTTCTTGTAGCCTTTTGAATTGATTAATCAGCTCCGAACTGGAGGAATATGTACACGTGTATTTTCCACAAACCCTACAAGACCGCTGAGAATGCGGCAAATCCCTGAAAATGTTCACTTAAAAATTTGATGTTTGACTAAACCCGGTAATCTGAATGTATTATTGCTGCAGTATCTAATTTCCACTTATGTCTCCTGGGTTTGATTTTTTTGATTTGATTTTTTTACGCCATACTCAACAATCTCTCAGTCATATGATGGCATCCAGTTTTTATTGGTGGAGGAGAAATCCCGGTTACCCGGGTAAAGACCACCGACCTTCCGCAAGAAAACTGGCAAACTTTCCCACTTAATTCGAAATGACTCTAGTGGGATTCGAACCAGAGGTTAGAGGCCTTGTGATTTAAAGCGCAATGCTCTAACCACTCGGATATCTCCTGGGTCCATGGTTACTGGTTACGATGTTGCAATTTTGAGCGCTTTGATATATCTTGGTGAATAATCTATAACCAGGGTGAATGACACCCCCCAAATCTGCATATGTATATAAATTCTGTTTACAAATAAAGTACTAAACTAAAATCTTAATACAGACACACAGAAAAAAATTAGCTCGCCTCAGTTGTGGCCCTGGACACTAGACGACATTGAAGTTTCCAAAGTAGCCCCATAAATTGTCTTCCTAAAATTTATATATATATATATATATCTCTGTGTGTGTGTGTGTGTGTGTGTGTGTGTGTGTGTGTGTGTGTGTGTGTGTGTACGTACGTATATGTATATGTGATCTTTGAGATATCAATAACAGAAGTTTGTACAACGAAAGGATATAAGCTCGAATAGGCCGAACTTTCTGACCCGATTTTAAGCGATTTTTTTTTTCTTTTTGTGGTTGAAATACGTCATCGACCGGTCTACAATGGACATTTGAGCGAATTGGCAGGACATTTGAGCGAAAAAATGGATGTTTGAGAGCCAAAGTATAAGACATTTGAGCACCGAAATTTCAAGGGACATTTGACTTTATAAATATAAGAAAGGAACCAAGAATATTTCCATAGCTAATGAATTATAGTAAAATTGGTTAGTAAGTAGAGATCAACTCAGGACTACACGACCATGAACTAGCCAGAACGGGACGAATCACTAGGGTACTCTTTATTCTTACTTTTTTAAAAATATTTTCTAAATTCATATAAAAAGTATCACATGTAAATTTCGCTCAAATTCAGATACGGTTAATATCCCGGCGCTCAAATATCCTATGATGTCGGCGCTCAAATTACCATATATGTGCATTTTTTATTTTTTTTTATTTTCGCTCAAATGTCCTATGCCCCTTCCGGTATTACCAGAAGATGGTATCCCGGAAAAACTATCTATAACGACATAAAAATTGATTTCCGCATCTTTAATCAGTCATCCTAAAAAAAACCGGCCAATTTTTTAATTTTAATTTTGTTTTTTGCTATTACTATAAATTCTTCTAACTTGTAGATAAAAACCCCCAAAACACTAAATTGAATGTTACGGAGAGAGGCGATGCACCCCTATCCCTGTTCCTAAAAAAAAAAAAAAAAAAAAAATAGCGGACTTAAAACTAAAATGAAAAAATCGCTTATGGTGTTTTCTCATATATTTTGTATACATTGCTGACTTTTAAAAGAGTAAACATATTTTGAAAATTGAACTTTCATTTTCATTATTAGGATACCTTTTATCAAATGTTTATCAAATCATAGGTCATTCCATCTCCCTTGGTCATTCGGTCTGTCTTAGCCAGAAACTCTGGACAACAAGCTAGCGATGGGTAGGAGCAGTGTGAATGGAATGTCCGTTCATCAGAGCACCTGATATCACTTATAAATTTTCGGGAATCCTTGTTTGTCCACAATAATTTGTGTATTTTCTTATGTCAGGTTTCACTTTCATTTACACTTTGTATTCTACTAACTATATAGTTTTGCAAACACCTATTAATTGGGACATAAGTGATTTTTAAGCTTAACTATTGGGTAATGGACTATTGGGTAATGATTATTGGGACAAATTCGTATTGTTGGGACATGGACCAATACATTGAGGACCTACTGATTTACATTAATGAGATCACCCGTTCTCTTGAAATATTGAATAAAAAACCGTACTTTCTTAAACCGAAATATTTTTACGTTTTAGTCGTATTATATACTAGACTGTCATATTGTAAATTTTGATTTTACTAGGTGGGTATAAATACAAAATTTACACCCATCCAGTAACTGATTCATAATATTATATAACATAATAAGATCATAAATCAGGCCATTTTAGGTTTACACACATTATACATGTAGCCTAAACTACATGTATACATTTTATAATAAAATCTGATACATGTATATATAAATTAAAATATTCTCGAACATTTAGATAAATGTTTCATCATCATGTTTATCAAGATGGAAGCAAATAAAAATAAAAAAGTGATTTATGAAAATATCTTATAATACGAAGATTTTCAAATTGCAATGCACGCGTGTTTGTATATAACTTATTTTTAAACATAACATTCTTTTATCAGTAAAAAGGTTTGGAAGCATAATACATATATTTTCAAAATAATTTGTTTAGGTAGAAATTATACACTAAATTATAATGCATATATATTCTACGGTACAGAGTGAAACCAAGCATAGATTGGATGCAGCCCTTTGCAGTTATTGCAAGATAAAATGGTGGTGACTCTATTTATACAAAGGACACTTCAAAATGTAAATCTAAAATGTTTATTTCCATGGGCTTTATTTAATCAAATATATAGGTCGTCTGTTAAGTGATTGACAATATGAAAAGGGCGTGACTAAAATTGTCACGTTGTTTGTAATATGAATTTTGATTGGCTAATGGAACGAGGTCATCGTTAATGACTCGACCAATGGAAAATTCTTTGCTGACGCATGTTAGCAGGTAAACAAACCAGTACGATCGCTTGCCTCAACGTGTACTCAAGCAAAACAATCGTGAACTGTCAAAGGGAGAGAGCGTAGTGTTAGCATTCGCTACTTCTGCCACATGATAATTGTCCAATTCTTACTTTAAAAATGTTGAATATTTCTTCACTGCTACAAGCTGCAGAGTTTTTGGATAGACGTGAGAGAGGTAATGTAAAAAAAGTAAAATAATGTGAATTATTCGTTTATATTGGGAATCTTAAGCCACGTCGCATTGGAAATGTCAGCAGAAAACCTTGAAAATGACATTTTTTTCTGATTTACAGAAGCCGAACATGGATATGCATCCACTGCACCAATGCCAGAATATATGCAAAGTAAAAAGAAGTCGAAACCAAAGAAATCTCAGGGAAATAGGTACGTGGATTTATTACTTAGACTCTAGGTTTTCACGTGTTTACCAAATACGTCGGCCATGTTGTTATCAGCTGATTGAACGATTTTCACTGTTGTCAGATAGCTTACGTGCTTTACGTTTATGCTTCACCTGGGACAACTTATGTTAAATAAAACTAATATATCGTTGATTACATGATTAATGAATAAATTTCTTCCAAAAAAAGATCTGCAATTGTCCGCAGAACATTTTTATTAGGTTTTGAAAAACCTTCTGTGAGCGACCTGAACAGTTGTCCTATATCCGCCATTTTGAATTTCTTGCATATTGAAAACAAACCAAGCTAGAATGATGCATATTTCGATATTGCTTATAATCGAATGCTTGAAGTTTATAGATCAGTTTGTTTTATCTTTATACACTGTTTACGGTGCTTGGAATTGTATTTGATGTGTGTTATTTTTACTTACTAATAAACGTGCAGTCGTCAACGTAGGGCATAGTAACGGTTGTTTAGAAAAAGGCGGACTATTCTGTTTCAACATTATCAGACTTTATATGTGTATTCTTTGCAGGCCAATGGAAATTTTGTCCTGTTTGAAGCTGTTTCACAATTGCATAGTTCCCCATTATAGTAATTATTGATAATTACACACATTTGGCATGAAACCTAAATATTTTTGTATTGAGCGCCAGTGGCAGATTTCTTGGCGGTTCATCAGTTGGCCTGTTTGAGTACCCCCAAAATCTAAAGAGCTAAACCGCCCTTTTTGTGTAATTTTTTAAAAAAAATTTTGTTACAATTGACGCATAAAATTTTAGAAAATATTTTTCCCTATTTCTAATTTTCTTGTGTTATATACAATTGGAATATAGTTTGTAGATCTATATTGTTTTTAATCAACCACTCACTCTCAAAATCTAGGTCATTCACTTATATCTAGAATCAGGCGAGTTCGGCATAAATCTAGCTTATGAATGTGCAAAATTTCATATTTTAACATTTTGTTTTCTTTCCTCAATAGGTCAACCCACAACGAACTAGAAAAAAATAGGTAAGTTAAGAACCTTGGTTGTCCACCTAATTTTGTCAGTGTTATTTATTTGAATTTTATATCTTGATTTGTGTATTAGAATTTAATAATCTGACTGAACACACTGATTGATAAATTATCAAGAATTTCTACTGCTGAAAATAACTGAATCTGCAGAATATTTGTTGCTTATATCTGTCATAATGAGGAGTTGGCCTCACGTCGGCCATAGAGTGTAGCAAAACAAGTTGATTGTTGATAATGACTCGGGAAGTCACATGACCAAAACAGATCCGAGCTGGAGTACACATCATGATAGGCTGACCCAGTTCTAAATGTATTTATATCTCTCGCTGGGCAATAGAGTTGTACATGCAGTAAACAATTTAAATGCAGTTATTTTAGCGTAGTGATCAACTATTGATCAAATTTGGATTAATAAATATGTTTGCAGTATTGATTGGAAAATTGCATGTGTTTGAAGATAATTACCATATGGTAGGCCTAGTTGTTGATACTGTGAATCATACCTGTATGCACACATATTTTGACTGGTGTCAGTGGTGAACTTTCAAGGTTCACATTACAACATGAATTTCACAGATAAAAATATATTTGTCAATTCATGGTGATCAAGAAGGATTTTTAGAAGATCCAGAAAATGGATTAATTTACATTTTGCCTTTCATCGATTGGATATTATTTCAAATAAAGTCTTAAGTGACCAAGTGTAAAGGAAATATTTTGTATGCGGATTTTACTTATGTTGCAGAAGAGCACATCTTCGATACTGTTTAGAGAAGTTAAAAGACATTGTACCTATTGGAGGGGAATCTTCTCGTCACACAACTCTAGGGCTGTTAACAAAAGCAAAAGGTTTCATTCGAGTAAGTACAGAAATGTATACTAAGTGTATATTATTCATTATGTATTTCTGTCTGTTATATTAAATTGTTATAATTTGCATCAATATTGTCACCAATCCAGTAGGTATTGTATATGTTCCATTTGATCTTCATCCATTTATAGCAGGGATTTTCCTAGGCCTATTTAGGGTCCAGTTACAGGACCCAATGTAAAAATAGCTTGTATTTTCCCCAAATTTCCTAATTTAGAATTTCAAAATAAAAGAATAAAGTATTTTCAAACAAATGCCTCAAATTAAGTTGTTCCTTTTTAGTAAAATTTTTGTATATATTTTCTCAATTTACCAGACCCTTGACCCAGAATTTTTGAGGTAGGAAAATCACTGCATAGTTATAGAAAGTACAAAACCTTTTGAATTAGTTTAAAGTAATGAAACTATACATGGGGTACTCCTGAATTGGATCACTTTGTATGTTAAAACACATGTATTTCTTTGGAAGTGACAATTAATGAGGGTTAACTCCAACTTCAAAACAAAACTGACTGTATCCCAATTATAAAATTGATATTATAAATTTTTACCCCTGACATTCTTGTGGTAAAATTGGCCAAAATTGATGACTTTCGTGAGTCAAAATGAAATTTGTCTGTTTAAAGTTAACGATTTGGCTATTGATCTGTTTATAGAAAAAAATTGCTATCATGTTTTCACAGTTACTGCTGACAGAAATCCTTGTCCAATGAAACATTTTTGTTTTCACATTTGAAAAAATCTTGTAAAATACTAAAGAACCTAAAACGTAACGTAGTGTCCGCTAAATACCAGATGGCGCAAGGCTACAACAAACTATGGTACCTAGTTCTAGGTAATGTCTTATACACGCCAGCATATACCAAAGTGCAAGACGTACAGAATATCTTGATGAAGATATAATCAGTGTCAAACATACTAAAAAAAATAACAACCAATTATTGGAGGGCAGCTTATCCAGAGGCAGTAGTGGCACTTTTAGTGTATATGAGACTGCATGTAATGGTCTACTGGATGAACTTCAACTCACAAACTAACAAAAAGAATTAAAAATTAGAATTAAGTGACTATGAGGTCACTGTTGATATCACCAACAGTTTAGGCACATTCTTTTCTATATTGAAACTTTACATCTGCAAAAAACAAACTATCTCAATTAAATAGATAAAATCGCAAAGAAAAGGTTCTTCACTGACATACATTTTTTATCTGAATTATGTATTGGGGTCATTGACCTAACTCATCAAAAACATAAAACACAGCTGAGTTATGTAAATTTTGATCTGTCAGTTAATGGGAACTAAAATGTATGTATCATAATTGTTAGATAAGAAGTTACAATTTTTATGTCAGATGTACTTGACAAATCAATGAGGAAAATTTCAAAAGTAAATGATGTGTAAGCATAAACACATCTGTACAGGGATTTGACTTGTCCACATTCACAAACGTCAATGCCATCTTAAATGGTGAAATTTCAGTACAGAAAGACATTGCAGTAATAGTAATATTTAGAAAACATATTTAAAGTTTGGGAGATATTATACCTTTTTTTGGCATGGGGAAACCGCTTTTAAATGTCTGTAAATTCCATGTCAGATATCACTGAGCACCATTATGTGGAATCAAAATGATAAGGAAGGAGAGATTACCTTGAGTTGAAATAAGATGTACTGTATGTGTACTTATTTTAGTGGTATTCTAATATTAGCGCCTTTCACGCTCAAATCATTGCGCTAATTCAAGGGCAATGCTAAAATGTCTTCATCCTGTCATTCATTACACAACGAAGCTAGTGAAATTAATCGTGCAAATTCAAGATTGTGCCAATAAGTGTATACCCCCAAAGAGCACTGAAATTTGATTGTGCTAATTTAAATACACATGCAGTTTATGTAAGAGGTTCATGAAAATCAGGGTCTGTCTCCTTTTCAGAAATTGCAAGTGGTAAAAATTAATGAGGGATAATAAAATATATGAATTCCTCATTTAAATGTTTAATTTAAGTTGAAGGAAAATGATAATGCTTTTGAAATTGAATTGGTAGAGTTGTATTTGATACCATCCTTCAAAAGTATTATTTTGGTATCTGTAATTATTTTTGGTCATTCATTTACCACCAATATATGTATGAATACATGTAGTTTGTTCACAAGTATAATTTTGAATTTTGTATCTTTTCACAGACATTAGAAGATAAGGAGAAAAAAAGTCAATTGGTCAAGGATCAACTCCGACGAGAACACCGTTTTCTCCAGCGGAGACTTGAAACATTAATGCAAGGACATTACAGGGTCCGTCAAGAACGAAGTATTAGTGAATGCAGTAACACAACAATCTCAACTACCTCATCTAATTCTGAATCAGGTAACAAATACTGATAATGTAACTCAATTCAAGTATTTTTAGTCAGTGGTAATTTTTCCACAAAACCAAATTGTATGAGAGGATAGAATATCATTACTATACTTTTGATTGGTAGAGTTGAACCTGAGAGAAATTTGTGCCAAGCTCTACCAAAGGAATCTGTGATAATACATGTACATTCATTGTATACGAGGTGGGGCAAATCTAGGTATACATTGAAGGGAAGATTTGGTAACTGCATATATAAGTTTCTGTTGATCCAGAAAATTTACAGAATTCATACTTGAATTGAGACCATCAGCCGCATAAGTTTTCAGGGGGAAGGTATAAACCTGTTGACTATAAATAGAGAATTAATATTACCTTAGAGGAATAGCCTTGTAATTCACCAAAAACAAATGGATCAACTCAACTAAAGTCTCTGAACTTGTACCTTATGATAACAATTTGGTAATGAAAAAATATGGACCACACATTTCTAAAAAAATTTGCAGACTTGCAGAAACAAATGCAATCTAGATTTAAGCATATTCATTATATCTGGACAAAATCTAGTTTGGGCTTATTTTTCTGCATTTTACTGTATATTCTTGTAACGATTTTCTAGTGTTTTAACACCTAACCAGAACTGTAGAAATGACATCAAAGAAGTATATTCCCTAGAATCTTAAAATGTTATATATATCTTCTAGACGGTAAACTTCCTAGGGGATACTCTATGAAATTCTGTTCAGTTCTGATAAATTTTTCACTGTTGTAGACTAGTTATTGTAATATTGGTTTAAGATTATTAAGAAATGAAAATATACTAGATATCATCATAAAACAATGGCAACTAATACTTGTATATTAAATGTGGCCATAGATTATATTGCTAAGGACTTGGCCAAAGATGGTTTTGGTAAGTGAATAAATACTAGTTGCCTATAAATCTTGCCAAAATCAATTAAAAAGTTTTTTTTTATCAAGGTCCAGTATGATTGATTTTAACTAAGCAGGCAAATAAATAACATGTCATTCTTTACATCTATATTGTTCTTTTACAGATGAAATAGACATCTTAGGTTATGGAAGTGCACCAAGTGATACAGATGAGAGTAGCGGAAGTGATGGATTTTCTGTGGATTCCAAAAGGCTTGTTTTAAATTCATCACCATATCCAGAGCAACTATGAAAATGGCTGTAACCCACCTATCTTTAGGGCTGGGACTTTGTTTTCTCTTTTATTTATTTTTTTTTTAAATAATGTAAGTGTTGTGTGAATGATCATATGAATTAGAGTAATAAGATCTGTCGTTAGTGTATGCAAACTGTATGCATACTAGGAAAGAGGAGATAGGAGCATTAAGAACATTATATAGTTTCAAAGTATTGTTGTTGTACATGTATAAATAGCAACTTATTATTTTTCTTCAGTAGCAGTAAGCCAAATGTATGTTAACAATGACTGCAAAAATGTGAGGAGTAAAATGAAAGATAAGAAGACCCAAGTAAATTTTTATGTCATTGGTGAAATGGAACATCATCTTCTTGTTTGAACAAGAACAAGTGTTCAAGATCATAAAAATGGTTTAAACTTGACTTCATATTTAACCCAATCTCACTTACCTATAATAAATATACATACAGTGGCTGTCTGTATGGTTCACCAATATTCTCTTTTGCTTGAGTATGATTTTACCTAATGCTGATAGCCAAACCTAAATGTTCCATAATTTTAGATCCATTGCTTATGTCCTGTTTACTCAACAATCTTAATCAAATTTATACAGTGACTAAAAATTACTCGGTTCTTCCTTTTTTTCATTTGTGGATTAATTTAAGACAATTCATTATTCCATTTCGTGAAATACTGCATAACTATTTGTATTGTTGTTGATGTGTGACATTTCGTTTGCAAATTTATTGGGCAGTGCATCCGGTGACGCTCAAAATATGGTACATATAGACAATTGTGTGTAGAAATGAAAATTGATGATTTTTAATTAGTATAGATTATCAGCCTGTACTCTTGTGTTGTCGAAAGGAATACTCATTGATGCCAGTTTGTTTTTGTTTTTTTTTTAAGTTTTATTTTTTATGTGCATTTTTCTGTCTGTACTATCTTGTTGCTGTTAATGATCACAGAGGACCTAAAGATATTGTTGGCCCAAGTTAAAGGAGACTAAAGCCACCAATGTATATTTTTGCTGTCTGGCATAGACAATTGGTGAAATCTCATTTCTTGTTCAAGTTCTTGCCAAGAGTTTTTTTTATGTAGTCTTAGGATTTTCTTCTTCCTTATAAGTTGATTTTGAATTGAACAACCAAACTACGCATTTTGTATTTTGGGCAAGATTGATACACATTTACGTTTAAAAACAATCTACAAGTGCTGACATTATTTTTGTGATGGCTTTGGCTTGCTTTCAACTCTGTTACAGCTGACTGCAAAACAATTATTTGAAAATTAAAGATGTTAAATGAAATTGATGTTTTATGAGGGGTGATACATATATATATAAAAACTTATTGATCTCAGTGTGAATGATAATATATGAAAGAAAAAAAAACAACTAAAGGCAACATTTCATTTTGAAAAAAAAAATCATAAAAGTTATTTTCTGCAGGTATTCTTTCATTGACTCATTGTGATATTTGATTTTTTGTGTCATTCATACATGTTATCCAGGTAGGTGTGTGTAAATATAAAGTTATTTCTTTTGAATGTGCAATTGGTGAAGTTAAAAAGATATTTGACATTTTTTTCTTAGGAACTGATGAGAATGGTAACATTGAAAATAAAAAATAAAAGGCAGCATTTTATTCTTTCCAAATGTTGAGCAAGAAGAGATACTTGTATTTTATGGCAAAAATATTGAAAATTGTTCTTTATATTCTCCAAAAACTCCATGTATATATATATTTTAACTATTAAATAGAATAATCTAATTTAATCTAATTTATTACCCACTTTTTATCCATGGAAATGGTTCATCATTTTGAAACCATTCCTTTTTAACTGTATTGAATTTCTCCCTTTTTAAAAAAATGAAGTGTTACACGAGAATGAAATGTTTGTCACTCGGAGGAAACCAGTGGTATTTGCTTTAAATGTTTTCACTTCTCTCTTTATTTAGGGTTTTAACAAATATGAAGAGTGTAATATAAGCTAAGAACTGTGATATATACTGCTGGCAAAGTGCAAAGTAAGAATTAGTAGCATGAGGACGATTCTACTTAAGTTAAAAAGCATGCATAAAGTTGAGGTGGAATTTCTTTTAGTTGGAAGATCAAAATTGTTATCTTGTTTATTTATTTTGTTTTCATTGAAATTTAAATTATTCTTTCTACATTTTGTGTACTGAATATGTGAATTGCTGTCCTCCAACTTTATGCAATGTTCCTAAAGGACATGGGTAAAGAAAAGCACCATTTTCAGAATACCAAATGTTAAATAATTTGTATGTTGATATGTGGAGACTGATCTGGATTTCATACACCTGCTTTTAAAAGCTGATCAATGCATATATATATATATATATATATATTTATATATATATATATATATTTATTATAGATTTGGCAATTACTGTCAAAAGTACTGTACAATTTGAGGGGAGATACCAGGAAGTGCTATCAACTCGACCTACTTAGTGCTTTACTGTGAGTGATAATGGTAGATCTGTTTAACGATATCTATATATATATATATATATAATTATATATATATATATCAAGAAATTTGCATGCATTTTAGTGTAATTGTAGTAGAAAATGAGATTTATTATCAGAATTTGGTGCAACTGCAGCACATTGTAAAACAATGTATGAATCGGTGTGTGTTACTCATCATTGATACATAAAATGTAAAACCATTGGCAACTGGCAAATGTCATCTAAATGCTTGTAGAGATACAATTACAAAATCATTGACAATGAATTGCAACCATAGGTTATGAGAGAAAACCTTCAAGTGAATGCCTGGTCATAATCATAGTGTTGTGTCAGTTTTCAAAATTTAGCATGATGATTCTTGGATTTAGTCCTGTATTTTCAACTGGTGTATGTGTGTGTATGTGCTGAATAAACAACTTATTGAAAAGTTAATGCAATAAATGACGTGGATCTAATTATCCATATCTTTGAACAAATGTTTGTGAGTTTAATATTAATAATGAATTCAAGACAATTTGTGTACAGTATATACAAGTAGATAGGTGTGAAAGGGACAAGTATGTGTGTTTTCAACCTCGAGTTGAATTGTATGTATAGAACTTTAGACATTGTGTATATCTGTAAATTTGTCATTGAAATTGTTTATTTCTCAGTTGAGAGAATTAAATTCTATTGAATATTTTAAAAATGTGTGGACTTTGATTTGTTAATATGGAGTCATTTGTTATGGGTGGTAATCTGTTTAATTTTAGGTCAAATGAGGCGAAGGCTCAACTGAGCTATAGTCATCACTCATTGTTGGTTGTGGTCTTAAACTTCTTTTCACATACTTGACTTCTGAAACCCCATAAGGGATTTGACAAAATTTTGCAGGATGAAAGTACTTGAGGTCCTCTAACAAGTTTGCGTTTTTCAGCCAGATGGACTGAGGGATGGATCCTGTGTGGGGTAAAATAGGTACCTGGGAGTACCCCTTTTTGAAAATGTTATTCTTAGAGCCACTACATGAATTGAAAAACGGATTGTTTCCAAGTGATTTACATGGATGTATGATTCTAGTCTTTTATTCCTCCCTGAGAAAACTGACATTTTAAAGTAACAGTAACATGGTTCTGACTATTAATGATGTGGCCCTTTGGATCATCTATGACCTAGCCTTGCAAATATTTTATTTAAATCCTAGACTTTGCAGACCAACTACTGGACATGCTGTTATATCAAGCACAAATACTTCTTATAAAGTTGCTAACTACATGATCCTAAGTTTGGGGTGGGGTACAATATCAGTGTTGTATGGATTCATTCTGTGAATTTGTCAAATGACCTGGCCATGTAGCAATGAATCAGAATGGTCATCGTAATCATGGAAGCATGTGCATTTACGGTAGTTAATGGGCAGTTTTGCTGAGGCATGGACCACTGGACTCCTCAATTTAAAACTGGCGCCATATGATATATTTTGATAAATTGGATCTAGGAAAAATTAATGAAAATAAATTTTAGATTGTCATTTAATCTGCCAATTCTGATTCGAATACAAGAAATATGAATATTTCTGTCGCCCACCCAGATAAAATCTTGGCCACCCCAGTAATATGAAACCGTTATATCGATACACCCACACCCTAATCATACAGGTTCATTTTTAATGTGCTTGTTTGGCACGATAAGAGCATTTTTTCTTGGCTTCATACCAATATGCTCTTATTTTAGTTTTCATTTTGTTGTATAATTGTTTTCGTATTTATAGCTCCTTTATGCAAAAAATATTAAAAGTTTCCGCGTTATCGTTATACTATTTGTTCGTTTTACAATAGACCCAATTTAGAACTTATTTCAAACGACGAGAATGTTTAATTGTCGTATGTTGCTTTGCTTAGGCAAGTTTCAAATCTTCTCCCTGATTCGACAAATAAATGACCCGCAAAATTCAGAATAGGAGTTGGGTCATTTAATGGCTGTAAATTACATCATAAATGTCTCGTCTTCAATTTCTGGAATAACCCGTTGTAGTATACAAATATATATGCTTTGCGGAACCTTTTCCTATCATTAGCATTTATCAGCGTTAAGTATATCATTAAGAATTTAACATCCTCTAGGTAACGTTTGATTTTTATTCTATTAGATATTCCCCCTTTTTATTACGCCTTTAGGAAAGTTCTTTTTTTTGTACTTGAATGTAAGATGCTTTGGATTTTTACCGACAATTGTTACGACTTTCCAATTATGTTTTAATTTTAGGTTTTACGGCCTCCGGGGAAAGATCAAAATGTTATTCACTCTCCCGTTGGATTCACGTATCCATGACTAAAATTCTGTCTGTTTAGGAGTTTTGTACAGTATTGAAGTTTAGCTTAAGCCCCTATTACACATTAACCGTTTAGCTAGCGTATGCCCGACCTATGAAAAAAATCATAAACCGTTGGCATACGTCAAACTTTCACTGTATCCCTGTAACACATCAAAGATTTGTTGAACTTACGCGGACGTATGAAAAAATTATCGAATACTTTGTATTTATAAAACGTTGGCAATACCTCGAACTATCGCTGTAATTTAGGATACGGTGGCAATTTACAAGTAATATATAGGAAAGTGTGTTAACGATCGTATAATCAATGTATACAGATTTACCAAGGTAAATTAAATTGGCACATGTTTACAAACACGACGAGTCTAAAACAAATCATAAGACGGGTGACAAGCCACTTGTCTTTTTGGTTTTTTGACTCTACCCGGATGTGCCACTTTACCTTGGTACAACCCAGTAGCCCAAAGGCCCGTTACTCCGAAGGCCCGATACGTCACTGACAGTAATTTCCATTACGACGTCAAGTTTTGCCCTTAAAAGCGAACTCTATGGGACACTGTGTTACTACAAATTGTCTGTTTATTGATCATCAATAATTCGAATTATTAATTTCAATTCGATTTTTACATCAATAAATGAACTGTAAATATTGATATCAACGATGGAATCGTTGATACCAATGATTCGAGATGTTGATATCAATAAACCGAATTATCAATGTAAAAAAATCCAACCCATTTATTTATTTTATAAAATCGAATTATTGATATCAAATATTCCAATCTGTTTTGGAAATCAATAATTCACATTTTTGAAATAATTTTTTTTAATTATTTATATCACAGTTTTCAATAACTCGTACTTATTTATTGATATTAATATTTCTTTTTAATGATATCAAATCAATTCACTCAGTTATCTATATCCATAATATTATTGCAATCATTAAATCGAACTATTGATATCAATAAATACGTTCGAATGATGCAATATTTCGATTTGTTGATAATTATTCAATTTATTGATATCAATAGATTATTACTGATTTTAAGATAAATCGATTTCTTGATATCAATAATTATTTAGGAATTTAAACGGCATAATAAAGCTTTTTTCGAAGTAACGGGCCTTCGGGTAAGTGGGCTGTCTCCCCTACAACTTACCCCAGCGTATGCGGAGCGTAAGACTCACAGGCATACGTGGAAAAGTTTTGTGCATGCACAAAATTTTCGACGATCTTGGCGTACCTCAACAAGATATCACAATGATTATTTTTGTCCCCAGACATATAGTCGAGAATACTATAAAATGTGTGTTCTAATACATTATCTAACAGGTGAAACGCTGTAGAAGATATTCTTTTCGGAGTTATTTGTTTTATAAGAATTTTAGGTATTCCCGTACCTTAAAAAATCCAGCTGTATTTCCCTTTGCAATGACCTTTCAGATAAACTCTTTCGCAATATCAAATGTATTTTGTAATTCGGTAAGGGGGTCTCGGTCCATTAAGCGCTCGGACTATGTTAAAGTCCACCAAATTTTATGTGTATTATATTTACTTTTAAAATGCAGGACGACGTGCTTTTTATTGGAAAGTGCATGTATTATGTAAATATATTCCTTTTATCACTATTTTAAATACCTGACGAAAATCGAATGAATGTATGAATGAATATATCAGGTCACTAAAAGAACATTTTCCGATCTTTAATGTTACCCTGAAATGCTGACATTGACAAAATCAAAATATATGCGTACTTCATGTTTTACAATCATGAATGATAAAAGCCGAGAATGCGATGTGACGAGTTAAAATTGGACGACATCACCCGATATTCCCGACACATGGCCAATTTCAGAAACGAATGTTTTGAAACGACGAAAAAGATCAACTTTGCCTGATTTAGGTATGAAATGATGATGTACGAAAAAAAACATGAAGGGTGATAAGAATAGAATATATATATTAACCGCAAATCGCAGGTGCTCATTGGACACTCGTTACTCTTCTTAAAAATACCGAAAGTTAATTTGCAATGCTCAGACTAATGGCGGACAAAAATACTAATTTCAAATAGCACATCGTTATTGGACACTCGGTAATATTTGCAAGAATTATTTATGTTTAATGGCCAGAATGATATCAAACTAATATTACGGGTCATGTTTGACAAGATTGTTGCAATTATACGCATGCATTTGTAATTCAACCACCAGATGGTCTATTTGGGATATATACGATATAAAGTGTTACACATGATAAAATGGGCATGTAAATGTTTTCACCTACGACAACTACAAATAACTCGTGTTTATTGGACACTCGGTAATCTTCGTAAAAATTCATCGCAAGATAATTTGCAATGCTCAAGGTAATGGCGGACAAACTATAACCGATAATACGGGTTACATTTGACAAGACTGATGCAATTTTACACATGCATTTGTTATTCTAACCATCAGATGGTCTCTTTGGAATATATATATGTGAGACAAAATATTACATAAAATAGGGAAGTAAAATTTTTCACCTGTGACAGCTCATATCGCTTTACAAAAGTTACCCGATGTATGCCAGAGTATTATCCCAATTTTTCATATGTCGGGCAGACGCTGGCTAAATCGTCAACGTGTAACAGGGGCTTAATTAGGCCGAGTCTCATATCTGTTTCTTTATATCTGTTCATAACATTAAAGTTTTTACAATTTAGTAACAAGATTGTGCTATATGATAATGCTATATTATAAATCTGCTGCAGAGCCATATATAAGATTGAAAACTGACCACACTGTGGGAGGGGCACAGTGAACTGGGATGCGGTGGATCATTTCAAAAGTGATTCACTTGGCCCCAGTTCATATTAGGATCAGTGGCATTACTGAGGGGTTGCCATTGTTATCCCTATTTTAAACTGTCGGGCCTCCCATTTTAATTCTTGATAGAAAAGAAATAAACTAGCAAACAGCCCACTATATGTTATAGTTATTGTGCAACTTTTGTGGGTCACCCAAATAATATATTGGTCCTCATTTGGCCACCACATTTGAAAATGAAAGTCTCGCTACTGGTAATGATACAGTCAAAGACTGATCAAAGTGTTTGGTCTTCAGTGACTCGTGATCTACAGTCAAGTCTTCTATTGTTTCAAGTTCTATGAATATTGAAGTTATGGCTTCAACATCAAAATGTTGCAAATGTGCCAAAAGAGAGAAAAAGAGAGAGAGAGAGAGAGAGAGGGGGAAAATAAAATGCGTGAGAGAATACCAAATCAACATCTTGAGAATAAACAAAAATTGTAAAAGATTGAAGAAATTAGGCCATTTCCAGTATCACTGATATTTCTTGGGAATAAATGTATCCGCAATTTTACAAAGAATGATAATTTCTGACAACATGTATGATTGCTGATTTGAAAATCTGTCTCACGAAGTATCATAGAATGTATATGATATATAGACAGAAAATTATATCCATGTTAGATATACATGTATCATGTTTCCGAACATGTTAGATAACATAGGCTATCGGTCACATACATTAAAGGCTAGACAAAATGTACTATTTTTATTTACATCATTACAGGTTAATATGTCGCCTATACAATTTTTAACAAACAAACGTATAAACTTTGAATCAAAAAGTACATTTTGTATTGTATTGTTCTCACATTTCATTATTGATAAAGACGTGCGGATTAGAGTGTAAACACGGCTAAACGTACCTGGATTTTCAACCTAAACTGAGTGAAAACAACAACTCGTGTCATTCTGACCTTCTGACATTTCATATGCTACCAATATCAGTTGATTTTCATAGAGTAAGTTGTTTACTATATCATCAATGACATCAAGCAGCTGCGCGTGTAAATAGTACGTCAGTCCAGTCTAGCGAGAGCATAAATCATGTTATATATGTTTGTTTTATTCTCTAATTTATTGAAACGAAATCACTATAAAAAGGACCTAAATTCTAGTGTACCTGCATCTAAAAACAAGGGCATCGGGCCTCAGTATATGCATTTAACATTCCTAGAGAGGTCCACCGTCATAATGATTAAATATTGAATAAATACTAAATCATATCTTTGTTATACAAATAGATACATGTATATACAGATTTCTATCTGAAATGGAATATTGGGAAATTTTACAATTTTGTGATAATAAATCGATAGGGCATACATAATTTACTAAACATTGATGAATACTCTCACGTGTAACCTTCTTTAATTTGCTTTTGTATCAAATGCCTCAGATACTTTCCATGGCTGCCTAAATACAACAAACAAGTAAACATGGATTTATCTTGATTTAACTGGGTTAATGTATGGACATAGTTAATGAGATGCTATTTTTAGCTTCTTTTATCATTTTATAAGGTATGCTTGAAAGTAATAACATGGTGGTCACGTGACTGTAAAATTGATCTTTCCAACTGTGTAAAGATGTACAACACTGAAATTATGTACCATGCATAACCACAGAGTTTATTGACCTCTCTGACGAAGAATGCTGAGAATTACGTGCCCGACATCACATCCCCAGTCACAAAAATTTCGTCATTTTATCGATATCGTGAAATCTATTATTATTTGTGTCATAGACCACGTCTATGGTTTCTGCAATGTATATTACTGTTGCTATCAGGTCTAATGAGTTATCGTGTATTCCGATCGAAAGTTGGGACACCTGTTTCTTGTGAAATTATTTGACACCTGATTGTTACGTTTAGACAAAGGTCATATGTACAGCAGCGAGTTTTCATTGGTTCAGGGACGGATACAGAAACTATAGAATTTGGATTGGGATCGTATAAATTACCATTTTATAGGAGGGGATTCACGTGTACGCAATGTCCAGCCAGAAACGATATATATATATATATATATATATATATATATATATATATATATATATATATATATATATATATATATATATATATATATATATATATATATAAATCATTAAGAAAATTAATTGGAAATGGGGTGTTAAAATCAATAATCGAGTTCATCTGTGATCAACAGCAATAATTTTAAGTATAGGGAGAATTTGTGTTTGAGTATCAATTAAAATTGGAAAAATACTGACTGAATACTATCAGAGACATATTTTATGCATGTCTCTGATATTATGTACATGTATACTGAGTTTTGTCACATTAGAAGTTGAAACAGGATAAAACAATTTTTAAGTTAATTATTACTAATGATAGATTTCTGCCTCCGCGTGTAGGGCTATTATTTATGCATTACTATTTTTATGTACCCTTGTCTTTCTGTCTTTTTGCGCCCTCTGTATGCCCTAGGACCCTAAAATTGCAATAAATGTCTTATCTAAAGCATTAATTGCAGCCATCTCGGAATTGTCTGGCAGTAGAGCATTCAGATCGCAAGTGGGTGCCCATTTTCTATGCGGCGTCGTTTTACTTTTTAATACCAGTTAGTGATATCACTCTTTCGAATAGGTGATATCACTCATTCGAATAGGTGATATCACTTATGCGAATAGGTGATATCACTTTTATAAATTCTTAAGTGATATCACTTATACGAATGAGTGATATCACCTATTCGAATGAAAGATATCACCTATTCAAATGAATCAGTGATATCACCTACTCGAATAAGTAATATCACTTATTCGACTTGGTGATATCACCTATTCGTTTTGTAAAGTGAATAGGTGATATCACTTATGAATCAATGCCAATGAATGCTCCCTACACAAAAACAAGAGACCCAAGGGGGCACCTGGTCAAAATTGCAGAAAACATAAAAAATAAAATGGCTAATAAACACGAAAAACAGTAGGCTCTTTGGGGCTTTGATAATCATCTGAGTAAAATGTATTTTACTGACAATATACTGAACCAAAAGCTTGAAAAATTCATTGAAATGGAGAATTAATTTGCATAAGGGTAGACTTGCCTTGCCGATATTTTTATAGATCTTTCAAGATAATGTGCAACAACAGTAGAAAATATGCGAAATCCATTCACAAGGATCACCCTTACAAGGGTTAACCTGACAATTTAATTCCTGTTACTTTTTCATAGATCTTTGCATACTGAACATGTTTGCTTCCTTCTCTTTCTCTCTATCTATTATACTTTTCAAGATAATAAGACAAAACTGCCAAACACATGAAAAATCCACTCCAAGGGAAATAACTCCCATAAGGGTAGACCTGACAATTTCGGCCCTTTTGACTTTTCTGTAGCTCTTTGCATGCTCAACATTTTTTGCTTCTTTCAATTTCTCTCAATCTATTATACTTTTCATGATAATGTCGAAAAAATTCAAAAACATGAAAAATCCACTTAAAAGGGGAAACAACTCCCATAAGGGCAACCTGACAATTTCGGCCCTATTGACCTTTTTGTAGATCTTTGTATGCTGAACATTTTTGCTTCTTACACTTTTTCTCAACCTACTATAGTTTTCAAGATAATGTCAAAAAACATGAAAAATTCACAAAAGGGGAAATAACTCCCAAAAGGGTCGACCCAACAATTCCTACCAAAATGAAACATTTGTAGATTTTTGCAAGCCGCTCATTTTAAGGTAACTGGTTTTTTTTTCTAGCTTTCATAATTTTGGAGATACATGTATTAAATAAAAAAGTATCTGCTGACTCTGTCGTTCTATATTTAGCCATGTTTGGTTCTAGCCCCTTCTCATATGCAAACTTTATGCGACTTTACATGGTTATACTTCCTGTCAAGTTTGGTTCAAATTGGCCCAACGGTTCGGGAGAAGTAGTAAAAAATGTTGAAAATTAAAAAAAAAAAAAAAACATTTTCCATTTACCTAGGTGCCTGTGACCTTCACTTTTAACCCCATGACCTTGAAATTTTGTCAAAATGATCCTCAGATAATTCCTAACAACTTTCTCATATATTTTTTCGTATACAAAAGTCGATCAGTTTTGAGTTATTAAACAATTTGTAATACAAATATACCCTGTGTTACTGAAGTGCCCCCTAGTGGCTTGTTTATGGACAGATTTCATTTTCGTTCGCAAGCTTTGTAGATATTGACATAACAATCACGCATACAAAATTTGAAACTTATCTGATTATTGGTTCATGAGAAGAAGATTTTTAAAGATGTACCAAGTTTTAGTCCTTTTAGGGCCCTATCTCTTTTTCATTCGTAAGCTTTATGCGGCTTCATGTGGGGATGTTATATGTCAAGTTTGGTTAAAACTGGCCCACTGGCTCTTGAGAAGATTGCAAAAGTTAATAGACGGACGACGGCGGACGCCGGCCCTTTGGGCCAGGTGCGAATAGTGATATCACGTGCCAACTTTTTATTTCAATTTAAAGTTAGCAAATGACATGACAACAATGCCAACAACCGCTAGGTCTTGGTGTCACTCTGCAGACACCTATGAAAAGCCGTTTGGGTCACAAACGGGATGAACTTACGAGATGAACGCTTACGCGTTAAAAATCACTTTTAATGCATGCAAATAGGGATTTTTAACGTGAAGGAGGATATTTCAACGCGTTGGTGTTGATTTTAAAGTTTTTGCATAAAAACAGGGTTTTAACGCGTTAGAAATGGAAATTTACGATATGAACTTACGTGATGAAATTAACCAATCAGAGGCCTCGTTTCGTTTAATTAGTAAAGAAATGGCGCCAGATAGGGAGACGCATTTTCATTACAACAAAAGTTTGTGCAGAAAATACCGACATAGCCTATTGATTTCTACAATTTTTGAAAATCTAAATATGTATTTTTATTCCAATAATAGTTCGATTAAAAATATTGGTTCGTTTGGTGAATATTGGTCACTGAATTGGGCATAACATATTTTTTTGTCCGGGAACGGGTATCACCGAAATCGAAGCACACTGTCGTTTGGTCACGGTTTTAAGTACTAAACACAAATGCAGATACTCCCAGCATATGTATCTAGATTATCAGATAAAATATAAACATTATTTTTATTTCGTTTAGTAAATATCGTTACTACAAATTTAACTTATTATCCTATTCAGTTAATTTCTGATTGTTCTCTTTATGATTTTAAGAAGCGTTCTGATTGGTTGTTTCCTCTCAGGCACAATGCAATCTTGTAACTTATGTGCAAGCAAGATTTACGCGATGAAATGGGTTTTGCACGCAAAAAGTTTTTCACGTTAAAAGTCACTACTTGCATGCAAAAAGTATGTTTTATCGCGTTAAAAGTGATTTTTAACATGAAAGATTTCATCGCGTAAGTTCATCCCGTTTGTGACCCAAACGGCCTTTCATAGACACCCGTTACCTTACGAGACAGGCTGTTATTGTTAATCGTGTTTACATGATACCGATAATGTCTTCATTTTAAAAATGTCTTCTATATAGTAGAGGGTTCGACTCGCAAGCAGGAGGCCCCACCGAGGTTCGATTTTCTCTACAAGGTCATACGCAACATTTTAAAAAGGTAGCCGCGGCCTATACACAGGGCCTTGGCCAATAAATCGGCGCCGAGATGAAAAAGAACCCCCTCAAACGAGATCTATGTCACGCTAGCCACAACTCTTTCAAAAGATTTAACCACTGTTTTTTTTTGCCCAAATATGGCATTTCTCAGGGGAAAAAATCCAAATTCAATGAGTTTCTTATTCGTCATGGTATTTCCTTTTATCAGAACATATATACCCAGGACAAAAAAGTACGCAAATTGGGGTTGGGACCCCATCTGAGATCTTACAGCATGTACTTAGTACTTGAAATGATTAGCTCGAAGCAAAATAAAGACTAGAAGAATCCTGATAAAGAGAAGAACATCATTTTAGCTAAAATAATATTACTAAAGTTCATGATGGTCATATCGTAAAATTTCAAAATAAACCAAATTGACCACATTGAGCCACCATATGTAAAATTCTCCGATTATACCCAGCGTTTCCCCAGAAATTACGTACATACATACATTGTGATTTCACCTCGCAAGGTTTTATGGATTCTATCTTCACTACTAAAACACACAAGCATGTAACAAAAGAACACCATTAAATGGGGGGGTTAACTTAAAATCGGGGGCAGAAATTTGATCAAGGGGAAATGATATCGATATGGAGCAGGCTGACATTTCCCTCATGAAGAAGAGTGCCAAACTTTTCAAGGTAACACCCATTTGAACATGATAAATTCACGTAAAAGGGGAAATAACTCCCATAAGTATCCGCCTGACAACCGTCCTGTTGACATTTTTGTAGATTACAACGACATATGAATGATATATCGCTTATTGACCAGCCATTTATTTTTTATTAGAGTCTTACATATGAAACATTTAAATATTTAATTCAGTGGTGGATTCAAGGGGTGTAAAGGGCATACACCCTCCCTTTTAGACACCAAAATATAGATGTATGTACAGTAAATATAAACTAAAAATTCAACTAAAAAAATTCCGAACTTCTAGATTTTCAAATAAAAAGTTGGAAAATTAACAAAAATAAAATAACCCCAATTCTTGTACCTCGCTACTCTCAGCTTAAACAATTCTGAACTCCTCCTTCATTCTAACTTCAAATCATAGATCCACTCTGGCTTTGTCTTTATATTTTGAATTTAATGGCTTTTGACTAGTACTACACTTTCTTTTATTTTAGTCCTTCTCTAAAGAATGACATATATATGCTTGCTCTTTATATCGGTAAAGAAATTTTCATTACATTTTCTCAGCATTTATGAATATTAAAATCTATTTTTAAACAAAATTTGCATTCTATCAAAATGTATATGATTTTCCCTGTGATTCTAGATCTGCAATTACAATAATTATATATTACATCTCTGACCACAAATAATCTGTTTTTTGTGAGAAAGTTTGCCAGTTTACTGTGGAAGGCAGGTGGTCTCTTCCAGGGTACATCGTAAATGAGTTCAAACCCAAACGATCATATAAGTGAAAAAATATCGAGTATGGTGTAAAACAAAATCAAATTCTGGTATTTGACCAGTGTCCAGACACAAACAAATGGATGGAGACAGCCATTGTATTAAGTCCTCAACAAAACTTAGTTGTTCTCAATTATGTACATGTCTTCATCAATTAGACTTTAATAAAAAAAAAAAGAAGCGATTATAGCAAGCCAAAACAAGAGTTATCAGAGGACAACAAAGCTTGTCGAAATGGGTATAAAATTGATACGTAATATAAAGGGAAGTAATTTTGTGTCCCGGTGATTATTCGCTCTGGTGATTTACTGATTTTATAGATTTTCCATTGGTCAAATTCCCATAATCTTTTGCAAGTTTTAGTATAAAAGCACTGGACCCCTTACTCTAATTTAAAACTTAGGATGTTTTCATCAGGTGATTTCCTGTTGCACTTAACCGTAAGTTTAAATCCTATTTTATTGTGCTCTTTGTTTAAAATTTTGATTATTATCAAGATTTCAGACATATCCATTTTTATTACTTTTTATTTCTGGTAATTTAAGAGAATTATAATTTCTTTCCTTAGGTTTTGTTCCTTGTGGAAATTGGTGCGATACATGTTAGTGTATTTTGAGACACCCTGTACACACACAGGTAGGTACAAACATTTATAATTTTATTTGGGTATTTTTGAAGTCAATTTAATATCATGAAATCGTGAGAAAAGCTTTGCTATATTATATTGTTTTATTATTTTTCTATATTGTACTTAGATTTATTTTACATGAAATTGATACATGTTTTACAAATTTGTTTCAGGGTGTATAATATGTACAACATTTAATGAGCACCAAATTCTAAATAAAATGTACATCTAAAAAGAACTCATGGATATTTATTTGTGAGAGAATTAAAAACCAGACCGTAACACTAAGTTTGGTTCCAACTGGCCAAGTGGTTTCAGAGGTTGATAAAATCTTTGAATGTGTTTCACCATTGGGTTCAATTTTAAACCATGGTTAGCGCTGGTGGCGATGGTTTTTTGGTGGATCAAAATTTTTTAGCAATTTTAGTAGAAAACCTTATATGCATCATTCCTGTAACTTTTGTTCAACTTGGTTCAACTGAGAGATGATCAAATTATGAATTTCCCAAAGTTAAACGATGGTATGTCCTGCACTGGCAGCCATGTTTTTTTGTGGATTGGAAAATTTTTAACCATCTTCGTAAACGGTCTTCCATATAACATTTCAGCAAAGTTTGGTTCAATTTGCTTCAATACTTTCAGAGAAGATGATCAAAATGTTTTTCCCCCAATGCGTTCCAATGTTGAACCATGTCCTGCACTGGGCGGCAATGTTTTTTGGCAGATTGGAAAAAATTGGGCAATTTTAGGAAGGGACCTTCCATACATCATTCCTGTAAAGGTTGGTTTAATTTAGGGGCCCAGCTGCTTCCTGAAGTGCAAGGGTTAATTTGCAGCCCTGCTATATAATTAAAAAGATGGTTTGAAGATATATTAAGGCAAAAATGACAAAACTCTTGATTTGACATGTCTACTGCAATAACCATAAAAGGGCCATATGATTTTGGGCACATGGAGATTTAGTACTTTTCCTACACAATATTTATTCTCTTTCTCATAATTTTCATCACAAAGAGCCAAAAATAGAGAAGATTGTCAAATATGGTTTGAGTAGCATGTGCTTCATAAAATTGCTTGAAAAGAACAAATTTTAGGATTTTTTTTTAATCAGTTCACAAGAAAAACACCCTTAGAAATCTCATAAAGAACAAGAGGCCGAATGGACCTCGACGGTCACCTGAGCATAACTCCAATAAGGGTTGACCCGACAATTTCGGCTCTATAGAAAGTTTTGTAGATCTTTGCGTGCTGAACATTTTTGCCTCCATCAGATTCTTTCTATCTATTGAACTTATTGAGATAAAGTCAAAAAACAGCCAAAATACCCCCCATTTACTAAAGTGCCCCCTAGTGGCATGTTTAGTGACAGATTTCATTTTAATTTGCAAACTTTGTAGACAATGCCTTAACAATCAAGCACACAAAATTGGAAAGTCATCTGATCATTGGTTCATAAAGATGAAGATTTTTAAAGATGTACCAAGTTTGGGTACTTTTTGGCCCCTTTAAGCCCTAGCCCCTTTTCCTTCACAAACTTTATGCGGCTTCACATGGGGATACTTCCGACAAGTTTGGTTGAAAAAGGCTCATTGGTTCTTGAGAAGAAGTCGAAAATGTTTAAAAGTCAACAACACACAATGGACGATGACATAAAAGACGATCGCTATAGGTCACCTTGAGCCTTTGGCTCAGGTGACCTAAAAATTGAGCTGGGGATCCCCTAACCCCAACTAACAAGGTGGGTGTGGGGAGCATATGCTCAGTCAAACTGCTGGAAATAAAAATACATATACAGAATAGAATTCATATTCCAAGGCAGGGGTTAATCTGCATCATAATTTGGGACCAATCATAAATATTTAATAGTAAGGGCCATAACTCAGGAATAGGATGTCAGTTATCAGAATATTCATTATACACAGATCTTGTGTTACTAGTCATATTTGAAATGTATACTTTTAATCTAGCTATTATACATGTAGTTTTGGAGATAATAGCCAAAAACTATGAAAATCGCTAAATATCAACATTTCAGGGACATAAACTTTAAAACAGGAAGTCAGCTCTTTCAGAATACATAGATCTTGTGCTACTGATCATATTTGCAATTTATACTTTTAATCTAGCTATTATAGTTTTAGAGGTAATGGCCAAAAACTATGAAAATAACTAAAAATCAACATTTAAGGGGCCATAACTCAAAATCAATATATTAGAGTCCTGAAATTTTTAACATAGGGAGATCTTGCCCTGCTTATCATTTTTGGCCAGTTAGTTTTGATGCATTTTGTATCATTTTAGAAAAAATCCAAAAATCATTAAAAATAATAAAAAAAAAATTAGAAATTTTCAGGATACTTAGATCTTGCCCTGCTGATCATTTCTGGCTAATTAGTTTTGACGCGTTTTGTTTTTTAGCCAGTTGCCAAAAACTCAGAAAATCATAAAAAATCAACATTTCAGGGGCAATAACTCTAGCAGCTCAACCTTCCTCATATATACACCTTTATATACAGAAAGTCAATCAGTTTTGAGTTACTAAGCCATTTATTTAACACTGCACTATGTCATTTGAAGCACGATTATGAACAGATTTCATCTCACTTGCTAATTTTGTAGATATTAGCATAAAAAGCAGAAATGTATACCAAATCTGAAAATTGGTACATGCGAAGATTTTTAACAATGTGTTAAGGTTTGGCCCTTTTTTGGAGCCCCTATGAGTTTTAACCCATTTTCATTCACAAACTTTATGTAGCTTAATAGATAGTTCCATACTGAAATTAGCCCACTGGTTCATGAGATGTTGAAAAATGTTTAAAATTAACTACAAATGACAACAGAGAAAAGATGATAACAATAGGTCACCATGAGCCAAAAGAAAACCCCCCAAAACACCAAGAATATCAGTAAAACTGATGACGCTCCCTGGGACCTTCCCAATGTTCCGAGTGACCTTTTAAATATGACCCTGAGTAACCTCTGTCTGAAAGTACCTGTCGCAAAAAACATTTGTTTGAGATATGATAAAATTCTGATGAATGGTTCAAGCAATATAAGGCCTCTCCCAATATTTAAGGGACATGTGCATAGTGACCATAACCTTATAGAAATAACCTTAAATGAACTTTGTCTGAAAATATTTGTCTTAAGAAAAATATAAAACTCTGATGAATGAATGGTTTAAGAGATACGAGACCTTTGCCAATATTTTAAGTATTTGTGATAAGTGATGTCAACCTTTTAGATAAGACCTTGAGTGACCTATATACAACCATTTCTGTCCCAAGGAACATGTGAAATATGATAAAATTCTGATAAATGGTTTAAGAGATTTGAGGATTTCCCCAAAATTGAAGGGGTATGTGCTGAGTGACCTTGACCTTTCAGTATGAAAGCTCATCCTAAGGAACATTTGTGTGAAATATGATAAAATTCTGATGAATGGTGTAAGAGATATGAGCTTGAATGAGCAGACAAACATGGCAGCATCTTCATGCTTTCCTGAATTTTTTTTTCAGGGAGCCTAGAAAAAAGAAAACAAAACTATGGAAGGGGATGAGTAATAATTTAATAACATTATTTATTTTTGGTTTCTGTTTACTGCAAAATATAGACAGCAAGAAAAGCAATTTTAACAATGTCAACACCATTGTTTTATACATATTTAAAAAATAAGCAATTTTAAAACCATCATTTTCCATTTTATAGATCTACATCTTCATCTACATATTCTTGAGAACCTGAATCAACTCATTATTACAAGCAAATGCAATGTAGGAATAAAAAACCAGTTTTATAAAAAGATAAAATGGTCCTAATTGTACGGTAAAAGAAAATCTATGAAAATGGAATTTACAAGAGAAAAAAATACATGTACAATAAATATTTCTAAAGCTCCTTCTTTTCTACACATGCCTTCAATACAACTGTCAAATCTCGCATTAATATGACATGATTTGACAGGCTTATCTTTGAGCTAATCGATTATCAGTAAAGTTTCTTTCCAATATTTGTCACCTTTGTAAAAGTTAAGCAGAACACTATCATTCTGGCATTAAAAATTACACGTTTAACCCATCAACCCCTGAAAAACAATGGACTCTTCTGTAAATCAATGACTTAGACCAGTCCAAATGTGTCTTTAGGGGTAAATGGGTCAAAACCAGTCAGTAAAGATATGTTACTATATATACACTCTGGAACCATGTTATACTTTTGTACATCCTATTCCTGAGAGTTTTCCAAGCAACTTGGCATCATGTCAAAAACTTCAAATGGTTCAGAACCTCATAAATGAAAACAGCTCAAAGTTTTAAACTACAAACTACAAAACATAACAATGATATACTGATCTAACAAAAATTGATCAGTTTCTTATATTTAGTCAGATTTAACAGTTATAAATAACCTACTGATCAGACCTGAAATATTTTAACTCTTGAGAATATCAGAGACTAATCAATTGTTATATTTCTTCTTTATCAGGAACAAATAACCTTGAAATAAAAGAGATAAAATGGACAAAATTCAAACTGAATCCCTAATGGTTGCTAAAATATTTCCATATGTCAGAGATTTTGGTAAGTCTCTAGTAAAGGTTTCATTAATTTTCTGAATAAGGAAAATAGTACAAATATTGGAACTGGATCTATGATATTAGTGACTGCCATCATTATTACCCGATGCAGCTGGTTACTGGTTATGGATCATTTTTAACTCATCAATCCCTGAAAACCAATGGACTCTTCTGTAAATCAATGAGATAGACCAGTCCAAATGTGTCTTTAGGGGTGAATGAGTTAAATACCAAATTATTTAGTTTGGAAATATTTTCATAATTTCAATCTATAAGATCACAGCTGACCAAAGGTGTGAAGCAAGTTCCATAATGATTTGACCATCGCAATTATTATTCTTGATATAATTAATCTAGAAATGTATAGCAATACAAACAACTAGGCTGCATTTTCAAATCTGTCTATCAAAGTTTGTAAGATAAACAGTCATACAAAGGATTTAAAGGTATATCACAATTAAAGGTTAGATACACATCTGGAAAGCTTATAAAGTTATAAGCATAAAACTCATAAAAAAAATATCAATGCTGGTACAATTCTCACAGCACTTGACTAAATGTGACCAAAAATACCATCAAATTCAATAATTTCTACCCATGATTTGACAACTAAAAAACAACTATTTCAAATTCACTGTTGAGAAAAAGATGTCCCACTAGTGGCACTATGCCAGTATGATCATTTACTTTTCTTTACAGCATCATCAATAGCATTGGCAACATAGTCCACGTTACTGGAAGTCAGAGCACACATGTTGATTCGTCCATTCTTTAGCAAATAGATGTGGTAATTTGAAGTGATATAATCAACCTGGTCAGCTGATGAAAATAATAAAAAACAACTTATAAATAAATATATACAGTAAAACCTCTTTATAATGCCCCCACCCCCTCACTTTTCCAATTTTTCCTATAATAAAGAAACGATGCCAACAGTGTCCTGAAAAGCAACTACAGTCACAAAAATTAAAACCTTAACTGTTTTAAAATTAGCAATGAATACCCAATTTGAAAAAAAAACAACTTCAAAACCTTTTATAGCAATCATTCTTATTAAAATGATGTATGGATATAGGCGTCAGTTAACACAAATTGACTCACAATTACAAGTTAAAGTGACCAGTTCAAATTGATAAAAATTTACATTTTTAATCAGACAGCGGTGTGTATACACTAGTATATATGTGCAGCAATGACTGGCTGAGTAAGCCTATAGATGAGTGGCGGGATAAGGGTTAATGTAAAAGTTATTTTGTCATCAATTCCCTTTTGTTATCAAATCCTTATTAAATGCACAAGTGTCAATTTTCTCGTTGTCATCCATAACTTTGAAAGAGCTAGCCAGTTGGAATTTGCAACCGAAAGGGGCAGTCAAACCCTTGATTTATTTCAATTGTATTTCACCTGTGACTAAACTTTAAGTTCATGTGAGGGTAAAACCTAACACATGTTTATGTACAGATTTTATTTTCATTCACAAACTCTGTAGATATTGACTTAACAGTCATATATACTGTATACCACTGATCATAGGTTAATTGTCAAAAGATTTTTTCTTTTTAAAGATGTACCAAGACATGGCCCTTTTTGAAGTCCCTATGGGTCCTAGCCCCTTTTCATTTATAAACTTTAAGCAGCTTTATTTGGAAATACTTTTTGCAATGTTGGCCCACTAGTTCTTCAGAAAAAGCAGAATATGTGTAAAAAAGTTAAAAACAGACAATGCGACAGACAAAATACTATATAGGTCTCCATGAGTCACTCTGTTGGCCTAATAACTAAAATATTTTGGAGAGATGCAGATTATGGAAATCATTAATTACTTACGATTTAATCCGGTAAAACTGAACATTCCAGTCTGTTCTGTGATGTGGTTCCAATTGCCAGGTGTTCCCAAGCTCTTCAGCTTCTGATGTAACTTTTCTCTCATTTGACGAATTCGATCAGACATTTGTTTGACATTCTCTTTCCTGTAATGAACAATATTATAAGTATGGTACTTATTTATGGCCATGTGTTCAGGTCATGGATTTTGAAGGCACCTGCACAATAGCACGTGCATATCCTCCATTAACAAATTTTAAAATTCTTTAAATGATTAATAAAAACAGAAGATATATAGTTTTTCTTAGAAATAAATTGAATTATTTGATATTTATAAAGTGAAAAAAAAAGGGGGGGGGCACCAGGGCTAATGCTGGCCTTACATTTTTTTTGCCAATTCAGAAAATTTGATGCTTTGTCAATGTTTTTTTTTTTTTTTTTTTTTTTGGTTTTTTTGCCAACAATATTAGGCAAAATAAAGTTTGTTTAGCAGTATGTTAAAGAATAGAAATCTTTTAAAAAAATGTCTTACATATACCTTTTATATTATTATATCTATTTCTGTATACATGTATGTCATTTTGATTTTGACACTAGTAAAATTTGAAGTTTTGGCTACAGGTATTATATAGGAATATAAAAAATTAGTTGTCAAACTAGTCTATTGATTAATTAAATCAAGCTAGTAAAGGTCTCACTTTGATACATGATTTACACTTTGATATGTAAAAAAATAATTTCTTAATCGATTGTCATGATTAAAGTATCTAAATAATTTCAACAAATTTGTTAAATTTAGGCCTACTTAAATTTCTCCTCACTGTATCACAGACGAAAGGAAAAGTCCCGAGAATTTCGGAAGAAGTGTGACACAAAGTCAATAACGTCCGAGAACAAATTTGTTATAGGATTTGGCAGAAGTCTCAGCTGTTTATTCCCATGTACAGTGTTTTCACCGCAATTGGCGACTGACAGAATGAAAAAGATATGGTGCTGGAAAAAAAGGCATGGCGTTTCAAAAAATAAGGCATGGCGCTGCGCCATGCTATGTTGCTCTAGATTCAGCACTATTAAGTGTTATTTGTAATGTACTATGTTTGCATAGTAAAATTTGTATCATTATTTGTAATGTATTATGTTCATATAATAAAATTTGTATCATAATTTATGATTATGTAAATTATGAAAATTTAATGAAAATTTTAAGGTAAATCACTGAGAGTGGAGCCTGTCTTGAGAAATAACCTAATCTGCCACTTAAGTTTGGTCTCTCAAGACAAGTGGTCTTTCATTAGAGGTTTTATTCAAATAGTTATTTAACCATGTAGTTTTCAGAATGTAGTCTCCGGTGGTAAAACAGGTGGTCTATCATGAGGGTGGTCAGGTCCTTCAAAAAGACAGGTTCCACTGTACCATAAATGATGAGCCCAGGGTAAGGAATGGTGAATTTATAGCCCGGGAAAAGTAAAAGCTAAAGGTTGGATGGAGGTACTGATGAATGATGAGCCCAGGGTAAGGAATGGTGGATTTATGGCCTGGGAAAAGTAAAAGCTAAAGGACGGATGGACGTACTGATGAATGATGAGCCCAGGGTAAGGAATGGTGGATTTATGGCCCGGGGAAAAGTAAAAGCTAAAGGACAGATGGATGTACTGATGTACAATCAATGCTGGTTTCTAATTTATCCTGTTGTATGACTTGTAGCAAATTCACTGTTTTGAGAGGATGCAAAAGAATGTTCCAAAATTTCTGCATGACACTTATTCAATGTACATGTACACTACAAAATGACAAAGGATTGCAATAAATAAAGCGAGACACAACGATGGTCAATTAAAATGTAAATACCATTCAGTCAGGAGAGAACCATTATTAAGTACAGTAGCAACAATTCTGGAACCATGGTTTGGAGGGTTTGACCATGTAGTTCTAACAATCATTTGCAACTGTGACATCACTTTTGCTTTCTTTGTCTTATCTGCAAATACTACCACAAGATTTCCCACACGCTCATCTGAAATGAAGGGATACTTCATTAATATATGACAATAACAAAAGGATAGAAAAGAAATATCTATATCTGGCACAACACTACACAAAGAAACAAACTTCAACTCACACACGCACGCGCCGGCACACACAAACATGCACATACATTTTACAGTAAAAAACAAACAAACATAGTTTTCAAAAAATCTATATTACAATCTATATTACAATCATAAAAAGATGTACAAAGTAGCCTAGAAAAAAAACGATCAAATATGATGTGTGAATGATTTTTGCTTCCTGGGCAGTAATGCAATTGATGTAATCAGCCTATATCAAACATTTGGAGAACCTCTATCGTGCATGTACTGCCACTGGATATCTTGGGCCATTACAAACTCATCCCACACAGTCTCAGAAAAATCATTCTCGGCAATATATCATATATAGTAATGACTTGCAGGTCGTAGTGGAGCAGGGGATAAAACAAGTACAACTGATATTGTCAATAGACAAAGCAGACACTCGAAGACAGATTCCTGAAATAGTAAACAATGTACCATATGATCTATGTAAAGTGCAAGCCAAGCTTAAGGAAAATTTAGTAATGACTTTATATTGCTAACCTTGCTTATTGCTATAAAATCTAAAAAAAAAAAAGAAGTTTCCTCTGATGTTAATACATCTGTTATATTTCCAAACTCACCTAATGCCATCTTCCACTTGTTCAGGGACACAAAAAGCTACATTACGTTAGATTTACCCCTGATAACAGTAATTTACAACGACAAACACTTGGTGAGGATACCGATAAGTATCAGCTGATTTGATTTGATTACTAAAATCACACCTTTACAGCAAAAGACATGTAGTGGACCATGACTTGAATGACTTGTACTACATGGGTGTGTGGAGTGGGTAAGGAAATCTCCAGCCGAGTGGTACCAGTAACAATCTGGTTGTCCAATCCAAGGGCTTCCAATGGATTGGACTTTCTGATTCTTACCACGAGGGTTGAGATTTTGCTTTCCAATTAACACATGCATGTTTTATTATATTTCTCCCATACTTCAAATACAGTAATACCTGTATACAGGAGCCACTTAAGGGACCAGAGAATATTGACCTTTATGTGCAGGTGACCCTTCTTATACACAGGTTTAATTTAGTTGAAGTATGCAGTCAAGGGACTTTTCAAAACTGGCCTTTATAGACAGGTGATCCTTATATAGAGGTGGCCAATATAGCAGGTTTTACTGTACATGTTTATGCACGTAAATGAAATCCGACTCAACTATTAATTAATGCAGTGTATTCTCATCACATAGAGGTCCTATGTTATAAAATTATATTGTGACATCATAGCGTGTGTCACCTACAAGTAGGAAAGACAGAGCCATAATTTCATGGGTAACCATTGTCTTTTATGGGCAATTGTGTGAAAAATGGCATTCAGGCCTTTTTCTGTCAATTTTGGGAAAATGCCATTGACAACACAATTGGGAATTTGAATGTGATTATTTATCATATTGGGAAAAATTGTTTGCACACATGGAAATCTTAATGCATTTTTTCAATGTATTTCTCCTTGCATTATTATTTTTTTCACTACGGTCATGAGTTCAACATCAAATTGGGGAAAAATAGAGGCATTTTGCATTGAGGCCAAATTTCGGATACTTTGGAACAAGCCCTGGCATTCATGAATGTTCCTTTTTTTTTTTTTTTGGTGAATTTCAAATTATTTTCAAAGCATATGTTTCGCAATATGCTCAAACTGGTCTCAGACAAATATTAGTGATATAAAGAGGGAGCACTGTACATATACTGACTTCAAGCTTAGTGAACAGATAGAAATAGATCTATCAGATCATTTTAAAAATAATATATACACTTACATATACAGGTGAAATCTTTAAATGGGCATTAGCTGTGTTTTTTCTATCAAAATTTCTTTTTTATTACTTAGATTGATGCAAAATAACAAAAATGAAATATATACAGGCATAAACATTCTTAAATTCCTCTGTATTTTGTGAAAATTGCTAGAGAAACTTAGTTACACAATCATTCATTTGCAAATGATTAATTCAACCTTACTATTTGTATATGCATACGACACTGCACCTGACCTTATTTTTAACAAGAGATCCCATAGGGATCTTGGTGCCCACCATGAAATGTTCTATGTCCGATCTATGACAAACTGTTCTTCTGTCTTATTTTGTGTCTTAACATTGAATTTGAACTTAAATCCATATTTCTGTGAAATAATTTTTTCACAAGATTATAGTGAAATTGAACTTGAACTGAACATATTACATTTTAAGAGAGAATGGAATTCAACATGGCCGACGGGTGTCCATCTTGGATTTTGATTTCTCTGAAAATGTAATATGCACATTTAGACCTCAAGGGTAACATCCATAACCAATTTCAAAAAGATTCCTTCAGTACATTCTGAGAAATACACACTTCTATTGTCAAAATCCAAGATGGCCACCTGTCAACCATGTTGGAATCCAATTTCTCTGAAAATGTAATATGCACAAATAGACATCACGGGAACCTTCATGCCAAATTTCAAGGAGATTCCTTCAGTCCATTCTGAGAACTAGCAATAAAAAATTCATCAAAAAAATCATATTGCACAACTAGACCTCAAGGGGAACCTTCATGTCAAATTTCAAGTAGATCCCTTCAGTACTTTCTGAGAAATAGCGGTAACAAACTTCTTTTGGTAAAAATCTAAGATGACCCCCTGTAGGCCATGTTGGATTCCGACCTCTCTGAAAATGTAATATGCACAACTAGACCTCAAGAGGAACCTTCATGTCAAATTTCAAGGAGATCCCTTCAGTCTTTTCTGAGAAATAGCGGTAACAACAATTGTTCAGGACGGACGGACGATGGACAGACCACGGATGCAGTCCATATGAATAGCCTACCATCTGTTGATGGTGGGCTAAAAAATATAGAAGTATATCAATCTACGTAGTAACAAGAGGCCCAATGGCCACATTGCTCACCTGAACTGTGTTGGTATCTTACAAATATGGGAATAACAATTTACATGTACAAATTATTATAACACTCACTGGGAGTGGAGGAAACTTAACAAGAGGCCCGAGGTGGCCTCAATCGCTCACCTGAGAACCATCTACAACTGTCGAAATAAGACCAAGAAGAATATGTATATGTAGGCTGATCTGTCTAAGAAGCATAAATATTGCTGTTTTAAGAAATTCAAAAAAAAAAATCTAGAAATTAAATTTTGATAAAATTCTTGCACAAAAACATTTTTTCACCTAATTACAAGTAAAACACAACAAATGAATGCAAGGGGAGATAATTGAGGAAATCATGCAAAAATGAATGAAAATAACAAAGTTTGAAAAGACCTAAAAAATGCATCAAAAATTAACATTCCGATTTCTATGAAAAATAAAAACTTGAATTATACATCCATGTAGATCACTCAAAAAAAAATCCGTTTTCAATTCATGTAGTGGTTCTGGAGAAGATGATTTTTAAAGAAGGAACCGTATGGGATCTATTTTACCCCATCTTGGATCCACCCCTGGGCCAATCTGGCTGTAAACTACAAACTTGGTAAAGGACCTTGACCACTTGCTTCCTGTAAAGTTTTGTCAAAATTCCTTTAGTTATTTTTGAAACAAAAGCTGATAGTGAGAAAAATGCATCCCCCCCCCCTTTTTCTGCTGTCTTAAAATTTTATTAAAAATTTCAGAAACTAAATTTTGGCAAAATTCTTGCATGAAAACATTTCTTCACCTAATTACAAGTAAAATACATTAAATGAATGCATCAAAGTGAATGAAAGGGGAGATAATTGAGGAAATTATGCAAAAATGAATGAAAATGACAAAGTTTGAAAAGACCTAAAAAATGCATCCAATATTAATATTCCGATTTTTATGAAAAATACAAACTTGAATCATCCATCCATGTGGATCACTCAGAAACAATTTGCTTTTCAATTCATGCAGGGGTTCTGGAGAAGAAGATTTTCAAAGAGGGGTACCTTTTGGGACCTATTCTGCCACGCCCTGGATCCACCCCTGGGCCAATCTGGCTGAAAACTACAAATTTGGTAAAGGACCTTGAGCACTTGCTTCCTGTCAAGTTTCATCAAAATCCCTTCCGTGGTTTCAGCGAAAATATGAAAAGTTTACAGACGGGGAGTGATCACAATAGCTCACTTGAGCCTTCCGCTCAGGTGAGCTAAAAATGAATGAAAGTGACAAAGCCAAGAAAAACGTCAAAAACATGTCTAAAACTAATTTTCCAATTATTCGAAAAACACGAAATTGAACTAAGCACCATGTAAATCACTCAGATGCAATTAGTTTTACAAATCATGCTGTAATTCTGGAGAAACGGGTACCCGCAAGACCTATTTTGCCCCACCGTGGATTCACCACTGAGTCAATCTGACCCAAAAATATAAACTCAGTAGGGGACCTTAGGTACTTGCTGCCTGTAAAGTTTTGTCAAAATCCCAGAAGCGGTATTAAAGAATGAGCTGAGTATGAAAAAATGCCCTCCATTTCACTTCTGCAGTTTTAAAAAATTCATAAAAAATTCAAAAAATTGAATTTCAGCAAATTCTTTCAAGAAATCATTTCTCTACCTAATTACAGGTAAAGCACATAAACTGAATCCATCACAATGTATATAAGGGGGACAATCAAAGAAATCATACAAAAGTGTCTAAAAACAATGTCTACAGAGATGTAAAAAGGTGTTAAAAATTCATTTTATGATTTCTACTAAATTTAAAAACTTGAATGATCATCTATGTAGATGCAGTTAGTATTTCAATCCATGCAGTAGTTCTACAGAAGTTTTTTGAAGAGGGTACTCCCTCAGGCCTACTTTGCCCAACCCTGGATCCATCCCCGGGCTGATCGGACGAAAATGAACAAACATAGTAGAGGACCTTTAGTACTTGCTTCCTACTGTACAAAGTTTCATCAAAATCCCTTCAGTGGTTTTGGAGAAGCTGAAAATGTGAAAAGTTAAGGGACAGACAGATGAACAAACAGACAGATGGACAAAAGGTGATCAGAAAAGATCACTTGACCCTTTTTTAAACAAGAGGCCCAAGAGGGCCTCAATCGCTCACCTGACAACCATCTACAAATGTGGAAAGAAGAATATATACATGCAGGCTGATCTGGCCAAGAAACATAAATATTGCTGTTTTAAAAAAAATCATTGAAAATTTTAGAAATCAAACTTTGGCAAAACTCTTGCACAAAATAATTTCTTCAACTATATACCAGTAAAATACTTAAAAGCTAGAGCCAAAGTTAGTTTTTTAAAAGTACATCAAAGTTCAAGGTCAAGGTCACAAAGTCAAAAGTCAAGGTACCAAATGAAAGTCCTAACCATAAAAAATCTATATGTGAAATATCAAAGCCATATCCCTGATGGTTAAAAAATATGGCCAAGGTTAAAGTTTTTGAAAAGGAGGGCAAAGTTCAAGGTTAAAAAGTTAAATGAAAGCTCTGTTCATAAGAAATCTATGTGAAATATCAACACCCTATCCCTCATGGTTTAAAAGCTAAAGCCAAGGTTTAAGTTTTTGAAAAGTAGGTCAAAGACCAAGGTCAAGGTCTCTAGGTCAAAAGTCAAGGTACCAAATGAAAGCTCTGGTCATAAGGAATCTATATGTAAAATATCAAAGCCCTGTCCCATGTGGTTAAAGATATATAGACAAGGTTAAAGTTTTGTCTATGGACGCCAATGACAACAACAACATGGATGACGGCTATGATGCTGGGGGTATGGCATTAGCTCTCAAGACTTTCGTTCTGGCGAGCTAAAAACGGAAAAATCATCTTGTCTACACACAACAACCCATAAAAAATGCTGTCAACGAAAGCTCATATTAACCATTGATAAAACATTGCTGTTCTATTCTAGATAGGTTTAATGCATAACGTTATGCTGAGAACTTACTGTATAATCCAAAATTTTTAGAAAATGACTGAGAGACAAAAAACTCAAGGCCACATTGTACCAAAAATCTGGCTGTAAACCCATCCTCCTCTAAATTTCCTGTTGCAAAACCCTGGTATGCCTCGTCTAATAGTACTAAAAGCTTTTTCTCCTGCAAATAGAACAAGATATATATTTTCGCTATAAATACTTATCTTCAAATGTCTAAAACTGTAATTTTTCTGTTACAGGAAGAAAAAATTAACATGGTTTCATCTGTTATTATTGCTGATACATGTATAAATCTAGAGATTCTTTTCCAAAGTTGGAAGTATTTGTTATCCTTTTGGATATATGGCTCATGGAAATGTAATACCGGGCATGGCCTTACATTTTTATTTCATATTATTTTTTGTGGTTGTTTTCTTTTTTTTTGAAGGGGGGGGTGTGTGTGTGTGTGTGTGTGTGTGTATTAGAATAAAAACCAAGCACATTTCAAGAATGTGGGAGTGTTTTTTTTTCTCTTCCTAATACGAAATTGTTTGAACGATGGACCAACACTAACGACCATGTAAGCTTTATTTATGTCTGCATGTTCTACTATAAACTAAACTGGCTTTGGTCACGATTTCCACTAGAAGCAAATGCAAGATCTAACCTATAAATGCTCATGATTCATACCAGAATACCCGTCAAGTTAACCTTTCAAAACATTTTGTCTACAAAAGTAACAGTGCATTATTTCATACATCAACCCAAGTCAAGAGAGGAAGGGGATCAGAAAACCATGACTCGGGAAGATGCATTTCATGTCTAAACCACTTATATTCAGTCACACAATTTGATAAAAAAATTCAAATGACACCATTTTTTATCTAATTTTGTTCATTTTGTTTGTGTAGATTCACCCTCCAAAAGATTTTCACCAGCCGAACCATCAGTATTTTTTATCAGATGCTCCAATGTTAAACTCATTTTAAATTTATCTTTTGAACCACGCAGAAAAATATAAAATTTTAAAATCTGGGTACTCTTTTCTATGACATTTGAAGGTACACAATACCGTTTCAATTTTTTTGAATAAAGTAGAAAAGTGTGTTGTCTGGTATTATAGACATACATCAATTTCATGAACCTTACCATGGCTTGCATATCGCTGAGTGACTTCGCATATGGTTGGTAATCCTACTCATTGTTCATGATTTGAACTGTGGTAAAAATAATTTCTACTCCAGTACAAATTATTTTCACCCCAGTTAAAATGAATAATTATTAATAAGACTGCCAGTGATTCTGCAGTCATTCTAACTGCAGTAAAATCAATTTAACTCAAGAGTCAAAATATTCAATTCTGAGTAGCAACAACCAGTGTATCATTTCTACCGCCGCAAATATAATTTCTATCCCAGTACAAAATATTTTAACCGTAGTTCAAATACATAATTATGAATAAGACGGCTAACAAATCTAAACTGCGGTAAAATTTATTTAACTCCAAGTAAAAATAATTTTACTCTAAGTAAGAATATTTAATTCTGAGTAGCAATGGCCAGTGTATTATTTCTATCATGGTTAAAATAATTTCTCCTCCAGTACAAATTATGGAACAGGGTTAGGAATGACCCATTTTAGTGCAAAAAGATTCAGGGCGGGTTGGGATATCTTAAGGGGTCGGGATCTATCTGAAACTCCCTGGTAGGGACTCTCTAGAACATACTAAAAATTCAGAAAAATGAGACAAAGGACACTGTAGGGACATTGGTTAAACTTCCCCCCATAAGGTCCCTCCGGTAGCTCCTGTAAGGGGTTAGGATCCCTATTTGATGGGCTGTAACCCTTCCCTAACCCCCTGCAAACAAAAGAATGGGGGGGGGATGTTACACACCCAAGCAGGGTCCTCCCAACTACTATGTAATGAAATACTGGAAAATTTCTTTAATCCTTAGACAAAGTAAGTGTTTGGTTCTATCCTTTATAAGGGTCTGGGAGGGTCGCACTTGGTCTTGATCGAAAAGGCATGAAGAAATAAGGTCCCTCAAAAAAAAATTCGTATCCTAGGTCCCTTGGGTCAAGAGATCCCAAATTCCTGTTTTTCTTATGCACAAAAAATTCCCATTTTGGAGATGGACGATTTTTGGATGGGATACCCCTCAGATTTGGTTTAGCATGTGACCTAATTAGCTTAAATTGGCCTAGAAAAAAACCTATCCCATTCATTGTAAAAATAAGAGGCGGGAACTCGCTTTTGGGCCCATTTGGACAAACTAAATATTGGGATGTGTAGACCCTTAGGGCAGAATCTTTGAGGTTTACAGTATTTCGGCTGGCCCTATTATTTACTTGGAAAATACCCCCAATTTGAAAATTCAATCTAAGTTCATGACCTCATTGACCTTTCTCTTACCTGACCTCCAGCACCACTAAAATTTATACCAAGGTCTTTCCATGGTCAAGTGTTCATATACCTGAAAGGCCTAGAGGGCTCAGAAATTAGACCAAAAAATAAAAAATGACCTATATTCCAAACCATAGGGTTCAACGCAACCGAGTGACATAGGCAATCAACATTCATTGAACTTAAAGGTTGTTGCCTAATAATGCATCTTTCAAAAGGTCATTGTTTTTTGTCGGTTGCTAAGGGAGATATTTGACTTTAAACTTGAAAATTCAGGTCAAATTTTTTACCATTTCTACAAAGTGTATTTCCTTCAGGGTTCTCATTGCTGTGAAGAGCTAGGGACCTCAAAATTTAGGGTGCCTTAGGTCAACGTGCCCTCTAGAGGTTACATGAGTGTCAAGGTCACAGACCAATTATTGTCTGACTTAGAACCTGTCAAATTTAAAAAATAGCATTTTTTGCTGTTTAATACAAGCCTTGCCCTGACCCCGTATGATCAAAATCCACAACTTATTTTTCATGGATCATGTAGAACAGAGCAAGAGCTACATTTGACAGCCAATTCTGTATAAGACCCATTAAGCGTCCATCCCCCCCTTTTACATACGATCAAGAATCTTTTCTAGCTGGTTGACAAGGAAATGTGGACCTGATAAACTGTAAGTAACAGTTTATCTGTAGCCTCCAGCAAAAGAAAGATGTTGATAGGTGTCCTCTGTAATAACTACAACAACTTTACCACTGTGCCTTCTAAAAAATTAACTGTTTTACATCAATTTCACCAATAACTGGTCCCATTAAGCACCCACCCCTTTTCCCTGATTTTTGTAGTGCTTTGGACGCTTAATGGGTTGAATATGGTATATCTCGTATAGAAATTATTTAATGTTCCGTATAGCTCTTCGTAACGGACAGAGATCAGGAGTTTTGATGAACATGACAATTAGCGAATTAATGCAGGCAGCAAAAACGAACCATGGTGTTGTACTACTGGTGAAGAAGTATAAGACATCATACAGCTAACCTTCAAGTATTGCTTTGGATCATACAATATTCAAGATGGTGAATCATTTCATGGCTTTAAGAGATGCCTTTTTCAATAAACCAACAAGTAATTTAGTTTGCTAGGGAAGGTTATGTACAAACATGTTAATTCGATAGTTTTCAAAATGGATAGGAACTTATTCAGAACGCACTATAGACTATGAATTTCACGTGCCATTTGCTGAACAAGCGCATCCTTCTTGATGCTATACCTCTATTCTGTTTTTATTTTTGTTTTTCCATGGATTAGAAAACATACATATTATTGAGAGTTGAACAGAAATTGATTTAGCTTTGTGTTGGTATCAGCGATATGTAATGATTTCTATTTACATCGCTGTATGCTTGTAACTGTCAATATCAATATGATGAATGGCCGAGTAAGTAAAACTATGTGATAATTTATTTACTGATTATCCAAACTAGATTTAATTTCATTTACACCAAAATATTTGACTTTTCTGTAAAATTTGAGTTCTTGAGTTGGACTATATTTTACAGGAAGTGCAAATGCAGCCTCTTCACTGCTAACAGGATAGCCTTTGATAAAAAGTTGAAGTAAACCCATAATAGGTTGTTATTGCATAACAACCATGAAAACAAACAAACCATAATATAAGATGTCATGGGCCTTAACACTTCTCTGATATGGATTTTGTACAGTGCTCTTCATGGCACATAAAAAAACCCTTACTGCATTGGCACCAGTCCATAGCACAAGTCAAAATTTTTTACACTTCATCTTAAGTTGGTTACATCTCTTGAAATATAAGTGAAATAATCTTGAAAATATGTAAAACAACAAACAAAAACTTGTTAATTGTTATAACAGAACTCTGTCATAGCATTGTCATTGAATTTGAATGGTGTTTTATGCCACATGTTACAAATTTTCTGTCATATAGTTGTGACCAGTTTATAGTGGTGGAGGAGTGAACCCGGTTACAATATATCTAGGAAGAGACCACCAGCCTTCCGCAGGTAAACAGGCAAACTTTCTCACAAATTCAGCTTAGGTTCCAACGGGACTCGAACCCGCACTGAATAGATATGAGAGACTTCATGCTTTAAAGGGCAATGCTTTAACCACTTGGCCACTCGACAATTTAGATAGATGTTATTAATAAACTTCCTCATTATCTGCTGTCAAATCTCACCATTTTCACTAACATTTGTTATGTGTACCGTATTTTACAACCTATAGATCAATATTTTTTTTCTCCAAAGTTGTAACATTGACCTATCCACTGCATCAACCTATCTTAGTCAAATATCTAGCTCATATATCTGCATTTCCCAATTTTATCATCATATTTACACTTTCATCAATGGATAATCCAGGGGCCTATTTGTAATTACACTAAATGAACTATCAAATGTGACCATGTGTGTGCATAATGCACTTCGTACAAAATCAAGTGATAAATAGTTTCATGTTACGATTGCATTGGGATTAAAAAATACTTTGTTTGCTTTATACTTATACCATATACCTTTGAATCATTCTCTTATCTTGGTCTTCATTCAGACTTTCAGGACACTACAAGCTGTGTTCACAGGAACATGATAAGAAGCAAACGGCAGTGTTTGAAGTTGGAAAAGTTTTGGATAAATTGTTACATACACAAACACAATCGAACATTCATCATTTGAGTATTCAGTTGTTAGGCAATTGCAGCAACAGAATAATTATGCAAATTAAGGATAACATAAGGATCGAAGTCGTTAGTATTACAGTTATAACAGTATAATGAATTTATATGATGACTTGACATATAACATAGTAACATTTTAGAAACACCCCGTACAAACACATACAAAATAATTTTACCTTTATGACATCTGCAATGACTTTCCATTGTTCTTTGGAAGGATTAATACCTGTTGGGTTGTGACAACATCCATGAAGTATTAGGACTGTTTTTTCTGGTGCACCCTAAAATGAAAGTCAAATAAATTACAACAATTCTTTGTTGTAAAGCCTGACATAAAAAGACAAATTCATAATTTTAGTACTTAATCTTAAAATAAAAAAAGAGGCCCAAAGGGCCTAAATCTCTTATTATGGGCAATAACACAATGATAAAATGGCATATCACACTAAGTAACACTATCATACCCTTAGTACCAAAATTCAATAATGTCTACTAAATAGCATATCACATCAAATAAGTTTAACACTATCATACCCTGTAAATACTATCATACCCTTGTAACACTATTTTTATACAAAATAGCATAAGGCACACTAAGTAATAACTATCAATTTTAACCTTGTAACACTATCATTCCCCTGGTTACACTAAATACTAAAGAATTCAGCATACCACACCAAAGTAACAAATCTATTTTTTTATACCCTGTACTGGGGGACACTATCATACTGACAAAATTTTTGGCATATCACACTAAGTAACACTAATCATACACCTGTAACACTGTCATACTAATATAGCACATTCCCATACACCAAAGTAAAACATATCATACCCCTGTAACACTGTCAGGACTAAGGGGACATAACATAATCACACTAAGCGTCTTCACTATCATCCCCTGTAAATTGGCCTTGTGATTCATCCATAAATAAGATTTCATATCACCCCCTTATTGGCCCCCAAAAGTAACAGAACTATCATACCCTGTAACACTGGGGATCATACTAAATAGGTTTGAAATCACACTAATTTTTGTTTCAACATCTAATCATTTATTTCCAAACTGTAAACATCTATCATACTAAATAGCACATCACACCAAGTTCTTGAGACACTATTTTTAATACAAAATAGCATATCACCCCTTACTAAGTAACACTTTCATACAAAATAGCATATCACACTAAGCCCACTGGTTTTTGAACACTATCAAAAGTAACCCTGTAACACTATCATACTATATAGCACATCACACCAAGTAACACTATCATACCCAGTAACACTATCATACCCTGTAACATTATCATACCCTGTAACACTATCATACTAAATAGCACATCACACCAAGTAACACTATCATACCCTGTAACACTATCATACTAAATAGCATATCACATCAAGTAACACTATCATACAAAATAGCATATCACACTAAGTAACACTATCATACTAAATAGCATATCACACTAAGTAACACTATCATACCCTGTAACACTATCATACTAAATAGCATATCACACTAAGTAACACTATCATACCCTCTAACACTATCATACACTATAACACTATCATACAAAATAGCATATCACACTAATTAACACTATCATACCTTGTAACACTATCATACTAAATAGCATATCACACTAAGTAACACTATCATACAAAATAGCATATCACACTAAGTAACACTATCATACTAAATAGCATATCACACTAAGTAACACTATCATACAAAATAGCATATCACACTAAGTAACACTATCATACAAAATAGCATATCACACTAAGTAACACTATCATACCCAGTAACACTATCATACCCAGTAACACTATCATACCTAGTAACACTATCATACCTAGTAACACTATCATACACAGTAACATAATCATACCCAGTAACATTATCATACCCAGTAACACTACCATACCCAGTAACATAATCATATCCAGTAACATTGTCATACCCAGTAACACTATCATACCCAGTAACACTATCATACCCAGTAACATAATCATACCCAGGAACATTATTATACCCAGTAACACTATCATACCAAGTAACACTATGATACCCAGTAACACTAGCACACTCAGAAACACCTTACCAAGTAACACTATCATACCCAGTAACACTATCATACAAAATACAGTCTACGCCAAATTCTTCTGGCTCCCACAGGTCATTCGGACCTGTGTTGTTGGGTTCACACACAATCTGAACCACTAAGAATATTGTCAGTCCATAAAAAATTTATAAGGTTATCATCGATAAAGCACAATTATAGCATACACTAGCCTTGATGGAATCATGCAGACACAAGTCACTTTGACATGCAGTGCTCTACCAACAATAAGAAAATACACAGAAAAAACACCATCATGTGAATACCAGTATTTTTACATAGCTAGTAACAGGGATTTTAATAACATATATACCCATTACTCTGTGTGTGTGTGTGTGTTACCTAGTAACACTTTTACCCAGGAACATTATCATACCCAGTAACACTATCATACCAAGTAACACTATCATACCCAGTAACACTATCACACTCAGTAACACCTTACCAAGTAACACTATCATATCCAGTAACACTATCATACCCAGTTACACTATCATACCCAGTAACACTATCATACCCAGTAACACTATCATACCTAGTAACTCTATCATACCCAGTAACATCATACCAAGTAACATAATCATACTCTTAGTAAAACTATCATGTCCAGTCACACTGTCATACCCAGTCACACTATCATACCCAGTAACATATTGTCAGTCATAAAAATTTAACAAGGTTATCGATACCACAATTAACACTATCATACCTAGTAACACTATCATAACCAGTAGTAACACTATCCATACCTAGTAACACTATCATACCTAGTAACATATATCTTGTCATACCCAGTAACACTTTCATACCCAGTAACACTATCATACCTAGTAACATTAGCATACCCAGTAACACTATCATACCCAGTAACACTATCATACCTAGTAACACTATCAAACCCAGTAACACTATCATACCCAAAAACACCTTACCAAGCAACACTTTCATACTCAGTAACACAATCATACCCAGTAACATAATTATACCCAGTGACACTATCATACCCAGCAATACTATCATACCCAGTAACATAATCATACCCAGTAACACTATCATACACAGTAACACAATCATACTCAGTGACACTATCATACCCAATAACACTATCATACCCAGTAACACAATCATACCCAGTAACACTATCACATCCAGTAACACAATCATACCCAGTAACACAATCATACCCAGTAACACTATCACACCCAGTAACACAATCATACCCAGTAACACTATCACACCCAGTAACACAATCATACCCAGTAACACAATCATACCCAGTAACACTATCACACCCAGTAACACAATCATACTCAGTGACACTATCATACCCAATAACACAATCATACCCAGTAACACAATCTTACCCAGTAACACTATCACACCCAGTAACACAATCATACCCAGTAACACTATCACACCCAGTAACACTATCACACCCAGTAACACAATCATACCCAGTAACACTATCACACCCAGTAACACAATCATACTCAGTGACACTATCATACCCAATAACACTATCACACCCAGTAACACAATCATACCCAGTAACACTATCACACCCAGTAACACAATCATACTCAGTGGCACTATCATACCCAAAAACACTATCTTGAAAGTTCAAATGCTATTGAATGCCATAAAAGTTTTTGTCACAACTTCAGCAAATTGAGTTCTTGTTAATATAGAAGTCGCTGACAACAAAGTTATTTGTATTTTGTGAGGAAATGTTTCATTCTAGAAACACAAAGGGAGAAAAATGAGTAACAGGTTTTGTAATGGCTTACCTTTATATCTTCAATCATTCCTTCAAAATCTAATTTACGATTCTCTGCATCCCAGTATCGGTATTTTTTAATATTTTGGAATCCACAATCTTTGAATACACCAATATGATTACCTGAAATCAATTTTATGGAATTTTAGTGTGACCAACAGTTGGTTAATACCTACCTTGAAGGTAGTATTGGGAATCGGATGGAATTTGACAATCCATTAATCAGAATACGTGTAATTGGATGTGTTCTTCCGATTGATTATCGATTATAATAGGATTGTTATAAACTTATTTATAAAATATTACAGACATAATGTTGTATCTGACATAGACTTTTGAGTCAAGTACTTGATACCATCCAGTCTAAATAATATGAATAATTCACATGTACACATGCACATACCTGCCAACTTTGAGTAATTAAAAAGTGGAACAATCAGCCGGGGGCTTGGGGGTCACAGGTCCCCAAGAGGGTGCAGGGGCAAAGCTCTGTGTGGTACTCGGGGGTGAAGCCCCCGGAAAATACTGACTATTCAGCTTTTTTGAAGACACTCTAGAGCATTTCTGAGAATATAATGTATGCTCATGACTTCAATATTTTAGTTCCAAATTCTTGTTTTATTCTGCATAAAGATTAAAGAATATGCAGACTATCCTGACTATGTAACATATACAACAACAATGTCCTTCAATTATAAACTCTGAAAATAAAGTTTCAGCTCTCATTATGTCATCATTATTTGTAAAAAAAATAACTGTTTAACCGATGACTTCCTTCTATTGACACAGCAGCATTTTTGTGCTTTCTGGTATTTTTGTGTTTTTGAATGTAGTTGAAACCACCATGCCAAATAGTAATGTTTGTACGACACATTGTACAAAATGTGTAGTTGCATCCTTGTGTCGATTGTGTTATGACACCATTAAATTGACTTGAGTAAGAGTCCTTGAATTACTGCATCTGCTTGACATTCTTTTTGGACGACTCCATCTTTCTAGAGCGTCACTGGAAACAGCAGAGCTGTGTCTGCCACTGCCATATGCTTGCGCTGTTTAACGGTGAAGCTTGAATATAAATATTGCGTTCAAACGTTTGTAAGACTGTGTTTAAACGAGAAAATGGAAAGTGGAACTGGACAGTGCAAATCAAGAACGCAGAATTTATATATGAAAATCGAGAATCATTGGCAGGTATGTATGTAGCGATTTATTTATCCGAGTATTTCAATTAATGAGTCCCTGTGACTGCCACTTTTAACCTTTAGAGAGTCCAAATCCAAGCATTTTTGCACATTGAAAAATAGTTTGATTTTTGTATTTTATTTATTTATTTGTATATTAATGACACACATAATTGTTACAATATGGATTTTATAATTTTAATCAAAGTTCTTTTCTTGTAAGTAGATTTTGAAGTTACATAAAATATCATAATAATATTTTTAAATAGACACATGTTTGTGTCTAAATTGATATGCATGTCACTGAATTTATACATTTAAAAAAATGATACCTATCAATTTGTTTCTTTATTTTATTATAATCTTCATTAATTTGTTTCTTTATTTTATTATAATCTTCATTTAACTACTGTGTATATATCTTCTTTTAATTTATATTTACCATTATTACAATACTACTTGTATAAAAAAAAATTAAATTACCATAATTCAAATGCCAGTCTGGTCCGGTACGGTTTCGTTTATTACACTACTTACAGAAGTACGATTCCAAGTCATACAATGTTTTCTGTTGCAACATGGACCTTGAGGTTAAAGCCTTACATGTTTAATTATAGATAAAATAAGATTTTTAGTTTGTCATTTTTTTTTATTCAAAAGCATTGAGTTCCTTTTGAATCCATAAAATACCATAATGGTCAGAAAAGCATGAAGTAAATCAATTGAATTGTGTGATCAACATGATGCAGTCTTACTTTATTTGAGAGTCAAAACATAATTTTGGGACCTAACATATGCAAGATTCTGCATCCCGTAAATCACTCTATTGCCTAAATTATAAAGACTACATCTCACACTTCATTTTCACTGGGTTTCAGCCATTTGTTTGTATCTGGAGTATCAAAGATGCGGGTAATGAGTGAACTAAACAAAACAGACAACGCAGAAATTCTGGAATCGATTATAGCAATCTTGTAATCGATTGTCGCCGGAATTTTTGGAATTGATTGATTTTCGATTATAATCTATCATCGGCACACCACTACTTGAGGGTATGACAAAGGAATCTCAATCAGCGTGTAAGATTCTTGAATGACATGCCGAGGGTTTTTCATTAAAGAATCTTACTCCAAAGATTGATATTCCGGATTAAAGGTAGGGACTGATTATTTTTCTCCCATGTCTTAAATACATGTCTATGTAGATCTATGCGTGATGTACATGACTATGCAGATCTACATCAAGTCTGACATAACTATGTATTGCATTCCAGAAGCCAAAGACGTTCTACGTCATAAATAGTATTCTGATCTCATATCGTGTGTAGCTTGTCAATACCCTAGGGGTTGACAAGGAAATCATTCCCCATAAAAAAGAGTGAAAAATCTGTCAACCATTGGAGAAAAATAGTATTACTTCCCAAAAACCCAAATGCTCTGAAAATTATGTGGAGTACAGACCAGTATACGTTCCTGGAAAAATTGAACAACTTATTGGCAGTCAGCATATTTGGGATGGTAATGGCAGTTCATGAGCTGATATGACATTGACATAAGTAAGGTTATAAGTTTTATAAGTAGTATTGAAATATGGTAAATATCTAACTTACACTCCTTACACTGAACAATTGCCAAAGAATTAATCACTAACAGATATAAAGCCTCAGACATGACTGCAGAGTTCCTGAAAAATGTCAGGCCAAAGGATTTGTCTGATAAAAATCCCCCTGCCTGACTCAAGTTAACAATACATTCCACTGTTCCGTTTGACAGAATTCCTAAAATGTCCGAGGCTTGAAAATAAGATTCCAAGAACTCTATTATCTGGACGAGAACTACTTGCGGTGGTCTAGTTTTAGAGTGTTAGACTCACAAGCGGAAGATACCTGGTTCAATTCCTTGTACCAAGCCATACCAAAAACTTTTTCAAAATGGTAGTGACCGTTCCTTCGCCAAACATTTGGCATACAAAGTGAAAGTCACAGGATGAGACTTAAAACCAAGGTCCTGTGTCATGGCAGGCATGTCACACAAAAGAACAGTCACTGCATTGGCATCCATACAACAGGTAAAAATTTGTGGTACTTCACGTAAAGCTGGTGACATCTCGATATAAGCAAAAATTTCTTAACGGGATGTAAAACAAACAAACAATCTGAACTAGAAATCAATCCTGGGGCCTTCTACTAGCCCAGCCAAGGCTCTAATAGACTGAGCCATCTGGAGAGAGACTACAATATATTTACTTTCCTAGGTTTAACTTTCACATGGTGTCATCGGTCTAGGGCTGTCATTGATGAGAAATTCTGTATCGATACATCGATATTAAAGTTAAAAGTATCAATATATCGATAAATCGATTTATTTGGTACTTCTATAAAATGCAATCAGAATAAATAGATTCTTTATAATATTTAGGTGTGTTATTGTGTATTTGACTATTTGAAGATGAAAAAAAAAACCAATCATTACAAAGAAAACATTGTTTATTTGAACAAATCAAACAATTAGAATGAAATGTAACATGGTTCAAGAACATGAAGTAAAATGAATGGAAAATTTTGGAAACTGTATAAGAAAAAACATCCTGTGAAATGCAGTATGAAATGTATTGATACTCAAGAAATGTATCGATTATCGCATCGAATAAATTTTTACATCGATATCGAGTCTATCAATGACAGCCCTACATCAGTCCTAGTGAAATCACATTCTGTAAACTTACCCCATGTGGGATTTGACACCATCATGTTGGTGTATCCGAGTAATTTGTTACAAAAAGCCGCACAGAGGCGAATAGCACCAGTTCCTCCAATTGCCTGAACAGAATCCACCTTAAATAAAAATAATATGAAAACATGAATAATTTGTAGCAACTTAGCAAGATGGGAAAGAACTTCTAATTGGGATTTCTCAAATGGGTAAAATAGTTCCCTAACAAATTTCCCTATTGGCAGTCTTTCATGTGAAGCCTTGTATCGTAAATATCGTATTTTCTTTGCACTCTCTGCATTTGCTCCACATTTACTACAACAAATCTGGATACTTTAGCCGCGGTTTTATTCTGGTCAAGTTGGCCATTTTGTCAAAGTGGCCAAAATCTAACTGTCTCCTCTTAACAGTTGCTTAACAGTTGTAGGTCATCATGAATTTTAACTCTTTTCAGTCAGCATTAAAAATCTAAATGTCATAATGTGTTATATACTGCCATGCTTAGGATTACAATTGGTTTACCTATTGGCGATATGGCAATCATCCTCTTGGGAGTTTTCTTAAAGCTGAGTCTTCATTGGCCACATAAATATATAGTAATAGGGGAACACGGTTTTTGTTGTTTAGTTTTGTTTTTTTGAATTTTTTTTTTTGGGGGGGGGGGGTGTGTCTTTGCAAGTCCATTATAAGGCCCTATTCAGGGTTTCTAGAGTCACCTGTACATATATTTTAGTGATATTAAGATTTTCCCTATACTTCAGACAGAAAGGTTCAGACTACTGGGAGGCAGAAAAACAATGAGGAACTCCAGCCTCCATGGAATGACCGAAATTCAAGGGCTGATCAAATTTAAACACAACTTTTTCTCAGATGGACAAAACTCAACAGGCCAAAAAATAACCAACTTAATTTTTACCAAAGTGGTAAAATTTGAATGGTACCATAATATCACTATACATGGTTGTAAACAAGACCGATATATGAAGAACAACAACTAGATGCTTCTGTAACAAAAACATGTCTCCCCCTCCCTCACCATTTTAAGTTATAGTCTAGACAAAAATTCTATGTCTATGGATGCACTGTGACCTTGACGATATGACCCAGTGTCTTTGTCATGGACAATAACATATTGTTAGGGTTGGAAAGTTGTAGCCTACTGACCACGATTGCTCACTTTGAATTTTTTGTTGTTGAAAATTCAAGATAATAAGTTGGAAAAAAAAATGGCAAAACAAAAAACAAGAACAGGACTAATCCAATACCTGATGCATAACATGCACTAACACTGTAACAGTCATATGAAACATACAGTAAAACCTGCTTTAGCGACCACCTGTTTATAACAACTACCTGGTCACAAAGACCATTTTTGCTGTTCCCAATAGTACCATTTGTGTACAAATCAATCTCTATATAAAGACCATCTCCCTATAATGACCGTTTTTCTTGTGTCCCTAAGGAGGTCGATATATATACAAGTTTCACTGTACCTTATTTGACCCAATAAGCACCCATGTTCCTATAAGCGCCCCATCCCTATACAGGGCTTAAAAAAACACTCGTCCAGACGAGTGATTTTTCGGAAGTGCTGAGTAAATTTGAGCCTTCACTCGTCCGCGTGCCGAGTATTTTTTCATGGGTCTCAAAATTATTTTTGATTTTCAATTTTTTGTACCAGTCGTGTTTTTAATAAAAACAATGCATTACTCGATTATCAAAAATATTTATGATACGTACATCACTGATGTGAATAAATAACCATCAATTTCAAGGAAACCGTTCAGTACCTTGCTTGTCAGGCTTGCGATAGACATAACACGGGACAATACTCATGTTTATAGTTTACTACTCACAGAGCATGCGCGATGTCCTGACTGAAAATGAACGCCGAGTCCGATTCGTAGTCGACGTAGTCCCAAACATGTAATCTTACTACTTTACTGCCAAATGGATATTGTTTAATTTCATATAAATAAATTCTTTTACAAAGAATGCACGCAGCGTAATAAGTCCTTCTGTATAACGTACATCTGTAAGTATTCATAATTGCATTTTAAGTCGGCATCGGCATATGCATTTACTGTTGTGTCGTCGTAAGCACACTGCTCGTCAATGTACAGTGCTGAGGTGAATATTGCAGAATATGTGCCCAGAACGATTAAAGTTCAGCTCTGAGAAATTTTTATTAAAATGCAGTATATCTACGAGGTCAACATTCATTATAATGTCTCAAAGAAAGTCATCTTTTTGGATTCAAGCCCAATTATGAAAGTTAAATTGGGGATACATTTGTGACTGTCTGTTGCCGTGTTGGCATTGGGATTCTGTTGGGAGCCATTTTCATGTGCTGCATGACTGAGTTGGCTGAATTTCTACCTTGATTTTAAGTTACTTAAACTCACCACAACAAAACATGACAGAACCCAAATTTACCACAGTACATAAATCTAGTTAGTAGTTTAAAATCATGGCAGGATTTTTGGTCTAGTGACTGAGCTACTATTTCAGTGTTTGAATATCTCAGTTTTAGTATTAAAATTTGTGTGTTTGAATTTAACAATTTGACAGACATTGTATGTACATGTATGCAAAAAGTCCTGTTGTTATTGAGAACTTGAGTTTGAAATGATTAATCTTAATAAATATCGTATTCTTTTCCTCAAAAATAATACTCACTTGTGGTAGGTGTTGAGTAAAATTGCCCATGTGTTGAATGAATTTCCAAAGCCACTGTGCACCGTGCCCAGTGGATATAGTTCAGATTTACACACCTCTTTTACCACATGATCTAGAATCTTTTCTAGCTGGTTGATGGAGAGATATGAACCAGAAAAAAACTTAAGTAACAGTTTATCTCTAGCCCCCAGCAACAGAAGAAAGTTGATAGACATCCTCTGTAATAAGTTTTACAACAACTTTACCACTGTGTCTTATAAAAATTAACTGTTTTACTTCAATTCAATAATCAATTGGTCCCAATAAGTGCCCATCCCTTTTTCCTATTTATTGTAGTACCCTGGGTGCTTATTGGGTCAAATACAGTACAGTGTATATGCCACACAAGTTTAGATGATGTATGAACTGTGGAAGCAGGTAAACCCAACCTCAATCAACCTTCTTAACCAAGATGCTGATGCTGCAGCAATGGTATATGATTTTCCCATTACACCATAAAGGTTCATCATCTAAAACAAATTTCTGTAAGCTGTTAATCAAGGTAAAAATTTTATTCCATTATCATATCAATATTTTAAGATTAATTGTTTTACCCGATTCTCTATTATTGCTGGGGAATCATTACCAAGCAATAACTCCTGGGCTTTTGTTCGAAATGCTTCCAATCCAAGCACTGGAAGATACTCATGGTTTAGTGAACAATCCATAGTCATCTGGGTCTCTGCTGTTTTTACAACGGACAAAACCCATGGCTTCCCTTCATCGGTCCTGTAAGCTAATCAAAAACATATTCCATAAGACATACAGGTGTACCAAGGTAAATTGACACATGTTTACAAACACAACGAGTCTAAATCAAATCACAACAGGTGTGATAGGCTGCATGTTCTTTTCATCACAACAGTATTAATATTTGAATTCTTTTTATTTAATTTTGAATAGCGTTTTACGCCACACTCAACAATTTTTTAGTTATATGGTGGCAGCCAGTTTTTAATGGTGGAGGAGAGAACCCGGTTAGAATGTACCCGGGAAGAGACCTTTCACAAATAAACTGGCAAACTTTCTCACAAAAATCAGCTTAGGTTCCAGCGGGTCTTGAACCTGCACTGAACAGAAGTGAGAAACTTCATGGTTTAAAGCATGATGCTCTAACCACACTGCCACAGAGGATCCGACAAAATTATTAGAGATTCTTTAATGCATGGAGTCCTTGCAAGGCAACATGTCATACCTGTACAATCTATTTTCGGAAAGTAGACCATATTGTCTTGGTTTTCGACTTAACTGGGATGTGCCACTTTACCTTGGTAGACCTAAACATGTACCAATGCCTATACATTCATAACAACCCAAATTTACTAGAATGGTAAATTAGAAGGTTTCATAAATCTCTTGTGTACTTTAAACCATGAAACTTGGGTTAGAAGGCATTATGGCAACATAAAAAAGAAATCAACATTAAAATTCACATGTACATGTCTAAGTAACAATCTTTATTCTAAAATAACTTTTAACTTTCTGAATAAAATTTTCAATGAAATGATGAGTATGAAAATGAAATGCAAATAAGGGTGTCCCCATTCTTTTATAACCTAATATAGATAATTTTCAATAGTGTTTCATTGAAATAATACGATCACTGATCGTTCATCATCTTTGTAGCACTGTGTTTGTTTTCACATATCGTATTCGACCCATTAAGTGCCCATCTCCCTATAAGCGCCCCTCCCTCTTTTTACAAACTATTGAGAATCTTTTTTAGCTGGTTGACAAGGAGATGTGGACCCGAAAAACCATAAGTAACAGTTTATCTTTAGCCTCCAAGCAACAGAATTATGTAGATAAGTGTCCTCAGTAATAACTACACCAACTTTACCACTGTGCCTTATAAAAAATTCTTGAATTTGACTATTAATTGGTCCCATTAAGCGCCGACCCCTTTTTCCTGATTTTTGTAGTGCCCTGGGTGCTAAATGGGTCAAATATGGTATGTAAACCTGTTCCAAAATATTTCAAATACAGTCAAACTTGTATATAAAGACCGCTCAGGGGAAATTACAAAAAACGGTCTTTGTAGACAGGTGGTCTTTATATAAAGGGTCACATGAGATATTATGAAATCCAAGGTATTGGAGATCATTATTTCCAACTACAATATTTCTTCCATGGTTAGATATTTCCTTTAGTAATTAAATGTATATTGTATTTATTTACTAAAGGGATGTTCCTAACTCCAGGGTCTGGAAAATATCCATTTTTTTTAAAAATTCCAAATTGGGAATTTCTGCATCTTTTGGGGAAAATACAAGCCATTTTTGCATTGGGAAGGGTCCTGTAACCATACCAAAAATAGTCATAGAAAATCTCTGTAGCTAATGCATGTATAACATGTAAATAATGAAAAATAAAATAACAATGAAATATTTCAATGTTTTAAATAATTTAAATTAATTTATGATGTAACTGAATTATATGCATGTATATCGAGGATACAGCACACTATTAAAACTGAAACAAATATCTAAGATGTGCTTAAAGTCGGTGGTCTGTGTTGTTAAGTCACACAAAAGTGTAAGAATATACAATGTACAGAAAGATGTAGATAGTTGAATTTTATTTAATTATCATTTTATTAGACGTAATTCAATGCTACGAGCGCCGGCGATTTTGCTCTTTGGATTGAGATGTTGACTTGCTAATCAAGTGATATTCGATTAGTTACAGCATTCCAGAATATGAGAAAAAAAATCATCAATCGTTCAGCGATGATATTTAAATGCTCCTGTTTGTAAAGACACCTTGCCACAGTGTGTCCTTTCTGAATTTTTTTTTCTTTAAAGTCTTAGTCTTTCGCCGATTAAGTAATCATCACCGAAAACTTTGGTCATTAACTGATGATCGAAAACAAAACATCAATCAGTCAGCGATGATTGTTAGTTCCTGGTTGTAAAAACACCCTGTCATAAAGCACGTCTGAGTGCCTAATTACTACCCGGGGCATTAATTGACACCTCCAGGTGTGTTGTGACTGTCAAAGCATCGTGTATTGCGCCATGTTGTTGATTAGATCTCAAATTGTCCCGTAAAATTATTATCTACGAGTTATCTCCCTTCCATGAGTAGTAAATGTATAAGCAGTCACTGTATGCAAGTAGAACAACTACCGGCGGACAAAATACAGCGGTCGCCGGTCACATAAGGCAGGTGGTTGCTATATAGGGGGCAAATAAATAATAATTCTCAAGGGGCAGTCCAAATACAGTCGTTATGGGCAGGAAGTCGTTATATGAGGGGGGTCGCTATGGCAAGTTTGACTGTACATGTATCAATTACTGTTATGGGGATCAATTACTATGATAATCTGCCAAATCTCTAGTTTGATCTCAAGCCCCCAATACATCAAGACAAGTTCTGGCACTGTATCATGAAATATTCCTTTAATCTGGGGTCAACTTTCATTAAAATAAAAACAGTGCATTCCCTAATTACGGGTACAGTAAAACATGTGAAATTAATGTATTGCTGTAGGGAGGAAATCAGGAAAATCATACAAACAAGAATGAAAATGGCAGTCTGAAAAGACATAAAAAATGTGTAAAAAATTAATTTTCAAATTTCTATGAAAAACACAACTTCAACCATACATCCATGCAGATCATTATCATACAAAATAGCATATCACATCAAGTAACACTATCATACCCAGTAACACTATCATACCCAGTAATACTATCATACCCAGTAATACTATCATACCCAGTAACACTATCATACCTAGTAACACTACCATACCCAGTAACACTATCATACCTAGTAACATCATACCAAGTAACACTATCAATCATACCTAGTAACACTACCATACCCAGTAACACTATCATACCCAATAACACTATCATACCCAGTAACACTATCATACCTAGTAACACTATCATACCCAGTAACAGTAACACTATCATACCTAGTAACACTACCATACCCAGTAACACTATCATACCCAGTAACACTATCATACCCAGTAACACAACCATACCCAGTAACACTACCATACCCAGTAACACTATCATACCCAGTAACACTATCATACCCAGTAACACTACCATAGCAAGTAACACTATCAATCATACCTAGTAACACTATCATACCCAGTAACACTATCATACCCAGTAACACTATCTTACCCAGTAACACTATCATACCTAGTAACACTATCATAGCAGTAACACTATCATACCCAGTTACACTATCATAGCCAGTAACACTATCATACCCAGTAACACCTTACCAAGTAACACTATCATACCAAGTAACACATACCCAGTAACACTATCATACCCAGTAACACTATCATATCCAGTAACACTATCATACACAGTAACACTAACATACACAGTAATATTATACCCAATAACACTATCATACCCAGTAACACTATTATACCTTGTAACACTATCATACCCAGTAACACTATCATACCCAGTAACACTATCATACCCAGTAACACTATCATACCTAGTAACATTATACACAGTAACACTATCATACCTAGAAATACTATTATACACAGTAACATCATACCCAATAACACTATTATACCCAGTAACACTATCATACCCAGTAACACTATCATACCTTGTAACACTATCATACCCAGTAACACTATCATACCCAGTAACACTATCATACCTAGTAACATTATACCAGTAACACTATCATACCTTGTAACACTATCATACCTAGTAACACTATCATACCCAATAACACTATCATACCCAGTAACACTATCATACCCAGTAATACTATCATACCCAGTAATACTTTCATACCCAGTAACACTATCATACCCAGAAACACAATCATACCCAGTAACTCTATCATACCCAGTAACATTATACCCAGTAACACTATCATACCCAGTAACACTATCATACCCAGTAACACTATCATACCTTGTAACACTATCATACCTAGTAACACTATCATACCTAGTAACACTATCATACCCAGTAACACTATCATACCTAGTAACACTATCATACCCAGTAACACTATCATACCTAGTAACACTATCATACCCAGTAACACTATCATACCCAGTAACACTATCATACCTAGTAACATTATACCAGTAACACTATCATACCCAGTAACACTATCATACCTTGTAACACTATCATACCCAGTAACACTATCATACTCAGTAACATTATATCCAGTTACACATTATACCCAGTAACACTATGGTACCTTGTAACACTATCATACCTTGTAACACTATCATACCCAGTAACACTATGATACCTAGTAGTACTATCATACCCAGTAACACTATCATACCTAGTAACACTATCATACCCAGTAACACTATCATACCCAGTAACACTATCATACCTAGTAACATTATACCAGTAACACTATCATACCTTGTAACACTATCATACCCAGTAACACAATCATACCTAGTAACATTAAACCCAGAAATACTATCATACCCAGTAACACTATCATACCTAGTAACACTTTCATACCCAGTAACACTATCATATCCAGTAACACTATCATACCTAGTAACACTACCATACCCAGTAACACTATCATACCCAGTAACACTATCATACCTAGTAACACTATCATACCCAGTAACACTTTCATACCTATTTACACTATCATATCGAGTAACACTATCATACCTAGTAACACTATCATACCCAGTAACACTATCATACCTAGTAACACTATCATACCCAGTAACACTATCATACCCAGTAACACTATCATACCTAGTAACATTATACCAGTAACACTATCATACCCAGTAACACTATCATACCTTGTAACACTATCATACCCAGTAACACTATCATACTCAGTAACATTATATCCAGTTACACATTATACCCAGTAACACTATCATACCTTGTAACACTATCATACCTTGTAACACTATCATACCCAGTAACACTATGATACCTAGTAACACTATCATACCTAGTAACACTATCATACCTAGTAACACTATCATACCCAGCAACACTATCATACCCAGTAACACTATCATACCTAGTAACATTATACCAGTAACACTATCATACCTTGTAACACTATCATACCCAGTAACACAATCATACCTAGTAACATTAAACCCAGAAATACTATCATACCCAGTAACACTATCATACCTAGTAACACTTTCATACCCAGTAACACTATCATATCCAGTAACACTATCATACCTAGTAACACTACCATACCCAGTAACACTATCATACCCAGTAACACTATCATACCTAGTAACACTATCATACCCAGTAACACTTTCATACCTATTTACACTATCATATCCAGTAACACTATCATACCTAGTAACACTATCATACCCAGTAACACTATCATACCTAGTAACACTATCAGGCCTAAAATAAAATTAAGTTTGTTTGCCGTTTACCGACTGACCCACGGGAATCACCGCGACTCGGAAAATTTTATTGCCGTTTTCAAACAAATATTTTTTTTATTGATGATCTTTCTGGAACGGTCGATTATTGGCACAAATTTATATAGCATTAGTATCACTTCGTCTCAATCGCTGAGAATATACATGTATATATTTTGATTGTGGCACTATTATTTATCCAATGAAACATCGTATATTAACAGTATTTTATAGGAGTAGTGTAATATAATGGCCAGAATGTACGTAACATGACTAGGGGCCTATCAAGGAACTGCAAATTCATAATACGGCCTCTTGTAACTCTTCGATATATTACCAATCCATCTACAGTATTAGGACATAAATGAATTCGCCGAACTTTCTGTTTCGATTTTAAGCGATTTTTTAGGGGGGTAAATCAGGATTTTACCCTAATCCCTTTGGAGATTCTGTCTGGTGGGGCAACATGACAGAATCTTCAAAGGGATTTATTCAGATTTTACTCACTCAAAAAATCGCTTAAAATCGGGACATAAAGTTCAGCCTAAGCTACTGCTATATCCCAGAATGACACATGTATTTTCTCTATGAATACTATTTATAAAAATAGGAAACCAAAAATCCTGTATGATACATGTTTTACTAAGATAAACAATTTATGAAACACCTGTGTAAATTTGTTTGATGTTTCCTCCTTTCATGAAAGCTGAAGGGAATAATGTTATAGCAAACATAAAATCTTGTAGACAGTTACGTAAGAGTTACCTCCTGTTATTTTTTTATTTCAAAAATATTTGTCAAAACGTAATAATTTTATAAAAACAATATCAAATCTAGTAAAATGAAATCAATTAAATTTATACACCTGTTTTCTTTAACATAACCCTGTGTATTTCTCTAATTTACATTAGAAATATATTAAAAAGTCCCAGGAAAGTTATCATTTTAAAACACCGACTCTGTTACTGCACCATGTACTTTATTCTAAACACTGTCTCGCCGTGTCACTGATTGCCGATAGTTGGGAGGTCTAATTGAGCCTCTGATGTAATATTGGCAAGTGTGTTTAACTTGCAACCAGTGAACAAATGCTATGAGATGACCATTGAGATTCGAATAATAATTGTTGTACAGTGAAAACTTATTGATATTTTACAAATAACCTCTCTTTTCTCATGTCTGTCTCAAACATTTATGAAATATTTAATGTGTCCTCATTTACAATTATTTTCATTATAATTTGTATAGAAAATGACTGACTGCAAAATGACAGAAAAATTTCCAATAAAATAAAATAATTTCCCTACCTACCTACCCATAGATAAAAGGGTAGAGTCGGTAAACAGCAAACAGAAAATATTTTGTCTGGCCTCATACCCAGTAACATTATCATACCTAGTGACACTATCATACCCAGTATCATTATCATACCCAGTAACACTAACAACTTGTTGATTTAATTTGAGGAAAATAACAAATAAAACTACGTCATGGGTGGTGATTCATTTCTAGACATATTCCTTGGTCCCTCCTGTAAATATGGATTTCTAACTTTTCTGGTTTTCAAAAAGAAAACCTAACCTTTTCACCATATACTGCTGAATATCAAGTTTGCAAAGAAAACAATGACAGCACATGTCATTAAATGACACAATTTCACAGCATATTACACCATTTAATATTGTTATATCGCTTTAATTTTTTTATAAACTAATGTCATAATATATCAAACATACCATATTCGACCCATGTCCCTATAAGCCCCTCCCACCTTTTTACATACGATCAAGAATCTTTTCTAACTTTCTCTCCCCTCCCCCCCAGAACAGAAGAATGTTGATAGGGGTCCACAGTAATAACTACAACAACTTCACCACTGTGTCTTATAAAAATCAACTGTTTTATGTCAATTTGACAATTAATTGGTCCCATTAAGCACCCACTCCATTTTTCTGATTTTTGTAGCACCCTGGGCACTTAATGGGTAAATACGGTATATTAGATTAAAAATTATGTTTTATGTACCAATAAAAAATAATTACTTTCTAGATATAGATATTTTGGGGTGGTTTTTTTTTTTATTAGGGTGGGGGAGCACTTTTAGGGCAAATATGCTACTGGGGTCTCTGATCTAGTGGTAATATCAAAATAATAATAAGAGGGCCTTTAGATATGTAGAGAAGATTACATTTAATTCCTACTACAACCGCCTGATCAGGGGACCTGTACTACTAATAGTAAAAATATGCTTACTTCGGGAATTTGCATGAGGCATAAACAAAATGTCGGAATTACAGTCATTTCTTAAAACACACTGCGGATAAGGTAATAAACTATCGTCCTAGCAAGTTTTGCAGACAGAGACTAGGCCATAATGACTTGTGTTGTACACTGAACGTGATCACGAAGTCATCCATTATTTGGGTAATGTGAACTGCATTAAATGATGGATACGCTGTAACTCGAATAATTCAAGCAGGCTCCATTTCCAATTCTCTCCATCCTACAAGGGCTTGAAGTTGAATTCTCTTTACATTAAAAATGTGACAGTTGTTCCCTGTGAGAAGGAACCAATCACAGCATCGTATTCTTTTGAGTCTGTGCAACAAGTATAAGTATATAATGGTTCATGGTAACATCGGAACTGCAAATTATGTTCTAAATATTTTACATCAAAATTTAACTGTTATATCATTTTGCAAGAAAGGTGTTGTCCTACTGAGGTCGGATAACTTCCCGATGAATGCTTTTTCCTGCATGTGTAAAACAAGGAACTGCTCTCTCATTCAAGGCATTGCCTTATAGTTATAATATAGTTCATATTATTTAAAACAATGAGTGAATGACCAGGACATTTACGTGATAAAAACACTGAACATGTAAAGCTGCTGACAAATGCTTTCGCCCTCTCCATAGGTTTTACTGTTTACATATACGTCTTATTATTTACAAATAAAATCATCAAAATAATAAATAAATAAATACTTGCTCTACCTTATACTTAATTCAATTTTTCTGCTGTAAAATGTACACTAATACAGAAGTAACAGCGCAAGATCGAATGTTTAAGTAGGCTGTTAAAACAATCAGCTGTTAAGTTTCACTTTCCAGTTTCAGCGACAGCTGACATGTTCAAGTCACTCAAAATAAGAATTATGATTTCTGTACAGCACTGAAATTGGAATTATAGTTACCACCGACTCCTAAGTTAACCTTCTTTGCATACTCGTCTTTTTTGAATTGTTCCGTGAGGCGGAAAACCTCAATGTCATCTGCGGCCTGGACGTCTTCAAAGACACTTTCTACAACTTTCTTCGATCCCTTTACGGCCATAGCTGTATGATATCTGGTCAAGGACACGTGTTGTCAAGGTGGTTCAGAGGACCATCGACGGGAGTTGAAACAAAGTATTCTATCTAAACACCGAAAAGATACGGTTTTTCACAGAATCGTGTAAAAAACCGGTCATGCTAAATACCGCAAGGTACCGAAAGGAACCGCAAAGTACCGCAACGACACCGCAAGGACCCCTGCAAAGTACCGCAAGGACCTCGCAATGTACCATGTAAAATGAAATTCTGGATGAAATTGTGCGGTTTGATAACTTAAAATATAAGAAATAAATGCCGATTAAAATATATCGGAAAAATTAAATAAATTATAAAATTGTCATTGTAATAAGTAATAATTAATTGGAGATATTTAGGCGATCGCAAATTTACCACAAGGACTCCAGAATGTACCGCAAGTAAATACAATATAAGAAATAAAATGAAATACTGTTTATACATGTTTATTTATATTTTATTATTATTTATCTATTATTCTTTTCTAATCTAGGTGTATTGTATGTACACAGTATCTTTTCATATGTGGTGGCATTATTCAGTCTTGAGACACACAAAACATTAATGGTACGCGTTACCTTATGTTCCATATCTTGTACCTTTACACAAGAATTAGAGAAACATACTCGATGTAAATGAGGCATTTCCTATATGGTATGACGATTGCGTAAAAAGGTGCGGAAAAAGTGAATGTGCGACTATTTCTTTTGCATCCAATTTAAATACAAAGATATACACATCTTATGAATCGTACTTTTATTTCATAGTTTCATATTTCACTTTTCCAATGTACGTGAATGTATAATAGAAATGCTACACTTTAGAGTAAGTTGCAAACTAATTTTTTCATTTACTGTTGATATGTATACCGAACCCGAAAACAGCAACATCAATAATACATTAAAATAAGAAACCGTAAGCGGTATTCCGAATTAACCGGAAAAGGAACGGGGCCCAATTTTGTTGTTGTTTTTTTAAATGAAATTTACATATTAAGTTTAACTGTATATTTTCTGTTGCATAGTAAATTATTACTTTGGTGTCACATGTAAACAGCATTATACAAATTATACATATACATGTATATCTACCCGTTTTATTGCTGTATTTCCTTACGATTATGATATTCCAAATTTGTTTTCAAGATTCAGCATTTTTTAACAAAAATGTCTTTATATGACATTTTCCAAATCCCACATAGCAAAAAGGGACATTAAACATACGGTTTATAACTTATTTACTCTAGACAGTGTCAAAATATCTTGATGGGACGAGCTATACTCTTTGTAACCCTGACAAAGATCAAATTTCAGTTCCTGTATTATTATTTTTTGTGTGTTAATCTATACTATGGAGTTATAGACTTCTAGTTTAAAGTATGGACAGTTTTAACTTAACTGCATAACAAACTATAAAGTATTTCAGTGGCGTAGGAATCAAAAGTGTGGGGGGGGGTGTGTGCAAATTCTTTTAGGAAAATGTTTTTCTCGTTAAAAAATGATATCATATGCATTTTGATTATACAATAAACACATTGGCGTCGGAAGCAAATTGAAAGTGGGGGGGCTAAACCAACTTAAAACACACTCACGCCAGAAACGTCTGAGAGCTAAGCCCCGATTTCCAATACCTATGTCTATCTTTGCAAAAAAGGGGGGGGGGCTAAGCCCCCCCCTAGCCCCCCCGGTTCCGACGCGTATGAAACATATACAACAACGGCAGATCTAGAATTCATTCAAGAGAGCAGTGGATGGGTTTGAAGCTGATGACATAAAAATATACATTTGTACTTTTCCCAACTTATGCAATGTACCTCTTGAAATTCATGGTGACGAAGTAGAGTTGAAGGGGGTTCAAATAAAAAAAAAGATTCGCAGAGCGTAGCAAGTTTTTATAGAAAAAATAAAGGTTTTACACCTATTTTATCCATTTTAGGGGACACGCTCTCCCTGGTCAACAATGAACAAATAACGGAAAAATATTTGAAAAAACTACAGTGTTATAAACCCGGTATATGTTATAAAGGGAAAATACATTTTGGAGAACTTACTTTGCAATGGGGGTTTTCGCATGTAAATTAAGTTATGTTATAAAGGCAAAACCTTTGATGATATTTTGAAATATAATTAATACAATGTATATATACATACACGTACCGGTATGGACAATAGCGTTGATGTTTCTTATAAAAAAATAATTACCAAAGACAAACAAATCTTGAGGGGTGTAAATATGCACATCTGGTTCACAAAAAGCAATTCGATAAATTTTCAAGATTTTGCAAGTCGCATTTTCCTGGGTCGAATATAACACACCTAAAAGGTTTCTCAATATGATTCCTACCGTGGCTGATTTGTGCCATTTCGTTGTTTCGTTAACGTTATATTGACCTTTTGCTCTGAAGGGATGATATTTAGTGCTTTTTAATTCTCGACCTTTTGTTGTTTCATCCTGAAAGGACGACAGTTAACGCTTCTTTTGATTTTTTTCAATTTTGAAAGACAGGGAATTGGGATTGGACATCATCGATGATAAAATTTTGCGGTCTTTAGCTGAAAAGAACACATGGGAAAATCCTATTCATTTTGATCCCATGCTAATTTTGTAAATAAAATAAATGTTCATATTAATACATGCTGAGAAAACGCAAACGAAAATTTCTTTAAAAATATGTAGGGTAAACACTTTGAAGAGAAATTGAAATAAAACCAAGAGTAGTCGAAAAACCAAAATCCAAAACATGATCCATGATTTCAAATTTGAGGGAAGAGATAGAATAAATATGGTAATTTATTATTATTAATTTTCAAACTTTTTATTAAAAAATATAGGTTTTAAACATTGTTTTGCCAACTTCAGGGTGATTGCCTCTGTGAGAATACTGAAAAAGTTTGTGCATTTCGTATTAAGTTTGAGTTTTACTGTGCATACGTCTATACTTCGGTGTCCAAAGGGGTTCGCCTTTTACGCCCCCCATTAAATCCGCCACAATATCCAACAATTTGATATTTTTTATTTTTAACATTGTTTTACGTCACACTCAACTATTTTGCAGTTATATTGTGGCGGCCAGTTTTTATTGGTGGAGGAGAGAACCCAGTTCAGTACAACGTACCCGGGAGGAGACCACCAGCCTTCCGGATGTATACTGGCAACATTCCTCACAAAAAAGCGGGACTCGAACCTTTGTTGACCAGAAGTGACAGATTTCTGGTTCAAAGCGCAATGTTCTAGCCACTTGGCCACGGAGGCCCCAACCTAACACGTGCTGTGTGCCGCGGCGGATTGGGGGGGGGGGGTTTGCACCCAAATTTATAAAGTTCTCGATGAATATATTCTGCTATTGCACCCCTTCTTATTTGAAATCCTGGATCCACCCCTCTGCTGGGGTATGCATTGTATTATAGTTTTAAATACAATGTACTATAAATTTATGTTAAAAGCTTCAATCCCATTTGAAAATCTCTAGATCCACCGCCTTTTATTCATAGATCTATCACATATCGGCGTGTTACATGTACAGGTAAAGGGACACTTTTGACGAATACTGTTACTATATTATGTCTAGTAAGGTAGTTTATAATCTTTAATGCGAATGAATTATTATCTATAATGAAATAAAATGTCAACTAAATCTATAGTATTGATATTATTCTACTAACATACATTTCGGACGAGTAGATTTGTAGACGAGTTGCCCTGCAGGGCAGGTGAGAAGATACACTTGACCACTGAGCAATGCATGTGATATAACTGTCTGATGTTTTAAAGTTTTATTACATGTATGTCTGCAGATACGTTAAGTATGTTATTTTCTACAATGCGATGACCTATACACTTGGCCTACTAAAATAATCAACGATCATTCTCATAGATCTACTTTATATCAGTAAACTAATTTCTAAATGTTACCGCCAATCCCGAGGTTGACTTTGTTTGGATCAACGTCATTTACAAATTGATGTCGCAGAATCGCCGTCTCCATCGAGTCCCTGACATCCTCCTCAGAAAATGGGGAAGTACACACGAATCCGTCAGAAATGCAGTTCATCTTTATAACACTAAGAAGCAAGTCGCTCTGGGAGAGAAACAGACTTTAAATGGGTTATGGTCGCGCTACTGATAAATAAATACATCAAAAATATTCCTGGTCACATGCTCTTGGTCACATCGCGATGACTGAAAACAACGCCGTAAACATGCTCACCTGCTGTACTGCTGGAATTTCCGTGTGCTCCTTTCGTACATATAAAACGCCACTGTATAAAAATCTATTTTCCGTGTTGCTGGAACTGTTTGGATTCCTGGACGCTGTATGGGGTTTCCGCTGAGGTAAATACATGAATATTTTCGGCATGCTGAAACCACTTGGAAACTTGCGGAAACCTGAAGTATAAACCCAGGTAACACAAAACTCAACAAATGAAAGTACTCCAATAGGAAATGAAACCTGACGGGCGAGTTAATAAACTAATAAACGAAAATTACGATGATAGCAGCACACTAACGTACGACCCCTGAAGTCACATTTGGACTTCTCTATGGTGAAGTCCACTGTCAGAATTCAGGGGTATATAATGTAGAATTAAAAATTGATAATAGTTTTTCATGTGATATAGACTTTTTCACTCTCGATTTATGACAGTAGACGTTTGTATTTATTGATTAGCGCGAGTCTTAAGAGTGACTACAGAGGTTGATGGGTTAACATAGTCATGATGGGTGATGGCCATTGTGGTTTTTTTTACCATATTTCTACAGTGGCATGTTCTACTTTCGGGATCAGTTTCGGATAATGAGCTATTTAGTCTATCCAAATGATATATGTACATGGTTTATGCTAACGATTTTCATTTTTTGTCGCCAATATTAGAAGCCATACTATGGTTCATCCCCAATATCAGAAGTCATACTCTTGGTCCGCCACCAATATTAGAAACCATACTCTTGGTCCGCCACCGATACAAGAAGCATACTCTTGGTCCGCCCCCAATATTAGAAACCATACTCTTGGTCCGCCACCGATACAAGAAGCCATACTGTTGGTCCGCCCCCAATATTAGAAACCATGCTCTTGGTCCGTCACTAATACAAGAAGCTATGCTCTTGGTCCGCCCCCAGTATCAGAAGCCATACTCTTAGTCCGCCCCCAATATTAGAAGCCATAATCTTGGTTTGTCTGCAACAGCTGCATTTGATTCCGTCAAATATTTTGTGTTTATGTTTAGGTCGAAAATAGGGGCAGAATTTCGGCCTTCAGAGTTCCATATCCTTCCATTTAGTTTCAATTAAATATTACAAGTATATGTCGATCCCCCTTGTCTGTTGTAGGTAGTTCACCAAGAATGTCCACTGCAAATCATTCCATTGGTAGACCACCTCCAACTTTTTGTATAGGTGCTCTTTTAGTTTTCGTGGGGAATTTATGCTTTGAGCATACACTGCAACATGCCATATACTGGCGGACATCTTATTCTGCCCAAAGTTTTTCATATGCCCGAATGTCCTGCAGCCTTTAGGTCATAATTGTACTGAAGGATATGCCTACGCTGTCTCAGTGAAACTGCTGATTGAAGAATTGTTCTTTAACCTTCTAAACCATATGGCGTCCGGAATAACGAGCATTTCTCTCTATGTCCAAAGAGATTTTCAGGGTACCACCTGAGTTGAGATCTTTAGCAGGGGTCAACAATAATGAAAATTTCCACTTGTCCTGTAGGACAAGTAGTATTGAAATCTACTTGCCCGAATGCAAAAATGACTTGTCCGAAAATCAGTTGTAACATTCAGAGATATTATTTTGTGTTTAAACAATAGTAATCTTTATTGAATTAATTTTTGTCTTCAACAATTTAATTTGTCCATTCGGACAAGTGAGCACTAACATGTACTTGTCCGAACACAACACCTGGACAACCGGACAAACCTTAATGTTGAACCCTGTTTAGGTATATGTCGCTCGGCGAATTTTGCATTTATCTTTGTCATTCTTATGCAGTTCGCATAAAGAACTGTTATCAAATGATCTACATTTGGGCAGATTCTTTAAAATGTTCAGTTGATGTCTACACTTTTTACATAGAAAAGAGTGCATCACCATTTCTGCGTTTTGTTCCAGGACGATGCTTGATGGTCATATCGTACAAGTATAAAATAAAGTCCAACAATCTTGCTAACTGACCTTCAGGTTTTTATTTAAGAATGAGCAGTCATTTCAAAGAACTATGATCTGTTTTGATCGTAAAATGTTTTCCATATAGGTAGTGTCCGAAATACTTTACAAATGTCACTATAGAGAGTAGCTCTTTTCTGTAACACAGTAGTTTCTTTCTGATTCCGTGACTGACTGACTTGCATACGCTATGACTTTTCCGTTATTATCTTGTATCTGAGAGATCACGACTCCTTCTGTGGTGTCACTTGCATCTGTTTCCAGGATAGTCTGGAAATGCTACTGTCATTTGGTAACTTTTAAATTTAAAATATAAAAGTGAACACGTGACTACTGTGTCATGAGCTCCCTTTTAAATTTAAAAGTTACCAAGTGACACTAGTATTGGAATGTCGGTGAGCTTGCTGTTAAGTGTGTCGAATGCATATGTTTCTTGGCATTGTTGTGTTTATACAAAACTTGCTCTTTTCGGTTAGCTTATGGAGTGGTATTGTGATAGCTGCAAAGTCTTGTATAAATCTTCTATAATAAATACATAGGCCTGAGAATGATCTTACATGAGTTACAGTGTATTACTCAGGCTAATCCTTTACTGCTTCTATCTTTTTAGGATCTGTCGCAAGACCTTGTTCCGAGAACAGCAAACATTTTGACGCTTTCAGTTTGATACCCGCTGCTTTCAGTCTACCCAACAGTTTCGAGAATCTTCACCATTTATACGGATGTTTTGGCAATGACGATTATATCAGCCAGCTATACCAAGAAGATTTCTCACTGTAGTATTGTCTCAACGAACCTTGTTGTTGGAGCGTTGCATAAACAGAAGGGCATTACTCTGAACTGGAACAAGCCTATCTTTGTAACAAGTGTTGTTTTCGGTTTATCTGTGTATCTTTCAATGATAAAGGAGGCCACAATTCAGTGTCGGGAAGCAACATAATAATCTCGCGTGTCTTGTAAAATTAAAGAATAAAATACGGTGAGCATTACTCAGATCCTTTAACATTTGTCTATTTTATGTGTATAGATTATGTTTGCCGAATTAACCTTCTTTTCACGGATATGGATAATCAATGTGATACTGGCATGCTAGCAGGTGAAGAGGTGTATTTTCACATCTAGACCCAGATTTCTGATAGATTCATTAGACAAGATCCCCTGTCAAAATATTGCCTCACAATTAGAAATATGTGTAATGAGTCGCGTCGTGTTACAGGTAAAGGATAACTTTTGACAAAGGCCGTTACTAGATCTGTATTATGTCTAATAAGGTACATGTAGTTTCAATAATCTTTAAAGCGAATAAAATATTATCTATAATGAAATAAAATATCAACTATATCTACTGATTAAAATTTCGGGCATGTGGATTTGTAGACGAGTTGCCCTGCAGGACACTTGACCACTGGACAACGTGACATAACTGTCTGACTTGATGATATATATTTGTTGAACATATTAGGCCAAACACGTGTTTTGCAAACACCTTAAGAATGTTCTTACAATACGATGATCAATTGTGTACATTGGGCCCGATATTACCAAATTTACTCAGTACTCAAGCTCACCTTTAATATTTCATCATTTTGACTATATAATCGTTGGTAAAACTTTTTGGTTTGAGTGATTAGGAAGCATATTATTGTTTTTCATCATTCACATATAATTTTTTGCGTCAAATTTATGATTTTCCTGTAAAAAATGAATAAAGGTGTTTAGAACGGTACTAAAAATTTGAATACGGACTCTGAAGTTTTCTTCAAATGAGCAATAGTTTTTATTATTATTTACAATTATATGCTGTCAATATACACACATGTCCAGTAACAGAATAATTTTTGTCTGAAATTTATCTGAAATCATGAAAAGTTAGTTGGGCTTGAGTATTGAGTAAATTTGGTGACTTCTTACTCAGCACTCAAGCTCAACTAACTTTTCATGATTTCAAGGTAAAATCAAGTGAACTTCATTCTGTAACTGGACATGCTTGTATATTGATGGCATACAATTGTAAATAACGGTCAAAATTAATACTCAGAAACCTCAGAAATATTAGAAAAATGTTTGAGTACGTACTCAAATTTTGAGTACCGTACTCAACATATTTATTCAGATTTTACAGAAAAATCATAAGTACTTACTTACTTACTGGCGTTCGCTCTACACGACCACGCCAGCATCCGCGATGAACGTTGTTGTCATCTGTAGGTCGTCAACATCTCCGTACAGCTTCTGATGGAATGTTGCACCTCGAGGCCACGTTGCTTCTCGCTCCTGATCGTGTCGCTTACATCGTTGGAGGATGTGCTCAGCAGTCTGGTCCTCTTCTCCGCAGGGACATATTGGGGACGACACCAGCTTGTACTTTTCTGCACATGTGTGCATTCAGTCTGTTGTGCCCAGAGCGTAGCCTCACCATTACCACTTGTTCTGGTCTTGACAGCATGTGGTAGGCATCTGCTTCCTGTCTAGTCTTTGCCAGAGCCTTGATGATGTTGGCTTTCTCCTTGTATGTCACCCGGTTATCTGGTTGCTCTAACTGGGCTCCTAGCCTAGCAAGCTTGTCAGCCTCCTCGTTTCCGGGCACTCCACAGTGTGATGGTATCCACTGGAGGGCAACATTGTAGGTAGACCCAAGCTTGTTCACTGCTTGTGCTAGTTCAGGAACATTGTTGTTTTGTAGGGCTTCCAGAACTGATCTTGCGTCTGTGAGGAAGACTACTGAGGTGACCTCTTCAGTTGAGTCTTCAATCAAAGAGACTGCCTTCACAAGAGCTTCAGTCTCTGCTCTGTAGTTGCTGCAGTGCTTCCCTGTGGCGATGTAGTGCGCTGATTTCCGACCTGACGGGTGTGTGATATGAATACCAGCTCCTCCATCCTTTATGGCTCTAGTGGCCGACCCGTCTGTGTAAACATGGGTCCATGTGTCCATAGGATAGTCTGCGTAGATAGTCGCAAGTGTCAGACTGGTTTCATCTTCTTGTTTGCCCGAGTCAAGTCCAGGAATAGCAAGTGCCACTTTTACTGCAGACAGGTCATTGGCTGTAGGGTTGGTGATGTCTGCTCTGCCCAAGGGAATTGTCTGTGTGGCCAGTTCAGAGGCATGTTCTCTAGCCAGCTTCTTTGCTTCATGGACAAAGCTACAGCGCTTGAGGCGATTTTTGGTGAATCCCTCAAGCCTGTCCTTCATGGGGTGGTCTGGGAGGGACTTGTACTTGTCTGCCTGGAGAAGAACTTTGGTTTTTCTTCTTTCGTGAAGAGGTTGTATACCTGTTAGCTTCTCCATGAAGGCTATTGGCGTAGACTTGGTGGCCCCTGTGATGATACGCAGCGCCTGATTTTGCACTTTGTCCAGGGCTTGCTGGTTTGTCTTGGCTGTTGTGGACCATGTGGCTGAGCTATACTCCATTGTGGGTCGTACTGTGCCCTGATAGATGGTCTTCAGTATTTGCTCGTTTGCACCCCAGGTTGTTCCAGCAAGTTTGCGCATCATCGCCAGTTTTCTTCGAGCCGTCCCCTCTACACGGCTTATGTGAGCTTTCCATGTCTGCCGCTTGTCAAACGTGACCCCAAGGTATGTGGCTTCGTCTTCCTCCTTCAGTGGAGTTCCAGCCAACATAACCTTCCCAGCTTTCTGCTTTGTTGACAAGGTGCACAGTTTGGTGGACGACTTCTCTTTGTTGATCGTGACACACCAGTCTTCAGCCCATGCTGCGAGCGTTTCCATAGCTCCTTGCATCCTGTATGTGGCCGTAGACGCGTACTCTTCTTTGCACCATAGCACCAGGTCGTCAGCGTAGAGAGCAGCATGAATTCCTTTTGGTAGTTCAGACACCAGGTCATTCATGAAGACCAAAAAGAGCGTTGGGGACAGGACCCCACCCTGTGGGACACCATGGCGTAGCAGGAACTTCCTACTGTTGGATTGGTTCAGGCTGACTCAGGCTCTTCTGTTGAATAGATATGAGTTGATCCATTTCAGCATGGCCCCTCCAACTCCATTCCTCATGAGCTTGACTTGTAGCCCTTCTGTCCAGACTTTGTCGAATGCTCTCTGTAGGTCGATCCATGTTGTAAGGACAACCTTTTGTTCTTGGAATGCATCCTCGACTTCCTGAGCTAGATATGTAGTCTGGTCTTCTGTGGAACGGAATTGTCGGAAACCAGCCTGTTCAGATTTCAGCAGGTCATTGGTCTCCAGGTACCACTTCAGGCGTGCATTTACAATCCTCTCCATGGTCTTTACAACACAGCTAGTGAGGCTGATTGGACGGTAACTGGCTGCCTTCTTTGGGTCCTTCCCTTTCTTCAGTATAGGGATCATTGTTGCCTCTTTCCAAATCTGCGGTAGCTGTCCTTGTTTCCAGCTGTAGTTGTAGATGTCCAGGAGTTTGCACATTGCTGTATTGCCTAGATGTGTCAGCATCTCGTTGGTGATACCATCAGGACCTGGAGATTTCTTGGTCTTCAGTTGTCTGAGGGCTGCCTGTAGCTCATGTAGCGTCAGGCGCGAGTCCATACACTCTGATGTACCCTTAGCTGTAGCATAAGTGTGACGCAAATATTTATAAAAGAATTATGGATATGATTCACTCAAACCCAAAAGATTTACACGGTCACCGATTATTTAGTCAAAACAATGAACTAAAAGATGAGCTCGAGTTTTGAGTAAATTTAGTGACTTCGGGCCTGGGTATACTAAAACAATCAACAATCATTCTCCAATTTAATTAAAAACTGATCTCCACTCGCTCCCGTTTTGTGACATATCACGTATAGGATCTAAGGCAATCCGCTATGGGGTCACGTGCGGATGACCTCGTATGTGTGTCATTTTCAACCAATAAAAATGCGACTTACATGATATTGAAAGCTTATCAAATAGCAAAGATATATCGCTGTACAGATGTATACATTTTAAACATTATAAACGAGAATGAACATACAAGTAGATCTAATGGAAGGAACCTTGGATAGGAACGAGTCATCGAAGATATTCTGAATTACTTTTGCGTACTCTAGGTGTCTTTATTATGAAATAAATTACATTGTCATTTGATGAACTTTCAGAAATTTGTAAGTAGCATTTTCATTGGTCAAACATTACACACCTACGAGAGGTCCGCACGTGACCCCACAGCGGATTGCGTTATATCCTCTACGACGCGACATATCAGAATACGGGGTCGGTGAGAGAGGGGGTTTTGACCATTTTCAAACTTATCAGTAAACTAATTTCTAAATGTTACCGCCTCTTCCGATGTTGACTTTGTTAGGATCAACGTCATTAAAAAATTGCTGTTGTAGATTCGCTGTCTCCATCGAGTCCCTGATCTCCTTTTCAGTAAATGGGGAAGCACTCATGGATCCCTCGGAAATGCAGATCATCTTTACAACACTAAGAAGCAAACTGCACTGGGAGTGAATCAGAGTTTTAATGGGTTATGGTGACGCTATAATGAATAAATACATGCACATTATAAATATTTCTGGGCCTGGCACCATAAAACATGAATTTACTCAAGTATGAGAATAGTCTCTAATTGGCCTCCCTAGACAGATATAAGTATTTTGTTTTTAAGACTTAAGTAATTATTAAGTTTTACGGCGTCAGACCCTGGTCACAAGTCTTTGGTCATATCTCGTTGACTGAAAACATCGAAACACTGAAATACACAGATGCTCACTAGTTGTAATAAGGAGTTTTTCATACGCTCCTTTCAAACATAATAAACACACGGCATGGATATAAATTTTCCGTGTTGCTCAAAACTTGCGGACACCCGCAAAATTTCAGCATGCTGGAAACATTTGCAAAGATTCCTGTAAGCCGTATGAGGTCTCCGCAATGAAAACATGAAGTAAACGCATGCATGTTTTCAGCATGCTGAAAGAAAGACCATGTCAATAACTAGGTGGAGACGGGCAAGAGACAAGACGGTGAGACAACCACCGTCCAAAATCAAAGTCTGGAATCGCTAGGAAAGGGCATAGACATTCCGGACAGTTGTTTTACGACGATCAACTGGTCCAGCAAGAGATGCGACAACAGAAAGAGGCGTCCAGATGTATCCAGGCATCGGAATAAGGATCTAAAAGAATTGGACCGGATGTAAAACTGAACAAAGAGTGCTTACATGGAACGGCATTGTGTCATTATGGCAGGGTATACACTTTTCCAAGAATTGTTCCTACTGAGAGTTGAGTATGATGTACAACCAACCCCAACGAACTCAAGAATCTGGAGAATAACAAAGGGTCCACAGTGTCAATTATGCCATACACCGGTCAGCTTCGTTATTTTTGTCAGAGGTGGGGCAGATTATTGGGACTACCACACAGCCTGGGCAGGAAGCTGGTGTTCACAAACAATAGTAGAGACAACTAAAAGACCAAATGTCCTACTAATAACCCAAAACAAAAATGTTGGTATAGATAGGGTTGGTGGTGCCACGGGAGACTCGGCATCAAGAGGACCGCGAACGCAAAGCATATAAAGTATAACGATCTATCGGTAGAATTCGGACAACCGGGATGAATGGCGTGGATTTCCCTATCGAAGTTGGGGTACTTGAGTTACATGCACATTCACGTTGAAAGATGACGAAACCATTAGGAATAAGTGGCCTGGCGAGGAAAAGACCCGTCAGCGCGATGACCGTTGCAGCCGAGATACTATACGGAAAATGCTAGGAAAAACCCAAAACACAAAGCAAGTAATATCTAGCAGCACCAAAGAGGGAAGCGGGGTCTTGAAAACGGCAAGGGACGGAATTAGATATCTATAGTAGGATGAAGTTTCCAACAGGGATGGTTGTTTATACCAATTACCGTGTTTGTGTTGTGGCCCCATTTTACCGAACAAGTTATTTTGAAGTTCGCGGTGTCACGGGAAAATCCAATGGAGGAGGCTTTCGATGCGAAAGAAGACCGAGTACTAGAGCCTGGCTGGTGCGTATAGAGACAGAATGTGGTGTTTTGGTGTCTTTCTGTGGAAGTATGTTGCATAAGATTTTATTGCGAGTCATCGTATGTTGCTGGCACTACGAGTCGTTGGCATAATGGGAGCTACAGGGAAACATTTGGCGGGCTCTACATTAAGGTAGCTTCCGTGTCCACGATATGGAGGAAAGTGTTGGTACAGGAGGACTAGAGGAAAATGGCGCATTTATGTTATAATGGCATTTCAAGTGAACAATTGACATACTTGTGTTTTATAGTGACACCAACGAAATTCAATGGCAGATCACATGAATTCACGACGTTCGCAAGATGGACCCAGACTATGACCTGAACACCCAAGTCGGCGCATCCCTGGAGGATGCAGTGAAATACTTCAAATAGCGCCAAAACAGTCATAGAGGGAGAATTCGCCTGATGATTGGGTCAACTTTTATATATAAGAGTTACATGTATTCGAAGGTAATAGCCTATAGCACACCGTGGTGGGGGGGGGGGCTGCACAACGTTCACATTCCGGTGAATTTTATAAACAAAGAAAATTAACATTTCATCAGCGTCGGAAGCAAATTGAAAGTGGGGGGCTAAACCAACTTAAAACACATACGTTCACATTCCGGGGCTGAGCCCCAATTTTATAAACAAAGAAAATTAACGCCTATGCATTTATTTCATAAATTACTGAAATAAGTGATCTACAAAGCTTTTTATGCTTAATAATTTACCCAAACATATCAAGCAATACCTTTGAAAGAAGGGCTTTTGCAAATAATCGGTCTTTGTAGGAACCTTCCTAGCTTATTTTTAACATGTATATTTGTGTTTCATCTGACTATATCTGTAAATAAACAACTTGTCAAAAAAGTTTTAAAGCCTTATGGACTCTACACATATTCAGAATAATTTCATTTCATTTCTCAAAATTTTGGGCGAAATAAAGTTAGATAATTTGTAAATGGACAGGCGGCAATTAAATACAAGACGAAAACCAACAATTATAGACATAAGTCAAATGTATCACGATACAATATAGGCTAATCATAAAGCCTTGTCACCTGACCAAATAACACCAATAAAACGTAAACTGCTAAAATAAATAGGCCAACAAAAATTTGTGGGTTTATTATAATTGTAGTGATAGGTTATAACTTTCACTTTAACTTGTTCCAGTCGGGCGTTTTTTACCTGTTGTAATATTAAACGCAGCACCGTATAGTCTATAGAATTTGTTTATAATCAACAATGGGGCTATTACGACGATTGAGGAAGTATTTTACCGTGGTGTCGTCATTTTAAGGAGAGACAGACGTTGATATCTTAACAGAAAGTGGACAGACAGTTATTTCTACTAATATTTCTGTATCCCAGGATTCATTTCTATGCGCACCTGTTTACAAGTTTAAGAAAAAAAGGTGTTCCGAAAAGCAGCTCATTACCGGTAGTGGAAAACTAGAAAATAGGTGAATTGCCACAGGTAGGTCTTCTTAGAATGTACTGCTTGGAATATATATCACCCGTTCGTTTTGAACAGCAAATCATTGATAAGTGACGCCAACATTGTAATAAGTAATTACTTAATTACCAAGCCTTTAATTAGATTACCGGTAATTACAACTGGTACAGGTGATAATTAAATCTTTGAGGTATAGTTTCAGTAGCAACAGCACTCCTCACACCAAGAACGAAAGGATGAATATGTAATTTTTCTTTCTGTAACGGGGATGTAAAATGTGTATAGGCCTACACATATATTTACTAGTAGTACGTTTCTAACACGTAGGCCTGTCTATATACTGAGTTCCAAAATTTACTATCAACACCTCCGAACAACTTAATGCTGTAGTTGCCCCCCTGAAATTTGGTAACTTGTGACACACCATGCAATTTTTCAGTTGTGATAACAGCGATATATATCGCTGATGATACTGTGGTGACTAATTTAAATAGTGGTGTTGAACACCATGTATAATAAGGTACCCAAGAAGTAGGCGAACTTTCTGCCCCCATTTTAAGCATTTTTTTAGTGGCCACTGGCTTCATGTAAGTAAATCAATAATATTCCATTTATAGCTAGGGTCAGGGTTCTGTTAGACTCTAACCAGCACTGATCTGAGGTCAGATAGGTCAAAATTCAAAGTATAAAGCTATAGAAATTTGAAAATACTGGTGTAAGGAGCAAATCAAAAGTGGAGGGGGGGGGGGGGGGCAAACATTTTATTTTTAAAACAATTTGAAACATTTTCCTTATGGGTGGATAATATCCAAGTTTTGCTTGAATGTGAAACAGTGGGGTTGGGTGGGGCTGCCTCCCTTTGTACCATTACTTTTAATATTAACACAGAATTAATATATTGCTGTACTTAAATACAACTATATACTAACAACTTCACCACTAGAAGATGGGATGGACCCACCCTCATTTTGAATTAAATGCTGAATCATTTCACTTATAAATTCTGTTGTTTGTGATGTTGGTCACTTCTCACTTTATTCACTTTACTGTGTTGTTTGTGAGATGGGATGGATCCACCCTAATTTTAAGTGCTGAACCATTTCACTTCTGGATTCTGTTCATTGGGATAATGGTCACTACTCACTTTACGATGTTGTTTGTGAGGTAGGATGGATCCACCCTCATTTTAAATGTTAAACCATTTGACTTCTATTGTTTATGATATTGGTCATTACCAATCTAATTAAAAAACCAATCTCTCACTGCTCCCGTTTTCTGATAAGTCACATATAGGATCTAACGCAATCCACTATGGGGTCACATGCGGATGACCTCTGGTAGGTGTGTAATGTTTGATCAATGAAAATGCAACTTACAAAATAGAATGGCAAAGAGATGTCATTTATTTTATAAAAAGGAAACTATTTGTCCACAAAATTTCATCAGAATATCTTTGGTTATTTGAACTTATACAAGATTATGAAACTAATGTTTTATTTCCGGATTTTGTGTGCTCAGTGGTGTTTATTATGAAAAAAATGTTTACATCTATGTGCCATTAGATCACTTACAAGATTGTGTAAATTTTCATTGGTAGAAAATGACACACATACAGGGTAGGTCATCTGCATGTCACCCCATAGCGGATTGCATTAGATCCTATATGAGATTGGTTTTTAATTAGATTGGGTCACTTCCTACTTTACTGTGTTGTTCATGAGATGGGGTGGATCCACCCTCATTTTAAGTGCTGAATCATTTCACTTTTAGATTCTGTTGTTTATGATATTTGCCACTACCCACTTTACTTTGTTGTTCATGAAATGGGGTGGATCCACCCTCATTTTAAGTGCTGAATCATTTCACTTTTAGATTCTGTTGTTTATGATATTGGTCACTACTCACTTTACTGTGTTGTGCATGAGATGGGGTGAATCCACCCTCATTTTAAGTGCTGAATCATTTCAGTTTTTCACTTTTAGATTCCTTTATGATATTGGTCACTACTCACTTTACTGTGTTGTTGGTGAGATGGGATTGCCTGTGTTACACAAAACTTCTCAGTATGAGTATTTTTCAAAAATTGTTTCTTGTTGTTTTTTTTTTTTGGGGGGGGGGGATGAATCTTGCTTCATTTAAATTTAACTCTTTTATCTAAGGGCAAAAATGGCAAAAGTCAAACTGTAGTGAAAATTTTCAGGTATACAGCTGTATTCTCATTGCCCTGAAGTTGTTATCAAGTTCATAGTATCTACTTGGACTAAAAAAAAAAAAACCAAGGCATCATTTCATAAAAGGTCGTAAAACGGGAAAATGTTGTATTCCCAGTAATACGATTATCCTCTTATTACCGATTCACTACAAAATTTAGTCGGTAATTTTCGACTAGGTCTAGGCAGTCATAAATCCTTCTTGTTTTCATCAAAATTACATGAAACATTTTGAGAAATTGCATTGTTTGAAATGACAGACTAAATTACTTTGTTGATGAGTTAGAGGGAAATAAGACTGGTAGGAGACCAGCGTCTTCCAATACAGACATACCGCTTACCTCCCTTTGATTGTGTAAATTACGGAATGTATGATGGATTGCAGACATCATGCTCCGGAATTAAATATTTCACAATAAAGTACTGATCTTACCTTTTTCCCCACAAGACAATCATCTTTATTGGCTCTCTTACAATTCATTCCACTTTTTCTATTCGTTGAACAAAGATAAATATTTTTTTTTAAGTAGACGTAAGAAATTCTGACTTGTGAATGAAACGGTTGTAAACGTTGTTGGTAAATAGTCATAAAATTAATCGGTAATCGTAAAGTTTCTGACCTTTAAGGATGCTCTGGTAACTGCAGAAACACTGTCCCCTTGAGACTGAAGATCAGGGAGTATGCTTAAACTGTATTGGCTTTGCCTGTTTGTTAATGACAATTTAGTTTTCATCAATTAACTTGAGATTCTATCATTAGATTTAAACCAAAGTTGGTATATTAACTTATTAAAATGAGATCTAGGATGAGTTAATTATGTCCTGAACAGCTATAAGTAACAGTTTATATGTGCCCCCGCCCCCCAGCAACAGAAGAATGTAGAAAGATGTCTTCATTGCTACAACAACTTTACCACTGTGCCTTTTAAAAAATTATCTGTTTTACGTCAATTTGACTGTTAATTGGTCCCATTAAGTGCCCACCGCTTTTTCCAGCATGATTTTTGTAGCGCCCTGGGTGCTTAATGGGTTGAATATAGTAACAGAATAAGGGATACTTTCCCACATGAAAATAAAAATATGACATCCACGAATGAAGCATGAATAGTAGCTTTCTATTAATACATTAGTTTTAGTTCTCTGTTAATTCGTAATAAAAATAGAACTAAATCAGATAGATGCAGATATTATGAAACACCTTCTACATTTAGTTTAGATATCATTTTCATTTTTGACTTGATTGCAAAACAAATATTGGTCTATGAATTGAATGATTTCTGTTTATCTGTCTGTGTCAACAATTTGTGTTTAGGTCTACTTTGAGAAAATCGTTAAGAGTACTGTAACACTTACTTAACGTGACAGAACATGATGACATTGTTAATTACGATAGCAGGAGTCGAATTTAGTTATTCTGTCTCACTTACGTCAGTTGAAACAAATCTTTACCGTTCCTGATGTCCGATTCATATAAGATGGCGGGGCAGAGTAACCTTTTGATTATCATACGGATGATGCTACTCACTTTTCAGTTATGACAACCTGCACATGAAAAACATTTTATTACTCATTGGATTCTTTCTTTTGTATGGTGACAAGTATAGGAACGATTACTTTATAGTCAGTAAAATTTTAACGCTGTGATTTATTACATAAAATTTATACTCATCCAGGTCAAGAAGGGATCACAAGACTCCACCCAGCCAGGTTATATGGATTTTACGATTACTATGACAAATTCCCTAGCCCAAAATTAGTATGATGAAATTCCAAATTGGCACGTATTTACCAAATCAGTAACAAAATTACCAAATTGGTAGTTTCAGTAAGTTATCTATTTTTGTATTTTTATATTCTCATGATTACTGTACGTGTACTTATTTTAGCAGTATTGTAATTTTAGAATTATTGCCCTTATTCAAGGGCAGCACTAAAATTTCTCCATCCTGTCATTCTGTATACACAACAAAGCTAATGGAATTACTTTGCATGAATTTAAGTTTGCGCTAATAAGTCTATACTCCCTTAGAGCGCTAAAATATGAGTGCACTAATTTAGATACACATACAGTATCTTAATTTTAGCACAGAAAAAAACTGAGGGGATTGGATAATTCTAGTGTTCATGAATAATGATAGAACATGATTTCATTACTCATTGTTGATTTTTATACTGTATTATTTATACAGATTTTCTACTTGTCAACCAGACTAGCTCAGAAGTACAACCTTGAATAGTCCAGTACAAAAATTAGGATAGTCTTGGACTGGAGGACTACTGCTAACTTTGAACCCTGGGTAGGCCTATTGGATTTAATTCTTTATGGCTTATTTCACATGATAAGGAAATTGCAAATTTTTACGTCGGTACTCTTCACACTGTTAATAATACCCTTGATTTTAAAAGCATTATTCAGCTACTCAAACAAGGAAGTAATGGTAGGCTATATTTATATATCTAGAATTCCATTTTTGGGACAAAACAGTTATTGACCCTAAACATTTGTAAAGGTTCTGTGGAACTGATCATATGTCATTGTTTCATTGTTCCCACAAAATCATGCGTCAATCACACAGTTTCAATACAAAACATGCACGAAATAAAAACACGCCACATGCATTCACTCAAATTGAATGTCTATTACATAATCATTTATAATTTGTCATTATGATGATTCTACATTGTCATACATGTATGTTAGTTCCCTATGTCTTGTCCTTACATTGTACTTTTTAAACAGTGTTCGTGATTATAAAACAATTAATCCTCAAAATTGAGTGTATTTGTGTATATAACACTTTTTTGTTGATTGGAAAACCATGACTTGGGAAGATGGGGGGTGGGGGTGGGGGTGTGTGTGTCAAGATGAGCAAAATAAAACTGTTGTTTTGCTTTTGATTTAATTTTATGTATGTGTACCCCTGATTTGTATCTTTGTACCCCTATATTTGCTAACCATGGGGAACAAAAACCCCTATTCTGAAAAAGCAGTGGGATCACTGCTATTTACCTTTGTGTTACTTGGCTGATTTTTGTTATTCAATTCTAAGTATAACATAACAGTGGTTAACTCGTACACATATAAAGACACGTTTGGACTCGCCACAGTCACTGATTTATATAAGAGTTCATTGCTTCTCAGGGGTTGATGAGTTAATAGACCCTTTTAGGGACACGGACCTGTACCGCCTTTTCCAATTTTACATGGCATTCAGGGCTAAATTTCATAAAATAAAAAGTAACTGGTAATTTAACTAATAAAAGTAAAGATTCAAAACTTGAAATTCATTTAACTTTTTTCATTAAACTGACAACATGGACTTCATCTGAAGACACGGGGCCTGTTTTACGAAAGTTTGTAAGTCCTAGACCCAAACTTTTTGTCCTAACTACCATGGCAATGAATCGCTGATTGGTCAGTTCCATGACAATTAGGACTAAGCATTAGGATTTAGGACTTACGACCTTTTGCAAAACCGACCCATGTTCCTTTCCTCTGTTCCTTTGTTTACCAAAAGTAAGGTACACGATGAACAATATTGGGAATTTTTTGCTCAAAACTGCATATACATGTAGCAGATTTAAGTGCATTTGAAATGGGGCCTTTTACAGGACCTGCATGTTGACAATTTATTCTCTTATAATAAAATTTACAGTCGATAAGCAAAATAATACTGTATTTTTCATATTACCTGAGTTATATAGAACGTAATTTATGGAACTGGCTTTTCCCAACTTTTGTAACTTCACTCTTCTGCTTTCACACATGTATAGATAATAAATATGTATGTGTTATATAATAAATTTCAGTAAGATCTATTTAAAGGTGACATTTAATCTCAATTGCTATTATTCACTCTTATATTTGATATAGATCTACCAGTAAAACAGTTAAAATACATTTAACAGAAACCAAATTTCTATTTATTTACTTACACATCATGAGATATACGATGGATAACCTGTCTTGAGAGACCACCACATCTGCCACAGAAATGTGGTCTATCACGGCAGGTGGTCTCTCAATAGAGGTTTTATCTATTTAGGATCACTTAACCAAGTGATTTTCAGAATGTGGTCTGAGAAGACAGGTGGTCTTTCATAAGAGTGGTCTTTCAAGACAGGTTCCACTGTATTCATTATGTTAAATTAGATTTATTTCAAAAGAGATTTAGAGAGTCAATAAAGAAAGTAACTTACTGTCATGTATCTGTTTGGTACAGTAAACCTTGTCTTGAGAGACCACTGTCATGTATCTGTTTGGTACAGTAAATCTTGTCTTGAGAGACCACTGTCATGTATCTGTTTGGTACAGTAAATCTTGTCTTGAGAGACCACTGTCATGTATCTGTTTGGTACAGTAAATCTTGTCTTGAGAGACCACTGTCATGTATCTGTTTGGTACAATCTTGTCTTGAGAGACCACTGTCATGTATCTGTTTGGTACAGTAAATCTTGTTTTGAGAGACCACTGTCATGTATCTGTTTGGTACAGTAAATCTTGTCTTGAGAGACCACTGTCATGTATCTGTTTGGTACAGTAAATCTTGTCTTGAGAGACCACTGTCATGTATCTGTTTGGTACAGTAAAACCTATCTTGAGAGACCACTGTCATGTATCTGTTTGGTACAGTAAATCTTGTCTTGAGAGACCACTGTCATGTATCTGTTTGGTACAGTAAATCTTGTCTTGAGAGACCACTGTCATGTATCTGTTTGGTACAGTAAATCTTGTCTTGAGAGACCACTGTCATGTATCTGTTTGGTACAGTAAACCTTGTCTTGAGAGACCACTGTCATGTATCTGTTTGGTACAGTAAAACCTATCTTGAGAGACCACTGTCATGTATCTGTTTGGTACAGTAAATCTTGTCTTGAGAGACCACTGTCATGTATCTGTTTGGTACAGTAAATCTTGTCTTGAGAGACCACTGTCATGTATCTGTTTGGTACAGTAAATCTTGTCTTGAGAGACCACTGTCATGTATCTGTTTGGTACAGTAAATCTTGTTTTGAGAGACCACTGTCATGTATCTGTTTGGTACAGTAAAACCTGTCTTGAGAGACCACTGTCATGTATCTGTTTGGTACAGTAAATCTTGTCTTGAGAGACCACTGTCATGTATCTGTTTGGTACAGTAAATCTTGTCTTGAGAGACCACTGTCATGTATCTGTTTGGTACAGTAAATCTTGTCTTGAGAGACCACTGTCATGTATCTGTTTGGTACAGTAAAACCTGTCTTGAGAGACCACTGTCATGTATCTGTTTGGTACAGTAAATCTTGTCTTGAGAGACCACTGTCATGTATCTGTTTGGTACAGTAAATCTTGTCTTGAGAGACCACTGTCATGTATCTGTTTGGTACAGTAAATCTTGTCTTTGTCATGTATCTGTTTGGTACAGTAAAACCTGTCTTGAGAGACCACTGTCATGTATCTGTTTGGTACAGTAAATCTTGTCTTGAGAGACCACTGTCATGTATCTGTTTGGTACAGTAAAACCTGTCTTGAGAGACCACTGTCATGTATCTGTTTGGTACAGTAAATCTTGTCTTGAGAGACCACTGTCATGTGTCTGTTTGGTACAGTAAATCTTGTCTTGAGAGACCACTGTCATGAAAGACAGCTGTCTTATGAGACCACTATCAGAACAGTTTTGTTAAACAGTCGTTGAAAGAAAATTAATCTCTTTTGAGAGACCACCTGTCTTGAAAGATCACATTTCAGCTACAGAAAGGGTGGTCTCTCTCAAGACACATTCCATTGTTTGTGTTTTGATGGAATCTGTTTGTTCTGTATATCTTCATATATAAATATGTAAGCAGTGAGGGGAAAAATGTTATATTTAACCCTTACACCCATATAGACCATAATAGACTGGTCTGATACATTAGAATAGAGTATTCCACTCAGATACTCAGGGGTGAAAGGGTTAATTTGTATATAAAACCATGTTCATGTTTTACAGGCCTGTCAGTACAGAATTCATACTAGGGAGGGGGCTACATAAACTTGGCCTATATATAAACTGTGTGTGCAAATAATGATACAATTTGAACAATGCACTGTCAAATTATTGGGGTGGTGCCCCCCTGCATCTGACAGGCCTGCATGTAGATATATTTATTTTTCATATTTCATATTTTTACATATCAACACTATATATGTCTTTTGGTGGTTAGGTTGAAATGTTTATGCAAGTTTCCCTATAAAGTTTCAAGAATGAAACATATGCATTGTCAAGTAAAGTTTTGTAGCTATGAATATGGTGAATTTTCTTCCTGGTTTAATAGGCTTATATCTGATTTGGTAAGTTGGGATAACAAAAATATGGCCTACTTCAGCTACCAGTACATTACACTGTAGGTGTAACAGTTAATAATGTCATAGTAAACTGTGCTTTGTTTTTTTTTTTTTTTTACCAATGATCAATAGCTTGTGTATATACATGTAGATGTAATCTAACTGTGGGAAGTATATGCTCTTTATTAAAGCCACAGATTTAGATGGATAAATATTTCTATTGGTGAAATAGTCTATATGATTGCCATAATTGTAAGTTTATCAGGTATGTGCACATGTATGAAATATACAGTCAAACTTGTCTATAAAGTCCACTTAAGGGAAATTTCAAAAGTAGCTGTTATAGGCAGATGACCTTTATAAAGAGGTTTACTCATTATAGAAAAAGTTAACAAAGGTTACTTTTGATTGGCCTTTATAAGAAGGTGCCCTTTATACAGATGTGGCCTTTAATGCAAGTTTGACTATATTGTTTTTGTGTATGAGGTTTCTTGTATAGTTTGTCAGTATGTATTCTGAATTTTGTTGACTCGGGCCTGCTAGCTCAAACTTGAGTATATAATTATATAATGTAACTAAACCAGAGCTTGAAATCACCAGATTTACTCAACGATCAAGCTAAGTGTTTGTTATTTTGACTCAGGGTTTTCTAAACCTATCAAAGGGGACTGAAATAAGACCCCATCCCCAGTGCTAAAAATTCCTTCCCCCCAATTTGCATTAAATAATTTCCCAATTGAAATGAAATGAAATTGACTTTGAAGAGATTCATATATTTTTCAAACAGTTTGATGTATTTTTAATTTCCAAATTTCAAAAAATGTTACTAAAATTCCTAATTCAAATAGGCTAGGCCCCATCCCCAAAACTGTGAGGAAAATTCCTGTGACTATGAAGTCATTTGTAAAACTTCTGATTTGACTGAATAGAATGACACATTGTCATTTTCATCATTCAGATTAAAAAGTTTTGGTCACACTTATGATATTCCTCTAAAAAATTAATATATACCTTGAGTACAGTACCAAAAATTTGAGTATGTACTCATACAATTTTTTTTATATTTCTGATGTTTTCTTCAAAGAGCAATAATTTCATCATTATTTACAACTAATGTGTTACCAACATACAAACATGTCAAGTTGCAGCAAACATTTTGTTATACTGACGTAATATCCTGTTATTACGACATGATATCTTGTTAGAACAAGATAATTCATAACTCGTTTTAACAAGACAATACCTTGATATAATATTATACAATAATAAATTATTGCCCTTGTTTTGGGTTGACATGAATATTTGTCCACCTGAGAGGCATTATGTTACCCGAGGGCTCTTTTTCTCGATTTTTATTATCAAGCCTCCATCAAGGCTGACTTGTACCAACGTTGTATCAATTCTGTCAAATCATTAAATTTTAGCTGTTGTTTCTCTCCATTCCAGTCTGCATCGAGCAAATGTACGTTTCATAACTCATGTGATAGAGATTGCCTCAAAGCCTACTAGAAAAAAAACCTGAACCGTACGCGCATATATTTCCTTGCAGGAGAGGGCGACATAAACCAGCATAGGGGTGACATAAATGTTTCAGGGTGACATGGTTACTCTTTAGGTAATAAATATTGTACAGTAGAATCTTGTTGTCTCAAAGTTCATGGGTCCACCCCTATTTCTTCGAAATATCCGGAATTTAAGATAACTAATATTTAATTAACTTTTATTTTTCTATCATTTAAATTTGGACTGGTTGTTCAAAGCGAATTTCGACTCATCTGATTTTGACATAACGAGATTCCACTGTATTTTATTTCTTACATGTAGATATTGAATGTCCTAACACACACAGTCACATCCATCCATACATACAACACAAAAACACACACACACACACACACACACACACACACACACACACACACACTTTAATTATTGTTAATACACTGTACAAAATAAACTACTCTTTGTAATCAGAACATTTCTGGTTAGAAATTTGTGATCTAATAAAATTTTATTAGCATACAAAAAGATACTTTAAACCATGTTTTTATATGCAAAACTTCCTCAAATAAGTTTATAATTATAGTTACACAATAGGCCTTACATAAGATATAAATAACCACATGTATCTGATGATATCAGACAAAAAGGAAGTATGAGGAAGTCTGATAAAGTTTGCCATACCATAAATGGAAAAAAACCCAGTGTTATCTGAAACATGAGGCATCTTGCAGATTAAAAGGGATTTTGTTATAACCTTATGTCATAGAAATGTACAGGAAGATCAAGGGACATAAACATGATGAAAGTGATGATAGTGAAACACGAACATGATGATATGATGATCGTGTGAAACTTGAACATGATGATAGTGAGACACAAACATGATGATATGATGATAGTGAAACACGAACATGATGATATGATGATCGTGTGAAACACGAACATGATGATATGATGATCGTGTGAAACACGAACATGATGATATGATGATCGTGTGAAACACGAACATGATGATATGATGATCGTGTGAAACACGAACATGATGATATAATGATCGTGTGAAACTTGAACATGATGATAGTGAAACACGAACATGATGATATGATGATCGTGTGAAACACGAACATGATGATATAATGATCATGTGAAACTTGAACATGATGATAGTGAAACACGAACATGATGATATGATGATAGTGAAACATGAACATGATGATATGATGATCGTGTGAAACTTGAACATGATGATCGTGTGAAACACGAACATGATGATATGATGATCGTGTGAAACTTGAACATGATGATATGATGATAGTGAAACACGAACATGATGATATGATGATCGTGTGAAACACGAACATGATGATCGTGTGAAACACGAACATGATGATATGATGATCATGTGAAACTTGAACATGATGATATGATGATAGTGAAACACGAACATGATGATATGATGATCGTGTGAAACATGAACATGATGATCGTGTGAAACACGAACATGATGATATGATGATCGTGTGAAACACGAACATGATGATATGATGATAGTGAAACACGAACATGATGATATGATGATCATGTGAAACTTGAACATGATGATATGATGATAGTGAAACACGAACATGATGATATGATGATCGTGTGAAACTTGAACATGATGATATGATGATAGTGAAACACGAACATGATGATATGATGATAGTGAAACTTGAACATGATGATATGATGATCGTGTGAAACACGAACATGATGATATGATGATAGTGTGAAACTTGAACATGATGATATGATGGTATCTTTTCTAACCTTTTTAATGAAAATTTGGTCTACTTGTTTTTTTTATCAAAATGACAGCTTGTATATCCATTTAATGAATTGTGTTGAATCTCATATCATGAAATAGACACGATATATTTAAAGATGTACCACTTGTTGTGTCAACACTTATCTATAGTCCTTCGTAGTGAAGATGATGTTTAATGAAATTTTAGATGTCTTTCATACCTCCACGCACCAAGTGCTTGTAGGAAAAATCCAGTACACGTCCTCTTCATTCAAATATTTAAGTGTTATTACTGGTATGTTTAAATACAACAACTTCCATAATGGTATTACAGTCAACTCTTGTTATAACGGCACTTAATATAACAGCATTTTGGTTAACGGCATAAATTTCATGGAAACGAATTTACATCCATGTTAATTTGTTTGTTATAACGGCATATTTGCTTTCCGGCACCAGCAGTGATTTTCAGGAACAAACATGCATTTTACCTCTAAAATTGACTTGTTATAACAGCAAAGCATCAAAAAGGAAAAACTTGCCATAATTTATCAAATCAATGGAATGGAAATAACAATAAAAACAGTTTTATTTGTTGTAGTAATTTAATTTCATTCTTGAAATCATATTGAATTGAGGTTAAACATTTAATACAGGTTTAACAACAAAGGATGTTCATGCAATCTTATTTTGATGCCAAGCCCAGAAATTTGATATAACAGCATGTTTGATATATCGGCAATTTTACTGGATCCCAACCTGGCCGTTATAACAAGAGTTGACTGTAATATGAATGTGCATGATTTTGTTTACTTGTCCCCACTCAGTCGGTAGCGTGCTTGAATCTGGATCTTAAGGTCGTGAGTTCGAGTCCCGCCGGCGACAGGTTGGTTTCCTGTCTTTCGGATGAGACAGTAAAAGCTGGAGGTCCCGTGTCACAGTAGGTGTTGGCACGTTAAAGAAACCTACTGCTCAATGGCCATAAGTGCCGAGCATAGGCCAAAATTTGAAGCCCTTCACCGGCATTTGGTGACGTCTCCATATGAGTGAAATATTCTCGAGTGGGACGTTAAACAACAATAACAAACAAACAAAACTTGTCCCCAATTGGTATGGGGTGGCGATAGGGGTGGGACCACCAAAGGTTTTGTTTGTGTCAGCCCAGTAAAGTGATTGATTAAATTTTGGATTTAAAAGTTTTGTAAAAGTTCACCATTCACTAAATTATGGTTTTGCAAGGTGGGAATAAGGTCTCTCAAAACAGGTGGTGTCCCAAGAATATCATAATGAATAATATTTTTAACAAAGTGATTTTCTATTTGTGGTGATTTATGGTCTCTCAAGAAATTTCAAATGTACTGTGGAACCTGTAATGAGAGACCACTGTCATGAAAGACCACCTGTCTTGAAAGACCACATATTAAAAAACACTTATTTGAAACTCTTTAGGGACTATAAATAAAACCTCTTTTGAAGGACCACCTATCTAGGCAGTTTCTTCTGTAAATGGAAATGTAAGATATATATTTATCATATTTTCCATTGACTATGACAGAGTTTGGGAAGCATTTTAAAAGTGTGATGATTGGAGCCCATGTTTTTCATAAACAATAATTGAGTAAAAGTAATAATTCACCAAAATTAAAATTGATGTAAATTATTCTTAAAGGAATATATTGTGCATTTGAATACACAATTAAGGCTATAGATAAGGAAAATGCTCTGATTTGCCCCCGAACTTTGTGACCGTAAAAAATGTTTGTTTTTCATATGAGCATTTAATGTTTTTGAATATTCTTAATGCAGGCAGACAGCTCTTAACAACCAGGTTTTTACATAGTGTTAATTTACCATTGATGAAGCTGAATTTACAGCTTTTGTTATCGACTGTAAAATTTTTAAACATTCCTGCATTTTTAATTTGTAAAAATCACACGATACAACACAACAACTCAGACATATACCAATATTATCGGTTGTTTGTATTCAAAGAATGGCTGTTCAGCGGAATTGATAAATGGTCCTGTAATTATTTATAATTTATGTCAAATTCAAATAAACTTTATTCTATTAATCTGCTGCCTATAATAACATCAATCTCTAGTTTAGCCACAGTCTGTTAGTCACGTTTGCTTTGTCTTTCTTTATATGAGCAAATTAAAAATGACCAAGCTTCCAAAGAACAAACATGGTCGTTATAAATAAAGAGCATTCTGTTCGCTGTATTTAGTCTGTCTGTAGATCGGAAGTTGGAATGATTTTATTTTCCAATCACATCATATATAGAGTTACATTATTTTTAGAAATGCCAAAAAATAGATGAAAATCTGAACAAAATTTATATTAGTTAGGTTCAAATGAACATCAAGTTGATGTATAATACAGTGAAACTTGTATATAAAGACCCCCTTAGGGACACAATAAAACCAGTCTTTATAGGGAGGTTGTCTTTATATGGAGGTTGATTTGTACACAAATGGTACAATTTGGGACAGCAAAAAACGGTCTTTATGACTAGGTGGTCTTTATACACAGGTGGTCATTAAAGCAGGTTTTACCGTAGTTAATTCTTGTATACAAATGAAGTTTAAAAAATAATGTCATTTGCATTGCTTTTCCCATATGATACAGTAAATCCTGCTTTAGCAACCATCTGTGTATAAAGACCACCTGGTCATAAAGTCATTTTTTGCTGCCCCCAATAGTACCATTTGTGTACAATCAAGTTTTTTGTTATGCTTCAGTGATCTATCTATCAAAACAAGATAAGTTTGAGTTCACACTGCAGAATTTCAGTGAGAAAATGCACAAATGACATTATTTTTGGAACACTCTGCACATAAGACATGGTGTTAACATTATTGCAGCTATTACCTAGGACACCTATCAACATTTTGTTGTTGCTGGGTTGGGTTCGACTAGAGATAAATTGAAACTTAACTTTTCTGGTTCGCAACTAGATCATCAACCGCCTAGAAAGGATTTTCAATAGTGAGTATCGAAGTACAGTAATACCTACTTTAGTGGTCACTTGTCTATAAAGACCACATGGTTATAAAGACTAATGGAGAGAGAGAGAGAGAGAGAGAGAGCAAGCAAAAAATGGCCTTTTTAACCAAGTGGTCTTTATACACAGATGATCCTTAAAGCAGGTTTTACTGTAGTTAATTCTTTCAAGTGGTGTTCCAAAAATAATGTTACTTGCATTGCTTCTCCTATACAGTAAAATCTGCTTTAGTGACCATATGTGTATATAAAGACCACCTGGTCATAAAGATTGTTTTTTGTTGTCCCCCATAGTATCATTTGTGTACAAATCAAGTTTTTTGTTATGCTTCAGTGATCTATCTATCAAAACAAGATAAGTTTGAGTTCACACTGCAGAATTTCAGTGAGAAAATGCACAAATGACATTATTTTTGGAACACTCCTCATACACAGGTGGTTCTTAAGGCAGGTTTTACTGTAGTTTAAAGACCACCTGGTCATAAAGATCATTTTTTGCTGTCCCCAATAGTACCATTTGTGTACAAGTCAAAACTGGTTTTGTTGTGTCCTTAAGAGGGTCTTTATATACAAGTTTCACTGTATCTTAATTATAGGGGAAGCTTATTGGGTAAGAATATGGTACCTCAAAGTTGCCACTTATCAATTTATCCTCAAAACCAAATATCATCACCTTAGATGCCTGATCCTAGTCAAGTGAATTGATAGATAACTGATTGCATAATGTTTTGAAAGTTGTTGTCATTTTGATCTTGTCTTTCATTCTTTCTGTCAGTTTAATTCCGCTTTTCTCATTATTGTTTTTTTTTTCTAAGGGGTTAACCACAAGCTCAGTTTATTCAAAGTCGTGTTTTGGATCTCAAGTCAAATCTGTAATCAAGTCAGTGTGACTGTAGTCTCAAAAGCTATTTTTTTTCTCATTGATAATGTAGAAGTGCGGAGGGTTAGGAAGATCCTGGGTTCGATTCCTGGTCCACTTCAAATTTTAATCTTCTGATGTTAATCCAAAATCCACGGTGGTCACAATCACAGAACAAATTTTAACATTTTTTAAATCTTCTGAACCAGTTGATACCCATCATTGTAGAAATGTTGCTAATGTTATATATGCTGACTCAAGTTTTACTTTCATGTCAGTTGGCTGAAAAATGAGGCCCCAGTGGGGGGGGGGCTTACAGTAGTTTAAGATTGGACCTCATTGGAAATACATACATAAAATCTTCTATTCAAGCAATGCTGATGTTGCTTGTTTTGTCTTCATCTGATATTGTAACTTTCATGTCCATTGGTTCTTCCAAGAGAATACATACAAAAATCAACTCAAAAACCTCTGAATTAATTGACACCAAATATCACTGATACATGCAGTCTGTCTTTAAAGACCACCTCTACCCCTCAGGTACTGCAAAATGGTCTCTCAAGATGAGTAATATTTCAAAATAGGTTTTATTTAAAAGATAATTCATTGACTAGCAATGTCAGAATGTGGTCTTACAAGATACGTGTTCTTGCTGTATTTTGCCTGAAATGAGTTCATATAAATATACAAGTAGATATCATTCCTTTTATGTCGATTGGTCAAAAAACGAGTGCCACTTGTGGAGGACTTTCATGCATTTTTATACTACACTTATAAGAAATATACACACAAAATTCTTAGTTAAAGAAATGAGATCTTAAAGTTTGTTTTAAACACTGTAATAAGATGCATATGATGTTGGAATAACTATTATTAAGGCCTATATACATTTAGTTATGAAGCAATGAACTTTGAATAAGTACTTATACAATTACTCTGAAGTAACACACTTATCTTTTTTAACATACAGTTTCAAACATTGGTACTTCCACATCAAAACACTTAAAGTTGAAAAAAGTTAGAGTGATAGCTAGAATATCACTAGATGTTATAAAGGTTGCTATATGAATTGATAATATGATATTATATATGAGTGCTGGAACCAACGATGTAGATCTAATTACTGTCATATAGTAGCAAATGATAATTTTTCAAGTTTTAAAGTGCTCTTCTGTACAATCTAGCTTGTTTAAAAGTGATACAAGTGAATATAGGCACAATAAGATAATCTGTTTCCATGCTTAACTGAAGTTGAACTAAAATTTCTACCAATCACAAACAATATTACATAACAATGTGACAACTCAAACTGCAGCTAAAATTTCTACCAATCACAAACAATGTTACATAACAATGTAACGCACCTGATCCCAGGTCTAGATTTCCAGAGGTCCATGTTTGTCTAATGTTTACCTTATTTGCATATTGTCTACTAAACATTCGAATGATTAATACAGAAAAAATTGCTTTAGCGACCACCTGTGTATAAAGACCACCTGGTCACAAAGACCATTTTTTGCTGTCCCCAACAAAACCATTTGTGTACAAAGACCGATTTTCTTGTGTCCCTTATGAGGTTGTTCTATATAAGTTCCACTGTATATTACTGTAATATTTTTCCTTTATGACTTTCTAGCCTAGGGGATAACTCATCAACCCCTCAAAAACATTGGACTCTTCTGTAAATCAATGACTTAGGCCTGTCCAAATGTGTCTTTAGGGGTGAATGGGTTAACAAACTACAAGGATTATGATGTCACAATACATTTTATGATATAAGACTTCTATGTATTGATGATGTAGTGCTTAAATAGTTATGTTGGATATGTTGGATTTTATTTGGATATTCAAAAACAAATTATTGAAAAATGGGCCAGAAATAACCAAACATGGATATGTTGAGTGGAAAGGGAAATCTCAATTGTCGCGGTAAGAATCTGAAAGTCTAATCCCTGGAGTCTCTCGGAGTGGACAACCACATTCATATCACTCAGACGGAGGTTTCCTTATCCACTTCACACGTCTATGTAAGATTCTTTTATTCAACTTAAAATAAAGTCACTAGAGCTCTTTTACACCACCCTTTGACTCTTAAAGGGGAATTAGTTTGTGTTTACCAAAAAAAAAATAATTTTGATTTTTTCGACTTTTACTAAATGTACTTGATGTGTAATAACAAAGAAGCGGTATACACAGATATAAAAAACATCTTATATACCTATATATTTTGTGAAAATATGGTCAGGTCCAGTGTGGTATGCATATACAAATAGTAAGGTTGAGTAAATCAGTTGAGATTGATTATATATGTATATGTTGTTCAGGATTAAAAGAACTCGCATATTTCCAGGACAGACACATAATAACTCTATTTCAGCCATATGTATCTTCATTTGGGATGTACATTTAAAAAATGCATGTTTTTTTCAATTATTTGAGAATTTGACATTTTATGATTGAAAATAATTTATAGAATTTAATGAAATTCTTTAAAAGAATGCAAATTTTAAAATAATTCTCAGGTGTGTTATACAATACGTATGTCAATTTTAATAATCTATTAAAATCTAGATTAAAAAATGCCTATCATTTCAGTTAATTAAAACATTTTATGATAGAAAAATAATCTAAAGATTTATTTAATGAAATTCTTTGGAAAAAAAACTATTTTTTAATTCACATAAATATTTTACATACATCATTTACGATAATCTATTGCAGCTGATTTTAGTAGTAGATGAGTGAAAAAAGATAGATTTTGTAATTGTAATGATGAAACTGAGAGGAAATCCTGTAGAGCTTACTCAACTACATCCTATCGTTGGATTTAGGCCTATACATGTACACATTTATAACTAAATTTAGATGATGTTTATATAAAGAAGTTTCCTCATGTTCTGTCTCATTTCACTGTAATGTATATCAACTTTATGTTCCTAGAAATTTAGGTATTTGAATGGTTAATTATTTCTAAATGTCAAATTTCTAGGAGCTGACTTGTAGCACAGGAACCAGAGTATTAATGTACATGTAATAGGTGGATTTAACATCAGATACTTATTTCTTCACGTGTTTCTATCATTCTGTATGCAAATACTGTAGATCTTTTAATGTAAATATTTAAGAAATCATTTATTTCATTTACAAATTTTACTTCCTCGTTATTTTAAATTACAGGTATATCGGAGATAAACTGGTACTAAAATGTTGAAAAAAGAAGAATAGTGCTTCCAAGAATTTCGTGCAGACAGTATTATTCAAAATTAATGTGACATGTTTAATTTTTGTATTTCTTGTGATTTAAATGATGTATAGAAATTAAGAACCTTGTATCTGACTAACACTTAATTTCTCCATTTCACAAGAGGATAGATAAAATTTGAAATGGAGATGGCTTTGTATAAGGCAGTGCTTATTTTTGTGCTTGGTTCATTTTTACCGCTACCTGGAAAATGCACTTACATAGAACCGAGTAGCAGCAGTAATATTGGCATTCGTACTGCCTCTATAGATGCATCATCAGTGCAAGGTGGCCCCAGCGTTTGTGTAGCGGGTAAAACTGATTTACCATCGGCAGTAGATGTTCTTAATTCACAGCCGGAGGACAGTTGTAATGAGTCAAACAGTCTCCTAGATTTACCTTTAGGAGCGAAGAAGAACAATTCTTACATCTACATAGATCAATCCAATGCTAAGACTTGTGTGTTTAATCATACTGTTACGACAAGATCTGCTCCATATACCATTACATTCTGGATTAAAACTACATGTAGTACCTGGTAAGTAATTATTTAAAATTCAGTACACAATCCATGTAGAATCTTCTCAGAAATATCTAAGGATGCAGTTTGTATGATTGAAGTAATAAAACATAATAGTAAAATATAAATATGTAATAAAAGAGGAGAATCTATTCTGTTAATAATAATTTTGGTTATTGGATGCCCCTCGACCCTGTGATAAAATTTTAGCAATAGTTAATCTTGTTAGTTACAAAAGAAGACCTCAAGAATTGTGATGAAAATTCTCTTTTTGTTCACCTGAGCTTTTCAAAACTTTTTATTTTGGATACAGTAGTGTTTTACGCCACACTCAACAATTTTTCAGTTAGACGGTGGTGGCAGGATTTGATGGTGGAGGAGAGAACCTGGGAAGACACATTTAGCTTGTCAGGAGCTTTTTAAGTAAAGTACTGAACAGATTTTATTGAAACTTATACAGTTGTTCATTGTAAAAAGTTGTCGAGACAAGTTGAATTTCAAGGTCGTGGTATGCATATGTAGGGCACCATTACTATTTTTAGAAATATTATGTAACTTCCAATGTTTTGAGTGATTTAATGAATGAATTTTGATAACATTTAATACAGTTGTTCCTTGCAACATTTCAACATCGTTGTTTGTGAGTGTAGGACAATGTTACTTTTTTTTTCAATTATTCATAATTTTATACCCTGTTTAGGTTTCCAAATGCAGACACATTTCATCATGCATCTCCATGTATACTATTACACCTGTATATCATAATCATGTACTAATCTCTGCACAACTAATATTCCCCTTTCACACCCAGACAGTGCATGATTAGTGTTAATTGCTTCCTTCAAGTAAACTGTGCTTTGGGCCATTCTCGGCCACACCCTTTCTGAATTTGTCAAATATTTTGATAACTTATAACATTTGAGGTTCCCATCCTCAAATGATATATTTTCTTGTTCACTGTTTTTAAACAAATGTTTTAGTGCAAAGCAAAAAATGCTTTCAAGCTTTGAGAAGTGGTCTGCAGGTTTAGTAAACATTTCCCCTTTTTTATCAAATGTGTTGGTATTAACATGATTAAGTACATTGTTCTTCCTTTCTTATTCCTTGGTTTTAAATACTTTAAATTCGGTTTAATTCGCGAGAATTTTATGTACACGTAATTTCATGAGAGCTCTTGCTCACGAAAATAAATTATTGTGTAATGAAGTATGATTATGGTATGTTGAAATGGGCATTCGAAATTGTGAAAATATTATCTCGCGAATAAATTAAGAATGGCAAAAATAACATCCTGTGAAAAGTTCTGAATTTACGGTAAATTTATTAATCCTTGTTACTGACTATTTTTTAAGTTTCAAGGAAAGTTTTCATTGTTACTTATTTGTACATATTATAAGTAAACAGCTGACCTCCTTATTTATAAGTTTTAAGTAAATTATTTCTCCATACTTATTGTAGGTTTTAATATAACTGTTCTTTCATTCTTATTTTTAGATTTTATAAGGGCATTAGCTGTGCTTTTATCCAAATTTTTATTGTCTTTTTTACTACTTAGATTGATATACAATAACAAAAATACAGATCTAGATATGCACAGGCATAAGAATTCTTTAATGCCTATATATTTTGTGAAAATTGCTCGAGAAACCCAAGTTTGGCACTTTTTCACTTGCAATTGATAAACACAGCCTTACTATTTGTATATGAATACCACTCTGGACCTGATCTTATTTTCACAAAATATATAGGAATATAAGATTTTTTATGCCTGTGTATAGCTCTTATTTGTTATTACACATCAGGTACAAGTAGTAAAATTAGAAAAATACTGAAATAATTTTGTGGATAAACACATCTAATTTCCTTATTTGTTGGTTTTAAGTTCTTTCTTCCTTTCTCATTTATATGTTTTAGCTAAACTTTTGATATTTTCTTTTTATTTTGCAGTGATATATTTCATTTAGACACAAACAAAGTTCGTCTTAATAATTGGAAATTAGAAGTCTCAGGTGCTACGATTACAGGTAGTGATTTAAAATCTGATAGCTCATGGCAGCACATTGCAATACGGGTAAGTTTATACTTATACTTACTTTGATAAAAAATATCAACAACCCCAAGCAGTTTGCATTTGTTTGTTTCAATGTCCAGTTTTGATGATTTATTTTATATGGAGATGTCACCAGCTATCTTAGGTGAGGTGCCCCCAAGATTTGCCCTGTGCTATGTACTTTTATCAATGTTATGAGGGCTCTTTTATGTGGTCCGTTTATCATTTATGGACCCTAGGTCTTATTTGAACTTGTGACCTTTTTTTATGTTGGGGGCTCTTTTATGTGCCATGTTTACTGTGTTTTGGACCCTAGGTCACATTTGAACTTTTTGACCTTTGCTTCTTATGTTGAGGTTATGTGTGCATCGCTTATAAGCACATGCTTATTGTTTGTGGACCCTATGTCTCATTTGAACTTATGACTTTCACCTCCCTATGTTGAGGGCTCTTTTATATGCCCTGCTTACTGTTTTGTGGACCCTAGTACAGCTCATTTTAACTTCTCACCTCCCTATGTTGAGGGCTCTTTTATATGCCCTGCTTACTGTTTTGTGGACCCTAGTACAGCTTATTTTAACTTCTCACCTCCCTATGTTGAGGGCTCTTTTATATGCCCTGCTTACTGTTTTTTGGACCCTAGTACAGCTCATTTTAACTTCTCACCTCCCTATGTTGAGGGCTCTTTTATATGACCTGCTTACTGTGTTGAGGCCACTATGTTTCATTTGAACTTTTGACTTTCACCTCTTATGTTGAGGGCTCTTTTATATGCCCTCCTGAATATGTTGTGAACCATATGTCTCATTTGAACTTTTGACTTTCACCTCTTATGTTGAGGGCAATTTTATATGCCCTGCTTATTGTTTTGTGGACCCTAATCCAGCTCATTTTAAGTTTTGACTTTCACCTCTTATGTTGAAGGCCTTTTATATGCCCTGCTTACTGTGTTGTGGACCCTACATCTTATTTGAACTTTTGACTTTTACCTCTTTTGTTGAAGGTCCTTTTATATGCCTTGCTTACTGTTTTGTGGCCCCTTTATCTCGTTATTAACTTTTGACTTTCACTTCTTATGTTGAGTGCTTTTTTAAATGCCCTGCTTGCTGTGTTGTGGCCCCTGTGTCTCATTTGAACTTCTGTCTTTCACTTCTTATGTTGAGAGCCTTTAAATATGCCCTGCTTACTGTTTTATGGACCCCATGTCCTATTTGAACTTTTGACTTTCATCTCTTATGTTGAGGGTTCTTTTATCATTATTGACACATATTACAATTTCTTTACATTATTAGTATTTTGTTTTCCATTTTTTGTAGCGAGAAGAAAATGGTGGATCATTGTATATTAATGGCAACCAAATTTCAAATGAAACACTCCTTAATGTTTCAAGCTCAGTTACAGTCATTAGATTTCTTTCAGGTAAGGTCATGTTTTATGTTATGGTATTCAGGTACAAAAAAAATAATAAAACAGGAAAAGGGGGTGGGCACTTATTTGGACCAATATTGGAGTCAAACTGACTTGACTTTTACGAGGCGTCACTCTTATTCAGTTAGGATCAAAACCAATATGGCTGACTGCCGAATAACTGTAATTTTCAATATCAATTTTCTTGATTATAGTGAATACCACAAACTATCTCTTATCAGAACATGAAAGAGAACTTCAGTCTACTTAAATCTTATACGTCACCTCATTTCAGTACTTTCAGTACTTTGATTTTATAAGACACGGTAGTGAATTAATTATTACCGAGGACATCTATCTACATTCTTTTGTTGTTGAGGGCTAGAGATTAACTGTTACTTATGTTTTTCTGGTCCACATCTCCTTGTCAACTGGGTATAGAAAAGATTCTCGATCATGAGTAAAAAAAAAAAAAGTGAATACATCTGAACCAAAGGGAGGGGTGCTAACAGAGACATGGGCGCTTATTGGGTATGATATGGTAATTATGAATTAAATCTTTATACCAAGGTAAGCAGTCTATGATGACTGTTACCCAGGTAAAGGACAAGAATGTGTGGTTTTGATATTTAATGATTCTATGAAATTCTTACATCAATATCATCGAGTCCAAAAATGCAGTCCTTCGAAATAAACATTTGCACGGTATTACAAAGAAATGAGTGTTTCCCCCTAAATTATGAAATGAAGATCTCAACACCTTTGGAACACTGGCGGCTGAGTGATTTGTTAATGGTGAGACAGAATTAGACATGGTTGTCCTTTGTATAATAGAGAAATTCTGATTATACTGTTATTTCTACTTTCAGATATAACAACAGGAAAGTTGGTTTTGGCTGATTTTAGGTATTTCAATTCTTATATAACAGACAGGTAAGTCATGATTGCTATTGGTAAACATAAGATGTATAGAATCATCTATTTACATGCAGTGGCACAATTGCCGTATGGTTCACCTTTTTATTAACCACAGTGGCTCAGTTGTAATGATGTTAACCTGTATATCACCTGCAATGGCTTCACAGACAAATTTTGTTCATGTGAAATTCATGTAAGAATTAATGTGAATTTAAACAAGAATTGAGCTTGCACATGAAATTCACATGAAAAATATTATGTAAATTTCATGTTAAATGTAGATTTTTGTGAATTTCACATGAAATCATTCATCTGATCTGAAGTTATGAAATGCTTTCCAGGGTATTAATGTATAAAAAAGTTTAAGTTTGGGGTTAATTTTTTTCAACTTGGACATCATTAATATTTTTTCACATAAAATTCATGTGAACAAAATTTGGCTCAGTGTAGTTGTTATAATGTTCTCCTGTTCATTAACTACAGTGGCTTAGTTGTCAGTCTGTATCAACTGCAGTGACTCAGTTGTGTTTATCTACATGTGTTATGTAACACGGTTTGAAATAACCACCAGTCTGTTTGCCCATACCAGGTCAAAATTGGCTCTGACAAGTTGATTTCTAAATGTACTTGTTTGCCAGAGAAGTCATTGTGTTAGCATTAAAATTTTCGGTCTAAATGGCTTGCCATGTTTTTACTGTCAGTGTCATACGACCATACGTAATGAATAAGGTCACTGGTGTAAACTAAATGAACTTTGTTTACAACAGTTTAAATTTTATTTTCTTTATTGATTTTATAAATTTCCTTTTTTTTTGGGGGGGGGGGACAAGTGAATTCAGTTGGGGACAACCAAATTTCTCAAATGAGTTGCCCCACCAGACAAGTACATTTTGGAAAGAGAAAAACATGAAAATTTCTACTCGTCAATGGACTTTTCCTTTGGAAAACACTAAACATAAGATGTGAAAATTTTAGCCATTCATAAGACAATGATACCCTGTATCACAGTAGCTTATTTTAGCAAGATAAAAAGTGCATGGAATTTTCTTTTGATTGAAGAATTTCATATACAAAATGAGAGCTCTGTGATTTGTGTGTGCGATTAAATTTTTTATGTGATGTTTTAGGAGACACCCCTTACAGATACCTCTCTGTTGTGACATAAACTCCATAGCATATGTCAAAATTTGTGGATTGCCACCTGTAGTTGGTCATGTTGGTGACATTTTAATATTGGTGATAAAATCTTTAGTGGAGAAGGAAAAAAAAAACCATTGTTATACAAGTATCAGGCTTGATTTGCACTGATTTGATCTAACTCATGTCATGATTTTAAGCAGTATGCTCTAATTACCTCTTATATATTTCTATATAAGCAGGGTTTTCTCGTACACATGTTTCTACATCTCTGACACATAAAGGTTTTTGAGATACACACAATGAATAAAATCGAGTCTCTGAGGACCCACTAAAACTCTGTATAACTGAAATGATTTTGATGATGTGACTGAAAAAGGGTGCCATTTTTCATTACTGGAATATGTCAATTTTCTTTTACTCAATGACACTCACAATTTTTTCCTGGGACTCACAAATCTTTATCTTGAGGATCTAAGGGACTCACAAATCTTTATCTTGAGGGTCTAAGGGACTCACAAATCTTTATCTTGAGGATCTAAGGGACTCACAAATCTTTATCTTGAGGGTCTAAGGGACTCACAAATCTTTATCTTGAGAGTCTAAGGGACTCACAAATATTTATCTTGAGGGTCTAAAGGACTCACAAATCTTTATCTTGAGGGTCTAAGGGACTCACAAATCTTTATCTTGAGGGTCTAAGGGACTCACAAATCTTTATCTTGAGGGTCTAAGTGACTCACAAATCTTTATCTTGAGAGTCTATGGGACTCACAAATCTTTATCTTGAGGGTCTAAGGGACTCACAAATCTTTATCTTGTGGGTCTATGGGACTCACAAATCTTTATCTTGTGGGCCTAAGGGACTCACAAATCTTTATCTTGAGGGTCTAAGGGACTCACAAATCTTTATCTTGAGGGTCTAAGGGACTCACAAATCTTTATCTTGAGGGTCTAATGGACTCACAAATCTTTATCTTGAGGGTCTAAGGGACTCACAAATCTTTATCTTGAGGGTCTAAGGGACTCACAAATCTTTATCTTGAGGTTCTAAGGGACTCACAAATCTTTATCTTGTGGGTCTAAGGGACTCACTAAAATTTAACCCTAGGGAAGACCTTTCATAAGTCATAAAAGTTTACAATGTGTGTATAATCTTTTTCAAATACATAGATTTTATTACAGTTAATCATGTTGTTAAATTTTTTTTTTTTTGTTATAGGCAAATAACAGAACTGTTCAGTGGAATATTTCCAAGTTCTCCCACAATTCTTCAGTCTGATTGCCGTTGTCCCAACTATTATCCCAAGGTGAAAGTGACCGATGATGACCCATCAGGTCTGACATGCGAGTCATATGACAAGAGTGATAGCAGGTCTAGACTAAATTCCCTGTCACATTCACCGTACTTGATCATCGATGGCGATAGTTCGACTACTTGGAAATCTCAAAATGTCACACAGGCCAGCATTCAATTTGTCTTTAGTGCTGTCTACATGGTAGGTCTTGATACAGTGGAACCACTCATAAAGACCACCTCATTTTTAAGACCGTAAATTGTCAGTCTCGAAATTTTTCTGAAATAAATATCAAATACATCTAGGCTCTCACTTAAGAGACCATCTGGTTAATCAGACCACATTGACTCAGTCTGTTAGGTGGTCTAAATACCAAGGTTCCATCGTATTTTGTTCGGTATTGACATTACAAATGCAAAATAGAGTTATCAGACTTAGTTCTTTATTTAAGGGGTGAAAGAGTTTATCATTTTCATGTTAAAATAGTGTTTCGAGGGTATGATGTGAGTGTTTATTGCTTACATTGTAATATAGGTGTTTGAGACTATCCCAAGATACCTGTAAGTGACACAAAATTATCCCATTAAAAATATTAAACACAATTTCAGGAATTAACATCTCTGAATCAGACACTGACTTAAGAGACCACCACACTAATCGGACAACTTTGATTCAGTCGGGTGGTTTTAACAGCAAGGTACCACTGTACTTTGTTCAGTATTGACATTCTAAATGCAAGATCGATCAAGTTTTATTTATTTATTTTATGTGGTCTATATTGTTATCGGTAATATGATGGAGAAACCTGCTCAAAACCATCAATCTTGGATTAATGTAAAGAAAGACAAGCTGAAATATTACAAAGTTTACTTTTTTTTTGTAAGAGCAGATTCAGTACAATTACAAAATATCTGAGGTTTAAACATGGTCGTTATGAAAATGATAACGATAATAGGAATTTTTATATCATTTATGTGATGGAAGAATATTGTCAGTTAGGGTGAGACAAACATCAGAGTGAGACAAACATCAGAGTGAGACAAAAATCCGAGTGAGACAAACATCAGAGCTCAATGCCACAAAACTTCAATATTATTTATATGGTAAAAGACTGTTATCAGTTAGGGTGAGACAAACATCAGAGCCCAATGGCACAAATCTTCAATATCATTTATATGGTAAAAGAATTTTATCAGTGTGTGTAAGACAGAAACATTAGAGCCCAATGGCACAAAACTTCCATATCATTTATATGGTAAAAGACTGTTATCAGTTAGGGTGAGACAAAAGGCAGAGCCTCAATGCCACATAAAGAATATTATCAGTGAGGGTGAGACAAGAACATCCGACACCACAAAACTTGATGTATGAAGTTTGAGATGTCTGAATTCCTTCTCCTTTGGTAAAAATTCTCAATTTAGCCTGCATACTTGTAGTCGGATTTCAGAATTAGATGAGGTTTAGAATATTGTCTCAGATTTAAGAAAATTCTTCAGTTGTCTGACATTGGGCCCTAAGTGTCTATAATGAGGTAAAGTGTGAGCCAGTCAAGTGCTGTACTCATATAATTGCATGTACATTTTTATGTCACCAAGAAGTCATATCAAGGGATATATTATTTTTTTGTTAGTATGTTTGTTTTGCTAATGCTCTGACTTGATTTGATGAGCATTGAGACTACTTAAAGTCTTTGCCACTCGTTATCCATCTGTTAGCAACATTACATCAAATAAATTCCTTTCTTTCCTAAAATTTTAACTAATTTTGATGTGAACAAATGTCTTTAAAAAAAATTTCATCAATTAAAAATCTCCAGTTTTGAGACCTAATCTCCAGCTAAAAAATTAAAAACCTCCAGTTGTGACATAGCAGTTGAACTTTCTTTTATCACATGTATGATTTATCATACTCATCTCGCTTGTTAATTTTTCCAGATTGATAGTATAAATGTAATTATGAACGCATCAACACCAAGTCAAACAACAATCCAACTTCAAGTCAATGGAGTGCTATCAAACATAAAAGTGTTCACAAAAACAAGGTATGACATTAGCTTTGTTGGTCAAGTGTTGGTCAAGCCAAGTCTAATTTAAAAAAAATTTGAAAAATTAAAGGGGCATTAGCTGTGTTAACCAAATGTTTTTTGGATTTTTTGTACTTTTACTACTTATACAATAACAAATATTTCTACATATTTCGTGAAAATAAGGTCAGGTCCAGTTTGGTAGTCATAATACAAAAAGTAAGGTTGAGTTAAAAAATTGCAATTGAAAAAGTGCCAAACCTGGAATTCTCAAACAATTTTCACAACATATATAGGAATATAAAGAAGCATTAGCTATGTGTTTTTTTAATTTTTTTTTTCTTGTTTTACTACTTGGATTGATATACAGTAGCAGTGAAAGATATATACACAGACATAGCAATTCTGAAATTCCTATAAATTTTGTGAAAATTGCATGAGAAGCCCAGTTTTGGCATTTTTTCAGTTACAATTACTCAACTCAACCGTACTATTTGTATATCACACTGGACCTTACCTTATTTTCACAAAAAATATAGGAATATTATATTTTTATGTTTGTGTATAGCTCCTGTTTGTTATTGTACATCAAGTGCAAGTAGTAAGAGTAGTAAAAAATGAAAAATTATTTTTGGTAAACACAGCTAATGCCCCTTGAAGATTTTTTATGCCTGTGTATAGCTCTTTATAGTTATTGTCCATATAAATCTGAGTGGCAAAAAAGGAAAGAAAAGTTTTGAAAAAAACCACAGCTATAGCCCCTTTAATTTTAGGATTATAATCAGATCTCTCTTTTTCATTCATGTCCTCATATCATATTGTAAATATTTTTCTAGTATTTTTCAGTGTAGGAAAAAATTGAATAATTTTTTGTTGGAAAATACAGCTAAATGCCCCTTTAAGAACCTCAACATTTTATACCTCATTGTCGTCTTTGTGGTTGTCAAACTAGCATTTTGTTCAGAATGGTGACAATTAAGTTTAAAGATTTCATTCTTATGTATTTGTTTTTACAGCAGTCTCACCTGGTATTTACGACAGGCAATTTCACCAGGTACTTCTTCAAAAAGAAGTGATGTGGAAAAAATGGTGGCAAACTCCATTGATATTTCTTTTGAAGGACATGAGAATCCAAATTCTAACTTCTTTGAGGTGGCTGAAGTAGAAATCATTGGAAGGTAAAATAGTAATATTTCAAACTGGATTATCAAAATTTGATATTGGATTATATCAGTATAATGTTGCATATAAGTTGTCTTTTGATTATAACCAAAGTTTTTGCTTTTTTGAGACATATGACTTTCACATCCAACAGTAAGCTCTCAGGGAATACAGTCATGGGATCTACTCGTGTTGAAATGTCTTTGCTTTAAGACATATGACATTAGTAATCACACTGAGCACCCAGGGCCAAAAGTCATGTTGTCTGCCTGTGTTGAAATGTCTTTGGTTTAAGACATATGACATTGGTAATCACACTGAGCACCCAGGGCCAAAAGTCGTGTTGTCTGCCTGTGTTGAAATGTCTTTGGTTTAAGGCATATGTCATTGGTAATCAAACTGAGAACCCAGGGCCAAAAGGCGTGTTGTCTGCTTGTGTTGAAATGTTTTTGTTTTAAGACATATGTCATTGGTAATCAAACTGAGAACCCAGGGCCAAAAGCCGTGTTGTCTGCTTGTGTTGAAATGTCTTTGTTTTAAGACATATGACATTGGTAATCACACTGAGCACCCAGGACCAAAAGGCATGTTGTCTGCCTGTGTTGAAATGTCTTTGGTTTAAGACATTTGACATTGGTAATCACACTGAGCACCCAGGGCCAAAAGTCGTGTTGTCTGCTTGTGTTGAAATGTCTTTGGTTTAAGACATATGACATTGGGAATCACACTGAGCACCCAGGGCCAAAAGTCGTGTTGTCTGCCTGTGTTGAAATGTCTTTGGTTTAAGACATATGACATTGGTAATCACACTGAGCACCCAGGGCCAAAAGTCGTGTTGTCTGCCTGTGTTGAAATGTCATTGTTCTGAGACGTATGACTTGAGCATCCTACACTACACTAAACTCTCAGGTAAGAAATTCATGTGATCTACCTGTGTTGAAAAGTTTATGTTATGAAACATCTGACTTTGGCATTAACACTAAGCTCTCTGGTAAGAAAGTCACATGGTCTACCTGTGTTGAAATGTCTCTGTTCTGAGACATGACTTTCACATCCTACACTGAGCTCTCGGGAAAGAAATTCATGTGATCTACCTGTGTTGAAAAGTCTTGATAATAATATTATAATATAACAACACTATCATGAATTAAAGTCATGTGAATTCCTTAATGTATTACCATTATGTTATTTTATTAGATTTGTGTTAATTTTTGTGTTGACAGGTGTTACTGCAATGGAAACTCGAATCAGTGTACTCTACAGGGACGTACATTTGGATGTAAAAATTGTCAGAGTTCTATAGGTGTGTTTTGTCAGGAATGTATGACAGGACGTTACAGGGAGTTAGAACAGTTTAGGTGTACTAGGACATGCAGTTGTAATAGAGATGGAACAAAGAACTCCAGTTTGAATACCTGTGCATTTGTGAGTCAAACTTTCTGACTATTTCTCATCTCAGGTTCATGATAACATCTTTTTCGTGATGTTATCCTCCAAAGTTACTTATGGTGTACAAAACTTCAACTCTACAAACTTGATACAAAGTAGAACCCTTGTTTCATGGTGTTCAGAACTTCTACCAAAGCAGAACCCTTGTGTCATGGTATTCAGAACTTCTACCATACAGACCTGATATAAAGTAGAACCCTTGTGTCATGGTATTCAGAACGTCTACCATACAAACCTGATATAAAGTAAAACTCTTGTTGCATGGTGTTTAGAACTTCAGCCATACAAACCTGATATAAAGTAGAACCCATGACTCATGGTGTTCAGAACTTCAACCATACAAACTTGATATAAAACAGAACCCTTGTTGCATGGTATTCAGAACTTCTACCGTACAAACTTGATATAAAGCAGAACTCTTGTCTCATAATTTTCAGTATAACTATTTCACAAACATCACACACCACAAAATCGTCAGTCTGCGGCTGACATATAAGTATGAAATCTAACAACTCTGAACTCTTGTCAAGGTACGACATGTAATTCACATGTTTCTGATGGGCACCATGTAATTACATAATTTTATTTTGCAGTTATTTCTTAATCATTGTCCATTGTAAATTAGATTTATAAATTCCGATTTTATGTAATTAGTTTCCGAAGTTTCATGTACACCATTGTCATTTTCACATAACAGAATGGTGGTCAGTGTACCTGTAAGAATAACGTGCAGGGCAGAGCTTGTGATGCATGTAAACCTTTTACATACGATCTATTAGCTGGCAATGAGGATGGTTGTATGTCATGTGACTGTGATCAAAATGGAGCCACGAGTTGTGACAGTAGATCTGGCACTTGTTCTTGTAAACCTAACGTAAAGCCAGTAAGTATTGATTTTAAATTTTGTATGACTTTTCCTAACTTTGTTTTTTCATTTTGTTTGTTTATATGGTGTACGTTTTATGTCACAATATGCGACAATTTTTCAATTATTTGATGGCAGCCAGGTTATAATGAAGGAGGAGAGAACCCGGTCACAGTGTACCCAGGAAGAGACCACCGGCCTTCCGCAAATAAACTGGCAAACTTTCTCGCAAAATCAACCTAAGTTCTAGCGAGACTTGAACCTGTGATGACTAGAAGTGAGAGACCTCATGCTTTCAAGCACAATGGTCTAAACCACACTTTCCCTAGCAACCGATTTCTCATTTCTGTCCTTAACACAAGTGCTCTTTCTCCAAAATTCATGAAATGTTATCTTTATTAATTTTTCAATCATAGAATGCTTCTGTTAACTGCAAAATATTATACATTGTATAGTTTTAACATGTACACCCATAAATACACATTTGAATTGATCTGTGTCATTGATTTTCAGTAGACTCCATTATTTTCATGGGTAGATGAGGTAAAAATTGCATCCCCAATTAAGATGCAGGGGTGGGGGGGGGGGGGCTGGAGCAAGGAGCGATATCGTTCATGACTCTTTGAGAGTTCTTCATATGAACTATATATAATCCATGCAGAAAAATGTTGAACTATAAGTTATGAAGGTATTTATTTTTTATGGAGTTGATTTAATTATGCTGAACTCTTGAAGTGATATCCTTAAGGAAGAATATCTTTAGCTCTGGGATCCCTTTAAATGCTCACTTGGACCTAAAATGACTTGGACTGTCTGGGTTCTAGCTATTGGTTGAGTTAAAAAAAAATTGTTATATAACGCTAATTAAGATTAACCGATAAATCTAAATTTCTAGTTGTTTTAAAGGAAGTCAAGACATGTTAACTCTAACGGTTTCGGCGGTAGTCTACTGCTTTTTAGACTGATCTTCTGCCTACCGATTTTATGTCCAAAACTTCCGATTTCTTTACCTTTCTACCAAAGAGCAATAATTTTTTGAATATATCTGATACATGTAATTTTTAGTCTGCCGGGTACACTTAATCCTCGAGTTTATTTCACACCTGTGCATTGTTTTGACTATACCCAGGCCTCCAGTGATATCAGGCTAAATCATACTACTCGTCATGCCTAATTAACGTTAACCGCAATTAATATTATCTCTTGTGAGACCCCAATCATCATCAATGGACAATGATTAATTCCTGATAAGCATTTAATTAGATTTAAAACTTCTTCAAGTGGTGATATATATCAGATGAAGAACAGATTATATGAGGCCGCTAATATCATTTACGATCGCTTCCCATATTATCGAAAAATAATGTTCCACACCCAAATTACACTTAAAAATGCATTTGCAGCTCACAACAATTAATTGCTGCTTATATCATTGATGAATGATAGTAAATCAACAATAAATTTGTGTTGAAAATATTTAATGCAATAGATAAAAGCAACGTACATAAATTTTAATGCACTTGAACATTAAATTGGCAGAATTTTGCTTAGATCAGAAAATGTTTATTGGCGACCAAACTAGCACCTTACATTTTTTTACCTTTTTATATAATTATTGATTAATTTGAAAAATGCATAAAACACAAGAAAAAATCATATATGCACCCCTTACCTGTAATAATAAATAAATGTTAATAACTAAGTAAATAAGATGTAATTTTTTTTTTTTTTTTTAGGATTTTTAGTTTTGGTCAACTAATGAAAATTGAAGTTTACCAGTAATTTGAACAATACATTTTCAGGGCTAACACTGTTTGAACATTATATTTTTGAAGAAATATAGTCGCCCAAACACCGCGAAAAATGCAGTGCGAATGCTACTGCTTTGAAGGTGTGAATCTACCTCTGGTCAACAGAGGTTAACATGTCTGGAAGTCATTTATACACTTTATAATGAAATCATGGAAAATCCATAAAACATATTATATTTAGAATCTAGAATTTCCTTATATGTCAGATGATGTTTTAGTAAGCTCTGTGATAATTTTCATACTTTCCCAATATGTGAGATCAGGCTTTAGTACAACTTTCCCAATATGTGAGATTAGGCTTTAGTACACTGTAGGTTGCTCTATGACATTTTTCACACTTTCCCTACATATGAGATCAGGCATTAGTAGGTTGCTGTGTCAGCATTCACACTTTCCCTATATATGAGATCAGGCTTTATACATTGTAGGTTGCTCTGTGACAGTTTTCACACTTTCCCTATCTTTGAGATCAGGCTTTAGTACATTGTAGGTTGCTCTGTGACAGTTTTCACACTTTCCCTATCTATGAAATTGTGATTTAGTATGCTGTAGGTTGCTCTGTGACAGTTTTTCCACACTTTCCCTACATATGAGATCATGCTTTATACATTGTAGGTTGCTCTGTGACAGTTTTCACACTTTCCCTATCTTTGAGATCAGGCTTTTAGTATGCTGTCAGTTTTTTCTGTGATAGTTTTCACACTTTCCCTATCTATGAAATTGTGATTTAGTATGCTGTAGGTTGCTCTATGACATTTTTCACACTTTCCCTACATATGAGATCAGGCATTAGTATGCTGTAGGTTGCTGTGTCAGCATTCACACTTTCCCTATCTTTGAGATCAGGCTTTAGTACATTGTAGGTTGCTCTGTGACAGTTTTCTCACTTTCCCTATCTATGAGATCAGGCTTTAGTACACTGTAGGATGCTCTCTGACAGTTTTTACACTTTCCCTACATATGAGATCAGGCATTAGTATGCTGTAGGTTGCTGTGTCAGCATTCACACTTTCCCTATATATGAGATCAGGCTTTATACATTGTAGTTTGCTCTGTGACAGTTTTCACACTTTCCCTATCTTTGAGATCAGGCTTTAGTACATTGTAGGTTGCTCTGTGACAGTTTTCACACTTTCCCTATCTTTGAGATCAGGCTTTTAGTATGCTGTAGGTTGCTCTATGACATTTTACACACTTTCCCTACATATGATATCAGGCATTAGTATGTTGTAGGTTGCTGTGTCAGCATTCACACTTTCCCTATATATGAGATCAGGCTTTATACATTGTAGTTTGCTCTGTGACAGTTTTTACACTTTCCCTATCTTTGAGATCAGGCTTTAGTACATTGTAGGTTGCTGTGTCAGTAATCACACTTTCCCTATATATGAGATCAGGCTTTATACATTGTAGGTTGCTCTGTGACAGTTTTCACACTTTCCCTATCTTTGAGATCAGGCTTTATACATTGTAGGTTGCTCTGTGACAGTTTTCACACTTTCCCTATCTATGAGATCAGGCTTTAGTATGCTGTAGGCTGCTCTCTGACAGTTTTTACACTTTCCCTACATATGAGATCAGGCATTAGTATGCTGTAGGTTGCTGTGTCAGCATTCACACTTTCCCTATATATGAGATCAGGCTTTATACATTGTAGGTTGCTCTGTGACAGTTTTCACACTTTTCCTATCTTTGATATCAGGCTTTAGTATATTTAGAATCTAGAATTTCCTTATATGTCAGATGATGTTTTAGTAAGCTCTGTGATAATTTTCATACTTTCCCAATATGTGAGATCAGGCTTTAGTACAACTTTCCTAATATGTGAGATTAGGCTTTAGTACACTGTAGGTTGCTCTATGACATTTTTCACACTTTCCCTATCTTTGAGATCAGGCTTTATACATTGTAGGTTGCTCTGTGACAGTTTTCACACTTTCCCTATCTATGAGATCAGGCTTTAGTATGCTGTAGGCTGCTCTCTGACAGTTTTTACACTTTCCCTACATATGAGATCAGGCATTAGTATGCTGTAGGGTTGCTGTGTTCAGCATTCACACTTTCCCTATATATGAGATCAGGCTTTATACATTGTAGGTTGCTCTGTGACAGTTTTTCACACTTTTCCTATCTTTGAGATCAGGCTTTAGTATATTTAGAATCTAGAATTTCCTTATATGTCAGATGATGTTTTAGTAAGCTCTGTGATAATTTTCATACTTTCCCAATATGTGAGATCAGGCTTTAGTACAACTTTCCCAATATGTGAGATTAGGCTTTAGTACACTGTAGGTTGCTCTATGACATTTTTCACACTTTCCCTACATATGAGATCAGGCATTAGTAGGTTGCTGTGTCAGCATTTCACACTTTCCCTATATATGAGATCAGGCTTTATACATTGTAGGTTGCTCTGTGACAGTTTTCACACTTTCCCTATCTTTGAGATCAGGCTTTAGTACATTGTAGGTTGCTCTGTGACAGTTTTCACACTTTCCCTATCTATGAAATTGTGATTTAGTATGCTGTAGGTTGCTCTGTGACAGTTTTCACACTTTCCCTACATATGAGATCATGCTTTATACATTGTAGGTTGCTCTGTGACAGTTTTCACACTTTCCCTATCTTTGAGATCAGGCTTTTAGTATGCTGTCAGTTTTTTCTGTGATAGTTTTCACACTTTCCCTATCTATGAAATTGTGATTTAGTATGCTGTAGGTTGCTCTATGACATTTTTCACACTTTCCCTACATATGAGATCAGGCATTAGTATGCTGTAGGTTGCTGTGTCAGCATTCACACTTTCCCTATCTTTGAGATCAGGCTTTAGTACATTATAGGATGCTCTCTGACAGTTTTTACACTTTCCCTACATATGAGATCAGGCATTAGTATGCTGTAGGTTGCTGTGTCAGCATTCACACTTTCCCTATATATGAGATCAGGCTTTATACATTGTAGGTTGCTCTGTGACAGTTTTCACACTTTCCCTATCTTTGAGATCAGGCTTTAGTACATTGTAGGTTGCTCTGTGACAGTTTTCAAACTTTCCCTATCTTTGAGATCAGGCTTTTAGTATGCTGTCAGTTTTTTCTGTGATAGTTTTCACACTTTCCCTATCTATGAAATTCTGATTTAGTATGCTGAAGGTTGCTCTGTGACAGTTTTCACACTTTCCCTATCTTTGAGATCAGGCTTTTAGTATGCTGTAGGTTGCTCTATGACATTTTACACACTTTCCCTACATATGAGATCAGGCATTAGTATGTTGTAGGTTGCTGTGTCAGCATTCACACTTTCCCTATATATGAGATCAGGCTTTATACATTGTAGTTTGCTCTGTGACATTTTTCACACTTTCCCTATCTTTGAGATCAGGCTTTAGTACATTGTAGGTTGCTCTGTGATAGTTTTCACACTTTCCCTATCTATGAGATCAGGCTTTAGTATGCTGTAGGTTGCTCTCTGACAGTTTTTACACTTTCTCTACATATAAGATCTGGCATTAGTATGCTGTAAGTTGCTGTGTCAGTAATCACACTTTCCCTATATATGAGATCAGGCTTTATACATTGTAGGTTGCTCTGTGACAGTTTTCACAATTTCCCTATCTTTGAGATCAGGCTTTATACATTGTAGGTTGCTCTGTGACAGTTTTCACACTTTCCCTATCTATGAGATCAGGCTTTAGTACGCTGTAGGCTGCTCTCTGACAGTTTTTACACTTTCCCTACATATGAGATCAGGAATTAGTATGCTGTAGGTTGCTGTGTCAGCATTCACACTTTCCATATATATGAGATCAGGCTTTATAAATTGTAGGTTGCTCTGTGACAGTTTTCACACTTTTCCTATCTTTGAGATCAGGCTTTAGTACATTGTAGGTTGCTCTGTGACAGTTTTCAGACTTTCCCTACATATGAGATCAGGCTTTAGTATGCTGTAGGCTGCTCTCTGACAGTTTTTAGACTTTCCCTACATATGACATCAGGAATTAGTATGTTGTAGGTTGCTGTGTCAGTAATCACACTTTCCCTATATATGAGATCAGACTTTAGTACATTGTAGGTTGCTCTGTGACAGTTTTCACACTTTTCCTATCTTTGAGTCCAGACTGTAGTATGCTTTAGGTTGCTCTGTGTAAGTTTTCACACTTTCCCTATCTATGAGATCATGCTTTAGTATGCTGTAGGCTGCTCTGTGTAAGTTTTCACATTTTCCCTATATATGAGATCAGGCTTTTAGTATGCTTTAGGATGCTCTGTGACAGTTTTCACATTTTCCCTATCTATGGGATCAGGCTTTAGTATGCTGTAGGTTGCTCTGTGACAGTTTTCACATTTTCCCTATCTATGGGATCATGCTTTAGTATGCTGTAGGCTGCTCTGTGTAAGTTTTCACATTTTCCCTATATATGAGATCAGGCTTTTAGTATGCTTTAGGCTGCTCTGTGACAGTTTTCACAGTTTCCCTATTTATGAGATCAGGCTTTAGTATGCTGTAGGTTGCTCTGTGACAGTTTTCACATTTTCCCTATCTATGGGAATCAGGCTTTAGTATGCTGTAGGTTGCTCTGTGACAGTTTTGACACTTTCCCTATCTATGAGATCAGGCTTTAATATGCTGTAGGCTGCTCTCTGACAGTTTTCAGACTTTCCCTACATATGAGATCAGGCTTTAGTATGCTGTAGGCTGCTCTGTGACAGTTTTCAGACTTTCCCTACATATGAGATCAGGCTTTAATATGCTGTAGGCTGCTCTGTGACAGTTTTCAGACTTTCCCTACATATGAGATTAGGCTTTAATATGCTGTAGGCTGCTCTGTGACAGTTTTCACACTTTCCCTATATATGAGATCAGGCTTTAGTATGCTGTAGGTTGCTCTGTGACAGTTTTCACACTTTCCCTATCTATGAGATTGTGCTTTAGTACAATGTTTATACTGTCTCATTATCATATTTAAAATAATGACAAACAGTTAGTTTTACCAAATATTATCCGATTTATTCTCCATAGATTCAAATGTTGACATGGCATGGTGACATGGGAAATTGAATGAAATATGGAAATGTGATGTACAAGCATGTGTGCACATTTATAGACCTGAAAACAAATAATACACTCGTTAACCTGATGAAATATATTTGCATAGATATATGTACATTCATTAATTCCCTCCATTTTAACTACTATCAGCATTTAAATACATGTAGATTATAAATGTGTAGAAACAAATATTACTGTATGCGATGAACTAAATTACCTGCGCACAGTTGATAAACAAGTGGTCGTGAGATAGAAATAAAAAACCAGCTAAATTTGCAAAAATATAAAGTTTAGAAAGGAAATTAAGTTTTGACAAACTGTGTCATGTAAAAAACAATTTGCACTAGAAATAAACAAACATATGTCATCGTGCTCTGTAATTATTGAAATAGACCTCTAAGAGGTTAAGCCAGAGATTCTTGTCAGCTTGCTGCATGGATTCAACAAGTTGGTCAATTTAGAGACCGGAACCAAAAACAGTTATGCATGACAAAACCAATGTGGAACAAATTCGGGAAGGAACAAATTTGGAAATGATACATAACAATGATAGTTGCTCTTTGACAGATTTCACACTCAGTCTTTCCAGCCAGTATGTGAGATCAGACTTTTTAGTATAATGTAATTTGTTCTGTGTTTTCACATTTACATCCATTCAAATTGTGTAGAAGTCCCATATATCCATGATATACTGATTAAACTTAAGACCTTGTATAATTATTTTGAAAAAAAAGCCTTTAAACTTGCAAACAGTATAGAAGTCTGTAAAGTGCACACTCACAGGAAGTCAAACATTGCTGAATAGTCAGTGTTAAGTGTAATTGTTGATTGTTCTAGGCTATCGTATTTTGTCATAATGATTATCGTTTTGCACTTAGATGACCTGTGTTATCCTTTGTCATCTATCGCAGTGATTATGTGTCATTGGTCAAATTTTAATACAAGTTTGTACAAAGGATCTATAGGATTAATTCATCTTATAACTGGGGGAGCAGAGGTTATGTAAATAAAGCAGGGATTATGGCAGATGATTAAGCAATATCTGCTCTGTTTTTCTTGATGATTTTTTTAGCTCGCCAGTTCGAAGAACAGAAGAGCTTAATTGCTTCACTGCTTTGGTGTCAGCGTTGTCGTTTTTCTGTGTTAAGCTTTTTGTTTCAGTCCATTGTGGGCAAAGTACTGCAGCTACAGCCATGAAACTTAACATGTTCATTGTCTAGGGTCATTACTCAACTATGCATAGTAAATAGTAATAATAGTGCATAATAAATATAATTATGTTGCTGTGGCCTAATTTTGACCATAGCTTCCAGCCAAATTTCCAGCTTCCTGGACTTAGTCATTTACTATATGAATAGTGCTGTGTTAAGATTTTTGTTTCAGCCCAGTCTGGGCAAAGTATTGCAGCTACAGCCATGTATAAGGTCTTGGAGTATGCATTTCACCATGAAGATCAGCTTTGCTGCACAAGTTACATTGTCTCAAAATGAATGTCTTGCAACAAGCATAAAACAGCCTTTGTAGCCAACTGTTTTTCTCTCCATCTCTCATACACTGCATACTATAAACACAGTGGTTCTTTTGATAGGTCATATAAATTGTTTTATCTTTATTTATTTTAAAATGAATTTCTCAGAAGTTTTCATTCTCTTCATTTTTTTTTATCTTTACACTTTTGTGTACAATAGTTTTGTTGTTTGTTTTTCACCAGGGAAAATGTGATCAGTGCATCGATAAATACTATGGTCGACACATGGCAAATGGTTGTGTTCCGTGTAATTGTGATTTAAAGGGAGTGCAGTCATATGTGTCCTGTCATGAGACCATTGGTAATTGTTCCTGTAAACCTAAAGTCACAGGTAAGTATTGAACTTGTAAATCTGAAGTCACAGGTAAGTATTGAACTTGTAAATCTGAAGTCACAGGTAAGTATTGAACTTGTAAATCTGAAGTCACAGGTAAGTATTGAACTTGTAAACCCAAAGTCACAGGTAAGTATTGAACTTGTAAATCTGAAGTCACAGGTAAGTATTGAACTTGTAAATCTGAAGTCACAGGCAAGTATTGAACTTGTAAATCTGAAGTCACAGGTAAGTATTGAACTTGTAAATCTGAAGTCACAGGTAAGTATTGAACTTGTAAATCTGAAGTCACAGGTAAGTATTGAACTTGTAAATCTGAAGTCACAGGTAAGTATTGAACTTGTAAATCTGAGGTCAAGGGTAAGTATTGAACTTGTAAACCCAAAGTCACAGGTAAGTATTGAACTTGTAAATCTGAAGTCACAGGTAAGTATTGAACTTGTAAATCTGAAGTCACAGGTAAGTATTGAACTTGTAAATCTGAAGTCACAGGTAAGTATTGAACTTGTAAATCTGAAGTCACAGGTAAGTATTGAACTTGTAAATCTGAAGTCACAGGTAAGTATTGAACTTGTAAACCCAAAGTCACAGGCAAGTATTGAACTTGTAAACCCAAAGTCACAGGCAAGTATTGAACTTGTAAACCCAAAGTCACAGGCAAGTATTGAACTTGTAAACCCAAAGTCACAGGCAAGTATTGATTGAACTTGTAAATCTGAAGTCACAGGTAAGTATTGAACTTGTAAACCCAAAGTCATGGGTAAATATTGAACATGTAAACCCAAAGTCACAGGTACAATGTACATGTAAGTACTAAACCCAAAGTCACAAGTAGGTAATGCACTTGTGAACCAAAAGTCACATGTAAGTGCTGCACTTATAAACCGAAAGTCACAGGTAAGTACTGTACTTATAAACTGAAAGTCACATGTAAGTGCTGCACTTATAAACCGAAAGTCACAGGTAAGTACTGTACTTATAAACTGAAAGTCACAGGTAAGTACTGCACTTATAAACTGAAAGTCACAGGTAAGTACTGCACTTATAAACTGAAAGTCACAGGTAAGTACTGCACTTATAAACTGAAAGTCATAGGTATATAATTATGATTTGTACAGAACATCATTAGGTAAATCAAAAGTTACAGGTTAATGTTTCACATGTAAACCCAAAATCATGAGTTATATTTCATGTAATGTGAATAAAAAATACAGGTTAATATTTCACAAGTAAATTCAAAGTCACAAGTTAAGATATTTCACATGTAAATCAAAAGTCACAGGTTTTAAAATATTTCACATGTAAATCCAAAGTTAGAAGTTAATATATGCACCTGCAAACCAAAATTGACAGGTAAATATAGTATCTGTTAACCAAAATTTACAGGTAACTGTAGCATCTGTTAACCAAATTGACAGATGATATAGCATCTGCAAACCATAATTGGCATTTTAATATAGTATTTGTAAACCAAAATTGACAGGTAAATATAGCATTTGGAAACCAAAATTGACAGGTAAATATAGTATCTGTTAACCAAAGTTTACAGGTAACTATAGCATCTGTTAACCAAATTGACAGGTGATATAGCATCTGCAAACCAAAATTGGCATTTTAATATAGTATTTGTAAACCAAAATTGACAGGTAAATATAGCATTTGAAAACCAAAATTGATGGGTAAATATAGGATTTGAAAACCAAAACTGACAGGTAAAAATATAGCATTTGTGAACTAAAATTGACAGGTAAAAATATAGCATTTGTAAACTAAAATTGACTGGTAAATATAGCATATGTACACCAAAATTGACAGGCAAATATAGCATTTGAAAATCAAATTTGACAGGTGAACATAGCATTTGTAAACCAAAATTGACAGGTAAATATAGTATCTGTTAACCAAAGTTTACAGGTAACTATAGCATCTGTTAACCAAATTGACAGGTGATATAGCATCTGCAAACCAAAATTGGCATTTTGATATAGTATTTGTAAACCAAAATTGACAGGTAAATATAGCATTTGAAAACTAAAATTGATGGGTAAATATAGGATTTGAAAACCAAAACTGACAGGTAAAAATATAGCATTTGTGAACTAAAATTGACAGGTAAAAATATAGCATTTGTAAACTAAAATTGACTGGTAAATATAGCATATGTACACCAAAATTGACAGGCAAATATAGCATTTGAAAACCAAATTTGACAGGTGAATATAGCATTTGTTAACTAAAACCTACAGGTAAATATAGCATTTGTAAATGAAAATTGACATATAAACTGTTTTATTGAAGTTCTATGTCACATCCATCAATTTACTATTATATGGATGTGGATAGTTTTTAATTGTAGAGGAAAAAACATGGATACATTTTCTACATAATTAGTTAGACTCCTGTGAAACCTATACCCATTTTAAGATGAGGAATATTGTGACTTACATTATCGTAATGTTCTAACTTTTTGACCTCCGATGTCAAAGCTACACATACTACACATGACAAACATAATTAAAAAAGGTTAAGTTTGCTGTATATTATTTGAGACAGAAGCTGAGAAAAACGTTCACACGACATATCTATTGAAATGCAAGAAAACAAGGACTTCCGTCTGACATATTATATTCTATTTTGTGGAATTTTTGCACTGGCTACTAAAAGCAAAAAATCACAATTTCCTCCCAAAATGTCCTAAGGACCATTTTCTCATCCTCTAGCTCCATTTTGTTGTTGATAAATGCATTTGACATGTAGCTGTTTTATGAGTGTTTTTATTTTATATTAAGGACACCAATGTGATAGATGTATGGATGGATTTTTCAATTTATCTGCATTGACTTCCTCTGGGTGTTCTGCTTGTGGATGTAACAACATCGGAAGTACCAGCAAAATATGTGACCAAACAACAGGACAATGTAACTGTTACACAGCTAGGAATGCTAGCTTAAAATGTGTATGTATAGACTTAATTTAGTATTTTTGTATCTTGTAGATACAAACCCTATACAGTGATTTTGCAGGTGCTCTATCACAAGTTGTCATGTTTAGGGTAACAGTTTTATTTTTATATTAAGTTTTTACGTGATTGACTTTGAATATTTCAAAGAATAGTTAAAGGCTGTTAATAGCCAGCTGTTATTATGTGACAATTTTTGTGTGTTGATATAAAGAATTCACACTTAGCATCTTAAATATTTATGCAGCAGTATTTATTTTCAACAAAATTAAGATGGCTTCTGATATCAGCCCTGATTCTAATGGATGTCTAGTTAAGAGTATTTGTTGAGGCTTACCATCTCTAACTGTTCATACATGCTATACATGTTTTCTGATTCCTAGCACAATGATGCTATGTTTTACATGCTCAACTGTTTGTTGGCATGAGATGAGTGTATCATGTATAATCTGAGTAGTTTAAAGATAATGCAATTGATAGTGTCTTTTTAGTAGAAAAAAAAAAAATTTTGTGGACAGAAAAATTATGAATAAAATTTTCTTGAATTGTTGAGAGATAATTTTTCACCTCTATATTTATATCGGGGAAGCAAGAATGATTTACTCCTTTTTATTATTATCAGTGTATATAGATTCCATGGTAACTGATTTCGCATTTTAGGATCCTGTTTTCAATGGCGAGATTGTACCAACATTTGGTCCGGCCTCTGGAAACACTACAGTACGACTCAAAGGCAGTTTGTTTGGAACTAATCAATCGAGAGTATTGGTCATAATTGACAAAAGAAATTACAAACTAACTCGTTTGTAAGTTATCAATATCATCTTTTCATTTGTTTGTTTCATGTCTTAATCAAATGAAGTAAGCAGGAATTCATAGATTATCACATCAAATGGCCCAAAAGACTTTTTCACGATAATTGCAGTCCTACTAGTTCCACCTGCGCACAAAAACTTTCGGATGGCATCATGAACATCGTAGCCAAAGAAGGAAAATTCATACATAGTGTACATGTATGATTTGTCTTTCACTGGTTAGGATTTGTCTTTGGTATGAAATGTTTTGGACACGAAAACTCCCTGATGTTGTCTGGAACTGTTTGTGTGTAGCTGAAATTAGTAGGACTACAGTTATCATGAAAAGATCAATTAGAAATATTCATGATTAGTCCTGTTTCAACTTACTCTCTATTTGTAATGGTTTTTACATTTTGATCTCTTAAAGCTGTATGTATTATCATTTTTCAATTATTTGGTAATGTATTTGGGTGTTTGGAAGCAAAGCAGTCAGAATATCATTGCTTTACCTGAGTGAAGTCACAGGAAATTATTACTCTTACTATACATAGACAAGCAGCCTCAGGTAAGTTTTCTCCCAACATCCCTGATACTTTGGGATTATAATTGGACTGTTCTGTGGGCACCCATGAAAATAACTATATACTGAAATGGGATCCAAAGATATTAGGTTATGAAAAGCATAAGAACAAAAAGTATGTACCATTTGACCTACTGTATTTCATCAAGTAATCAAACTGCTTGCAAAGGTCAAATACTAGAGTGTTGCCATCACCACCAGAAGATCCTAGGTTTGATTTTGGAACCAGGTCATACCAAAGTTTTTAAACATTGTAATGACTGTTCCATCGCCAAGAGCTCACCATAAGGTGTGAAAGTAACAGGTTTTTTTGGATGAGTCTTAAAACCAAGGTCTCATGTCGAGGAAGGCATGGCACATAAAAGAACCCTCACTGCATTGGTGTTAGTCAATAGCACGGGCCAAAATATGTAGCACTTCACCTAAAGCTGGTGACATCTCCTTATAAATGAAAGCCTTTTGGTGGGGTGCAAAACAACAATCAATCAAATGAACAAAAAATCAATCTCAGTGGAACCTGGCCTGAAGACCACCTCACTAAGGAAACCACCTCACTTAGGAGACCACTTCACTAAGGGAACCACCTCACTTAGGAGACCACCTCACTAAGGGAACCACCTCACTTAGGAGACCTAAGACCATAAACATTTAATCTCTTGAAAATTTCCTGATAAATATTCTATTAGAGCATACCCTCACTAAAGAGATCACCTCACTAATCAGACCAGTCATTTAGATGATCTTAATACCGAGGTTCCACTGTAATAAAAACATGAACTTCCTCACCCCTGGTAAGACATGGTCCTTTTAACTATTTATCATTGGACTGTGGGCTGGAGGTATTCGACATTTATTTCACTATTTTGACTATATCATCCTTTGTATAACTTTTGGGTTTGAGTGATTAGGAACATTATAATTTTTCATCATTCGCATATAAATTTTTGCATCACATTTATGATTTTCCTGTGAAAATTGAATAAATACGTTGAATACGTTACTAGAAATTTGAGTGCGTTCTCAAACAATTTTTCAATATTTTGGAAGTTTCCTTCAAATGAGCAATAAATTTTATCATTATTTACAATTGTATGCTGTCAATATACAAACTTGTCCAGTTACAGAATAAATTGTGTGTTTTTTTTACCTTACAATCATGAAAAGTTGTAAATTTTGTGACTTTGGGCCCAGGGGTTCCATAGATAGGATATGATCTTTATTATTATTGTGTAAATAACGCACATACATATACTCGATTTCCTTTGATTTTACAGAAGTGACACAGAACTGATGTTTCTGACTCCCGCTTCATCTGTGAAGACTATTACTATTAACATCAGATGGAGTAGTGTTCGATATGATGTAACATCAGGCGGAGATTTTTTAAAGACTTTCCAGTTCATGTATAAACCTGACCCCAAAGTAATTTCTGTACCAGCTGTGTCAGCTTTTAAGAGGTAATATAAAAATGTTTTTGTTTTTGTTTTTTAATTAGAATCTATTGAATAGTGTTATTTCAACCATAAATTACTCAATCCTTCTTTTTTTAGCCCACATTTATTGGATCAAATTTAACATTAATATGTAGAAATGTTTTTGTTTTTGTTTTTTAACTTAAATTTTGAATAGTGTTTTATAACACTCAACATTATTCTTAGCCCACCATGGTGGGCCATTCAAATTGCCCTGGGTCTGTGGTCCATCTGTCGTCTGTCCATCCTGAACAATTCTTGTTACCACTATTTCTCAGAAAGTATTGAAGTGATCTCCTTGAACTTTGACATCAAGTTTCCCTTTGAGGTCTAGTTGTGCATATCACATTTTCAGAGAGATCAGAATCCAATATGGCTGACAAGGGACCATCTTGGATTTTGACCAAAGGAAGTTTGTTACCGCTACTTCTCAGAAAGAACTGAAGGAATCTCATTGAAATTTGACATAAAGTTCCCCTTGAGGTATCGTCGTGCAGATTACATTTTCAGAGAGATCAGAATCCAACATAGCCAACAGGTGGCCATCTTGGATTTTGACCAAAGAAAGTTTGTTATCGCTATTTCTCAGACAGGATTGATCTGATCTCGTTGAAATTTGACATCAAGGTTCCCCTTAAGATCTAGTTGTGCATATTGCATTTTCAGAGAGATCGGAATCCAATATGGCCGACAGGTTGCCATCTTAGATTTTGACCATAGGAAGTTTTTTATTGCTATTTCTCAGAAAGGACTGAAGGGATCTCCTTGAAATTTGACATGGAGGTTCCCTGTGAGGTCTAGTTGTGTATGTGACATTTTCTCAGTAAGTACTAAAAGGATCTTGTTTGAATTTGACATGAATTTCCCCTTTGAGGTCTAGTTGGGCATATTACATTTTCAGAGAGATCAGAATCTAACATGGCTGAAAGGCTGTCATTTTTTGACCAAAGGAAGTTTGGTACCATTTATATTTCTCAAAAAGTACTGTAGGGATCTCATTGAAATTTGACATGGGGGTTGTCTTTGAAATTTGAGGTCTAGTTGTGCATATTACATTTTCAGAAGGAACAGAATCCAACAATGCTGGCAGACGGCCATGTTGAATTCCATTCTCTTTGAAAATTTAATATGTTCAGTTGAAGTTCAGTTTGCCTATAGTCTTGTGAAAAAAGTATTTCAGAGAAATATTAATTTAAATTAAAATTCAATGTTGAGACAAGAAATATGAGAAAAGAAGAGAAAAAAACAGTCTGTCATAGATCAGACATAGAACATTCCATGGTGGTCACCAAGATCCCTCTGGGGATCTCTTGTTCAGTTATATTTTGAATTTTCAACAGTGGAGAAGAGAACTTGGTTACCAGGTACCCAGGAAGACACCATCAGCCTTCTGCTAGTTAACTAGCAAAGTTTCTCACAGAAATCAGCTTAGGTTCCAATGGGCCTCAAACTTGTGCTGACCCAGAAGTAAGGCACATAATGCTCAAACAACTTGACCACGGAGGCCCCCTTTTTTGTTTTATCAAAATTGTTAAAAGCAATGTCAACTTGATCTCACAATAATAATTTTTTATATGAAATAATCAACCATGCAAATTTCTGAAATACTGTGTAAAGGCAGAAATGTAAAGTCCTTACCTTATTATGTTATTCAATTACATTGTATGTGTGTCATGTTGTCAGATTGTAAGCCTAATCAAATATGTTTTAAACAATATCTGATGACTACCTTAAAGAAGCCTATGTTTCTCTTGCAGTGGGGGTTGTTCTCTTGTTGTTGAAGGTGCGGCATTATCCAGTGTCTATCAGCCTCGTCTAATCATCTACAACTCAGCTGGTCAAGAAATAAACAGAACAGTAAGGACTAGTTTATATGCTTATTTACACAGTGCTCCTAATGCTCTCCCCCTTCACCACCACCACCACCACCTCCACCCCACTATGTTGCCAGTCCTGCATTTCACCATCAAAATATAGTCCCGATTTCCTTATATATAATCTCCAATTTTGTATTGCCAATGCTGCATATTGCTAGTAAAATATTGACTGTCCCAATTTCCTTACATCATAATCCCCCATTTTGTATAGCCAACCCTGCATATCTCCATTAAAATATACTGTCCAGATTTCCTTACATTATTATCCCCTGTTGTATTTATGTCAAACTGGGATAATTGCCATCCTTCAAGTCATTCAGTGACTAAATGATCCATTCAAAGTGTAATTACCAACTATAATAATAATTACCCCCATTAAGTGTATAGCCAACCCTGCATAGTCTCCAACTATAATAAGTGTAATTAAAATATAACTGTACCACCAGTAATTTCCAACTGTGATTGTGACCAACTATAGTAATGCCAACTATACTAAGTGTAATTACCATCCTATTCAAGTGTACCATTATTCAGTGAATTACCAAATGATCAGTGTAATTACCAATTATAGTAAGTGTAATTACCAATTATAATAAGTGTAATTACCAACTAAAATAAGTGTAATTACCAACTAAAATAAGTGTAATTACCACCTATAATAAATGTAATTACCAACTACAATAAGTGTAATTACCAACTATAGTAAGTGTAATTACCAACTATAGTAAGTGTAATTACAACTATAAACTATAATAAAATGCGTAATTACCAACAACCAACTATAAAATGTGGTATTACCAACTATAAAATTACCAACTATAAAATGTGGTATTACCAACTATAAAATGTGGTATTACCAACTATAATATAATTACCAACTATAGTGTAATTACCAACTATAATAAGTGTAATTACCAACTATAATATGTGTAATTACCAACTATAAAATGTGTAATTACCAACTATAAAATGTGGTATTACCAACTATAAAATGTGGTATTACCAACTATAAAATGTGGTATTACCAACTATAAAATGTGGTATTACCAACTATAAAATGTGGTATTTATAAGGTGTAATTACCAACTATAATGTATTTTATTTGTATTACCAACTATAATATAATTAACTTACCTTGGTATCACTATAAAATGTGGATTACCAACTATTTGTGTAATTACCAACTATAAAATGTGGTATTACCAACTATATGTGTAATTACCAACTTAAAATGTGGTAAACAAACTATAAAATTTACCAACTATGTATGTGACAAAAACTATCATGAGATTACCAACTATAAAATGTGGTATTACCAACTATAATAAGTGTAATTACCAACTATAAAATGTGATATTACCAACTATAATAAGTGTAATTACCAGCTATAATAAATGTAATTACCAACTATAAGAAGTGTAATGTACAATGTTACCAACTATTAAGGTAATGCTGGATAATACTTATCTTTATCAGTTAAAGGGATCTTGAAATCTGCCATTATAGCTTACCGGTAAACAAACTAATTTTGATGTGTCACATTTACAGTATATTTAAGTACATGGGATTTATCATTTAAATGATGTCTGTTCATTAGGTTGCTATATCACCCATGCTGTACACCAAATTGAGTCACATTTACTTCAGGGTATAAAATTTGGTTTCCCCGCAGGGTAATGTCAGGAGATGCATTCTGCATTTTGTAAGCAGACGGTTGGAAATCCTATTATGACAAAGATTCGTTAACTGTGGTTATATATGTCTCAGCTGTGGTTATAAATTTATTTGCTGACTGTTTAAACATACTTCAGCACCCATTGGACATCGTATTGACTGTCATCTTTATTTAATTAGCATATAAAACACCCATTCCTTGCCTCATTTTAAGTCACATTGACTTTATGCTAGAATATGGTTTCCCACGAAGTTAGACCTACACTACAGCATTCACGAACAGTGTTGACTAAAATTGATAGGCCTAGTGATTATTTTAAGGTCCACACTTATTCAAAAGGTGGAATTTAAATCAAAAGATCAAAAAGAATCAAAAGGGAAAACTGCACCCAGCTGAGTAAAAAATTTCACTTGGCTAAGAAATGACTAAGTTTGTTTCAAGAAACGCAAGTTGAGAAAAATTTTAGCTGAGTTTAAATTTTATTTTTTTTAAGTATTTTTTTTTAGAAATCCAGGCCTGGTCTTTACTTTTAAATGTTCATACAGGCACAACATTGATTAAGTGTCCCCCAGGTGGTGATTCACTGTGATCCAGGGTAGGGACACAATGAATCATAATTTGTTGACTTTTTGGAACCCATATCAGATATATTATAAATAGAGTTACAAAGAATTGATTTTCATATTTAATTAAATACATATACATGTAGATGTTGTTGTCATATTCATGATAGAAGCTGAAAATTTTGCCTTTCACTGATCAGATACTGTAATATAGTGTTATAAATGGGTGTCTTCAAACGAACCTGTATCATACGGCTGTACGAGGACATAATACAGGAGCGTTATGATAACACCCATTTCATGACACCTTTATTAATCATTATGACTTTAAATAAACAACAAAATATTTAAATTTATGTGAAGACAGTATAAACAAAATAACGTTTCATGATATTATGCTGCTTCTTAGTTAGACTAGTGCTCAGATATGTCCGATTCAATGAAGTGTGTAAAACGTTGATTTTGTACATTATGTATATGATAGATCTAGCAGAAAATTGTACATTATGTATATGATAGATCTAGCAGAAAATTGTACATTATGTATATGATAGATCTAGCAGAAAATTGTACATTATGTATATGATAGATCTAGCAGAAAATTGTACATTATGTATATGATAGATCCAGCAGAAAAGCTTTATAAGCCCTAGGTCTAACCAGAGGACAGTCGTACAGACATAAAATTTACTGTCTTCGCTATCGTCCCATATGGAGTTCACTGACGGTGTATTTCAAATGATATAAAGTCAAACAAAGACTGTGTGAGTTATAGTGTCATGAGTCAATATGCCCATCACATCTTCCCTTCTTGTATATGTCTGGGACTTTTAATCTTTTGTTTGTTTTCCTCTGCTAAATATAGAAAGTTCATTCAGTTAAATATAGAAAGTCTGCTTCGGAATATTCAGTTTTCAGGAAATTGAGAGGTCATTTTAGTTTACTCTAGATTTATCCCTTACTATTTCCGAAGTTGGGTCATTTTCTCAATGCCTTTATTCATGATTCAAAACTGGAAGGGAAGGGAAAGAAAATTCTGTTAGACGAGATAAAATTTTTGTATTAACCGTTTTTTCTGTATTAGTCTTGTATTAATGACCAGTTCTCAGACACACGGAATCACATTAAATGGACAATGTCCAGTGTATTTTAAGTCATTGGTTAATAAAGATGGATATATCTGCATGTTGTAAATTGTGTGATTTTTTTATACAAGCCATACGTGTGGGGGTATTTTATGCGATGATACACCTTACTCTGACCAGCCCTATATTAAACAATCATTCTTGGGCTAAAGTGATTGGAAATTTCGACAAATTTGCTAAGTTAACACTGATTTCAAATGGCTAGAAAATTTACTGTATATATAAAATATTTGTAAAAATATGTGTTCTAAGTAAATAAAACGATATCACATTTAAAATGGTAGTCCCCACCTTCCCTAACACACTATCAACAAAACAAAATGAAATTCACATACTGTATTCGCCCCATTAAATGCCAAGGTCCCTATAAGCACCCCTCCCTTTTTTAACATACGGTCGAGAATCTTTCTAGCTGGTTGACAAGGAGATGTGAACCATAAGTAACAGTTTATCTGTAGCCCTCAGCAAGAAAATGTTGATACCAGCAACAGAATTATGTTGATAGGTGTCCATGGTAATAACTACAACAACTTTACAACAGCTTATAAAAAAATTAACTGTTTGACTATTTGACTATTAATTGGTCCCATTCAGTGCCCACTCCTATTTCCTGATTTTTGTAGCACTGGGCGCTAAATGGGTCGAATACGGTAATGCATATTTATGATTCTGTTTTTTATTTTCAAGGCATGTAGCAGTCGGAATTCCGGTAGACAGTTAGTTTGTAAGACACCAAAGGTTATCAATATCAACAGAGCTACGTATGGCTTTTATTTTGATGGCTTGACTATGTACAACAACTTGACCGGGATGTTTACAGATCAAGTCATCACTTTCATCTCAGATCCACGTGTCTTTACCGAATTCACTATAGAAAAATTTCGACCTGTATTTGACAAAACCATACAAATTGAGGTATGATTTCAGTCTGTGACAATACAGTGATTGTAACACTTTGAATTCACTCTCTGGTTATCATTTGGATATTGTATGGCTACAGAGATTAAAATGGAGGGAATATATTGCACTTTTTGATGCAAAAAAAATCTTTATCAAGAAAAATTTGTAAGAAATCTTCCTTAAGTTTTCATAATTTTTTATCTTTTAATTATCTTTGAGTGTTTCAGTTGAAAGTTTATTACCAAGATCAAAGTTAATTACAGTAAAACCTTGTTATACTGCCACCATTTGTTCAGCCCAAATTAGGCATTATAAGGAGTTTGGGGATAGATAGAGAGAAACTTTAAATGAAATTTTAGGTAAAATTTGAAAAGTGGACTTTCAAAATTTGTGGCATTAAGTCTGTCAAGGTCATATGTATCAAGGGTCATTTAATAGAGCTTAGTCTGTAAAGGTCACTTGTGTAATGCATCAGTTAAATAGATCTTAGCCTGTTAATGGTCACTTGTATCATGGGTCAATTAATAGAGCGTAGTCTGTAAAGGTCACTTGTATCATGGGTCAATTAATAGAGCTTAGTCTGTAAAGGTCACTTTATCATGGGTCAATTAATAGAGCTTAGTCTTTAAAGGTCACTTGTATCATGGGTCAATTAATAGAGCGTAGTCTGTAAAGGTCACTTGTATCATGGGTCATTCAATGAGGCTTATTCTTATGTCTGTTGGTAAACTTACTTCACTTCAGAATATAGGTCGAAAAATTTTGATTAACCCTGTCAATACGATAGTGTCACATAATGCCTGCTAAATTTACTGTTCTCTACTCACGATAAAGTCCACTGCTGCCAGGTAGAAATACAACCGCTGATTACGAGAATGTTGTAAACCACCTAGTGTTTCTCCTCCAGTGGCTTCACTTTTAATTTGGGATTTTCCCACTTTCACTTTATGACCGGAAATCATGATTATAACGAGAGTTAGATGAGACTTAGGTCTGTATTTTCACATGTAAATGTAATGGATGCCAGCGAAAATAAGCAAGTTACAAAGGATATAAAAGTATTATTTTGAAATTGATGACTGAAAGTCGTTGAAAAATGGCTGCCACTTATCCAAGATGTTTTAGATATTTTCAACTTTGATTCCGACTCTAAAAATGACTTTTTAGTATCTGATTTGAATGATCATGATGAAAATATGCTACAGTGAGCCATCTGCAGAAAATATAAACTGCTACAGTGTATAACGTCACTATGCAGCTGTAATGTTGCAGTATTGTAAACTGCTACAGTGTATAACGTCACTATGCAGCTGTGATGTTGCAGTAGTGTAAACTGCTACAGTGTATAACGTCACTATGCAGCTGCAATGTTGCAGTAGTGTAAACTGCTACAGTGTATAACGTCACTATGCAGCTGTGATGTTGCAGTATTGTAAACTGCTACAGTGTATAACGTCACTATGCAGCTGTGATGTTGCAGTAGTGTAAACTGCTACAGTGTATAACGTCACTATGCAGCTGTAATGTTGCAGTATTGTAAACTGCTACAGTGTATAATGTCACTATGCAGCTGTGATGTTGCAGTATTGTAAACTGCTACAGTGTATAACGTCACTATGCAGCTGTGATGTTGCAGTGTTAAAAGGGTTGATGTTTTACTTTCATGTCTTTAAAATGTTTTATTTGTAGTTAAATATAATTGGCATTTAGAATGGACAATTTTTTAAAGAAAAACTTTTCTTGTGAACTAATGTCATAACGTAATATTTTAAGAACAGATGTCAGCTTGAGATCTTCAGGAATATCTGTAATCAGACTGGGTACAAATATCTTAAAAAATGCTGATTGAAGACTTCTAAACACTTTCAAAATATTTTCCAGGGAAAAGGGTTCAAATCTGGTTGTAGTGAGAGTGATTATAGAGTTCAGTTAGGTCAGTATGGATGTCGAATAACAAGTTTTACAGACACACAGATCATTTGTGAACCAGAGATAGATTTCCCCGGACCTGATGAAGAAGTTCGTCTTCAGGTATTTCATCTATCATATATATGTTGTATATACTAAAATACAGATACACAGTATTACATATATTTACCTATAAGCACCCCTCCCCATATACTTCAGATTTTATCACTTTTTTACCATTTTTCTAGCTGGTTGACCAAAAAAAAGCCCCCCCCAAGCAACAGAAGAATGGTGATAGTTGTCCTTGGTAATATCTACAACTTTACAACTGTGTCTTATAAAAAATGAACTGCTTTACATCAATTATGTCTTGCCTTCTCTGAAGGTAGACATATTGTTTTTCTACAAGTTTCTTCTTCTTCTTCCAATAATTTCGTGTCCAGAGCATGACTCTCTTTGTACTTTAGATATAATGACAATATATGGTAAAGACATCAAGACAATGTGTCATGAAAAAAAATTACGGGAATTGACCCATTTATTACAGTTATTGCCCTTTGTTAAAAATTACTGTCCAGAGCATAACTCTCTCTGTATATCTGAGATAGGATGATGATATTTGTTATACATAGTAATGACATCAAGACGATGTGTCATGAACAAAAATTATGGGGATCAAACCTTAAGCTTTTATTTCAGAGTTATTGCCCTTTGTTAAAAAATACTGTTCAGAGCATAACTCTCTATATATTTGAGATAAGATGATGATACATGGTATACATGGTCAAAACATGGTCATGAGCAAACTTTACAGGGATTGACCTTTTTACTAGAGAGTTATTGCCCTTTGTTAAAAGTACTGTCCAGAGCATAACTCTCTATAAACAATGGAAACTGATACATAAACACCCTCATAAAAATGTTCAATAAATTAAATATAAGTGTCAGTTATAAACAAACATCAATTAATACAATATTTCTCTAGAACTAAACAGTGCAAGAGGCACAGTGGTACTCTTTCTTTTTGTAGAAAGGGAGATATTTGATTTGGCTGTGCTAAAACAAGACAATTTTTCGTTGTACTATCAATTGGTCCCACCCAAAGCACCCACCCATTTTTTCTCTATTTTTGTAGCACCCTTGGCTATGGTACCTTGGAATATGGTACTAAAATACAGACACACAGTATAACATACATATTTTGTTGTTTATAAATTCATCTTGACAATAAGATCAGTAAGAATTTTTTTAGTGATGGAATTTTGGGGGCCACTGTGGCTGAGTTGTTACAGCATTACACCTTAAACCACCAAGTCTCTAATTAATGTTCATTGCAGATTTTAGCCCTGCTGGGACCTTAGTTGATTTTGTATATTTTCATCAGGTTCTTGCCTCCACCTTTATAAACTGAAAAACAATGGACTCTTCTGTAAATCAATGCCTTAGGACAGTCCAAATGTGACTATAGGGACGAATGAGTTAAAAAAAGACCAAAAGAAATACTGCCTCCATTGATATTATCTTAGATAAAAGGAATTTTCATTTGGTCATGTCTCACAGTCTTGTCTTGTAGATATTTACCAAAGATGATCAAATGAATTACAGTACAATAAACAGACATATCTTGTACTGATAGAGATTAGGGTAAATTGTGAAAGATAATATCTGTACATGTAGTAGTAACCCTCCCCCCCAAAAAAAAAAAAAACAAACAAAACAAAACAACAACAAAAATGGTAAACTATGAAAGATAATATCTGTACATGTAGTAGTAACCCTCCCCCCCCCCCAAAAAAAAACAAAAACAAAACAAAACAACAACAAAAATGGTGAACTATGAAAGATAATATCCGTACATATAGTAGAGACACCCCCTAAAAAACAAAAAATAAAACCCACAAAACCAAACAAACAAGATTTAAATTGGTAAACTATGAAAGATAATATCCGTACATATAGTAGAGACACCCGCTAAAAAACAAAAAATAAAACCCCCAAAACCAAACAAACAAGATTTAAATTGGTAAACTATGAAAGATAATATCCGTACATATAGTAGAGACACCCCCTAAAAAACAAAAAATAAAACCCCCAAAACCAAACAAACAAGATTTAAATTGGTAAACTGTGAAAGATAATATCTGTACATATAGTAGTAATACCCCTAATCCCCCCCAAAAAACCCCAAACAAACAAACATTAAATTGGTAAACTGTGAAAGATAATATCTGTACATGATGAAGTAGTAACCCCCCAATAAAAAAAAAGAATAAAAGTCAAACGCAGAAACAAAAGTAACATGTCAATGTATGAATCAGGGGAAGGTGCAGAGCCTGATTGTTATAAACATACTCTATCTCCCTGTGGTGAAATTACTTCTTTCTTTTGAAATGAATCAGTATTTCTATATTCCTTATCATGGTGCTTGTAATCTGTGTTCATTTTTCAGGTGATAATTGGCGATGTAGTCTACGACGTGAAGACAGTCAACTTGATGTACTTCTGGAGCACCACAGAGTTCATTGGGATTGCAATCGGAGCTAGTGTTTTTATCATCCTCATTGTTGTTCTAGTGATAGTTATAAGATGCTGTCGCAGTAGAAAGTCAAGAATTATACAGAAAAATGGTACTTGTTTTATAACCTTTTCAGAGCAGGGCAAGAAACATGTACCCATACACTTGTCCTGGAAAGATGAAATTGGCATGGGGACGAGTAGTTAGGAGTGGGTACTTATCCGCAGTGATGAGTGATTTTTCTTCTTTCATTCATAGCATCTTACTTTTTAGCCTCTAACAGTTTCCGTGAACTGCCATTTTAATTAGATATGTCTCATATCAGAGAAGTAAAAAATAATAGTCTTAATTGTTCCATAAAGTTTATTAAAAAAAGTGGGACAAGCCCTTAAGGTGTCTAGAGACAATTGATTGTCAAAATCACTTATCCAACTGGATGAGTCATTTTTCAAATTTTTTCTCATCCTGCAGAGTCATTTCTTGATTCCAAGAAGTAAAATCCAGTTAGTAGGTTATGTACTGTCCAATGGGAATAGACTTTTATCCATGTAAGTTATTATCTGGGCTGTAGAATATTATTCCTTTCTTGTTTCTTGGCAGTAGTGTTTGAGTTAATACATTTTGCATTGTTTTGTATTTGTCCTTCAGATCTCTACCCTTAATGATAATAGGCCTACTGTATAGCTGGAAATTTTTGTATACCATTTAATTTTTGCAATTATCGCCCTTAGATGTGAGGGCGAATTTAAAATGAAAGCAAAATTTTCAAGGAAAACAATTGAAGCACGGACAAACATGCCATGCATGAGACTATGGTAAGTTAGGGCGAATTTAGTAGGTGTTAAATATATTTTCTGTCATAAAAGGGCGAAAAAAACCATGGGGCAAAAATAACCAGGGGCAAAAACGTTCTAGTATACAGTAAATACAATATTCTTGTACTTTTTCTTAGGAGTAAGTAAACCTCGGGACATTGGATTGACCAGCGTCCAAGATAACACTCGGAGTGACGGCACAGTTGTACCAGAAAGACGACATGCCAGACCCAACAGTTACACTGGAGTCAAATTGAACAAAGAACTCTGGGAAAACTTTGTGCATCGCATAAATGAATCAGTTCGAAAAGACATAGAATTTAGCAAGGTTGAAATGATGGATATTAAACTTGGAAACAGATGCACCAAAAAAGGTACAACACAGCTTTATGGATTCAAGTTATGTAGAGAAAATTTCATAGAAGTTTTGTTTTTGGTTGTTTTGTTTTTTCATAGATAAACAAAATGAAAGGAGAAAATCTTCACAAAACAGCACCGGGGAATGCTGTCAATTGATTGAACGTACATCTAATAGGATTACTATTTGGTGCAATAAATGCTTACCGTATTCGACATATTAAGTGCCCATGTCCCTATAAGCACCCCTCCCCCTTTTTACATATGATCGAGAATATTTTCTAGATCACTGGTTGACAAGGAGATGTAGACAAGAAAAAGCATGGTAACGGTGTGTCTGTATCACCCTAGCAACAAAATTATGTTGATAAGTGTCCTTGGTAATAACTACAACAACTTTACCAATGTGACTTATACAAAATTAATTGTTTTTACGTCAATTTGACTATTAATTGGTACAATTAAGCGCCCACCCCTTTTTCCTGATTTTTGTAATGCCCTGGGTGCTTAGTGGGTCGATTACGGTAATACTAGTACATCAATACATGCATGAGGAAGGTTCTCTTATTGTTGGGTGATTGAAACCATAAGTAAAGTTGTATGTGCTGCTTCAGCTACTTATATAGCTTTAAAAGTGGATATTTCAGTGTGTTGTTCGTTACGCAATTTTCTTATGCAAACCATATGTGTGGGTTTTTTATGTGATGTCACACCTTACTGTTACCAGTCCTGTACTAAACGATAATTCGTACCACAAATGTGGGACTGGTACGTGGGACTGGTACGTGGGGGTAATTTACACTGAAAACCATTGCATATTTAGTGTAAACTACCCCCATGCATTAATTTCCACGTTTTATGGTAAAAGAAATGATAACTCATTATGATGGTGTAGTTATAGTTATCTATATACCTACTTTAAAATCAGTAGTGACAAAAATCAATGAATAATGACAGAGAAAGGTGTAATGGCAAACACAGGTATGTTCAAATTGGCAGGAAGGGATAGCTAATTAAGATGTGGGAAAGTGCTTTGTACACTTGAGGTGTTGTGAGGGCTGTTATTGTACAGTTGAGGTATTGTGATGGCTGCTGTTGTACAGTTGAGGTGTTGTGAGGGCTGGTATTGTACAGTTGAGGTGTTGTGAGGGCTGCTATTGTACAGTTGAGGTGTTGTGAGGGCTGCTATTGTACAGTTGAGGTGTTGTGATGGTTGCTGTTGTACAGTTGAGGTGTTGTGAGGGCTGCTATTGTACAGTTGAGGTGTTGTGAGGGCTGCTATTGTACAGTTGAGGTGTTGTGATGGTTGCTGTTGTACAGTTGAGGTGTTGTGAGGGCTGCTATTGTACAGTTGAGGTGTTGTGAGGGCTGCTATTGTACAGTTGAGGTGTTGTGAGGGCTGCTATTGTACAGTTGAGGTGTTGTGATGGCTGCTATTGTACAGTTGAGGTATTGTGGGGTCTGTTATTGTACAGTTGAGGTGTTGTGGGGTCTGCTATTGTACACTTGAGGTGTTGTGAGGGGTGCTATTGTACAGTTGAGGGGTTGTGAGGGGTGCTATTGTACAGTTTAGGTGTTGTGAGGCCATTATTGTACAGTTGAGGTATTGTGAGGTCTGTTATTGTACAGTTGAGGTGTTGTGAGGCCATTATTGTACTGTCGACGTATTGTGGGGTCTGTTATTGTACAGTTGAGGTGTTGTGATGGCTGCTGTTGTACAGTTGCAGGTGTTGTAAGGCTGCTGTTGTACAGTTGCAGGTGTTGTGATGGCTGCTGTTGTACAGTTGCAGGTGTTGTGATGGTTGCTGTTGTACAGTTGAGGTGTTGTGATGGCTGCTGTTGTACAGTTGCAGGTGTTGTGATGGTTGCTGTTGTACAGTTGAGGTGTTGTGATGGCTGCTGTTGTACAGTTGAGGTGTTGTGATGGCTGCTGTTGTACAGTTGAGGTGTTGTGATGGTTGCTGTTGTACAGTCGAGGTATTGTGGGTCTGTTATTGTACAGTTGAGGTGTTGTGATGGCTGCTGTTGTACACTTGAGGTGTTGTGATGGCTGCTGTTGTACAGTAGCAGGTGTTGTGATGGCTGCTGTTGTACATTTGCAGGTATTATGATGGTTGCTGTTGTACAGTTGAGGTGTTGTGATGGTTGTTGCTGTACAGTTGAGGTGTTGTGATTGCTGCTGTTGTACAGTTGAGGTGTTGTGATGGTTGCTGTTGTACAGATGAGTGTTGTGATGGTTGCTGTTGTACAGTCAAGGTATTGTGGGTCTGTTATTGTACAGTTGAGGTGTTGTGATGGCTGCTGTTGTACAGTTGAGGTGTTGTGATGGCTGCTGCTGTTGTACAGTTGCAGGTGTTGTGATGGTTGCTGTTGTACAGTTGAGGTGTTGTGATGGTTGCTGTTGTACAGATGAGGTGTTGTGATGGTTGCTGTTGTACAGTCAAGGTATTGTGGGTCTGTTATTGTACAGTTGAGGTGTTGTGATGGCTGCTGTTGTACAGTTGAGGTGTTGTGATGGCTGCTGTTGTACAGTTGAGGTGTTGTGATGGCTGCTGTTGTACAGTTGAGGTGTTGTGATGGCTGCTATTGTACAGTTGAGGTGTTGTGATGGCTGCTGTTGTACAGTTGAGGTTTGTGATGGTTGCTGTTGTACAGTTGAGGTGTTGTGATGGTTGCTGTTGTACAGTTGAGGTGTTGTGATGGTTGCTGTTGTACAGTTGAGTTGTTGTAATGGTTGCTGTTGTACAGTTGAGGTGTTGTGATGGTTGCTGTTGTACAGTTGAGGTGTTGTGATGGCTGCTGTTGTACGGTTGAGGTGTTGTGATGGCTGCTGTTGTACAGTTGATGTGTTGTGATGGCTGCTGTTGTATAGTTGAGGTGTTGTGATGGCTGCTGTTGTACAGTTGCAGGTTTTTATTTCATTCCACTGTTGTGTTTTGAGGGCTGTTATTATAAAGTTGAGGTGTTGTGAGGGCTTCTATTGTACAGTTGAAGGATTTTATTTCATTCTTCTGTTGTGTTATTTTTAGGTACGGATCTCAGAATAATTGATGGAACATTTGCCGATGATACGGGCAAAGTGTATGCTGGGAAAAGTGCCTGTATCAAAACACTGATCAACAATTTCGACAGTTTTGGTATGTTAAAGAAATTTTAATCTATAAAATTATTTTAATGATATTTTAATACTTGAATTTTATTTTTATCAAAATTATTGTGGTTTGTCTTTTAATCGCAAAGGACATGACTTGGATATTTTACATATAGATTCCTTATGACCAGAGCTTTCATTTGATACGATGACTTTTGACCTAGTGACCTTGGACTTTGACCTACATTTTAAAAACATTAATCTAGGCTATATCTTTTAAACCATGAGGGATATGGCTTTGATATTTCACTTATAGATTTCTTATGACCAGAGCCTTCATTCGGTGTCTTGACTTTTAACCTAGTTACCTCGACCTCAGAATTTGACCTACTTTTGGAAAAATGTTAAACGTTGCTGTACCTTGACCTTAAAACCTGACAGCTATAGGTTCAACACCTATTTTGAAAATTTAAACCCATTCCAGCAAGCTTTGTTGTCGTCTGACAACTCTTGTTTAGTCTGTATTAAATATTTCATATATTTTAGGTTTTATACAAATAAAATGTTCTTAAAAATTCCCAGGTTGAAAAAATTGTTATAATTAAATAATGGGCAATTTAACATTGGATTCTTTCATGGATAGAAGGAATACCAATCATTGGCGTATCTCATTTATTCTATGTATGATAAAATTTCTATGACAATATTAGCTTTATAGTTATTTTCAAATAGTTCAAATCTATTCATGGGATATATTTTTATCTATCAAAATGACAACCCATATGCCTTTAAAATTGGTCATCTTACATTGTACATACAATGTAATATAAAAGTTGTGTATTGAATGATAACATACAACAGTTTTGTTACTATTGGCCAACAAAATGTCTGACCACTTTAAAAGCCATGTCTGAATCTTGACATTGGGCAGACTGCCGGTTTGCTGAAATGATGTATAATTTGTCAAGAGACTATTGAAAAATGAAATACAATATATTCTCACCTAAAGAACACCTCTCTAAGGAGACCACCTGCTAAGGAGACTCCCTCACTAAGGAGACTCCCACACTAAGGAGACCACCTCAGTAAGGAGACCACTTCACTAAGGAGACCACCTCACTAAGTAGACTCCCTCACTAAGGAGAACACACTAAGGAGACCACCTCACTAAGTAGACTCCCTCACTAAGGAGAACACACTAAGGAGACTCCCTCACTAAGGAGACTCCCACACTAAGGAGACCACCTCAGTAAGGAGACCACTTCACTAAGGAGACCACCTCACTAAGTAGACTCCCTCACTAAGGAGAACACACTAAGGAGACCACCTCACTAAGGAGACAACTACACTAAAGAGACTCCCTCACTAAGGTGACCACACTAAGGAGACCACCTTACTAAGGAGACCACCTCACTAAGTAGACTCCCTCACTAAGGAGAACACACTAAGGAGACCACCTCACTAAGGAGACAACTACACTAAAGAGACTCCCTCACTAAGGTGACCACACTAAGGAGACCACCTTACTAAGGAGACCACCTCACTAAGTAGACTCCCTCACTAAGGCGACCACTCTAAGGAGACCACCTTACTAAGGAGACAACTACACTAAAGAGACTCCCTCACTAAGGCGACCACACTAAGGAGACCACCTTACTAAGGAGACCACCTCACTAAGTAGACTCCCTCACTAAGGCGACCACTCTAAGGAGACCACCTTACTAAGGAGACATACCTACTTAAACTAAAAGAGACTCCCTCACTAAGGCGACCACACTAAGGAGACCACCTTACTAAGGAGACCACCTCACTAAAGAGACCACTTTACTAAGGAGACCATTACACTAAGGAGACCATCACACTTAGGAGACTATTACACTAAGGAGACCATCACACTAAGGAGACCATCACACTAAGGAGACCATTACACTAAGGAGACCATCACACTTAGGAGACTATTACACTAAGGAGACCATTACACTAAGGAGACCATCACACTTAGGAGACTATTACACTAAGGAGACCATCACACTAAGGAGACCATTACACTAAGGAGACTTACACTAAAGAGACCATCACACTAAGGAGACTATTACACTAAGGAGACCACCACACTAAGGAGACCATTACACTAAGGAGACCATTACACTAAAGAGACCATTTGACTAAGGAGACAACCTCACTAAGGAGACCACCTCACTAAGTAGACTCCCTCACTAAGGAGAAACACTAATAAAGAATAAGGAGGGAATAGACCACCTCACACAAGGAGACCATCACACTAAGTAGAGACCCTCACATCACACAGGGAGTTCCCTTCCTCTCACTAAGGAGACCATCACATTATTAGACCACATGCTAAGTAGACTACCTCACTACCTAGAGGATAGAGAGGGAAGGACCACCTCACTAAGGAGACCATCACACTAAGAAATGAAAAGGACCCTCACAAAAGGAGACTATCTCACTAAGGGACCATCACATTATTAGACCACATGCTAAGTAGACTGCCTCACTATAGAGACCACCTCACTAAGTAGACTCCCTCACTAAGGAGAACACACTAAGGAGACCACCTCACTAAGGAGACCATCACACTAAGAAGACCCTCACACAAAGGAGACTATCTCACTAAGGAGACCATCACATTATTAGACCACATGCTAAGTAGACTGCCTCACTATAGAGACCACCTCACTAAGGAGACCATCACACTAAGAAGACCCTCACACAAAGAAGACTATCTCACTAAGGGGGACCATCACATTATTAGACCACATGCTAAGTAGACTGCCTCACTATAGAGACTACCTCACTAAGGAGACCATCACTCTAAGAAGACCCTCACACAAAGGAGACTATCTCACTAAGGAGACCATCACATTATTAGACCACATGCTAAGTAGACTGCCTCACTATAGAGACTACCTCACTAAGGAGACCATCACTCTAAGAAGACCCTCACACAAAGGAGACTATCTCACTAAGGAGACCATCACATTATTAGACCACATGCTAAGTAGACTGCCTCACTATAGAGACTATCTCACTAAGGAGACCATCACTCTAAGGAGACCATCACTCTAAGAAGACCCTCACACAAAGGAGACTATCTCACTAAGGAGACCATCACATTATTAGACCACATGCTAAGTAGACTGCCTCACTATAGAGACTACCTCACTAAGGAGACCATCACTCTAAGAAAGACCCTCACACAAATGGAGACTATCTCACTAAGGAGACCATCACATTATTAGACCACATGCTAAGTAGACTGCCTCACTATAGAGACTATCTCACTAAGGAGACCATCACACTAAGAAGACCCTCACACTAAGGAGACATATCACACTAAGGAGACCATCACATTATTAGACCACATGCTAAGTAGACTGCCTCACTATAGAGACTACCTCACTAAGGAGACCATCACTCTAAGAAGACCCTCACACAAAGGAGACTATCTCACTAAGGAGACCATCACATTATTAGACCACATGCTAAGTAGACTGCCTCACTATAGAGACTATCTCACTAAGGAGACCATCACACTAAGAAGACCCTCACACAAAGGAGACTATCTCACTAAGGAGACCATCACATTATTAGACCACATGCTAAGTAGACTGCCTCACTATAGAGACTATCTCACTAAGGGAGACCATCACATCTAAGAAGACCCTCACACAAAGGGAGACTACCTCACTAAGGAGACCATCACATTATTAGAGACCACATGCTAAGTAGACTGCCTCACTATAGAGACTACCTCACTAAGGGAGACCATCACACTAAGACAGACCCTCACACAAAGGAGACTATCTCACTAAGGAGACCCATCACATTATTAGACCACATGCTAAGTAGACTGCCTCACTATAGAGACTATCTCACTAAGGAGACCATCACTCTAAGAAGACCCTCACACAAAGGAGACTACCTCACTAGGAGACCATCACCATTATTAGACCCACATGGCTAAGTAGACTGCCTCACTATAGAGACTACCTCACTAAGGAGGACCATCACACTAAGAAAGACCCTCACACAAAGGAGGACTATCTCACTTAAGGAGACCATCACATTATTAGACCACATGCTAAGTAGACTGCCTCACTATAGAGACCACCTCACTAAGGGAGACCCATCACTCTAAGGAAGACCCTCACACAAAGGAGACTATCTCACTTAAGGAGACCATCACATTATTAGACCACATGCTAAGTTTGACTGCCTCACTATAGAGACTACCTCACTAGGAGACCATCACTCTAAGAAGACCCTCACACAAAGGAGACTATCTCACCTAAAGGAGACCATCACATTATTAGACCACATGCTAAGTAGACTGCCTCTCACTAGCAGAGGACCACCTCACTAAGGAGACCATCCACACTAAGAAGACCCTCACACAAAGGAGACTATCTCACTAAGGAGGACCATCACATTATTAGACACATGCTAAGTAGACTGCCTCACTATAGAGACTATCTCACTAAGGAGACCATCACTCTAAGAAGACCCTCACACAAAGGAGACTATCTCACTAAGGAGACCATCACATTATTAGACCACATGCTAAGTAGACTGCCTCACTATAGAGACTATCTCACTAAGGAGACCATCACTCTAAGAAGACCCTCACACAAAGGAGACTATCTCACTAAGGAGACCATCACATTATTAGACCACATGCTAAGTAGACTGCCTCACTATAGAGACCACCTCACTAAGGAGACCATCACTCTAAGAAGACCCTCACACAAAGGAGACTATCTCACTAAGGAAGACCATCACATTATTAGACGCACATGCTAAGTAGACTGCCTCACTATAGAGACTATCTCACTAAGGAGACCATCTCTCTAAGAAGACCCTCACACAAAGGAGACATATCTCACTAAGGAGGACCATCACATTATTAGACCACATGCTAAGTAGACTGCCTCACTATAGAGACTACCTCACTAAGGAGACCATCACTCTAAGAAGACCCTCACACAAAGGAGACTATCTCACTAAGGAGACCATCACATTATTAGACCACATGCTAAGTAGACTGCCTCACTATAGAGACTACCTCACTAAGGAGACCATCACTCTAAGAAGACCCTCACACAAAGGAGACTATCTCACTAAGGAGACCATCACATTATTAGACCACATGCTAAGTAGAATGCCTCACTATAGAGACTACCTCACTAAGGAGACCATCACTCTAAGAAGACCCTCACACAAAGGAGACTATCTCACTAAGGAGACCATCACTCTAAGAAGACCCTCACACAAAGGAGACTATCTCACTAAGGAGACCATCACATTATTAGACCACATGCTAAGTAGACTGCCTCACTATAGAGACCACCTCACTAAGGAGACTACCTGACTAAATAGACAACTTCACTAAGGAAATTACCTTACTAAGGAGACCACCACACTAATGAGTGTTTTGAAAAATTTCTTTAGAAGTATTAAATAAATCCAGACCCTAAATTGAGACCACTTTGAGTTAGTCAGTTTGGTGACTTAATTGTGAGGTTCCACTGTATGCAGGGTTAGGTGAAATATGAAGATATTATACATCGTACTTGAATCTTTTTTAAACAAATCAGTCATCCACTAAGTCTACATTTCATTTTAGATATGAGTAAGGGATTGTTACCACAATGGATAAGCAATGGTATCCAAGAATGCATGAAATTTCGAGATTGCTACGATGACAATTTTCTGCAGATTCAAGGAATTGCAGCAGATGAAAAAAAGTTTTACATTTTGTATCCCGGATATGAAAGAATATTTAAAGAGCATCTGAACAACATTTCACAACAGGTAAACAATAGGAAAATGTTAATGTATATGTCCATGTACAGTGTATATTTGTTAGGTTAACTGATCTTAATCATGAAAAAAGTGATAATTTTACTGTATATTTTACAGTAGACTCTTGTTATCTCAAAATTCAACGGACTGCCATTATTATTTCCAGGGAATCAGAGATAGTCAATATTTTCAATTACAGTCAAACCTTCCTTAGCGACTCACTAATTTGAAAAACTACCGGCCTTATGTGACCTAAATGTATGCCTCCCATAATGTATTTTTCTTATTCAAATCACCTGAATTAAGAGACCACCTGTCATATGCGACAATTTTTGCCTCTTCCTTGAGCAGTCTCGTGAATCCTTGAGCAGTCTCGTGAAACAGGTTTTAACTGTAACATAACTTTTGATTCTTATCAATGTTTAGACAATCTTAGGCTACTGATTAATAGCGAGTGATTTGTAATATTTTTCATTTTATCAATAGTTTAAATATATGTACAGTAAAACCTACTTAAGTGACCACCTGTAGATAAAGACCACCTGGTTATAAAGACCGTGTTTTGCTGTCCCCGATAATACCATTTGTGTACAAATCAACCTCTATATCAAGACCACCTCCCTATAAAGCTTGATTTTGTTGTGTCCCTATGGGGTCTTTATATAAACGTTCTACTGTTTTATGTATAAAGAATTACTGGTATAGAAATTCCCGACCAAGTTTTAAATCAATCCTGCAACCAGAAAAGATCATTTCCAGATGACGTTTGTTTTTTCTGTAGTATTTTAGTTTTTAGTACTTCGGACTGTAAATTTACTTTCACATAAGCAAAATTTCGAGATAAAAAATTTAAGATATCTGGAGTAAAACAATTATAGATTAAAAGTAACAAAATTTTGACTGTCCACTTCACTCAGATTTGGATTCATCCGAATTTTTATAGTCTCAAGATTGATGGTTGGAGTGGGGAATATTGTTTTGTGTGCAGCGGGGTGTCAAATTTTAACTAAACTTAGTATGAAGATTGATATCAATAATATCTTGCTTAAATTAGATAAGTTTGATTGCGGCAAAGATTCAGCAGTATTCGTCAGATTTATAGGTCTTTAAAATCTTCAAAAATGGTGTAATACTGGGATTAGGGAGAGGCAGATTATGTTTCAGGAACACATTTTGTTGAAAAAAAAAAACATACATTTTCAAAGTCCAAAGCACTATTATATATGATTTGATATTATATGATTGGTCATTTTTATCTGTTTTACTGGTCACCTATTTGAATGATTGCATGGTCTCTTTTATCTGTTTTACTGGTCAATTTTATGATGTATGACTGGTCACTGACTAGCTTGTGGCATATTCTTTGTATCACAACTTGCCCCTAATGTACCTCTAAGATAGAAATGCATGGAACATATTGGGTTTGGTCTATACATTTGTCCATATATATATTGTATTCCGTTTGTACATTAATTAATTTGTTCATTCTTGCCCATGTCTGTTTGTCTTTTTGCAAATACTATGTTCGCCCTATTAAGCAACAAAAAATAGGAAAAAGGCGTGGGCACTGATTTGAACCATTTAATAGTCAAATTGGCATAAAACAGTTGATTTTTCTTATAAGGCACAGTGGTGAAGTTGTTGTAGGACACCTATTAACATTCTTCTGTTGCTGGGGGCTAGAGATAAACCTTTACTTACGGTTTTTTCTGGTCCACATCTCCCCATCTACCAGCTAGAAAAGATACATGATCATGTGTAAAAATAGGTAAGTAAATCTGAACTATAAGGGGTGGGGAGCTTATAGGGACATTGGCGCTTATAGGGTCGAATATGGTAGCTATTGTTTCCTTCCTCTAATTTTAATCTAATTTGGTATGATGCTTCATCATGTTTATATCAACTCAAATGGTCATTGATTTACAGAAGAGTCCATTGTTTTTCAGGGGTTGATGAGTTCCTTAAATGTAGGATGAGTTTGATTGTGGCCTACATTCAGCAATATTTACCAGAGTTATGGGACTTGAGCTGTGGGTTCACATCTTGTTCTGCTGTGTTACTTTATTACTTAATTTGAATTGTAAATTCCTTTTGATCTATTTTGCAGTACACAGTGGAGAATCTTATACAGTGGTGTATACAGGCTGCTAATGGACTAAACTTCCTACATACAGACATGAACTTGATACATAAAGATCTGGCTACCCGTAATTGTGTGTAAGTTGTCATAATTTTGTCATAATGATCATTATTTTAGTATGTAGTGGAATCTGTCTTGAGAGACCATCCTATCTGCCACTGAAATGTCATCTCTCAAGACTCATGGTTTCTCAGAAGAGGTTTTATTTAAAGGATTATTTAACCATATGGTTTTCAGAATGTGGTCTCAAAATACAGGTGGTCTTTAATGAGAATGATCCCTCCCAACAGGTTTCACTGTATGACAAATGTCTCAAAATATGATAAATATTTGTTAAATGATATTTGATATATGGTGACTATACTGGCTCAGGTGAGTGATATTGACTCAGGTGAGTGATAAAGGCTTAGGTGAGTGATATAGGCTCAGTTGAGTGATGCAGGCTCAGGTGAGTGATGCAGGCTCAAGGAAGTGATATAGGCTTATGTGAACTATACAGGCTCAGATGATACAAGCTCAGGTGAGTGAAACAGGCTCAGATGAGCTATACAGGCTCAGATGAACCGCTAGTTATATAGTGTGTTTAGTCTATGTAAAGCTGATCATATATGTGATATTTTTTCAGAATAACAGAAAAAGGCACTATCAAAATAAGCGATTCTGCATTTGCCTGGAACCTGTACCAAGAAGAGTACTTATATGACGAAAAACGAGAAAAATATGTGCCAGTCCGATGGATGGCAATAGAGAGTTTATCCTCTGGTTTTTACGACAAATCTACAGATATTGTAAGTTTTTGTCAACTAAATATTGAATATTCTTCTTTTATCTTGAGCATCAATCCCACAGTGCATCTAAAAGGGTACAGGAAGATCGAGGAACTGGAGCATTAGTCCAATCATGAATAATTATTAGGGTTGAATCATAGATAAACACATTACAGTATATCGACAACTGACCTTTGATCTTGAAAGTCAATTCAAGAAGATTTTAATGTTAGGATGGGGTTACAGACATTTTGTCAATTTAATTCAATGTTCCGGCCTTTTGAGAGTTTAGTTTTATTTGTTTTCGATCACAAGGCTTGTGGCATTGTTTTAGTTGTTTGTTTTTTGTCTGCATGTCAAGATATTTTAATAGAAATGTTTATATTATCGCTTAATTATTGCTAAGAAAATGGCTATCATCCGCTCACAGCATTTATGTCCTTGTGTGATGCTGGGGTATATCATTAATGAGGGTTAGATTCTTTAGTATTATTTGTAACTTGGTTTCGTTGAACTATAAAAACCAATGTAATATATGATTTTATATATATATATATGTATATTAATAGTGTTGAATCTAGGATCTGAAAAGGGCACACAAAATCAGTGTGAAAGGGCACACAATTTCTGTTTGAAAGGGCACTTTAAACGCGTAAATTGGTTTTGAAGGCACCTGCACTACAACGTGTGCATATTCTCAGGGCTCCATTAAAAATTTCTATATACTTTTCTCTAAAAATGTTTAAAAAAACCCAAAAGATAGTTTTTCTAGAAATAGAATTATTTAAGATTTTTTTTCAATGAAAAAAAGAGCACAAGGGCTAGCCCTGGACTGACATTTTTTTTTTTTTTTTTTTTTTTTTTTGCCAATAAAGATATATATATATAGGAATCTAAAAAAAATAGTTGTGAAATTAGTCTATTGATTAATTAAAGCAAGCTAGTAAATGTCTCAAGTTAAATATTTGATACATAATTTACACTTTGATATGTGACAAAAATTATTTCCTAAATTGGTAATCGATTGTCATGCTTAAATTATCTAAATAAATTCAAATATTAAATTTAGTCCTATTTCAATTTTTTCCTCACTGTATCACATAGGAAAGGAAAAGTCCCGAGAATTCCGAAAGTCGATAAGGTCAGAGAACAAATTTACTTTTGGATTTGGCAGAAGATTTAGCGTTTATTCCCATTTACAGTATTTTCACAGCGATTATGGCTTTAAAAAGTCTTTGGTAAATTCCTACATATGTACATGTATATTAGTACTTCGTACGACAGACAACTGCAAGCAATTTGCGTGAATCGGTTTAAAATCAACGTGTCCGTTGACACAAGCTATTGAACTAGAGCCTGCTTCAAACGATGAATTCAACCACGTAGCAGCACATAACCTTCTTTAATGGGATATTTTGAAATAAAACATTGTTTTATTTGTTTGTCCATATATTTTTACAAACATTTTACGTATACATTCAATTTGCTAGCCATTTGAAAATAGCGGAAATTCAGCGAGTTTGCCGATATTCCCAATCACATATGAGTCGTTTGACTGCCCTATCTTGGATGATTACCTGAGGCTATTTATACTGATCAAGCGTGAAATATACATAGTCTTGACATGGGTAATTGGGGCAAATAACAGATTTAAGAATAAACAATAGGGATGGGGTTTCACAAGCAAATGAATTGATTTTATTTTGGGGGTACGTTATTGGCGATTGACATCATGAAAAAGGGCATGGCGCTGGAAAAAAGGGCATGGCGTTTCCAAAAAAGGGCATGGCGCGGCGCCATGCTATGTTGCTCTAGATTCAACACACATATATATATATATATATATATATATATATATATACACATATACCCAAACACACACAAAGGTACCAACCCTTATTCTTTTAGTGTAATCCTTACATTTAAGAAAAAAAATATGTCTTTACGATTTTGCTTAATTATTGTCTAATTTCCCAATGTATTTCTGCCAGTTCTGGAAAATCTATATGGTTCTGTTTTTAGCTTGCCAGGACAAAAGTCCGAAGAGCTAATACTATACCCCCAGCATCATCATCAGCATCATCGTCATTGTCCACAGACAAAAGTTTTAACCTGACCTATATCTTTTTAACTTTAAGAAACAGGGCTTTGATATTTCACAATAGATTCCTTATTCCTTAACCACAGCTTTCATTTGGTACTTTGACTATTGGCCTAGTGACCTTGACCTTGAAATTTTACCTAAATATACTTTTCAAAAACTTTAACCTTGGCTATATTTTTTAAACTATGAAGAATAGGGCTTTGAATTATTTCACATATAGAATTCTTATGACCAGAGCTTTGATTTAGTACCTTGCCTTTTGATCTAGTGATCTTGACCTTAAACTTTGATCTGCTTTTCAGAAACTTTACTATTGGCTATATAGTTTTTAAAACATGAGGGATAGGACTTTACTTAAGGCCTACATTTCAAAAACTTTAACCTGAGTTGAAGGAATCAAAATATTTACTGGTCCTTTGACTTTAAAACCAGACACTGAGCTGTTGGTCAAATATCTATTTTGATAATTTACACCCATTTTGGCAAGCCTTCTTCTGACAACTTTTGTTTATTACTATTTTGAATTAGCGTGAGGAAATACAAAGCGCCCACGTAATAGACCCTTTAGCAGTAACTGCGGTCCTGTTACTTTGGCTGGCAAAATGATACACATACCCGCAAAAACATACATGTCGTTAAAGTAACTGATTGTTTCTTGACGTAATATTCTGGGAATCTGTATCATTTTGCCAACCAAAGTCAAGGATCGCAGTTACTGCTAAGGGGTCTAATACTGCTTCCATTGTTGGGATTGAAGATGGCAGAAAAACTTATTCTTGACAATGCTGATACAGCTTGGCCAAATTCACAGAGGAAAAGGAAAAAACTGTTGGAAAAAAAATTAGGAAGAATAGTATGAACTTTTGGCAATGCCTTGACAGCAAGCACACTCCTTGTTTTACAATTGCAGGATATACCATTCAGTGGGATTCTATATGGTCTAAATAGAGTAATAACTGTCCCAAAAAATAACATCACAGTTTAATTGTGACACCAAATATTAGAACATAAACATTTCCGGCAAAAATTTAACCAGAAAAATGTCTCCAAAATATTTGATTTGAAAACTATACAAAGCCTGGATTGAAAATGTTAACCTCCCTATGCTAGCCACCTTCCTCCTTTTAATTTTTCAAATGTTGGAACCTCTATATATGTTTTTCCATTAATAGAAACCTCTAATGATAGAGAAAGTAATAGATAACATTTCTTGTAATTTATATAGCAAAGCACCTGCAGACAGCATTGTGGTATATGTTCCTATACAAGAAAAATTTTCTCAACTTTTTAAATCTGGAAGTTTAGAAATACATAAATAATCTTATAATATATTGTACAGTAACTGATGATACTTTTTCAGTGGTCCTTCGCAGTGCTTATTTGGGAGATCATGTGCCTGTCTCGGTACCTACCCTACTCTGATGTCACAGAGGATGGTAAGATTCAGGATCATATACAGGAAGGATATCGCCTTGGAAAATCTCAAGATACAACTGAAGCTTTGTATGTTAATTCTTACTCTTAATGTTATTTTGTATGTTAAATCTGACTTTTACTGTTATTTTTGTATGTTAAATCTTACTTTTACTGTTATTTTTGTATGTTAAATCTTACTTTTAATGTTATTTTATATGTTAATTCTTACTTTTACTGTTACTTTTTATGTTAATTCTTACTCTTAATGTTATTTTTGTGAAATGTTTAGAAGATCATATTTGAAAATTTTGAACCAGAACATTTCCAGTGAGCAAATGGATGACAGCCTGTCTTTCCTCTTATTTTTCTAATCAAAGATCCTGTCATTCAGTGTTTTTGATAAGAGATGTAACACAATGTTTACCTGTGATGTTGATGTATATGATGTCACCAGATATAGGTGATGTAACATAATGTTGACCTATGTTGTGGATGTTGATGTATATGATGTCACCAGATATAGGTGATGTAACATAATGTTGACCTATGTTGTGGATGTTGATGTATATGATGTCACCAGATATAGGTGATGTAACATAATGTTGACCTATGTTGTGGATGTTGATGTCACCAGATATAGGTGATGTAACATAATGTTGGCCTATGTTGTGGATGTTGATGTCACAATATATAGGTGATGTAACATAATGTTGACCTATGTTGTGGATGTTGATGTATATGATGTCACCAGATATAGGTGATGTAACATAATGTTGACCTATGTTGTGGATGTTGATGTATATGATGTCACCAGATATAGGTGATGTAACATAATGTTGACCTATGTTGTGGATGTTGATGTCACCAGATATAGGTGATGTAACATAATGTTGACCTATGTTGTGGATGTTGATGTATATGATGTCACCAGATATAGGTGATGTAATATAATGTTGACCTATGTTGTGGATGTTGATGTATATGATGTCACCAGATATAGGTGATGTAACATAATGTTGACCTATGTTGTGGATGTTGATGTTTATGATGTCACCAGATATAGGTGATGTAACATAATGTTGACCTTTGTTGTGGATGTTGATGTTTATGATGCCACCAGATATAGGTGATGTAACATAATGTTGTGGATGTTGATGTATATGACGTCACCAGATGTAGGTGATGTAACATAATGTTGACCTATGTTGTGGATGTTGATGTATATGATGTCACCAGATATAGGTGATGTAACATAATGTTGACCTATTTTGTGGATGTTGATGTATATGATGTCACCAGATATAGGTGATGTAACATAATGTTGACCTATGTTGTGGATGTTGATGTCACCAGATATAGGTGATGTAACATAATGTTGACCTATGTTGTGGATGTTGATGTATATGATGTCACCAGATACAGGTGATGTAACATAATGTTGACCTATTTTGTGGATGTTGATGTATATGATGTCACCAGATATAGGTGATGTAACATAATGTTGACCTATGTTGTGGATGTTGATGTATATGATGTCACCAAATAAAGGTGATGTAACACAATGTTGACCTATGTTGTGGATGTTGATGTATATGATGTCACCAGATATAGGTGATGTAACATAATGTTGACCTACATGTATGTTGTGGATGTTGATGTATATGATGTCACCAGATATAGGTGATGTAACACAATGTAGACCTAACTGTGTTATGTTTGTTGGAGTATATGTGTTACATCATGTATATATCTGTCACTACCTGTTATTCAGAGGAACAGGATTTCACTGTTATCTGCTCCTCATCCTTCTATATATCAATGTTGCCAGATTTGAATTTGACCATGACCTGCTGATTGAAAAAGTTTAGGTTTAGCTGACCTGGACTTACCTTGCCCATTCAAAAAACTATTAAAAAAGAAAGTTGACCTATATAATGGCTAGATATAAAGTTCAATGTTTGTTTAACATTACATTTCATCACAGTAATGTCCTCATCATGTTTGTGTCACTTCATACCTGAAGTTCTACATATCTTGCTAAAATGAAAAAGTAGTTAACATGTAAAATGTTGTATTTGATCTTTTTATATCATTTTTTGTGACAGGTACACTTTTCTGTTGTCATGTTGGGAGCATGATAGTGAACAGAGACCAAAAATAGATCAAGTTCTAGACAAACTTTGTGCAGTTGCAAGTGGTGAACCTGATGAACCTGATTCCGTCTATATGAATGATATAGAATTACACGAGCAATCATATTAATTTAAGGAGGGAAACAAAGGCAAAAACATCCATTGATTCTGATACTGTAAACATGTAAATTTATGTGTGGAGGTAATTTACACGAAATACGCAATGAAGAGCTTTTTTCCTGTTAATTACATACCCACACATACCAGTCCCACAGTTGTGCTTAGTTTAATACAGGACTGATCACAGAAGGGTATCATTACATCATGTAGAAAACCTGATGTGTATGGTTTGCCAAAGAAAATTGTGTAATCAACATTAAGTGGAAATATCAATGTTTAGAGTAGTATGTTTGAATGTCAGTCTTGTGTTTACACCAAATATGCGATTCTCAGTGTTATGTTTACACATGGATATAAATCTGATGATGACATCATAGGTTACATTTATATTTTGATGTCAGTGTTAAACTAACATATGGACATCAGCTTTATACTGACATCAACTGTCAGTACGTATTGTTATCTTTTGTTTTGATACCTCATATTTGGTTTTCAATTTTGTGTTGATATTATATTGTGAATGATTAATTGATGTCATTGATGTCATGGTGATATTGACTCATGCTGATGAATATATATATAGTATAATGTTGTTAGTAAGACATCACTTGTGTTGACATTAAAGTGTAACTGTTGATTGTTTCATTGTTGATCTGACATCTTGGTGTCATTGTTCTAATGCCACCTAAATGTCAGGGTAATACTGACAGGAAATATGTAGTATTATGTTGTAAGAAAGACATCACTTGTGTTGACATCAAAGTGTAACTGTTGATTGTTTAATTATTGGGCTGACATCTTGGTGTCATTGTTCTAATGACATCTAAATGACAGTAGGACATTGCTGTTGTGTTGACACTAAAGTCAGAAGATGACTGAAGAAAATAAATGATATTGAGCTAAAATTTTGATTTCCATGATATTCAAGTAGAAACATGATTTAAGAATTTTACAAATCAATAGTATACTGTAGTACTTTTTTATGGATTTAGGAAGGAAAACATTTACATTGTTTTTGACCTTGTATTATCCAATTTTTTTGTTTTGGAACTCTCTCTCTCTCTTTCTCTCTCTGTATATATATATATATATATATATATATATATATATATATATATATATATATATATATATATATATATATATATATATATATATATATATATATACAATGTATATATATTAAATTCCAGCTAACTGATGAAGTTGAATTGACAGAAAGGATTGTTGTCTTGAACATATCTTTTGGTTCTTTATTTTTGCAAAACTATAACTTTTGTATTATATCTGTAACATTTTTAATTGGAAAAACAATTAATAAAACTCAGTAATTTGTGATTAAAAACTTGTGATGAGTAAGTACATTATGTGCTCGTAATCATGATTAAACTTTGTGATTAGTGATTTTAAGCAAGTGTTTAGCAGTTATAGTTATTCATTAGGAATTATGGTTCTAATTAGAAATTAGTAGTAATAAGACATTGATTATTTGTAACAATCAGTGTGTATCCAAAGTTATAGGTAATTAATAATTGTAATTAGTGATAGATGCTTGTGGCAGGTACTTATATGATTAGTACTGATTGATTATAATCCGAGTCTAGGACTTAGAATGAGTGCTAAGCAAATCAAATACGTGATAAATAAATATTGTGAAAAATATATTATCTGCGATATTTTGTTGTAGTATGCAAGTTAACATTTCATTACATTGTAAAAAAGAATATGAAGCCCAAACATGACCTCAAATGACAGTTGTAGATCAAGCACATATATTCAACATTTAATGTCATTACCACGTTACTCATTTTGTACTCAACAGTTGCTTGTTTTAATGTCTTTTTATAGGAGTGATTTCTAATTGATTTTTAGGCAGGTGTCCTTTCATTACAGTTATCATTTAAGCCAGGTTCCACTGTAAGCTTAAGTTTATCTCATTCACCCCTAAAGACACATTTGGACTGGTGTAGGTCATTGATTTACAGAAGAGTCTATTGTTTTTCTGGGGATTGATGAGTTCAAGTTCTAAAGCCATATTACACATGTTAATGCTGGTCGACATCTGTTTTAGGTTACATTTAGACCAAATTTTTTAGGATTCCATGTGCCATGTACTTCAGTGGAACCTGTCTTGAAAGACCACCATATCTGCCACTGAATTGTGGTATCTCAAAAGATCAGGTTTTATTTTAATGATTATCTAACCATGCGGCTCTCAGAATGTGAGCTGGATATGAAAAATGTACCCGTACTTTGTATTGTATTTACAACTTGTATAAATCTGAAGTTTACATAAGCAGTTATATTTGTACTTATTAGTAGAATTTTGAGTTCTTGGATTTTCATTTATTATTCTCGATTTTTCATGCAGGTATCACATGACTTTTGCTAGCCATCGCTACTTCTGTTTTAGGTTGTTTACATAGCGTACTAAACAGACACACAATTTCATGAAATAAATCAAAATTTCACATTATTCTATCCACATCTGGTAAATTGTTCAGACATTAATGCCAATTGGCTTTTGGCATAAAAGGATTAGTGACAGTCATCTGATCTTCATATACAACAGATCTTTTTTGGCATATTCATGCCTACATAATTGTCATGCGTTAAAAACTTTTTCTAAATCAAGTTCTGTTGATAGTAGACACGAGCATATCAACTCATGCTTGTGATTAAGTCTGCAAGATAAACCTTTTTCTTTCTGAGAAGATATCATGTAGGGCACATTCCAAAAACGGATTACGTAAAAAACGAAAAAACACTGCTATTCAGACATGTTATTCAAATATCAATGTTTTTCTGTTTATGGATGTTTGTTTTGCAGTTTGTCATCTTCCCATATCAGGGTTTTCCGATCCATTCCGTTACTCATACAGCTTGACAGATTTTGGCCTGTATGTTGTGACTTTGTGGTGTCAATTTCTATTGGCTTTGGGAACAGTTTTCTAACCCAGTCAGAATATGTCTAACAATCGATCACACATCGACCACATGATAGACGAGAAAATACTTAAACACAGAAAAATGGCGATGTGCAGGTTATGCCACGAGTCTTTTCATTGGCTAAAGTCAGGTGTCAGTGTTGGGTCAATGTTAGTGAAATTTTACATCGGCGGTAGATGTTGCTACCAGTGACCGTCAAATATGAAATGTAATCTGTCAAGGTGTTCAAGGAACAACATGGATCAGAAAATCTTGACTTGGGAAGATGCCGTTTGTGGATTCGTGTCACCTTGTGTATTTATAGATTTTTTGGATTTTGATTTTTGTACTTTATGTACATAAAGGTGTATATGTTTTGAACATAACAGCTGAAAACTGAGGCAGAACTCAATTCCGGTTGATAAATACACTCCTTATGCGTGTCTGTATACAAATACCGTATACCTACCTGGAAATTTTTGCTCCAATTTATTATTTTTGCAATTTTCCAACTCTAAGATGAAAGGGCAAATTTGAGTTGACAGCAGAATTTTCAAGCTAAAGAAATGTAGCATGGGCAAATATGCCATCCATGAGACCATAGTGATTTAGGGCAAATTTAAGATGGGGTGTATAGGTTTTCTGTCATAAAAGGGCGAAAACAACTATGGGCGAAAATGTCCAGATATACTGTATTAGAGATACACAGTGCAAATCCTTTTGTTTATACACTCAACTATAGGCCCTACATGATGGCATTTAGCAGTGAGTGAGTCAACTCAGACACCTCTTTTCTCAATTTTATACTTTTGATACATTCCATTAACACTCATTTCTTTGACATCAATCATTATACTATAATGCTTTTGACACATTCCAAAAATGGCTAACTTATTGTACAAATTGCTGTCATGAAAGATTTACCTCTGAAAAAGTTTTGAATAATTACTTGATGGTTTTATTGATTTTTTTATTTAAGTTATTGGAGCACAGATCTGCTGATTTTTAAACAAATTAGTATAATACATGATATTGATATGATATTTTATCACAAATTGTAAATAGAGATTAGTATCATATAAAAGATGATGTTATGTAAATTATGTTTTTTTAATGTTTGTTCAATGTAAGAATTTCCAATTTAATTACTTCTCTGTGATATTTATCAATCCTTTAATTATTTCTAAGATGCTGCTTCACTTAAAGAAGTCCATTTCAAATTCACATTCACAAATGATCTGCTGTATATATTGTACATATGTTTTCTCTGTACCTAGTGGACTTAGAGAAAGAAATGATTTTGGTTCTGATTTGTGTAGGTCATTGTAATATTTTCTAGATATGACAAAGACTAGCAAGCTCACCGAGTATTATAAATCAATCGTTTTTTCACAAAGCTTTATTTCCCAGTTCTCACCTTTTCATATTTCTCAAATACATAATTTTATGATTCTAAAGATAGAAACGACTTTAATTTTGTGTGTTTCAAGCAATTTTTTATGTGTATGTGTTAAGGGGGCACACATGTTTATGGTTAGACCAGGATTGTCAAAAGAGCATGTATTAATTGTTGTTTTCAGAACTTCTGTAAATAATCCTGCTTGTTAGACTGTGGAGACTTGCTGTGAGACATTTTGACAACCACACATTTATATCAATATATACAATAACAGGACTTACAGTATGAACTGCAAATTATAATGTAAATATTCCCTATATATTTCAACTCACAAACTTTATTTGTGAATTCACACAAAAGTTAATCACATGCGAATAAAAATGATATACAGTAACCTAGGTGATTTACAGAAAGCTAAGGGAGTTACGGTAACTTAGGTGATTTACAGTAAGTTAGATGATTTACAGTAACCTAGGTCATTTACAGTATGCTAGGTCATTTACAGTAACCTAGGTGATTTACCGTAAGCTAGGTGATTTACAGTAAGCTAGATGATTTAAAGTACACTAGGTCTTTGACAGTAACCTAGGTGATTGACAGTAACTCAGGTGATTTATAGTAACCTAGGTGATTTACAGTAACCTACGTGATTTACAGTAAGCTCAGTGATGGACAGTAACCAAGGTGATTTACAGTAACCTAAGTGATTTACAGTAACCAAGGTGATTTACATAATCTATGTGATTTACAGTAATCTATATGATTTACAGTAACCTATATACTTATCTCAAACCATTCTCCACATGCCTGTATATTTTTAATATCCTAGTATCACCATTTCATTTAAATCATAACAATACTTTACATTTGTACATACCATAAAAGCTGAAGTTGATAATTCTAACCACCTTAGTTGATAGCTAGGAAATGGTCTGTGTATCAAAATTCCCCAAATAATAATTTGAGTTTTGTATGTGCCATATACAACAAATAATTAGCCGAGTTATTTTCTACAATAGTCTTGATTTTTTTGGTGTTTTTTTTTATATATCCAAATCTTTATCTCACTAAGACTTTAAATAGACATGTAATATATGTGATGTTATTCCAAGTATTAATTTTACAGCCAAACCTAAGTCAAATGAAGAGACCATCTTTATAGATCAAATATGAAGAAGTTATTAAATATTACATGAGTCTAAGGTTTTACAACTACATGATAAACAAAGTTTCAGTCCCTTTAATCACGGTTATTTATGTGGGCTCAGTACAAAGATCTGGAATTTAACATTCATATTATAGCAAGATATTTATTTGATGGTACAGCTGAATCTGTTTTGAAAGACAACCATGTTTACCATTAAAATGTGGTACCTGAAGGCAGGTCGTCGCCAGAAAAGTGGTTTTACTTGGTGTATATAACACAATGGTTTTTTTTTTTAATGTGGTATTTAACCCTTTCATCCCTAAATATGTAAAAGGAATGCTCTTTTGCATTGTATTAGACTAGTCTATTATGGTCTGTAGTGTTGAAAGAGTTAAGACAGGTTGTCTTTCAGGACATTGATTTCTCAAGATATGTTCCACTGTATTATTATTATTATAATATGAAAGTAGAAGTGGATCAGAAGTGAAAATGTTTTATATGACTACTGCCAAGACCATATCTAGGGCACAAAAACAGATGAAGCAGAGATTTGTGGGTTGCAGACTGAGCCCCCCCCCCCCCATTTAGATAAAAATAACACTGTTTCCAAACATTTTCATGACAATTTGTATAAAAAGAAAAACAAAATTGGCAAAAAATCAGATGAGGCAGTTGAATCATAGGTAGTTACAACCCTGCTAACCTCCTACTACTGAATATTTTGTTGTTTCTTAATTGTAGAAATCAGATTGGACAAACAACATACATACATGTGTTCATGAAAATACATATGTTCCAGACAAACAGAAGCTAAATTGCTTGGAAAATGTGCAAAATGAGAGTATTTAACAAAGTAATTATGCATTCATTTTTGGCATATTTAAAAGTATCATACATATATAGCCAGAATGATACAGATGTCAGTCAGCTTGTCTGCATGTATAGCAGCTTTTCATAGTGTTGATTATTATCAATGCTGCTGTGTTGTTATGGTTATTTTGACACCAGGTGTCAGTGCATATATATATGTGAATTTCTGATTATCAAATTGTTTCTGATTAACATAAATTTGAACTGTATATATGCTAAACAAATAGATAAAGTAAAGTTTTTAATTTTGCAACCCATGGTTTATATAGTAAAACATGCTTTAGTGACCACCTGTGTATAAAGACCACCTGGTCACAAAGACCTTTTTTTTTGCTGTCCCCAATAGTACCATTTGTGTACAAATCAACCTTTATATAAAGACCAGTTTTCTTGTGTTCTTAAGGAGGTCGTTATATACATGTTTCACTGAACGAGTGAATATACATGTTGACATATATGTATATACATCTACATGTATATTTATATATACAGTAGTCGAGGCTACAGTCCAAAAGACCATCGTCTGACAAAAATGTGGCATCCTCTTGTTTTCAGGATGTCCCAGATTTTCTCACAGACTTTGACAATTTTCAGTTTAATTTTGCTGCTCAGTTTTCCAAGAACATATAGTCTTTCATACCAACATACAGTGAATGTATAATTTAATTCTCAAAGTACCAACATGGACAATTTTGTTTTGGGATCAAAATTTGAGATCAAGTTATTATTAAAACAATTCAGTAGTTCAGGTCAGGTTGTATCATAAACAGATTATGTGGGGTCCTGAAGTTTGCAAGTTTACTTTCAGAATGTAGGCCATCTCTTCCCCATGTAAATCATTATCTTAAAGTTTCTCCTCTGCCATTAAAGATTTGTTTGGTGTAAAACACCATTATAAAATTGAGAACAAGAATTATGGAACTTTTCTACAATTTCAGGGTTAATGTTCGTTGGACTTGATTGTAATTTTCCTCCTCTATATTTCACATTAAAACTAAATATGAAGAACTTTTTTTTGTTTTAATAAAACATGTGTATGTATTCCTTATATGTGTATGTAAGGAAATTGATTGTATTTTTTCTGTAATCCTTGTTTTGTTTTGATAATTTTTATATACATTGTATATATTGTTATAAGTTTGTTTTACACTGCTTTTTCACTCCAATTTTTTTTTACAAAGGCAAGTGCCTTCAGACATCTTGATTGACATGCAAAAACCAAGTGTAATGCCTTAATGCTTATGATATTTATACAGATTAAATGCTACCTATTTTGTTTTAATTTGGGTTGTTCTTTTTTATGTCATCAACCTCTGAAGTCATATTTGGACCTGTCCATTTTAAAGAATGGTTCAGTCCACTGTCAGAATTCAGGGATGTATGATTAAGAATCAAAATTTTGTTGAGTTAGTGTTGGGCTATTTTATCCTTGTTCTACATAATAAGAATTTTCACTTACTTTGAATACACAGTGTCCCAAATATTGATCTGTGACATAGTGTCCCAAATATTGATCTGTGACATCCAGTGTCCTAAATGTTGATCTGTGACATAGTGTCCCAAATATTGATCTGTGACATAGTGTCCCAAATATTGATTTGTGACATCCAGTGTCCCAAATATTAATCTATGACATCCACAGTGTCCCAAATATTAATCTATGACATCCAGTGTCCCAAATATTGATCTGTGACATACAGTGTCCCAAATATTGATCTGACATACAGTGTCCCAAATATTGATCTGTGATATAGTGTCCAAAATATTGATCTGTGACATATAGTGTCCCAAATATTAATCTGTGACAGTGTCCAAAATATTGGTCTGTGACAAAGTGTCCCAAATATTGATCTGTGACATTCACAGTGTCCAAAATATTGGTTTGTGACATATAGTGTCCCAAATATTGATCTATGACGTACAGTATCCAAAATATTGATCTGTGACATATACAGTGTCCCAAATATTGATCTGTGACATACACAGCATCCAAAATATTGATCTATGACATACACAGTATCCAAAATATTGATCTGTGACATACAGTTTCCCAAATATTGATCTGTGCTATGAACATGATGAATTTATACCAATACAGTGATGGGTACTCTGATGTGCCATGCTTACCATGACACGACTCTGTTTATTTATTTGTATTATTCATGTTTTATTACACGACTCTGTTTATTTATTTGTATTATTCATGTTTTATTACACGACTCTGTTTATTTATTTGTATTATTCATGTTTTATTACACACTGCGGCAAGTTTTTAACCAGCAGAGAGACTGGTTACAATGTACTCTGGAAGAGATCACCAGACTTCTGAAAATAAACTGGCAAACTTTCTTACAAAATTGGTTTAGGTTCCAACAGGGCTTGACTTTACGGTGACAAGAGGTGAGAGACTTTGTGGTTCAAAGTGCAATGCTTCAACAACTCGGCCACAGAGGCCCAACAAGATTCCCTAATTTTAAGTCAAATCAGTTATTTTAATTTCTATAGGTCAGCACTTGGCAAAACAACCTATTTGAAGCCTTTCATCACCAAGTATCGAAATGGTATACATGTACTCCTTCTATTGTATTAGACTGGTTCATTATGGTATGGGGTTAGAAGGGTTTACAAAATTGAGTTGTGAAGAAAATTACACATCTTGGATAATAAACAACAGCAAAGAAGAATACTGTTATGTACACCATATCCAATTTATTTTCATTGCACTGTAGTACTCAACATACAAAAAATTTACACAACAAAGAAATCAATTAGTAATTACTCCAAAATTTGTGAAAATTAAGGATATGATAGAAACAATAACAAAGCAAATAACTACAGTATTAATAAGCAACAGGACAGTATAAATCTACCAGGTGCTTGATCACACCTGTTGTCAACAGCACTGGTACAAAGTACAGAAAAGTAAACATATGTTGTAGTCAGTAGCACTTGCACAAAGTACATAAAAGTGATCATATGAGCCAGGTTACACTTGTACAAAGTAAATATGAATTGATCATTTACTTCAGTAGCACAGGAGCAAAGTACATAAAAGTGATCATATGTTGTCAGTAGCACTTGTACAAAGTACATAAAAGTGATCATATGTTGTCAGTATCACTTGTACAAAGTACATAAAAGTGATCACTTGTACAAAAAACATAAAAGTGATCATATGTTGTCAAGCACTTTGTACATCAGACACAAAAGTGACAACATGTTGAATCAGTACCACTCCAAAACGTAATATAAAAGACAATCATAATGACCAGGTCTGTTTTACAAAGTAAATATGACAGACATACAGAATGTCAGGTCTCACAGTACAGCTAATTGGACATGGCCAAATATACTAGCCCTCCAGTACAGCATAAATACTGTTATAAAATTAAAATTCAACACAGTACCATAAATACCGACAACACCACATTTCTCCAGTCAATAAATAAGCTGACAACTTTTATTTCATTATTTTGACAGTAAATACTGACAATAAAACTTTTCTAGTACAGTACATTAGGAAACAGAATTATTAAGTTTCCATTTACATATAAATACTTGACAACAGAATGATTTTCCCAGTACAGTAAATACCGAATAAATAGAACGACAACGTCTCAAGATTTGAGTACATACTGACAACACAATTTTACTCTCTATTTCTGAAATACTTTCTTCAAATGGGCAATCTCCAGTACAGTAAATACTTACAATTGTATGACATCAGTCTACTAACATGTCCAATTACAGAATAACAGTTTGATGTTTCTAGTACCTTAAAATCGCTAAAACAGTTAGTTGAGCTTGAGTAGTACAGTAAATTTGGTGACAACGGAATGACAAGTCTCCATTACAGTATTACCGACAACAGAATGACTAGTCTCCAGTACAGTACATACTGACAACAGAATGACAAGTCTCCAGTACAGTAAATAATGACAACAGAATGACAAGCCTCCAGTACAGTAAATACTGACAACAGAATGACAAGTCTCAAGTACAGTAAATACTGACAACAGAATGACAAGTCTCCAGTACAGTAAATACTGACAACAGAATGACAAGTCTCCAGTACAGTAAATACTGACAACAGAATGACAAGTCTCCAGTACAGTAAATACTGACAACAGAATGACAAGTCTCCAGTACAGTAAAAACTGACAACAGAATGACTAGTCTCTAGTACAGTAAATACTGACAACAGAATGACAAGTCTCCAGTACAGTAAATACTGACAACAGAATGAGTACTCTCTAGTACATAATAGTAGCTCTCTATTTCATCAAGCCCTTGATATGCCATGTATACAGTAAATAAATTGATAGTCCAACTAATTTAAAATGGTCACATTAGCCAGATGGGTACATTACTGATGTTTTCTGCATTTAGATGCAGCGAGTGATAAATGGGAAATTTGTAAAAACAATCCTTAGTACAGGTGATTTCATCATTTTTTATCTGAATACTTTTTCATACTCTTGTTACTAATGTACAAGTTTCAGACTTCAGACTGCTGTTTTTTATTAACTTGTCAAACCCTGAAAAACAATGGACTCCTCTGTAAATCAATGACTTAGACCAGTCCAATTGTGTCTTTAGGGGTGAACACTAAACCTACTCTACATGGTTTTATAAACTACTGTCTCCAATAGTACCACTGTAATTCAACCTCTAAAAAGACCATCTTACTACTGTGTCCATAAGAGGGGTTTTATATACAAGTTTCACTGTAATTCCCCCTAAAGTCCATCTTGCTTGGGAGATCTCCTCACATAAAGACTAAATAAGAAGTTTCTTAAGAATTTATTAATAGATATTGAAAATTTATTAATAGATATTGTATAAGCACAGACCATCAATTAGGAGATCACCTGGCTCATCGGAGCACTTTGACTCAGTCAGTCAATTGGTCTTAATAGTACAGTTCCACAGTATATCCTCAGTTCATTGGAATATCTAGAACATAATATTTTCGTTAGTTTAAATCCATAAATTACTTGGGTGTCAATGGTTTTATTTTGGTGTTTATGAATTATGTCATAAATCCATTCATTATCTTTGTAATAAACATTGAAATGGCATCGCTAGAATTCTATTATCATGAAAAATGATGTATTTCTCCTAAAATAATAGATAGATTGCTATGAAATTTCCAGCATATGTCTTAGAATCAGAACCTTAACTTCCTCTAAATTAAGTTTCTAGAGGAGTTATTGAAAAAACGTGAATTTACTAATAATATATAGTGAAAATGAACTTTGGGAACTCACTTATATCCCACCACTGTACTTGCAGTTTTCAAGTAAAGAAACTGACACATTCCAAACCAATAGAGAAAGATAGTCCATCAACAAATTTACAAAAGATTTCATTGAGTACATAACTCAGGCCAATTTTTCTGAAAAGTTGATTTAACATAAAAAGTTATTTGAAAATGATTTTAGTTGATTCACTTTTGGCATGGGGCAGTAATAGGCACAATTAGAACTGTATAAATTCAATCCATGGATGTGAACTATTTAAAATTACAAATGTAACAATTGATTGTTTGATATTAACATTCATGTATTTATACATGTATTGTTATTTTAGGTTTATACAATGACTGATTATACTACTCTTACTGGACTTGGTAATAGTAATTTGCTAAAATGCATAAGAATCACAAGGTAAAATAGAATACCTTTTACAATGTTCTCTACATTAAAGTTTCAATACACCATTTTCGAGTTCTTAAGTAATCCATTCCAGATTTTTCATGTGCTTCTTCTAATTTGTTAGCCCTAGCGGTTCCCGGTATGTGTCTTTGCATCGATCAAGAAATGAAATGCAGTTATATCTGAAGGCTAGATTATTGTAACTAGTCCTTTTATGTCAAAAACAAACAAGATATGGAATATTGTGACATTTAGATTTATTTCATGAAATTGAGCATCTGCTCTGGTGACCTATATATATATATATATATATATATATATATATATATATATATATATAACAACCTAAAGCGGAAGTATTGAGGACTAACAGTCACGTGTTAGCAACTTGAAAAATCTAGAATAATAACGGACAATTTGAGAGCTTGAAAATGGTCTATTATTGACATCAAGATAAAATATGCAAAGCATGATGATACAGTAAATTTTCCTTGCAAAATAACACAATGTCAAGTTTTAATATATCACCTTTTAATTAACTATACTGGCAATTTGAAAAAAGTAAAAGTCACTTGAGATTTATCAAAGTTGTGCTTCAAAATAAAAAATTGTTATGAAACTGACCAGAAATGCTAGAAAACAAAAATGCATAAGTGAATGTAAACAAATAACAAACCCAAAACTTTCTTTGAGATCTTTATGATATTAATTTTTGTTCTTGAAACTGTTAATTCTTCTGTACAGAAGTATAAGATTTTCCAACTCCATTTTCCATCGATTACCTGCTTCAACACAATTTTCCACATGGACTGGTCTACAGAATTTAAATGGAACATTCCATGTGGATATGAGGGGATGAAAGGATTAACGGAATGTAACAATTGTGCGCTTAAAACTCATGTATTATTCTGTATATCTAAATATGTCCCCAAAATGCAACCACAAAATGAAAAAGAAAAAATGTAAAGCTTCCAAATCAAGCAAGTTAACCTATTTATGCAAGACATCTAAAACAGAAAATTTATCTTCAATCCATAAAGTTGACTTTTATGATTAACAAAAACAATGAACAATTAAACAAACTTTATACTGGAAGTTTTTCCTTCCTTTGATGACCACTGAAAATAAAGTGTCCAAGACATTGTCAACCCGAAAAATTAAATGCAAGTGATCAACACAGTTCAAGAAATTTAAGATGATTGTACAAATTTACATATAGAACTGTACAGGGATCTATATTAAGTGAGGTGAAAAACAATTAAAGGTGGTCTTTCACCTTTCTATTCACTGTAAATAACCATTCGTTGCATTGGTTTCAAAAGCGTATCCTTGATTAAGATGTGCGGGTGTAGAAAATAAGCTATCCCACTGTCTAAGACCCCTTGAGGGTTCCTTATATAAACTATAAAGCACAGAACCCATAGTCCCTTTCAAGATAACTATCTTCCTACTAATTTCACCTGCACACAGGCACTTCCGAATGGTATCAAGAAGTTTCGTGCTCAAAACATTTCTACCCTTGACAATTAGTACCCAATTAAAGACTAATTGTTCCCTGTGTACGATTTAAATTTCATTGGGTACGATTTGTGTTGAGTACGAAACTTCTTGTTACCACTCGGAAGTGATATGTGCGCAGGTGAGATTAGTAGGAACGCAGTTATTGTTAAAGAGTCTATTCTGAAAAAGTCTGATTTCATTATTCATATACAGTCATACCTGCATTAAAGGCCACCTTTGTATAAAGGGCACCTGTCAATAACTGCTACTTTTGCCTGTTCCCTTGAGAGGCCTGTAGAGACAAGTTTTACTGTATATTTAGGTCAGTTGAAAAATTCAAACATGACCTTTAACTTTTTATAATGAATAAACCTCTTTACAAAGGCCATCTGTCTATAACGGCTACTTTTGCCTATTCCCTTGAGTGGCCTGTAGAGACAAGTTTTACTGTATATTTATGTCAATGTCATTGTGTAAAAGTAATAAAGTAATAAAGTAATAATGAAAAAGAAATTAACATTTTGTTCCAACACACAAAGTCTGGGAAAGAACATTTTTAATCTATGACCTCCAATTGTTAGTGAGACTGAGAACCGCATTCACATTTAAATTTTCCTTGGGCCTCTTATACTTGTCAGAATAATAACGGTCATATAACCAGAGGAAAATCTTGAGGATTCATGAAAATGACCAACTGTACTGATGGTAATACTATGGAAATATATAAACATACATTTGATATTTACACATGTAAATACAATTTTTCTTATTTCTCATCAAAAACATCATTAATTAAGACTGACTTGTTCAAATGAGCTAATCTAAATGATACATATTTATATCTGTCTTGCAGATGTAAACTTGTTGGAGTTCTTCTCATTTACAAATAACAAAAAAAGTATATTCAAATTCCAATTTATATTTTAATATGAACCTGTAATCACAATAGATGTCATCAGAAAAGATCTATTTAGAATATAAGAGATTCATCTGTAACGTGAATACTTTTAAATCATGGAGCTTCAAGGTTGTCAGAATTTCAGCCATAGGGCTAGTAACTGCATTAATACTTTATCATCGGAGATCCTGACTGGTATATTGATAGAATGATACATTGTCATTTGTTGATGTGATTCAAGTGTTTGGTTATGGTCAAAGAATTTAAGTTAAGTGTCTGGATATGGCAAGGAAGTTCAGTTAAGTGTCCGGTTATCACCAAGGACACTTACTCCTAAATAAGAATCAGGTCAATGTAATGGCTGAGCAAGCCAATTTGAAAATATTCTCAGATTTCAGTAAATTTAGAATTTACTAATGTTTAATGGCACCAGGCCCTGGTAAAATTTGAGCTAATACATTAAAACTTGACCAAAAGTTAGATTAATCATGCTTTAATATATAAAATACCAGAAACAAAGATTTTGAAATATGATGAAAAGAAATCATATTGTGTGACAATGAAAAACAACAGACTTCCATTCCTTGGGTAGGTGGTTCCAACTAATTATTAACTACCTAAATATGATTTTTAAAAAGTCCATTGGGCATATGGTTTTCCATTCAAGATTTGATAATAATGCTGAATTATGTCTGAAAATGACAAGACTAGACACGAATAATCAAATAAATTAAACACGTAAGTGGATAATTCATGATACCCAAAACAAAATCATCAAGTACATACTATGTATTACTTGAGAAAATACTCAGTAACACATCAAACAAAAGGCTGGACAGCCATAACACAAACCACCATTTAAATATACAGATGATCTCACAATATAGTCCTGATAATCTCAAGATAACAGCCTGGACCCAGTTGCACAATACATAAACATTAAAATATGTTCTGTAAAAATGACTGTACGTTAAATTTAACCTATGGTTGACCTGTTGGATGAACATTGGTTAAATTTGACAAAGTATTGAGCAACCTGGTCTGAGTGAACTTGATTATCCAAACGATATAAGGCATATATCATGATATATCATGCCCAAGCTTGATTACTTAACTCTGTATCACACACAAGGTTGATAACTTAAATTTGCATCATACACAAGCTTGATAACTTAAATCTGCATCATACACAAGCTTGATTACTTATAATAAATCTGCACAAGCTTGATTACTTAGATCTGCATCACACATAAGCTTGATTACTTAGTTCTGTATCATATACAAGCTTGTTTGCTTAGATCTACATCTTATACAAGCCTGATTACTTAAATCTGTATCATACACAAGCTTTGACTACATAAATCTTTATAATACACAAGCTTGATTACATAAATTTGCATCATATACAACATGTTCAAGTTTGATTATCTAAACTTTTGTCAAACAACATACAAAATTTCTAAACCAGTACAAAGATGATATGCTGTGGCAACCTTAATTATTTGTTAATCATGATTTGTTTAACCTAAACTTTGTAATATGATTTATAGAAGCCTGAAGTGTATCATCTTTCAACAATGATTTTAGGTACATATGTACTTGTATGTGTATGCCCTACAAGTATCTGTTGTATAAGAATTTATTATACATGTCAGCAGAAATACAGCATATTAACCTCAAAATGAAAAAAAACCCTGACAATTAAATTGACAAAAGTGAGTGCTATATTGTAGTTCACAAATATGTTGTTTGCTTTTATCTATAGCTTTTTTTCCAAAAAATTTTCTCATTTTTTATCTACTTTATATACAATAACAAAAAAGAAGTATACACAGGCAATTCTTAAATTCCTATATATTTTGTGAAAATTGCTTGAGAAACCCCGGTTTTGCACTTCTTCAACTCCGCCTTACTATTTTTATATGAATACCACAATGGACCTGACCTTATTTTCACAAGATATAGAAATATAAGATTTGCTATATCTGTGCATAGCCCTTAATTGTTATTGTACATCAAGTAAAAGTAATAAAAAATTGAAATAATGTTTTTGGTAAACAAAGCTAATGCCCCTTTAAGCAATTGTTTTACAGTATGTCACTAAGGTGGAGAATTGAATGAACATGGCTAAGGATGCACAACAAAGTAAGTGTAATGTTGGCACTTACAAAGAAAGCTGTATGATGTAAAATGATTGGACAACATGGGGCATCTTAAAATATTCAAATGTTAGAGGCTTGGTGAAAAGGAATGCATGCAGCTTAGACAAAAATGTATTTCATGATCTTACTGTAAGGTTATTTGACCACTGAATAATAATGATTTTAATGGTATTATCATAAGGTAACAAATGTGACAGAATATTTACAAATCCTAGAAAAAAGACAACAAAAAAGATGAATATGTACTACGATAAACAGTCCAACTACACAATATCTACCTGTAGAAAAGAACAACTGCTTGTTGTCTACTGTAACAACACTGAAACATATTAAAAAAAAATGTCCGAAACCTGACAGAAATTAACCATATCATTCAATTGATGAAGAAAAAAAGAATCCTTTAAAAATTTCATTGTGCATAATAAAAAAGAATATTTGTTGGGTACCGGTTTTGTTTACAATAAAGCAGTTTTGTCCCATATGAATACCAATAATCTCTGTAATGTATGGATGAACTCTGTCACCCAACTTTAGAGAATAAGACAGTAATGTAAAAAGACAAATGACCAAAGGATGCACATGATGAACAACAGAGACCACTTTTCATTTAGTGTTTTGTTTGTAAATACTCAGTTGCTAGGCAACAGCAGTAGTATAGCCGCCATATTGTATCAAATAATCAAGTTTGAACAACATAAAGTATTAAAATCTCACCGGCACTAATTAAATGTTCGTAAATAAAGAGTAACCTGTCTTGAGAGAAAAGACATAAAGGACCATATTTTAAAAAAAACTTAATTTTAAAATACTTGTGTATATAAAACCTCTTTTGACATGTTTGAGGGACCATTTAGTTATGAGAGGTCAAATTTCAGTGGCAGAAATGGTGGTCTCTCAAGGCAGGTTACGTTGTACTCAGTTGCCAGGCAACAGCATTGCTTCCATCATATCAAATTATCAGGTGTGCATAATTTTACAGGTGATCTCAGTCACATTATATTTGCAAAATAAAATAAAGGAAAATTTCATACATCAATTTTTTATTTCTACAGGATGTATACCGTCATATGTAACATTGACATGAGCATAAAAAATTTGTAAATGACTCATCTTGTAGATTCGGTGATATTCATTTCTGTACAGGTTGAAAGTTTACGTATATGTTGACACAATGACCTTGTATGCCATGACACAAAATAACATAGACATTGTGTTACAAAGTTGACACAATGACCTTACATGACATGACACAGAAATAACATAGAAATCGGGCTACAAAATATGTTTATAACCCTGACATATAATTTACAATGTCAACCTCATATATAAACAATACTAGCCTACATCAATATATGAGACTTGTCTATAATGAGTGCCTATAGATAAAGATTAGACCTTTTTTGAGTTGTTCCATTCCATCACTGTTAGTCCTAATAGTATGCAACTTCAGAGAAAAATGCAGGAACCATCACTTCCGGTTAAGTATTTTTTGTATGTATGATCTGGAATATGCACATCATACAATGCTAGGTGTCAGATTAAAAAAGCAGCCTACAGCAAAGTGATAAGAACATCTATCTGATCTTTATTCCTTACAGATGAACTGAAACAAAACTAAATGAAATGGAACAACTTGAAAACGAAATGGAACAACTTGACAAAGGTCTACTGTACTACATATAGAGTACTGATATAAATAGCATGTGTATCATAGAACTAAAACTAATGTATATCAATTCTACCTGTATATTACAGGTAATTAACAGGTGTGATCATATCAAATTTGCAGTAAGTGTAAGTAAGTATATTTAGCAAGTACATTTATGTGTATAAAGATTATACATATTATTCAACTACATATGAAAATATTTACAATACATTTACTTGCAATGGCCTTAAAAAGACCAATAAAACTCAATATATCTTAAAAATTAATTCTTTATTAAGAAATTAACTTTCAATCATGTTTTTATCCATACATTCTGTACCCTATAAAAATGAATAAAAAACAAACACATTACTTCAAATTGACATTTTTCTTTGGGATATTTTCTTCTTAACTTGACATAGAAGCAGACTAGTTCATTGTGCTTCAACTTGAAATGTTTTATCACAAACGAATGATAGGCGTTCCTGATTTATATGTGGTTTAGGTAGAAAATTATAAGTTTACAACATATCTATTAGATTCTATGAGTCTAGGTATTTTTATTTTAAACTTTGTGTCCATGTATAACCAAACCAAAGAAGTAAGGTACTGTTAACACATCAATTGACCTGAAGACACATTTGGACCTGCCCATTTTAAAGAATAATTAAGTCCAGTGTCAGAATTCAGGGATGTATGATTTAGAATAAAAATTTTATAATAATTTTACATGTGGTATGAACCTGTTCACTCCTGAATTATGACAGTAGACCATACTGTTTATTGATCTTGGTGAGTCTAAATATGACCATAGGGGTTGATGATTGAAGCATGTTTTATGCAAGTGATAATTGTTCCTGATTTGTTTGTGTTTCAGGAAGAAAATTATACGTTTACAGCACACCTATGAGTCTGGGCATTGTTCTTTATAATCAGAATTAACATAAATGTTCAAATTAAATTGTAAATGTACTGTACATGTATCTAACATCACTAACTTATGATAAATAAATTACTATGAATCATGTCAGAATGATCAATGATATATGAATTTATAAAAGAATTCTCACTTCAGGCTGAAAATCACAATCTGTGTCTTCTCATAAGAATTGTAATACACACTGTATGGATGATAATTAAGAACAAAGACTAAAGTGATAAAGATAATGAAATTAAAGTATAAAAAAAATGATAATGATATAAAAAAAAATACGAAATAGGATTCTCATTTAAAAAGAGCACTTCATTTCTTGAGACCTGCCTGAGAAAATAGATGTTAACTTAATGTTGAATTTTTGAGAAACAAGTACAGATTCTGAGGATCTAACTAATGACACTTTAAAACTGATACTGTAATAAATGATAAGACAGATAAATCTCACCCCCACCTAAACTGATACTGTAGGAAATGATAAGACAGATAAATCTCACCCCACCTAAACTGATACTGTAGGAAATGATAAGACAGATAAATCTCACCCCACCTGAACTGATACTGTAACAAATGATAAGACAGATAAATCTCACCCCACCTAAACTGATACTGTAGGAAATGATAAGACAGATAAATCTCCCCCACCTAAACTGATACTGTAGGAAATGATAAGACAGATAAATCTCACCCCACCTAAACTGATACTGTAACAAATGATAAGACAGATAAATCTCACCCCACCTAAACTGATACTGTAACAAATGATAAGACAGATAAATCTCCCCCCCACCTAAACTGATACTGTAGGAAATGATAAGACAGATAAATCTCACCCTACTTTAAGTAATTCTACATAAATATAATATTTTCCCCCTAATGGATTATTTATGGCCTTTTAGATGATTGATGTTTTTTTGACTGTCAGAGTTTTATTAGTGAAATAAACAAAATAGAAAAATTGAAAGGATAATATGAGGGAAAATGTACCTGTGTATTAAAAAGTCAATTAACAAAATTAAGCTAACAAATCAAGCGATGTGTAAATCAAGGCAAAACAAATTCAGTAAGTAATTGGGAATTTCAATCTCAGGTCGTGACCTATGATTGATTAGCACTAAGTCTGAGTAAACTGTTATATCAATTATGTATTATAAATAAATAAATAAATAAACAAATGCATATTACACTTGATTTTTTGTTTTATGGAGTTACAATATTTTAAAAAATCTGAAAATTTTGTTTGTTTTAGTTTTGCCAGAAAAAAATTAAATTTTGCATGTGTCAGAAATAAAAAATATGCATGGTTTTCAGAAGTAAGAATATATATATATATATATATATACAAACACAAAAATGCATATATCATTGAGAGTCAATTTTCACATATTTATAATGCATGCAATATTTTTTTAAAAAATATGTTTATACTTTTTTTAAAGCAAAAGTTTTTCAGTTTTCATATTTTAAAAACACAAATCACAGGCATTACAAATACAGACACAGTATCTAATGGTTAGATATATAAATATACCGATAAAATGCAAATTATATAATTGTGCATCATTAATCAAGGAATAATTAGTAATTAATACAATTTTTCTGTCAACAAAAATTTTTCAAATTTGCATGTCACAAATAAAGACAAGTTTTACCTTTTTTCAAACAACCAATGAAAAGAGAACATCGTAAAAATTAAAGGACTATCAAAGATTGTGTTTGAGGATAGTTTCCTGTTTTACTATTTCATACCCACTTCAACATGTATGAAATTTTCTGATTTTGGTGCCAGAACCTATGCTGATTTTTGTGAGCAATTTTGTAAGTTTACTTGCGGAAGTCTGGTGGTCTCTTCCTGGGTACATTGTAACCAGGTTCTCTCATCCACCGTGAAAAACTGGCCATCGCCATATAACTGAAAAACTGTTGAGTGTGGCGTAGAACAACAATTCAAACAAAAAAAATCTTATCCTATTTTGAAACAAACTTAGTCATAACAAAATAAGGATAAAAGTCAGTTTCATAAATGTCAGATGACTACGCAATAAGTGCAACTTTGTATCATGTATTCTGTTTGGAAAACATAACTTTTTAACTAAATCACAATGGCAAAAAGATTATCTTTATAAAAAAGAAACTTCAAAAAATGCAAAAGAAATAATACCACAACAATGTTTCTTATTCCATATTGTGGCTTTCATACAAATGCTTGGTTTATATAAAATATATCTTTGTATTTGACTGCTAAATAAAATACAATTAAAAACTAAAGAAAACCTGATAAAATGATATTTTATACATTTCACAATTATGTCTGATTTGAATTTAAAAATGCATGTATGATAATATATTTGTTAGGGATTACAAAATGCAGTTTGTATTCTCTGAAGATCTTTTTCTGACCTGACAAATTTTTCTCTGAGTTTTGGCAATTCACAATTGCAGCCCTGTGAATCAATGCTTCAAACATTGTAAATTTATTTTCTTGACAATCACCTGTGGTACAGGTAACTGTCATTTGCAAGGTATCATTGTAAAGCAATTTTTTTAAATAATCAGTGGCAAGCAAGTTCTCTGATTAGATTTCAGTAAGATCTTCTTTACTTCATTGTATCAGATATTTTTGTTTTAAAATGTTGAATGCTGTTTTCTTTGTTGAACCTCGTTGTATGCAGTTCAAGATCTCAGTCCATCAATGAGATTGTGAGCTTTGCGTTTCCTGGATTACAATACTTTCTGACATAAACCCACATTCTGCAAATGAAAGAAACGACACTGAGATAAAAATAAAAACACCTAGTAATCTAAAAATAACAATGATCACCTCTACATCACAAGAATGACCTGACCTCAACTTATCTTCTTAACCACAGCATTGAAAATAGACTATGTCTGAAACAAGGTCATTATAAACAAAGTCATAGCATAGCATGTTAAGAACCAAATGATGTATATGTTCAAGGGTAGACAAATACCATTGCCCGATGCCCTGGGAAACCATTTTCAGGGGTCGGGCAAGTATTTCAAAGAGTAGCACTTGTCCGTGGGCAAGTGAACACAAACCTTTCATTTTTCATTGACTCATTGTGAACTTTTAAATCGGGATCGAGATCCTCCATTACAAACCGGATATCATATTACATCGGAACACAGATGGTTATTTCTTATTTGCAATGATAAAACATGATGGGCCTTCATTGACTCTACACCAGGATAAATCTGCTGCTTCAGCATCGCTACTAGTATGAAGTAATTTAAAAGTCAATCATGGACAAATTTATCACTATTCTGGGAAGAAATAGAACTTAATGAAATTAATGGAGTTGATAAGGAAAGACACCTAGATAAGAATACTTTACGTAGATTACAGGCTGTCAGCTGAGTCTACTATTGACCAGAGGTTAAGTTCCGCAAAACCAGGTAAACTTTACCATAAAGGCAGGCACATTGCAGGTCACAAAAATAAACCTGGTAATTATGATACTTTTACTCACTCAGCTGAATTGATGGAAGATGAATAAAAATATTAAAACTACTCTTACCTGCTTTTGTTGTTACATGTATTATGGATTTTTCACTTTCTTTTGGGAATGGGGCCTGGACTTTTTGAATTTTGGAATTTAGCAACATTTTATCGAAATTCAGAAATCTAGAAAAACACAGAGCTATGTCACACAGAGCTATGTCAAAATACAATAATCTTCAAATTCTTTGGCATTTGACTTCAATTGGGAAATTTCAATTGCATATTGAGAAAAATTTCTTTCTTTTTTGCATTAGGAATGGGACCTTATTTTGGCCCCGTAAGACAGGGTGGAAAATCCTTGTGTATTATTGTTGGGCAAGTAGATTTTTTGGTAGGGCAAGTGATTTTACAAAGTCAATCTGCCCTTGAGCAAGTACTTCTGAGGCAATAACATACCCCAATCCCCCCAAAAAACCTAAATGTGAGCTAAAAATACATAATATCACCCAAGTCAATGAATGCCATAACTATAAAGAAAAAAAAGAGTGACTGAACTGAACTGAGAAAACTGAAGAGCCAGAACTACTTTTTAAACATATTTTTGTCATTTGCAGATGCACTCTTTTAAACACCACTTTGAGGAAGGGAGGGCAAAATTTCAATCCTTGTGCATAAAACTGTGTTAGTTCAGACTCGGCAAGCCTCATCATGGACATACAAGGTATTAACTTGTATAACTCCACCATGGACAGGTGTATCTACCATTTTCCATGCAAAAATTTATCTGTAGGGTGGACAAGCTACATGCTCTGTGACATCACAATATGATTTTATAACATAGGACTTCTATGTGATGAGAATACACTGCATTAAAACTTGCCTCAGATTTTATTTATGTGCATAAACATGTACTTGAACTATGGGAGAAAATAATCAAACATGGGTGTGTAGAGTGGAAAGGTAAATTTCAACCCTAATGGTCAGAATCTGAAGGTCAAATCTAAATAAAACCCTTGGACTGGTCAACAAGAGTCTTACCACGCACAGTGAGATTTCTATGTCCACTCAATACACTCATGTTACATTATACATTTATTGCCCTGGTTGTAAGGAGACATGAGGATTTGTTTACCCAAGGCAAGTCATATTTCTCGAGGGCGAAGCTTGATGGGAATATGACTTGTCGCGGGTAAACAAATTCTCATGTCTCCCTACAACTAGGGCAATAAATTGTTATTACATTGAAATACAGAATCAATAAAGACCGTCGAGTAAGCTGCAAGGGTTTTCGCACGAGGGAGACATGATGCATGCGAGGGAGATATGATGCATGCAAGGGAGACATGAAGTGAAATGACACATGACAGCTCTCAATCAATCCCTGACTGTGTTTTATTAATGAGGTATAATAATAAATTATTCTTGTCATTGTAAGGTCAACATAAAAGAAGCATCCTCATTTAAGGGCAAGATTTTCAAGCAATGTTGAGTGATGGCTAGGTAACGTTACTTACAGTGTGGCACCAATGATGAAGGTAAATGTATGACTACATAATAATGTAGGTAAATTTTCCCATGAAAATATGGAATTTTTCATCACTCTTGTGTTTCGAACACTAATGTAGTTCCTCTTGGTGGGATGCTTGAAACGTCCAGTCCAGTTACTGTAAAATTAAGAATGAATCTAGTGTTAACTGTATCTATACTATAATAAAAGATGCTCATCAAAAGAGAAATTTAAACATGTTTAACACTAAACATTCCTGATTCATATTTTGGTTTAATTTTGGTTTTACTGTTTGACATGTATTTTTCATTCATATAGAGATGTCATCAGTTATAGGGGAATGATGGCAAATTTTGACTTTTGTTGTATACTCATGTTAACGCAGTGATGGCTCTTTTACATGCGACATTTTGGATACAAGAGACCCTTTATTGTAAAGGGTCCTTTGCCCTTTCAGTAGGAGATATCATGTTCCAAAGGGCCAAATGGGAAAATATAACTATGGAAAATTTACTAATAACAATAAAGACACAAAAATTTGTTTATCCAAATTCTTTTATGTAAATGACAACATGGTTTTCATTTGAGGACATGGAAGTTTTGATTGAGTGATTATATAAGTTGTGAGATTCTTATTGTAATCCTACTGAATGTGAGCTGTACAGTGAAGATATTTGGGAAATTTTGCTCAAAATTTTAAGTGAAAGCAAACTTTTCAAGCTATACAACATGGACATACATGGCATCCATGTGACTATGGTAATATAGGGCAGATATTTTGAAATAAAAAAAATTACTGGTCAACTGGAACAGTGAATAAAGGAATTTCACTGGTCAAATGAAAATTCTTTACTGGACTGTATATATATACACAATTGAAATGAAATGGAAAATTACTGGTCATTTGGACCAGTTATCAGATAGATTTCACTAGTTTTTCTGGTAAAACTGGTGAATTTAAAAACTCTGATAGGGTGAATTTAAGACGATGCAAATATCTTTTTTGTCATTAAAGGGCAAAAATAATCAGCCCTGGGTGAACATTTTCAGGTACGCAGAAGTCTCAGGTACAAGGCATACTATTTATAACTGCTGGGCCACCATAAGTTGCTGACATCTATTACTTCTAAGATTTTGACAAGAATATGTTAACAGATCGAATTACAGCCCTTCAAAGATTTTTTTGGAGTATAAGACAAGTTATATAAAAAAATCACAGAAAAAACATTATGTTGAACCTTGTATGTAGAAATCAGCAATTTTTATCTGAATAGAAGATAAAGTAACCAAGACTTAAACTAGCTGATTTTACATCAGAATCAGTCAACAGAATCTGTTAGCTGATGGCTTCTACTGAAAGTGCTACTGGACTAACATTATGTCCATACGGTAAATCTGTAATCAAAACCTTCTATTGAATAGCAGTGTCACTTTAGAATTAAATACTAATTTTATCCTAAAATTTAAGTTTTTTTATACTCACTCTCATTATCTGCTGTTATTTCATTCTGGCACACTTGGTTATTTTAAAGATAAGGTTGATAAAAGCAATATATCACATGATTAATCATCTGTAGATTTTGAGTGAGACAGTATGCCTACATTATCTTATTGTGAGGTTATTCTACATATGTGGCCGGTGACCCTCTACACATGTGGCTGGTGTCCTCTTCTTTGATACAATTTAAACACACAATCTTCTCTACAGTGAAACTTATATATAACAACCTCCTTAGGGACACAAGAAAAACCAGTCTTTATAGGGAGGTGCTCTTTATACAGAGGTTGATCTGTACACAAATGGTACTAGTGGGGACAGCAAAAAAACAGTCTTTGTCACCAGGTGGTCTTTATACACAGATGGTCGCTAAAGCAGGTTTTACTGTATTATTAAAAACTGGCTGTCACATCATATCATTGTTGAGTGTGGCATAAAACAATGTTAAAACAAACATATTCTACAAGTTATTAAGAATTTGTTTACCTTGGTGGATGTGCTTCGGGTCTGCTTGACCAATCCCATATCCAGTCTGTGCCGGGATCACGAGACTCCTTCAAAACAGAACAATACAAAGTATAAATATTTAAATACATATATGAACCATTTTCCTTGCACATTTAGTAGACCAGTCAAGAACAAGGGAGATAACTCTTTATTACAGATGATAAAACTGTCACAAGTTTTTCAACTGAAATATTTACATGTACTAATCATGTAAATACAATTTAAACAAATAATACCAAAACCAAATTTTTGATATTTTAGTAAATGGTACATTGTACAAGACGTGTGAAAGAAAAATACATTGAATAGGGAACTTTCGAGTAACCCCAGATTACCATTATGATCCTGCATTTATTCGTGCCTTTTCATATTTGTTCCTCATATGTTCTTCTATATCTTCTCATATTTACTTTTGCCACGTATGTAGCGTACATGGAATATCGTTATGCATAAGCACAGTAAAGTTATTTTGTGTAAATAAATCCAAGAGACTTAAAATATACCACAGTGAACACCAAATGACTGAAATGTAGCAGGCAGGGAAAAATGTGAAGACAGACCAGGAATTGAACCCAGGACCTTCTGAACACTAGAAGGATGCTCTTACCAACTGCAATATCGGGGTTATCTCTATGTTACTGATGCCCCAAATAACATTAAGGAACATTTTTTATGATTCATGTAACTAGTGTGACTAAATAAAGGATTATACTGTTATCTGGGCTAACTCGAAAGCTTCCTATTGACAGAATTTTCCACATGCTGATGATGTCTTGAGAGACCACCTCATCTGCCACTGAAATGTGGTCTAGTTATTTATTTAAAGGATTATTTAACCCAGCAGTTTTCAGAATATGGTCTCAGAAGACAGGTGATCTTTCATGAGTGGTCTACTCTTCTGGTTCCAGAACATATTGCTTATAATAACCAATCAAACTATGAAGTATGGCAGACTAATACATTAGGGAACATCTATTTAAACAAGTCACTGTGAAATGTGGACAGTAGTACAGAAGGGTCTTCATAAATGATAACTAAGTATAAGCAACTGTAACTCAATCAATGTATGTGCAGTATTTATATATGTACATTTGTATTTTCAAAATGTTTTACCTGTAATTCATTGTTTGGACTATGTGGGCTCTTTGGACTGAAAAAAGAAAGAATAAATTGTCAGTAACTTTTAAAGTGTTGAAAATTTTATATGACAAATATGTTAAAAAAAAATGCTATCTCAAAGTTTTTAATGTTTCATATTTTATGAGGAAATTATATACCGGTACACGTTCAATTGCATCAGAGAAATGTATGAAACTGAGGGAGTGAAAAATATGTATATTATAGGCTGTGTTAATCATAATGATACATGTATATAAATCTAACCCTTACAAACATGTAAGGTTATTCTAATATATAACTGGCAAAAATTGTACTGTGTAGCTACCGTCTGTGTGACTCACTTCAGAAATGAGAAAATTATCTAGTTCTTTTATCATAATATCTATAACATACCGGTACATGAAATTATCAATCCGTCCCAATAAAGTACATGTACATTGTAAGTTGATTGTTATTAACTAAATAAACCACTTAATCTTCAATATGTAAACACAAGCCTCCAATATTCCCTGATATGGTTTTTGATCGGCAGTTTCCTATGCTACATGTAATTCAATACCCCAATTTTGGTGCCTAAATAAAGCAGCCCATTGACAATCAATTTGATTGTAAATAATAATGTCACAATATTATTGGGGAAATTTGGCTCCATCACAAATGACATGATAATATTGTGCAATAAAATGGTCATTTACACATTGAATGTTGTGACCAACACATCTTTGATGACACCCATAGATGACGCTTTAGTGACCATAGCTCTAGCGCTATCCTTGAAAGAGAGGCCTAGGAGAAAAATAAAAGGTGAATGAAAAGTGGCTGATAGAAAGACACACTTATAGTCATGTGAATCTGCTTGCTTCATCACTTTTGATTTTCCATAGACAGGGGAGTTCCCTGTACAAAACAATACATTCCAGTATAAATTTGCATTCAGCGTCTTTCCTACTTGCAGCTATATCTTTGCTACACGACATGTTCACGATGTTGTTGGTTTAACACTGAGGATATTGAATAATAATTTGTCTACTGGGCTCAGACAACACAATAATATTCATAATGCAATCGTCAATAAATATCTAAATTTATTTGAGTCTTCAATATATTGTGTAAATCTTCAGTATTGCCCACTAACTATTGATAATATTGTTTATATCAAATATTGACAATAAGATTTATCATCTATGGTCCACTTTGTTTACTACAAAAGGAAGGATGTGGTTGACTATTGTTATTTATTCATCACTCACACTTTTCTTGTATGATTTCTGAAGTGAGCTGTGATGACAGTACATACATTTGTACATGTACATGTATTGACAGGCTAAAGAATATTGGGTACATTTAAAATCCAAACTTTCTTCATATTTCTGCAGTAATACATGTAACGTTATCTAAAAAGAACAAATGTCAAGATATTAAGGAAACTTGAACAATATAAATATAAATATATAGCAGATATTCAGGGTGAGAAAAAAATTCCTATGGAACAAGTGATTTTGAAAACCACTTGTCCCTAGTCACTTTCAGCTTGTACCAATTTTTTATAAACATTTTTGGAACCATGAAGTCTAACTGGCAGTTAAAGATTTTGAAAGTGTCGTGTTAATAAAAAGTTTTAGAGGCTACAAAGTAATTGATCTAGAAAAAAAATTACTTGTCACCGGGGATTCTAATCATCCCCATTCCATTTTCACCCGTCTCACTCTGGATATTCCGCCCATTCCCAATGCAAAATAAAAATTTTTCCCCTAATTTGTTGAAAGAAGTTCCCACATTGGTCTACAGACTGCGACTCTTATGAAAAATAATTAATGTAGTGGGAAATTGATATATATATGTGCAAAAATATTTTCCCAAATTTGACACAAATTCATAATAAAATTTCCAATCATGTCTGTAGTGGCATTTTCCAAAAATGGGAAAAAAGGCCTGCATGATTTAAAATTGCTTCATACATCTAGACTGCATAGATGACCTTTTTTGTACATGACTTACCTGCCCCTGGCTGAAGACTCCTTACTGTTTGCTCGCGATGGTGTTCTAGATTCCTTTTGTGCTTCAATCAACAACTTTTCTACCTCTGAATTTCCATTGTGTATAGATTGTAAATCTGCAACATTCTGACTGTTGGAATCAATATCCACCCACGAATCTGTAATTGGTTAAAATTAGATCTATAGAAATTATTGTAAAGTACAATGTAGAAATGTCCTAGTGAACAGCCACCTACACGAAACCATTGGTGTAAGAATTTTATATGACACATTTCAAAATAACTGTTTCAAAATGCTGATGTACAAATGTATCTTTGAAACAGTGAAACCCAGGGGTGGATCCAGGAATTTTCAAAAAGAGAGGGCATAATGTTTTTTTACATTATATAATATAGGTATATATTTTGTCATGCATACATTGTACATGTATGCATGATTACAGTAAAGCCATCAGGTGCTTCATGTCAAGACTTATACATGTATGTGTAATTACAGTTTTTATTGAATATGTAAATAATTCTTCAGCAAGCTATTTTATAGTTTCTTTTTTAATATTATCTCAGATATGCTAGTGATATTAAAAACTTTGGTGACTATGTAATTTTTAGTATCCTCATGTATCAAAGTAGTGCTTAGCTAAGAAATAATAGTAAAATCTAAATGTGTCACCTAAACTAGATATAAGAAATTGTACATTAACATTTCAGTGCTTGTTCATTAATATATGTGGATTTTCATCAGTGGATCATTAGTTGAAAATTAAACTACATGGATGTATACATGTACATGTAAATTAATGCAATTCAAATTGAAATGTACATTTATTTACATGTATGTACATGTACCATACATAGTTAAAAAATAAATATAAGGTTCATAATGATAAATAACAGAAAATTAAATGATATCAAAACCTTCTGTTTGGCTTGGATGAGGTGATACACATTGCGCTTTCACATTGTTCTCTATACATATACATATAAGTACCATACACTGTCCATATCACTTGCAATAACCGTGGTAGTACTCATGTACACATACAAGGTACATGTATATATATATTCATATATTTACTGTCCAGGTCAAGTTCTGATCTAATTCTTCTGCCATGCACTAATTAATACCTGTTATTCGGGCATATGGCCCAAATTACATGTAATACTGTATTAATGTAATGTTAACACCAAAATTTTTATACAGAATGTTTTGGATTAAAATTTCCTAAAAACAAATAAGACATTCCTGCAAAAATGCATTCAAGTACATGTGTACATATCTGCATATATGAACAAACTTCTAAATATTTCTTAAATGTTGCAACAGAAACATGTTTTGAAGATATATAAATATATACAAATTAGTCTGCATGTACATGTTCTGACTTAAAATATAAAAGTATAGGAATTTCAGTCGGTTAATTTAAATCTCAGTGGACATGTACTTTACATACATGTACATATATGTGTATATATACAATGTATTACATTTACCTATTGTCCAGGTGAGTATTATGTTTTGTTCTATAATCTGAACTTGACTGCAATACAACATCTATACTGTTATGTATACCAGTAATACATGTACATGTAAAACGTTAAGATATATATTTTTCCTGAACGACATGCAATGGTACATGTATTTCATCAGTGTTGTTTACTGATATATACACAAATATACTTATACAGCACCTATGTCTACATTACCTGGACAACAATAGTACAGTAGAACCTGTCTTGAGAGACCACCTGTCTTATGAAATCAAATTTCAATGGCATAAAGTGCGGTTCTTCAGTGAGCTTCCACTGTACTGAGAAAATACAGACTTGATTTTTCTGCTTCAAGCAGCAAACTGCAGTGTTCAAATACATGTGTATTTACATATGTTCAGCTAGCACCTAAGTCTACATGATCATGGACATTTATAATACTGACAAAATACAAACTTAATGTCCCTCAGCATCAAGCAGCAAAATGTACAAACATTTCCCAGAGTGTCTATGTGTGAGTCATCATCAACAATTATATTACTTTTCGCGCCCAAATCAAGAATGTTACATGTAGAATCAGACAATAATGGTCGTCAGCAGCAATTACATTACATATACTGGTACATGTATATAGGCCTAGGCCTACACATACACCATATTCATAGTTCTAAATACTGTAGACTTAGAAAATTTTGTTGTGGTTTTAATAACATTTATTTTGTTGGTTTTTTTTCAAATTTACAAAGCTAATAGAAGATACTTCTTTTCTCAACAAGATTTAAAATTGGGAATATTTTGGCTTGAAATTGGGGAAAATGTTACATTTTGCCTTTGGGAATGGGCCTTTATATCAAACCTGCAAAAGACCACCCCCCACCCCTGAAAAAAAACCCCAAAAACAAAACCTGATTATATACACCTGATAGGTATATAAATGTTTAGTTACAATCAAATGCTGCTACATGTACAAGAGATTTAACTTACAGATAATGTATATGTCGTTGTGATGTATAAAATACATACATGTATACCAATATTGATCAACAATACATGTACATGTGTACGAAGTAAATGAGGAGGGGTCTTGACCATGACCTTAATGAGTTGAACTTGTACAAGTATATATGAACCACACTTAGACACAAGTACATTAAATTGTATTAAATCACTTTCTTTTTCTCATACTCAAGGGTGAATAAGTTTGTTACACTGTCATTGTCACCCACTGTAACATAAAACTTGTAAACAATGAGATTTACCTGTCATGTATATTATCGCAGCAACTGTCCAAATTGTTATATAGATAAATTTAAATAGACAAATCCTTCAAAGTCTTATACAAGAGATTTTTTCTCATCTATTATACTATGTGTAACGTATATTGGGGATCATGAAGAAATTTCCTTTGATAAAAAAATTGTGGTACATGTATGTGCTGTGAACACTAAATCCTCTCATTCATCATATTACCGGTACTTAAAATGAAATAAAACATTTCACACCTTCATGATCAGGAGGAATATTATACATTTTGTAACTTTTGATGGTAATAAAACATTTCTCATCATTATGATCTGGGGGGAATATACATTTTGAAACTTTTTATACATGCAGTAATAAAACATTTCACCCTGTCATGATCTTGGGGAATATACATTTTGTAACTTTTTATAGTAATAAAACATTTCACATCATCATGATCTGGGGTGGATATACATTTTGTATCTTTTTATACATGTAGTAATAAAACATTTCACAACTTCATGATCTGGGGGGGATATACATTTTGTATTTTTTATAGTAATAAAACATTAAAGTTACATTTGTACAATGGGGATGTATGATATGAACTTTAACTTTCCTTTTTCTGTGATAAAACATCTACCGTTAATAAATTTTAATTCAGTATTTTTTTCTGCCACATGATATTTCTATCATCAGAAAAATATTGATTGCATTGTTTTAAAATGAGCATAAAATCTATAGGTACAGAATTTCAAACACTTTGTTTAAACTACATATGTACATGTACTACAAATGTATACAGTGATGTGCCAAAATTAATGCAACTTTCTGTTTTTCTCTACATATATACACATGTACATATATCATACATGTATAAAACAACAAAATAAAATCAAAATAACAAATTAAAGCCATTTCCTATTTAATTTCAATATAATTTGACCAATCAACCATTAATGTTTTGAAGTTTATGTGTTTATTTTGTTATTAATGTCCATTACTTTGTTTAAAACATGTAGTACTTGTGAGTTTTGCATGGTACAATCTTTAGACGTCTCTTTTTAATATCTTTTTAATAGTGTAGTAGTCTGCATTGTATATCACTCGTACAAATGTAGTTAACAAGTAAATTAACTTTTGCAAAAATTTGTAAAAAGAGACCTACATGTACATGTACTTGCAAATTCAAATATCTGGTGAAATTTGTAGATGTAATTTTTTTTCATTCTATTTATGTCCTGTTTACATACACATACAATTTAAAAAAAAAGTTTTTTAGGCTTTAAAATCACGAAATCATGCATTCTCAATATATCTGTACATGTTCATCTGAAAAGTAAGTGATAACACAAAACAAAGTTCATTGTATTCTTCAGAAACATGTGTAAATTAATGATTAACATTACATAAACAAATGTAATATATATAAACATATACAGGACAATGCTTAAATACTGGTAAAGGTTTTTTGTAATTTGTATTAATTGTTTTAAGTCAACAAAGTTGTGTTCAACTCATCAAAAATGACTGACCACACATAGTTTATGTAAAAACAAAGATTTGACCTTTATAACTGCATGTATCGTACATGCAAATTTGTAAGAGTGCACTTTTAAAATGTGATGGACAGAAGGATGGAATAATTATACACATGTCAATAAAACCCTAACTGTCCTAACATGGTTGTTGACCTACATTTGTACGTTTACCGGTAATGATAATATAAAACACCTAAATCTATGCCAAGTGCCAGCATATACATGATCAACATATATTACATTTTTTATAAATAATAGCTCATATATGAACAATAAACACTAGCTTCAAGCACAGGTGTCTCTCTACTTGTACACCTGTTGATACATGTAGTATACAAATAATTGTATACATTGTACATGTACATTGGAAAATTTCTACCAGTACTAGATTTTGTTGGCTTTTTTTATAGCACAAGTTCATAAACCTGATTAGGGACCAATATGAAGGGGTAACCTACACTAAACTAGAGAGGTACATGGACACCATTTTACTGGAGCGGTCCAAGTACTGACCTGTGTCCGATAGGGAGATTTGCTATGATCTTTCGATTAATTTTCTGCTTAAACCTTTCCATTTCCTGGATATTAAAGATGTCCACAGATGGACTGAGAAATGACATACATGTACAATGGATACTATATGTACATGTACAATATATGTACAAAATTACAATGCCATGATTCTTCAACAAAAATCAGCTTCAAGCAGGCACACAAGACGACAAACACATACATGTACATACACTTAACCAAAAGTCTAGGGAAGGGGAAAGAGTGGACTACGTGTACTAAGGAACACCAGGGACAGAAACTTGAAGTCAGGCTCCAAGAGGATGGGGATGACATGTACATAGGCTTAGGTATATGTAAAGCAACTGATATGCCAGGAAGGGACTTGTTAGTGGCCTTTGTCTTGCCTCACAGTTGCCTGGTGCCATGCATTGGTGGCATGTACAAATACAGTCAAACCCGATTATCTTGAAGTCGCCGGGATCAAGCAAAAAAACTGAGATAAATGGGTCCTCGAGTTGAAAGGTCTGTCTAGATCTCTAAACAGAATCCTGATTCATCTCATGAGCATCTTGATCGGTAATTGCTAATACATGTACGTGTAGGCCTACTTGTACATCACATGTAAACCAGAATTTTTTGTGAAGATTTTTCTTCATTGTATGTACATTGTACTCAAAACATTATATAGAAGGCATATTTTTCAGCACTAGTCATTTCATCACATGATAATTAATGAAGATGTAAAACAGAAGTTACCTCGAGATTACTGGTCATTTTCACATTAAAATTAAGCACTGGAACCATGTTTTAACATTGACATTATAGCATTTTTTTTTACTTTTCTGATCTCGAGTTATCTGGTATCTTTTTAGTGAAATACAGAGGGTAAATTGCTGGGACTAGCACTTGACCTTGAGTCAACTGGGTAAATTGAGATTACCAATCAATGAAAGACATGTATCCCAGTGTACAATTTATATTGGGTTTGAAACTTGTTGATGCCACTTGGAAATGTTACGTGCTCACGTGAGATTAGTACATGTAGGAACAGTTGAACTTCAATTTTGAATAGTGGTTAATTTATGGCAATTTTTTAAGTTATATGGTGGTGACCAGTTTTTATTGGTAGGGGAGAGAACCCAGTTACAATATATTCTGTATCCGGGGAAAGACATCTGGCCTTCCTCAAGTTCAAGAAAACTGGTTACAATAGCTTTCTCACAAAAACACAGTTATCATGAAAGGTTCTATACATATATCTACACACAAAGTTGAGCTATACAATGCACCTGTTGACTCTTTATTATATACCTTGTCTCCTTCTCCAATAATTGATGTTTTACTTATCTATAATCAATATAAACCTATCATAGAAATACACTCTATGATAATATTGTGTAAAATGTGTTATAATTGTTTTATCAATGTATGACAAAATAAGGATTATTAAGTGATAATTCATTTACATGTACGTACACTGTAATAATGAGAGTGTTTCTTATAATGAGGCATTACACATATATAATCAGCTTTGTACACAGTCAGGCAGTGTATACATGTATATACACTGTAATAATAAGAGTGGGTCCTATGAGGCACTACACATGTATAACAGCTTTGTACACAGTCGGTCAGTGTATACATGTACACACACTATAATAATAAGAGTGGGTCCTATGAGACATTACACATGTATAATCAGCTTTGTTCACAGTCGGTCAGTGTATACATGTACATATACTGTAATAATAAGAGTTGGTCCTATGAGGCACTACACATGTATAACAGCTTTGTACACAGTCGGTCAGTGTATACATGTACATTCACTGTAATAATAAGAGTGGGTCCTATGAGGCATTACACATGTATAATCAGCTTTGTACACAGTCAGTCAGTGTATACATGTACATACACTATAATAATAAGAGTGGGTCCTATGAGGCATTACACATGTATAATCAGCTTTGTACACAGTCGGTCAGTGTATACATGTACATACACTGTAATAATAAGAGTGGGTCCTATGAGGCATTACACATGTACACAAACTATAATAATGAGTGTCTTATAATGAAAATTACACATGTATAATCAGCTTTGTACACAGTCAGTCAGTGTATACATGTACATGTACATGTATACAACTTACCTGGCCTGGTGCATGTCATGGATTTTCATACCTCCTAAATTATGCATGGGTCTAGGGTCCCAAACATTTGGGAAAACATACAACATTTTAACTAAATAAATTAAAACAGAAAATGTTTATATGAGAGTTTGTTTGAAAATACTTTGTTTTATTTTGAAATTCCAAAATGGAAATTTTTTGCATACATGTAGTTTTGTGAAAATACAAGCGATTTTCTCATTGGCAATGGATCCTGAAACCCAACCCTATAACAGCCCAGGAAAATCCCTGCATGTACATGTACTTATGTATATATGTACAATGTAGGCCTACATACATGTACACATCTACATGTATAATGTAAGAGAGCAAGTAATAATGTAATTGTATATCTGGACAAATATTTTGCCATTTGTAAACTTCAAATGATAATGTCAAGACCCAGTGAAAATATACCCAAACTACTGAATAATTCATGTAACTACTTAAGAAACAAATAAATTTGCCACCAAACAAAAACAAAGCTAATCTGGAAAATTAATAGATCACCACCTGGGGCATATCGCCAAGATACATGTATATACCAGTATAAGAATTGACAAATACACCTAAAGTGACCTATCCACCTACATGTACCGGTAAGATGTCTGAACTAAATAGTAAATACATGTATTATTGTGAGTCTAGGTAAAGAAACTAACAGTAAATAGCCATGGCCAAGACAAATAAAAAATATAAAGGGGAATAACTCTAAAATTGAGTGTGGTACGTACATGTAGAAGTGCAATTTTTGTATGTGACACCCTGTCTACATGTACTTAAATTAAGAAGTACATATATTGTATATCTGCAACAAGTATGGGAATCTAGTTGAAAAAATGAGGAAGATAAGGTTTCAGACAAATAAAATCAATAAAGGGGAGTAACTCTAAAAATAACAGTGGTGGAGCGAATGTTTTGCACATGTATGTGACACTATTCTCAAGATGTATATACATGTAACTGTACTGAATATGGGGTTCAAGAAGTTCAAGAAATGAGGACAAAGCAAAGGACGAACAAAACACAAAATTACAATTATAATCTTCCCGTTAACCAGTAGGGGATTTATAACTGAAATAACCACAAACGGTAATACACAATGTGCATAGATTGTAGTAAATGTACAATGTATGTACAGGTACTTGTCTAACATCAGTGTAGGAAGCAAATCAAATGAAGGTACATACAATTTTTTATGAAAATTTTCCCCCGGGTTTTAAATTTGTTTTCATGTGTCTCTTGATGATGCAAGAAACATATATATATATGTACATTAGAGCAAAAAAATGCTATAAATATGTGTTGATAATACATGTACAATAATTTTGCTTGTACACAATGTATGTGAAAGTGTGCCCCATCTCCCTTCCCCCCATGCCCTGGTTCCTATGACTAGGTCTGTTCTAAATTCAAATTGAAAAGCCAAATTGATTTGAATTGTAGAATGTTTCTTAAGAATTTGTTAATGATAAAATTAAAAACAATGATTTTGAAATACAGTAAAATCTGCTTTAGCAACAACCTGTGTATAAAGACCACCTGGTCAGAAAGACCATTTGTGCTATCCCCAATAGTACCATATGTGTGCAAATTAACCTCTATATACATGTAAAGATCACCTTCCTATAAAGGTTTTGTTGTGTCCTGAAGGAGGTCTTTATGTATAGGTTTCACTGTATAACAATCTGAAATACAAGTACCTCAAAGACCTGTTTCACAAAAGTTCCTAAATCTGAGTTACATGTAGACTTGGTCATGGGATCAAACTTATAACTAGCAACCAATGTTAAAAAGAGTTACATGTACATCTAGTGACTTACATGTACAATGTATGACCAAATCTCAGTCCAAGTCTTTATAACTAACCCAGAGGCACAGACCCTAAGTGATTGTTGTATGTGTCATAAAAAATGTATCTTTGTACATGCAGCAGGTAAAAATATCCATAAACTATCAAAATCTAATCTGAAATGTGTGAATATGCCTTAAGACTTGAGCTTCATAGGTTTGACTTGAAATCCTCAGCTTACACAGTGCCCTCTTGTCTTCTTGTCTTTGATCTCATGAATAGTGCTGCATGCTGTCCAACCAGGATTTCAGGCTCTCTTGCTGCCACCAAATGTAATACATGTATGCACCAGTCAATGAAGGGGGGATAGAGAATTATGTACATATGTACATGTGTCTATTTAGCGTACAGGGGTACGCCAAGTACACTGAGTGCATCACATCAAAAGATCACCAATCTAGGTGATGACCGCACTGCCACTGCTTAACTTCAGTGCATGATGTAAACACCAACCGTTCAGCCACAAAAGCTAGCTAATGGACTAGACAGTTAATCTGCCTATTCCCTCCTCCAAACTTTGTCCCGAAGCTTCATGGGTTTGACCTGAAATCCTCATCTGCCTACACAGTACCCTCTTGCCCTCTGTCCCACACAGGTATACCGTATAGTCCACAAAATCCATGAACAATGTGCCTCCAGCTGTTCAACCATTTCAGGCTCTCTAGATGCCATCAAATGTAATATAAATCAGGTTACGCTGAGCGTGTCACATCAAAGGGTCTGTTTCACTTTAAGGTCATCCATCCAGGTGCTGACCATGCTCGCCACGCAGCATCACTTAAATGTTAACACTTACTCTCCAGCCACAGAAGCTAAATAAATGAATAACTGTCACAGTTTGCTTGTTTAATGTTTTATTCATGTCGATTCATTTCTTGATTCAGATCGAGGACATATAATATATTTTTCACTCGTATGGGATCATCAACAGCTTTTGGTGAAGAGACAAAAATTTTGACCTGTTGAAATATGTCTTGCCTCTCGTCTTCTTCTATTGTCATATAATGACAAAAAGCCAAAACTTTTAGAAAGTTAAGTAATAAATTGAATAAAATGATTAATTAAGATAATTACTTCATTTAAATTATTCACATAAAGTATATAGTTTGTGAAAAAACACTTACAGTATTAACATTTAGGTAGTATTTAATTACTACATTGTATTACTTTACCAACATTATTGCGTATATATATATACACAAGAAATTTTAAAAATACCAAAACGCGCCGAATCATAAAATATTTACAGCAAGGTAGACGTTTACGTTTACATTAGCATGTACACATCTTCGGTTTAAAAAAAAAACAGGTTCAGTATATCAATTTGAGGTTTTCATTTGAAAGATGGTCTGTTGCCACTGTAAAAATGAACAATCAAACGAATGTTACACCGTCTAGAATGAAAAAAAGAAATATTATATACACAATATCTTTCTATGGTGATTTACACACCACAAAAATAATAACAAATGGCTGCTGTGTGAGGGATGTCAAATCTGGGCACCTGCCCGTCACCCACATCATAGCAGAAAAAGGCTGTGGTATCTAAGAATAAAAATTATTTTTTCATACCGTGAAGCTCATCTAACTTAGGTACTGTAGACATCTTGAGTTTTATAGCCAACAGCTGCTGAGCGACGTAATTTGTTTTTCTTCTGCAATACGCTTCTCTTGTCACGATACTTTGTTGATGTTTTGGTTTATTTACCATACGTCATCAAATGAAATCACGTGGTTTGAGAATAGCGACCTCTTTGTGATATTAAAGGGAGGTCACCCTAATTTGTTACCTGAACGTGATACAGATCACATAGCCTTATATGTAACTTTCATAACATTCAAAAATTTTAGAATACAATAAAATAAATAAATACAGTAGAATCTAGATGGAATTGTTGTTTGTCTTTTAAATTTTCAAACTTTCATTTTTTTAAAATTAATTTTATAAAATAATTTAATGATAAAGGCCGGTATAAATTTTTATGAAATTCAAATAATTAACTACAACATTTGATTAACTGACCATTATCGCTCAGTTCTAACAATGCAATGTTTATTCAAGTTTATACAAAATAATCCCATTTGACACCCAAAGATATCCAGCCGGTGATCCCGGGAACGAGGGAGGGGCGTGTCTCTATACCGAGCGTCCATGACGTGTCATTCGTACCTTATTTATATTTTCAATAAAAGTTGTCAAAATGAGATGAGCTTAAGCATGCATTTACTTGATTTTGCGACACTACAGGGTAATGCTCGGTAATGCCCGTTGAATCTGCGACAACCTCCCCTGGTTAACTGATGTTTTGTGAATAACGTCCCTGGAAGGCCATATATGTAGTTTCCAGATATTAAATTAGGGTCTGTTGATCATTTCCTATCACACTGATAGACTGACTGACCTTAATAATGGAAATATTAAGTCAAACAGCGAATACAAGCCAAAAAACCCCCAAAAACACCCAGATCGATGGATGGTCTGGCGGGCATGCGCACGTGTGTTTGGGGGGTGGGGGTGGGGGTTCGGAAGTAGGCACCGGTAAATTTCGGAGTTTTATAAGTCTCGATCAGTCGTTTCTAACTTCCATACATTAAATTATAACATGTGTTTTCACTCAGAGGTATTATCAAAGTGGATACATCAATCATACTGATTTATCAGTGGGCAAAATATAGGCTACATGTGAAATGTTAGGATCAACACTAGTATTAGAATATCAACCAGTGTTGAAGATGTGGTTATAGTGTCAGAATATCAACCAGTGTTGAAGATGTGGCTATAGTATCAGAATATCAACCACTGATGAAGATGTATTTATAGTATTAGAATATCAACCAGTGTTGAAGATGTGGTTATAGTATCAACATATCAACCAGTGTTGAAGATGTGGTAATAGTATCAACATATGAAGTAGTGTTGAAGATGTGGTTATAGTATCAGAATATCAACCAGGGTTGAAGATTTGGTTATAGTATCAACATATGAACCAATGTTGAAGATGTGGCTATAGTATCAGAATATCAACCAGTGTTGAAGATGTGGTTATAGTATCAGAATATCAACCTGTGTTGAAGATGTGGCTATAGTATCAGAATATCAACCAATGTTGAATATGTGGTTATAATATCAGAATATCAACCAGTGTTGAAGATGTGGTAATAATATCAACATATGAAACAGTGTAGAAGATGTGATTATAGTATCAGAATATCAACCAGTGTTGACGATTTGGTTATAGTATCAACATATGAACCAATGTTGAATATGTGGTTATAGTATCAGAATATCAACCAGTGTAGAAGATCTGATTATAGTATCAGAATATCAACCAGTGTTGAAGATGTGGCTATAGTATCAGAATATCAACCAGTGTTAAAGATGTGGCTATAGTATCAGAATATCAACCAGTGTAGAAGATGTGGTAATAATATCAACATATGAAACAGTGTAGAAGATGTGATTATAGTATCAGAATATCAACCAGTGTTGAAGATGTGGCTATAGTATCAGAATATCAACCAGTGTTGAAGATGTGGTTATAGTGTCAGAATATCAAGCAGTGTTGAAGATGTGGCATAGTATCAGAATATCAACCAGTGTATTAGATCTGATTATAGTATCAGAATATCAACCAGTGTAGAAGATGTGGTAATAGTATCAACATATGTACCAGTGTAAAAGATGGGATTATAGTATCAGAATATCAACCAGTGCTGAAGATTTGGTTGTAGTATCAACATATGAACCAATGTTGAAGATGTGGCTATAGTTTCAGAATATCAACCACTGATGAAGATGTATTTATAGTATTAGAATATCAACCAGTGTTGAAGATGTGGTTATAGTATCAACATATCAACCAGTGTTGAAGATGTGGTAATAGTATCAACATATGAACCAGTGTTGAAGATGTGGTTATAGTATCAACATATCAACCAGTGTTGAAGATGTGGTAATAGTATCAACATATGAACCAGTGTTGAAGATGTGGTTATAGTATCAACATATCAACCAGTGTTGAAGATGTGGTTATAGTATCAACATATCAACCAGTGTTGAAGATGTGGTAATAGTATCAACATATGAACCAGTGTTGAAGATGTGGTTATAGTATCAACATATGAACCAGTGTTGAAGATGTGGTTATAGTATCAACATATCAACCAGTGTTGAAGATGTGGTAATAGTATCAACATATGAAGCAGTGTTGAAGATGTGGTTATAGTATCAGAATATCAACCAGTGTTGAAGATGTGGTTATAGTATCAACATATGAACCAGTGTTGAAGATATGGCTATCGTGTCAGAATATCATGCAGTGTTGAAGATGTGGCTATAGTATCAGAATATCAACCACTGATGAAGATGTATATGTAGTATTAGAATATCAACCAGTGTTGAAGATGTGGTAATAGAATCAACATATGAACCAGTGTTGAAGATGTGGTTATAGTATCAACATATCAACGAGTGTTGAAGATGTGGTAATAGTATCAACATATGAACCAGTGTAGAAGATGTGGTAATAGTATCAACATATGAACCAGTTTAGAAGATGTGATTATAGTATCAGAATATCAACCACTGTTGAAGATGTGGTTATAGTATCAGAATATCAACCAGTGTTGAAGATGTGGCTATAGTATCAGAATATTAACCAGTGTTGAAGAAGTTGCTATAGTATCAGAATATTAACCAGTGTTGCAGATGTGGCTATAGTATCAGAATATCAACCAGTGTAGAAGATGTGGTAATAGTATCAACATATGAACCAGTGTAGAAGATGTGATTATAGTATCAGAATATCAACCAGTGTTGACGATTTGGTTATAGTATCAACATATGAACCAATGTTGAAGATGTGGCTATAGTTTCAGAATATCAACCACTGATGAAGATGTATTAATAGTATTAGAATATCAACCAGTGTTGAAGATGTGATTATAGTATCAACATATGAACCAGTGTTGAAGATGTGGTAATAGTATCGACATATGAAGCAGTGTTGAAGATGTGGTTATAGTATCAACATATCAACCAGTGTTGAAGATGTGGTTATAGTATCAACATATGAACCAGTGTTGAAGATGTGGTAATAGTATCGACATATGAAGCAGTGTTGAAGATGTGGTTATAGTATCAACATATCAACCAGTGTTGAAGATGTGGTTATAGTATCAACATATCAACCAGTGTTGAAGATGTGGTAATAGTATCAACATATGAAGCAGTGTTGAAGATGTGGTTATAGTATCAGAATATCAACCAGTGTTGAAGATGTGGTTATAGTATCAACATATGAACCAGTGTTGAAGATATGGCTATCGTGTCAGAATATCAACCAGTGATGAAGATGTGATTATAGTATCAGAATATCAACCAGTGTTGACTGTCCATCGGATGAGACAGTAAAAACCGAGGTCCCGTGTCACAGTAGGTGTCGGCACGTTAAAGAACCCTCACTGCTCAATGGCTGTAAGTGCCGAGCATAGGCCAAAATTTGAAGCCCTTCACCGGCATTTGGTGACGTCTCCAAATGAGTGAAATATTGTTGAGTGGGACATTAAACAACAATAAACAAACAAACAAACCAGTGTTGAAGAATATCAACCACTGTTGAAGATGTGGTTATAGTATTAGAATATTAACAAGTGTTGAAGATTGTGCATTAAATGGTAGTATATGCCCTACCTTTCGGTACTGTGGTATTCTGATATATCTGATATATATATATATATATATATATATATATATATATATATATATATATATATATATATATATATATATATATATATATATATACAGTGGAACCTCGCTATTAAGACCACCTAACTGACTTACTGTAATTGGTCTGATAAGTGAGTGGTCTCTTAAATGAGGTTTTGTAATTATCAAATATTTTATCAAGAGACTGAAAACTTGTGGTCTGAAATGCGAGGTGGTCTCCCAAGTGAGGTGATCTTTAGGTGGGGTTCCACTATATATATATATATATATATATATATATATATATATATATATATATATATATATATATATATATATATATATATAGCAATAAAATGACTAACGACATGTACGGACCAAATAAAAGTCAAATTTACGGGACGACCTGTCCCCTCATCAGGACAAAATGATTAAAATAACATGAAAAAACGTACACATACACACTCGCACGCAAAGACACACACACACACACACACACACGCTCGCGCGGAGAATGAAAGAAATGGTACATGTTACAGCCGTGAGTCCAAAGTCAAATTAAAATAAAAAAGCAAGGAATAAATCCTCGTCACAATCGGGATATACGATTCAACAAATTCCATTGAACAGTCAACATTTCAGTCAGTGAAACAGAGTAATTGCAAACAAGGTTATTATACCAATTTGTGAAATGTTGACATTAAACGCGATTCACCATATCCTTGTGACAACAATTTATCAGTGAACAGTTTGCCTCTGTATATGAAATTGTCATTTGTAGAGCATCTGACAAAAATAAACATCAGACAAGACAGGATCCTATCATAGACATTTCTGTGTCGTATCCTCTGCTTATGTTCATATTTAAAACGCTCCATAAAGCTGGCAATTTAACTATGCAATTTTAAGACGACTTTGTATGACTACTGTTCTAAAAACGACCACTCCCTGTAATTATGTCCCTTTAGACATTACTTTAATGTCATACTGTAGATTTTTGTGTGTTAACATCTGGGAATACAATTACAACTAGATCTAGCACTAAATGCAATGATTTTAATGTTGCAAAACAGGAAATACTTAAGTTTAGACAAAAATTGACCGACATATCTGCACCACCTCATCATCATCATCATCATCGTCCTCGTTGTCGTCATGGTCGTCATCATCGTCATCATCGCCATCGTCGCCCTCCTCCTCCTCCTCATCATCCGTTTGACTTAATAATGAAATGTAAATATTTCAGACAATGGTTTATATCATGGCTACATCTCTGTGATTCTTTTGTCAGTACATTTATTAAATGGTGGCAGATGTCTGCTCCCGTTTGTAAGGGAGATTTATACAAGAAATGTTTGCACACAACTTATAATATGTCACAATGAAACTTATTTGAATATAAAAAAATACAATTTATTCACAATAACGCGAAACATAGCGGGTCCACGTGCAAGGTATAACAGCACACAGCTTACTAGTAACTTATATTTGTATGTTTTTACGACGTTTCAAATACTGCTGACAAATTTTAAATAACATTTCAATTACAAATATTACAGCAGAGAACTTATCAAAGTCATCTACTTCGTCATTGGTTATCTAAACACGTTATTTTGTCCAACACCACCATTATGTAAAAGACAAATATTCTAAATTGGATAACAAAAATATGTTGGAATCTGAAATAAATGTTGGAATTTCAAATAGATATTGGGGTGACAATACGCATGCGGTCTTTATAAGAGGCTAAGTCTTTTAACCAGGTTTCAACTATGTCCCTATATTCACCAGCCTGTCCCATTTTCGCGAAGCGCTTTTCATGTAGAGGCTGTTGAGTCCGAAGATGAAAAAGTTAACCACGAACCTCTGATTCGACGTTACGATATATCGACGATGTTTGGAAATAAACAATGGCAGTTTTCTTACCTATGAACTAGATATTAAAGATAGTACATAATCAAACACATGACTTGTGCTTTTAATAAAGACACAGACAGGAATTGTCAAATAAACTTTACGACAAACGATATAACTTCTAATTTCTAACCATAAGTAGTCATATCTCTGTTTCACCAGTTTGTGTTTTTACTGTGTCCTAAATTATCCTACACAACTTTTGATTTCCAACCGTAAGTATATGCATTTACATATATTTTTTGTGTGTGTCCTAAATGATTCTATATGCAAGCTCCTGTTTAATTTATGATCATTTCATATATATAACGGAAAACCATAGAGTGATAGGTTGCCACAAGTATATGACCAATAGCTGTGAAAATTAACCTTTCGAAAACTGAAGGGTTGAAAACATGACCTTGAATTACTTATTCAATCGTGGTTGTCGATCATTCTGTACCATTTGTGGTAATAATCCTTGTATGATCTCTCGGTGGGTGTGACTGATTGGGAGGGAATGTTTACTCCTCCATGGTACCATATTCGACTTCTGGAATTTCTAGGGGCCCGTGTTTTTTTCATTGATCACTAAAGTTTTGTATGTTGGCTTAAGGAATTCATGATTTTTGGCGCTTTTGTACCTATCATTCATAGTTTACTTGACTGTTTTGAAATATAAAAATCTCAGATACCAAAGTATAAATCAATAGGATGTCCAGGACATAGATACAAATCCGGTAAAAATGGACAAACACGGACCTCTGGAAACCAAGAGGCAGGATCAGGTGCCATGGAGGAGTAAACATCCCCTGTCGACCGGTCACACCCGCCGTGAGTCCAGTCAAGTCCAATGAAACACGTGAGGAGTGTATTCTCGTCACAATTGGTACAGACGTCTCAACAACCGCCAACGAAAAGGCAACTCAACATTTCACTTAGTGAAACAGAGTAGTCGCAAACAAGACTATTATACCGACCATAAAATTTGCGGAACGTTGACATTAAACGCGGTTTTCGATATCCCTGTGTCAATAATTTGTCAGTGAGTAGTTTACCTCTGTATATGAAATCTTCATATGTTGTGCACGCCCTGGCATATCGGATCATTTGTGAAATATAAACTCCATATGCAGGTGACTGAGGGATATTACTACTTAAATGTGGAAAATTTACGATGGGAAAGCCGAAATCGTCGCGTTTATCGTATAGCTTAGTTGCTAATTTCCCGTCTGTGTTTATATTAAGTAAAATGTCTAAGTATGAAGCGTGTGTACTTGATTCTGTTGTATCTTTAATTTCTAGTTCGCTGGGATATACCGCATTGACATATGTATGAAAATTGTCATTATTAATTGACAAAACGTATTGTTAAATGTATAGAAAGATAAACATATAAGGGATAAACTTTGAATCCCGATGTTCTAAGATATCAAAAGCGTATAGAACATCTGTTCTTTTTTTAAATATTACAATAAATATTAAAAAATATCGGCATTACCTGCGTTTATTGATTTCTGTATATCCGGTTTAGTTCAAAACATGTGTTGTATGTATGTTGATATAAGAAGTGTTCGGATCATTGTGTTTATTTCTCTCTAGATTGTAAAATTACACACTTCATTTGACAAAATGCTGAGAAAAAGACATCGGAAATCTTTGATTGTATTTTGTGTTCTATTTTTCGTATCAATTCTAACCTTGATAAAAAACTTTCAAAGAGATTTGGAAGACACAGATAAAGGATTTGAAAAATGGGAAACAAACGGTAAAGTAATCATTTTGTTTTTACCAAAAGTTGAAAAGTGATGTTTGAAATTATACCGTATGTTGAAAGATAATAATAATTATATAACATATATTGAGATGAATTTCAACAGAGAATAACAAAAAAATATCGGTGTAATACATTTCTTGTGTTAATTTGTTTATTTGTGTGTTTCCTATAATCCATCATAATGATATATGTCATATTTCACTAATATATATATATATATATATATATATATATATATATATATATATATATATATATATATATATATATATATATATATATATATATATATAAATTTCATGTGTGGCACTGTTTACATATAAAACTTATATTAGATTCATGTTATTTTACGTATGGTTTTCATATGTTTTGCTACATGTCAACTACAAACGGTTTTGACTTTATTTTTGATGGGCTGATTTTGGGTTGTTAAATAAATTTGATTTTTATATCATAAAAGTTACATGTGTAATGTGCTCGAGTTTCAGATAACATCAGTCAACAGTATGGGTTTTGTTTCCATTGCATCATAAAAGTTTCTGAATGGCTGTAATTGTAAATTTGTCCGATTCCGGTAAAATTTGTATAAAGCGAAACCATCCATAATGGTTTTGTTGCTATGGGGAACAATCGTACGCGTATACATATGAAAACTTAATTTTCATACGTGTTGATATATGTGGTTACTCGTCCAAAACACCCAATCCCACTTTTGTATTTTCAAGAGGCTCCTGTTTTTTGACATTTTCCATCTTTACATATTGTCTCTTGCACTTCCTAAACAGTTAACATTTTAGTATATGTACTTTTGTATCAAACTAAATATGAACCATGGCATTATATTGTCACTTTCTTTCCATAAAATCAATGCTTCTAATTGGAAATCAATTTCAAATATCTTTCACCAATGAAAGAATACTTATCAGCTAAAGAAAACAGATATCATATGAGTCGCGGTGCGTCAAGGTACATTTGTTAATACAACACTTATTTCATATTGGAACAGCTTGTCAGAATTTGAATTTATAAGTCATTTTCTGCCTACATAAATGTAGATTTCCCTAAATCAATATACCTTACATGAAACTATAGTTATGTTGTCATGTAAATAGGTCTATGAAGTCGTGTAATATGTACATATGTATATGTGCAGTACCCACACACTTCCAACGTTATGTATGACATTTGTGTTACCTAACCGTATAGCATTATGACAATGGGCTATGTTATCAAATGCTTACTACCGATATATATATATATATATATATATATATATATATATATATATATATATATATATATATATATATATATATATATTATATCTGTGTGTGTGTGTGTGTGTGTATGTGTGTAGAAAAGAATATTATGTATTTTATTTGATACATACCTATGTATAGTATATACACAGTGTACACAGTGTACTGAAATGCTACCTGTTGTATTTTGCACACCTCTTTCTATCCCATATTATATAAGTAGTATTGCATATCTTTGAAAAATAATTTTTTACTACAATTTTGTGTCATGAATGGGACTGTGTTTCATGTGGGGTCCAAAATCGATGATCCGAGAATTTATTATCACTGATGCTTACACGTATTTTTTTATCGATTTCAGATACATTTTTTCAATATATAGGTAATATCTGTAACCATATCTAATCCAGAATCGATGAACAGAGGATACACACACACACACACACACACACACACACACACACACACACACACACACATACACACACATACACATATACACACACACACACACACACACATATATATATATATATATATATATATATATACGGGTGGGCCCTATTACTTCGAAATATCCGGAATTCGAGATAACAGACTTTGTTTTATATCCCTTAAAATCGGGAACGACCGTTTGAATTTAACTTAATTGGAATTTCGACTCATTCGATTTCGACATAACGAGATGCACTGTATATATATTGTATCATACCTCGACTATATTATGTATATTATGTGTCATGCATCAACTGCATCATACATAAGCTGTTGACCCTGACATTTTGCCTAGTCAGCAGTATTATAAATGACTTGAAATCACATACATATTGACTGTTTAACACCTTATCATTTACAGCGCATATTCATTGTGAAGAGCAAATATACTTTTTTGTATAGACTATTGATGTAAGTGTAGATTTTATGAAATGTATATTTAAACAGAAGCCAGCTGATTCAGTAGCCTAACACAGAGTACAACTTGTTTATACACGAAAGTTCAAATGTCCTTGATGAACTTATTCAAGAAGTTTTCTACTTTGTAAAATTTGTAAAAATGAAAAAAAAAACCAATAAACAAAAACCAAAAAAACAAAAACAAAAACAAACAAAAATAAGCAAAACAAGAATCTCTCTTTTTTCATTCACATTTTTGTAATAGCTTGATGTCAATTATGCCATTAATTTTGTTGAATATTATACTTATTTTAAATACGATCATCTGCATGTGTTACCTTTTTGTAAAATGATTATGGAAATAATACTCAGAACTCTATAATATTAAATTAGTAAAGTAAATTAAATTGAGCAATAATTATAACACACTGTGTAGCAATGCATAATCATTTTATATCGTAACAAACTGCTTACCGAATGGTAAAAGTACTATTTATTACAATTTTGGTATTGAAATATAAAGATTTAACAATTAGATAAATTTGCTATTTTTAACTGTTTTAACTGTTATTTTTCGCAATGTAAAAAATAATACGCCATGCAAAATCAATGTAAACTGTGTTATTTTTTCCTCGACCAAACAAAATATTTTTCAAATTTTGGGTCTTCTTTTTCTTGTTTTATGAGATTTGTTTTATGAAAAATGTAATAAATAAGAATACTTTCCATTTACTTATGAATCAAATGTTTATTTCATCTTCTGAGGCAGGAGAGTACATAAATATTTCCCTCTGCCTCACGCGATGAAATGAAAATGTTAATCATAACAAACTGGCAAATATCTTATATATATTCTGTGAAATATATATGCTTGTACGTGAGATGATTTTGAGTTAGTATATAAAATATAAGACACAACATTGGTTTTACCACGTATGAACAATTCTCTGAAAATGCAATTTGATGATGCAAATGAAACAGCTGTATTTTTAGATTTGAAAATGTCACACATTACATCAAACGTGACAAAATGAAATTGAAAATGCATAATTGATTACTTATTTTATTAATGTAAATTTAAAAAAAAAAGCAGAGATGATAGGTATTGATACATTAATTTACTATACTCGTGCAAGAATCTGCTTGAAAATAATTTATGCCTTCGACGAGTGACTTTTAGGTAAACATGTTGTATATATTTATTTTTTCCTTTACCTAATATATATTTTTAAAAGTTTTTTTTAAAAAACATTTTTTCTTTCTACAAACTTTTCACAGGTGATTTTATAGATCGTCAAACCAGTGACAAATGTCATAGATTATCTTGAGCAGGGTCAAATTTGACGTAATGTTATTGGTAATAACTCTATGAGTTAAACATTATTGCATCAGCATGAACAATATAATATATAATATACCAAAAAGCCCACAAATCAATGATTTTTGGAGAGTTTTACTGTATACATGAAAATTTTCGCCCCGTTTTATTTTCGCCACTTTCACCCTCATCGTCGGTGGGCAAATTCAAAACGGTAAATTCATCTATTTTTCATCTTTTATATATTTCATTTAAAACAACACACAAAATTGTTAAAAAAAACCTTTGATATAATCATGCAGAAAGTAGATATGTACAAGTATTTATTGCTCAATAAAACTTCGCAATAAGAAAAAGATATTTAATCAATGATAAAAATTGCTGATTGTTAAACATGTTACACATATGTTTCTTGAATGGAATTGTAAAGAGTTTGGGCGAATTTAAAACGGGGCGAAACCGTTTGCATGTGTAGTAGGACGAAAATAACACGGGGAGAAAATAATCCTGTATACAGTGTATAATTCCTATAAGGAACAAACAAAGCATATTAGATGACAGGGGTGCAATTTTTCAAATACTGAAATATTTTTTTTTTCGATAACGAGAACCGTTCATGATTAACCATTATAGATAGTATCATAATGGCGTTCTATGAAATAAAAACCCTCATTTCACGGCGATTTATCAATTGTGACGTCATAATTATACTAACGAAATCCAAGTCTCTATTCAGGAAGTACTATAAGTTATCTACGTTGTCATATGGGTGATACAGTTTCATATCACATGTCGTAGTTCCAGTATTTCCAGAGCCGGAGGCGAGAAAAATGCGGGCACTCCTTCATGTGATATGAAACCGTTATCACCTATATGACAACGTGGATAACGTATTTGTTACCTTTCTGAACATTCAACAGAAAATTAAAGAAGCATGCCCGAAGCCTTGTTCCATTTACATTATTAACCCTTTCACTCAGCACCACATTCAGTGCCCATTCATTTGGCCGTTACACGTTTGCAATCATATAGTGTCACATGACAATCGCATGACGTCACAAATTGAGTGAAAGCGCATCAGGTGGTAGATACGGAAACTATATACCGCCAGATCAGGGAAATACGGAAAGATATTTTTCGTCGATTGACCAATGAAAATAAGAAGGGTGACAGATATCGCATATTATCTATATGTGAAGTTACTAGCTATCACTTAAATAGGGGCATTAGTTGTGCTTACCCCGTAAAAATTATTTCGAATTTTTCTACTTTTAATACTTGTACTTGATGTACAATAACAAATCTTATACACAATCTTATATTCCTATATAGTTTGTGAAAATAAGGTCAAGTTCAGTGTGATATGCATATACAAATAGTAAGGTTGAATTAATTATTAATCAATTGCCAGTAAACAAACTGGGTTTCTCAAAATATTTTCACAAAATATATAGGAATTTATTAATTTTTATACCTGTGTATATCTCTTTTTTGTTATTATATATCAATCTAAGTAGTAAAAAAGGAAAGAATTGTCTTGGAAAAATACAAAACCAACCCACAGCTAACAAATCATTATTCACTAACGGACAATATAAAACATCTACTCTATGTGTACAAACAAGGATATTGAAATCACAAGACAATGCTGAAAACAACAGCAGAAATTTTATCAAATAAACGGCTATTTCATTTTTCCCTGTATTTTTGCTTATTATTCTTATTACATCTTGTATTTACTTTAGTTGTTGGCAGACAGTTGGCATCCTTAGCAAATTGCACACCAAGGGAAATGGGACAATTTCCAAAAGGACTGTTCAGCCAAGACGAACGGCTACAAGGGGCTATATCTATTCATATATTACTGGCCATCTATATGTGCGGAGGTTTTGTTATCATTTGTGACGACTATTTTGTTCCGTCCTTGGAGATTCTCTGTGATGGTAATGTTTCCATATGGTTTCAGTACTTGTATGTGAAAATATCGTTCATATCTAAGTTTTTTCGAAAATTTTAAAACATTTCTGCCTGTTGAAACAGTACATATGCCTAAGGTTTATGTAATTTTTCACATGGTTTCAGCATGCTGAAACATTGCTTTTACTTCGAGTATCCACAAATTTCCGTAGTGAAAACTATCTGGAAGCATATGCGTCCTAGGTGTTTGCCTGCGGAAACCATTTCGGAATCTTTGCGGAAACTCTACAATACTATGAGGTTTCCACAGAGCGTGAGTTACCCGGAAACTGGATTTTCCATGTTATGCATATTAAAAATGAGAGAAGAGGACACTAGAATGAGGCCATATTCGGAATGAAATTCATTTTTGTTTTGAAGTGGTATCCTCTGATGTTGCATCTGAGAAAGTTTTGTGAAATGATCGATTACTGATTGCGTTCTGAAATCAGTTACTCAATATAGACTGCACTTTCCCTGGACAGAGTATGTATTGGTCATTGAAATTAGATTGAATTTGTCACCAATGACAACTTTTCTCAATGACTGAGCCTCAAATACGGTATCACTTAACTCATTGTATGATCATGCAAATAACTTTCTTTTTGGTTTATATCCTTCTTCACAGGTTTAGGGGAGTAAACTTGAAGTATACGATTCTGTGACTTCTTCATGTATATCATATATAGCCTTACATTAAAATAAGCCATAGTTTATGTTCAATATTATTAAATGAAAACATGGTCCAAAAGAAATGTAAAAACCAAAATGAGACATCATAGCAATGACTGATTGAAATAAGGTTTATGGCTTCGGACGAGGAATCCTGTTTGCTTATGTATTTATTCAAAATGGAGGGTGGGCATTACAAATTCATGTTAAAATCAAGCGATCATCAAATTTCTAGACATTACTATTATACACCTCAGAATAACTTGTGGTCAATGAGTGACATAATTATACAATTGTATTTTGTTTTGTAGTTTTAAACATCCCTACAGATGTCGCAGGTGCTACCTTCATGGCAGCTGGAACAGGAGGGCCAACGTTGGCAACAGCAGTCATAGCCGTGTTGTTAGCTAAAGTATATATTTTTTTGATATTGTAATCAGTTCTATCTATGTCGGTTAAACTAACACAGACCTTCTGATATTAACGTAGTATTACAAATGTTAGATGTTTAAAGGTGCATTCGCTGATTTTACAAAAGAAAAGAAAAAAAACAAAAAAACAAAAAACAAACAAAAAACAAACCAAACCTGGGTTTATCGATACATTTTCGTAAAGTATATAGGAATTTAAGAATCTCTATGGCCGTGTATATCTCTTTTTTGTTATTGTTTATCAATCTAAGTGTCTAAGTAGTAAAAAGGGGAAAAAAGGCTAATGCCCTTTTAGAGTGCCCCTTGTTTAATTGCATACATTGTCTTTGGTTCATCATTTGAACGACTGTTTAGTTATATGAACTAGAAGTCATTTACTTTAGTTGTAAGATAAATGCCATTTGAACGTATAACATGTTACATCATTAATAATACTGGAATGTCATACTGAAATTGACAGATAAATTGGAGATTAGTTTCATGGTGTTGAACCTGATCTCACTTCTTGTGATTCAGTTGTCGCTGAATGTCATGTGACCATTATATCTACTACTACTACTACTACTACTACTACTACTACTACTACTACTACTAAAACTAACATTAAACTGAAGAGTTTTGTTGGTACTTTCAGGACGACATTGGTTTAGGAACAATCGTCGGATCAGCCGTCTATAACGTTATGTTTGTTATCGGTGCGTGTGCTCTGGGTGCTGGAATGGTAAGAAATCACAGTTTTTATTTAGAATAATAAAATAAATGCGTTTATGATCACAATATATACGTTCTTCTGTCGTTGATGTAAAATAACCAGTCAAAATGCGTCAGTGGTTTAAGAAGCGTTATCGGCATTCGTTAGCTACAAGACGGACATAGCATTAGATTATATGCCAATCTAACATCCTTACTCACCACAAATCAAAATAAATTATCTTGAACATCATGTACGCTTAAACGTGCAATTGTAAATTATTTCAATTCAATTTTTCTGTCATAAAGAAGATCTTTAGACAAATATTAAACACATTATTTAACATCACTTTTCATCAAATGCTTATATGATACTAGTTTTTCTTTCGAATGTATACACTAATATTAAATTCCAATTAAACTGATGAAGTCTCACTGACAGAAACCGTCGTCCTGAACATTTGTTTAGACCACTTTTCTAAAACTATAACTTTGGTATTGTTAATAATTTTATACAAACAAACGGAAAAAATATGAGCTTGTGCATGAGAACCAAGTATATTACTACGGGCAATGAACAATTCTAGTGTGTTCTTACAGTTCAATGATTGTTTTAAATACCTTCCGTTCTGTGAGAAATAAGTTCTCACACTCGAATTTGATTACATACGGTAAATAGCGCTCTCGATAATTACAGCCACTTGCCAAAAGTTTATAGACATGATAATTTTTTACTATATCACATTTTTTAAAAAAAAAATATTGTGAAGACATTTCTTATAGCATTTGAATTAAATTTTCATTCTTAAACAGAAAATGCTTCCAAGTTTCATTGATTATTTGAATGTAATTTTCTTATTTGTAATTTGAAAACGTTGACAATTCAAAACAAAAAGTAAAAATAGATCATTTTCGAGTTGTCTTGTTACGTCACGATTCGTCATAATAGAATGCGGTTTCAAAGAGAAAAGTAGGGCATCATTATATTCCAGATAAGCAGTTTATCGCCTCTATGACCAGGGATATAAATATCATGAAGAAATAGGTGCCTGATTTGATAATTAGATTACAAGAGAGATAATTTAACTAAAAGTAATTCTTCGCGGATGGATTGAAATAGGATATCAGCGAATATCGTCAATGAAAATACATGCATTATATAACCTGAATCGACCTTGCCCAACTTTCATATGACGTCATGTAATATGAGTAAAAACTATTGTGACGAAACTGAATGGAATGAGACAACTCGAAAATGGTCTATTAAATATCACAATTTTACTTACACAAAGAAGGAATTTTCATCACAAGAAATTAAATGAATTTTTAAATTTCTAATTCGGAAAATAAAAATAAAAATATATAATTAAATCGAATCCAATTCTTTGTTAAATGATATTATTTATTGATTTAATGAAATCTGTGAAATGCGATAAGAAATGGCTTCACGATATTTTTTGAAAAAATATGGTTTTATTTGAAATATATAGTAAAAAAAAACGATGTCTATAAACTTTTGGCAAGTGGCTGTAATTCAGAAAATAATGATTTTATGTGTTATTTACCGTACCCATTCGGATGTCGTAACAAAACGTCATAAATAAGGCTGTAGATAATAAATGCACACATCTGGTATCATTAAACATGTATGAAATATTTGATCAATTATCTATATCCTAACTAATTATTGACTAATAGTGTTCAGTGACTTTGTCACGTCAGTGTTTTCATCTCATTAAATTTAAGGGTAAATTTGTCATCTCAGTAAAAACTGGTCCTGGGTTGTAAAAAGTTTGGTAAACATTTCATATATTGCACCAAACCGATCATATACCCCCAGGGGCGGTTATAGCGGTGCATATGCAGTCAAATTGCAAGACATGAAAAGATGAAGTAAGTAGGAGACAGTTGAAAACATTCTTTGTTTTACTGGTAATAAAGTCTTGATACTATGCTATAACAAAAATTAGATAATGTTTCAGATACTGTAAAACCTGACAAAATACCGTATAAGTGGAAATTTTAGCTAGACGCAAATTTAGAGTTTTGTCCTAAAATATGCTGTATAATTTTATCGAGAATTAATTTTACCGATTTTGTAATTTAAAAAGATAACTCTTACTTACGATTAGGAATGAATTGTTAGCGATACTCAATTTTTGCGATCTCAACAACCTCGCTAATAATGCCAAAATTGAATCCTCGCCAAAATTTCTGCTTATACGGTATACACTAAACCCGGCTTACATAAGAGTACAAAGCAAGTACTAATATATCAGTCATTTTGAGAATGCAAACCTGTCATAACTTCAATCCTAACAAAACTACTTTCAAAACCATGTTAAAACTAGAAACAAAAGACGAAAATATGCCCTAGTTGACCTATTGGTATCATAGAAATATCAGTTCATTACTTTACCTAGTATAATGCGTTGGCAGGTAAACATCAAGACATAATTAACCAATCAAAATCTGAGTTCGAGTGACAGACCTATCCGAACCATAAATTTGCGTATTGAATTAAATAATTCGTTTCAAAAAAGCATATGTACATTATGCATCTTATATTTTATGTTTATCAATTAAACTTTATTGCAAATATTGATAAATAATATTGTGTTTATGATGTAAATAAATCAAATCCAAGATATATGTTTGATGTACATGTTCACTGGAAGCCATGCGAAAATGATCTATATATGATCGCGTGCGTGTGTATCGTATGAGTCATATTTGGGACTTGCGGAAAACTGTTTGTGTTTTATCTCACCATTGTTTCGAAGACTGACATAATACCAGGTATTATGATTGACAATAAACTTATATTGATATCGACAATCGAGGTTTGCCATTGATCTACTTTTCATTGCCATTTCACCTTGAATATTTCTTAGTATATCAAAGCGGATGTTGTGTCATATGTTGTTCAAGCTGTTGTCGGATGTATCATTATAAAAACTCAAACAAAACATTTATCTATGTACAATGTCAAAACATGACATAATGGTCTAAATTGTATGATTGACTTCACAAGGGAATCTTTCACATATATAACTGTATTAAGTTAAATGTGTAAACCACATGAAACGTTTGCTTTTTTAATTTCTTTTACGCCACACTCAGGATTTTTCAGCTATATGGTGGCGGTCAATTTTTATAAGTGGAGGAAAGAACCCGGCTACAGTGGACCCAGGAAGAGACCACTTGGTTTACGCAAGTTAATGGGCAAACTTTTTCAAAGTTGCAATGATCAGAAGTGAGATACTTCAAGGTTAAAAAAGCGTTGCTCTAACCACTCGGGCACGAAAGTCGCCCAAACGTTGGCACTCCTCTAGAAGATATTTGATAGTTACAATGTATAAAATTTTGTATTTATGCCTTTGCTTGTAAGGCCCACCTCTCACTATGATAAGGTTTTCTTATATTTAGTATTACAAATGTATTTTTCAATTGTCTAGGTGGTATATCTCCATTGGTGGCCACTATTCCGTGATTCGACATTTTATGCCCTAAGTGTGATAGCCTTAGCTTATGTCATAATTGACGAAAAAGTATTTTGGTGAGATTTTAGTAATTTTATTTATATTCGTGATAAATTGCAAATTAACACTGGTGATGGTATTTCGAAGTATATATATTATATATATATATTATTAGAGCTCTAGTGTAAAATATGGTTTAAACAAAACAATATCTTGATATTATTTAACTGGTATTTCGATACAATTTGGTTTTATGATAAAGTGATATTTCTTATGGATAAGAACATATTTAAATTCTATGTTCCTGGATAGCTAAGACAGTCATGCTTTTTTACAGTGTTTATAATTATACGGATTCGGATATATATATTTAGGTTTAGTACTTGGCATTGTATGGTACCTCTTTCTAATTTCGAATTCTATATTTTAAATTCGAGTTCAGTTGATGAAGTCTTACTGACAGAAAAATCGTCTTAGGCATATTTTACCGCCGTTTACAGACATATAGCTTTGCTACTAGTTATGTAGGAAATAATGTTCGATTGCTCTTAGAGTTGGTCTACATTATGTGTATACTGCGCCAATTATAGAATAATCACCGAGGCAGTTAAAGTACGGTGGAAACTCACCTAAAGACCTCCTCGCTTAGGAGACCACCTCGCATTTCAGTCCACAAGTCTTAAGTCTCTTGATAAATGGGCTTATAAGTACAGAACCTGACTTTAAAGACCACTTCACTAATCAGACCATTTTATGTCAGACAGGTGATCTTATTACCACTACACCTGACAAATAGGTGTACATGTAGTTACTTATTTCAGAATCTGCATCCGGAATTTACTTTCAGGTATGAAGCGACTGGTTTACTTTTGTTGTATCTACTGTATATCGTTGTTATGTGTTTCAACTCTAAGATGGAATCATGGATCAACCCAAAGTTCCGGTGTTGTAGATACATTGATAGCGATCCTGATACGGAAACGATTGTATTATATGAAAAAGTAAAAAATCCATCATCCAAGAGTTCGTTTAAAGATGCTGAATTAAAAGCAAACGAAAAAAAAGACGCAGGTTTGAAGATTTGATCAGTCTTTACTTTTATTGTTTTAAAGGCATACAAGCTATCTAAATAAATGTTTTATACAAATAAAATGTTTTTAAAAATCCAAGGTTGAAAAATGTCATATAATGTCGCATTTGTGAAAAGATATCGAATGGAAATAATGGGCAAGTAAACATTTTTATTCTTACATGGATGGAAGGAATATCAGTCGCCGGGGTATTTCATTCATTCTAGGCAATATATGCATGACATGTAAAAAGCGTTGGTCATATCGCGGGATATCTTTCTTTATCAAAATGACAGCCTGTATACTTTTTAATTATGGTGTCATATTTATTTCTTAACTATATCAATCATTGAAACCTGAAACGCTATACTTCCTGTCCTTGTGCCACCAATTCATCCTCTTACCTAATAAAAAATCTAATTGCGGCCAGACTACAGAACATTTACCAAAAGAATACCATATGATTTTCACTTTCCTAAAATATCAAAGCTATGATAAATCTGTAAATCAGATTTTCTTTTTATGTTGTAGATGAGTGGGATACCCTAGCGACTTCATCTCCCGATTCCGATTATGACTCTGATGATGAGTTTTTCGATGAACTTCGTATTAAAAAGAAGACTGGTGATTATTAATTTATTGTTTTCTCTTTGTATTGAATGGAGTGAGGAGAAATATTTCATTTCATCGGAGAGTGATGTCTAACAAGGCTGAATGTGCCGTTTTAGTAGCATATTATAGCAACTTGGAGAATAAGGAAACGTTCACCACACTTCTAGAAGTAAACACTATATACGTTGGAGTATATACCTTATATCTATGGGGATCTAGTTTCGGAGATTTCAGGTGTTATTTTTGACATTTTGACCACAAGTCTGTATATTCCATTACAACAAATACATGAAATAAGGCGGCGGCAACATTATACTCTCTCTATATAAATAAGTTAACAAAATCATGTTTCTATATAATATAATTTATTTGCTGATTAAATCTGCAATAGGTTTTGTAAATAACGTTTGCTGTTGAAAAAAAACTCTCGACACCCGACTGTTGCTTCATTGACAGGTATGGGACGTTTCGATGTTAGTGTCATTTCGAGACTAATTACTAATATATATACCACGGAAACGGAAACGATCATGGCTATAATATGTTATTTATCTATGTTCGACAGTGTTGCGAAGTAGTCACGTTATTGTACGAAAATAGTCGGTACGTAAACAACATTTAGATTTGCGTCGTTTTAAATGTATTTTTCGGTTATATTTTGATTGTATTGTGTTATGCTATATATTGCTAATAACATTTTAACCTAAAATTCACTTGTTCCACAAAATAGCATGTTCTCTTATTGAGGGTTCAAATGAAAACATCTATTCCTTTTCGCTACAGGTGTCGCAATTGTAATAAAGAAGCAGAAACATTTACTGTAATCGGGATTATATATTCAATATGTTATTAGTTTTGTTACTGACCAAGCCGAACCTTCAATGCACTACATCAAGCCGCCATATTTCTGTGGACGGTCAGTAATAAACCTAATAACTTTTTTATTTTGTCGAGGAATATATATTTTTTTTTTTTTTAAATTATCCTGAGTTACCACACCTCGTAGCAGTTATCGATTGTGAAGTCATTTGTTTGTGCGTAAAATGAGAAAAGTTATCAATTGTGATGTCATATGTTTGTGTGAAAATGACGTTGTTTCCTCACGTAACAATATGACGTCACAATCGATACCTGCTGACATGGGAGATAACTCTGACTAACGAAAAGACAGAATATCGTTGTGGTTGAGTCATGCAGCTAAAGCACGATCTGTAAAAATAGAATTCCCGTCGCCCGTTTCGTCTTTGTCATTGTGGAATTACCAGTGATTTAAAAGCTACCAGTTTTACCGGTTTAGAGATGCATGATTGTGGATATTGTGATATCATTTGTATCATGACTTGACATACACGCCTTTCAGTTGCTTGATACAAAAGGAACAGTTTGTCATAATGTGATATAATATCCCAACTGTTTCCATAGGTATTTACATCCATGTTTTATCAACATTATCACATGAATGTAACTTTAACGAAACCTTTGAAATTGTCAAGCCCAGGGACATACCACGAGAACTTGCAAAAATTAACAAAGTGACCAATTTATGCTTTCATTAATGAAATAAAAATTCGACAATTAAAGATATTTTATCTAAGCTTTTCAATTTAGACATACATGTATTGTCGATTTCTATAAATTCTTTTTATCCACAGCTTCTAATGATGACGAACCTATATTTGCCATACCGGAAAGCTGGTGGAGAAAACTGTTGTGGATTTTGGCTTTGCCATTGAAGATTCTTTTGGTTATGTCTGTGCCAGACTGCCGCCGGAAGCGTTGGAGGAAATGTTTCGTTCTTACTTTTATTATGTGTTTAGTCTGGATGACTTTGTATTCATATCTATTGGTGTGGATGATAAATGTTATAGGTAATATGTTATATTAGAATATCATAACCAAACACGTCTGATACCTTTTTATTACAAATGCTAATATCAACAGTCACGCGTTTTTCTTAAAGTGATATGAGCTGTCGTAGGTGAAAAATTTGACATACCCATTTTATGTAATATTTTATCTCATATATATATTCCAAAGAGACCATCTGGTGTTTAGAATAACAAATGCATGTGTAAAATTGCAACAATCTTGCCAAACGTAACCCGTAATATCAGTTATTGTTTGTACGCCATTACTTTGAACATTGCAAATTAACTTTCGGTAAATTTCTACGAAGATTAACGAGTGTCCAATAAACACGTGCTATTTGCAGTTAATATAGATTCTATTCTTATTACCTTTTGCGTTTATTTTAGTACATCATCATTTCATATTTAAATCAGGCAAAGTTGGTATTTTTCGTCGTTTCAAAACATTTGTTTCTGAAATTGTCCACGTGCCGGGTATATCGGGTGATCTCGACCCATTTTTAACTCGTCCCAATGCATTCTCGGCTTTACCATTCTTGACACATATGATCATGAACTGCCCACCTCCATCGGGCATGGCGGCACGATTTTTAAACATGAGCTACGCATACTTTTCACAATTATATTGTTTTGATTTTGTCAATGTCAGCATTCAGGGTAACATTAAAGATCGGGAAAATTTCTATTAGTGGCCTGATATATTTATTCATTTATTCATCCGATTTTCCTCAGGTATTTAAAATAGCGTTAAAAGGCATATAATTTACATAATACAAGCACTTTCCAATAAAAATCACGTCCTGTTTTTTAAAAGTAAATATAAAACACATAAAATTGTCCGACTTTAACATAGTCCGAGCGCGTAAAGGACCGAGATCCCCTGACCGAATTACGAAGTACATTTGATATGGCGAAAGAGTTTATTTGAAAGGTCATTGCATACGGAAATACAGCTGGAAAACTTAAATTCTAATAAAACAAATAACTTCGAAAAGAAGATCTTTTACAACATTTCACGTGTTTGATAATGTATTTGAACACATATTTTATTATATTCTCGACTATATGTCAGGGGACAAAAATAATCATTGTGACAGCTTGTATCGCTTTAAAGTGACCCGTTTAAAGGACCCACAATGTTATAGTCAATAAAAAAAATCTCAGATACCAAAGTATAAACACAAATCTCGTAAAAATGGACAAACACGGACCTCTTTAAATCAAGAGGTGGGATCAGGTGCATGGAGGAGTAAGCATCCCCTGTTGACCGGTCACACCCGCCATGAGTCAACAGTCAAATTGAAATGAAATACGCGATGAACGAATCCTCGTCATAATTGGTACAGACGTCTTAACAACCGCCATCGAACAGGTAACTCAAGTAATCGCAAACAAGACTATTGACACCAATCGCGGTTTTCGATATCCCTGTGTCAATAATTTGCCAGTGAGTAGTTTACCTCTGAATATGAAATGTTTATATGTTGAACACGCCCTGGCATATTGGATCATTCATTGGGTTTAATTTAATAAAGTATCAACCAACTATCATAACCTTTAACGGTGACAGAGTCGGTAGCACGCGAAATATACCGGGTTCGACACCCCGGTATCTCACCAGGAATTAAAGTACTTTTAAATATAAAAGTAGTGATTGTTCCTTCGTCAAACGATTGACAAAGATAATGAAAAAAACATACTTAAAACCAAGGATTTGTGTTGCATTTCACGTTAAAGAACCTTTGATGGATCGGTATAATACCATTGCGCAAGTCAAACATTGCAACATTTCATCTTTTGCTGGTAACGTCACCATATAAGTTTACTCTTACGTATATAAACATTTCAAAATCAATATTTCAGGACCTACTCCAGGACCTACCGTGTATCTAAATGACCGTGTGTCCAAGTAAAATATCTATGTTTGACCAGGCGTTCCATAGTTATCATGAGTTGTAAAAAAATCCATTTTTCTGTTATTTTATCGAAGAATTTAACCTGTCAAAATACGATTTATTATGGTAATATGTCTTTCTTCGTTGAACTGTATGGCATTTTAACTACAAACTAGACAGCATAATCCATTATTAGGCCGCATAATTTGTAACTGCTTTCATAAATGTTCGTCACGGACTTGACATTGATTTTTCAAAAGGCAATACAGATAAAATTATACATTCACTTATTCATTTTTCTTTAATATTCTGATATAAGCTATAAAGTGTTTTATGCCAATCAATATCATTTCATTTTTAAAGGGTCTCGTTTATTATGAAGTCAATTTTTGAATTTTCATGACTTTTAGGTGTATAAGTTTACGTCATGCTATTTTTGATGTTGTGTGAGGTATTGATGACATTCATTACATCCACTTGTGCGATGTTTTGTTTTTTTAAATATATTTATAAATTTATGAAGTTTCACATTCTTTACAAATAACTTCTAAATCATGCTAACATTGACGTTGAGTGGGGTCTTGATGGTATTGAAAACTTGAAATCTTGTATATCTTGTATTTATTTGTTTTTTTTAACAAACTCGTGCTTTACATCCATTTTTTATTCAATTTTATGAAAATCACAGATTTTATTTCTGCAAACAGATCATATGCCCCTAAGACATTTCTATTGTAAGGATTTAAAAAAAAATATCTCAGTTTAAATAATTTTATACGAATTAATACAGATCGCAAGGAAAATGTTAACTTGGTAATGAACTCATCAACCCCTGAAAAACAATGGACTCTTCTGTAAACCATGTCTTAGATCAGTCCAAATGTGTCTTTGGGGTGAATAGGTTAATGATAATCCCTGACTATGTTTTAAATACTGTAATGACGTTTAATTTCACGAGTCGTAATTTTCACGTTTTTCCCAATCCCGAAACAATCGAGGTTTTTTTCATTCGCGCAATGGTAGTAGCTTAATATAAGATCAAGTCCTATAAAGATAGTCCATAATATATAACGTATAATATATTTTCTCATTTAAATATTTATTCACTGATTCACAGATTAATCAATACCGCGAGTTATTTTCCCCTATGTAGAGTATACTTACTACAAATTAAATGACAATTATGTGGATGATATTTTTTTTACAGGTTTTACTTTGAATGTTCCTAATACAATTATGGCACTGACATTTGTGGCGTTTGGTGTTAGTTTACCTGACGTTATATCTAGCCTCATAGTTGTTAGAGAAGGTACGTTGAACGTTACTCTATTTCTACGTTTATATCGACTCCTTAGCCTATGTTCAAGTGTGATTATGTGATCAAATGAAAACTATGTTTCTAATGAACGATCTTGATTTACAAGTGCTGAAACAGTAACCTAACTGCATGTGACATGTTAGTCTTGATTGGTAAATTGAAGTTTGAAGATGATGATAAATTGATTTTGAAATTAATACTTATTTCAATGATATATTATTGTAATTAAGATTTAATTTATGACATAAGCACACTCTACATGCTCTGTTGATATGTTAAATTTGAAAAGAATTGACATTTTAAAATTTGTATTGGTGTAAAGCTGAAAATGTACATTAAATTTTAAATTTTATTAAATGCAAAGATAGTAATATTTTACAGTGGGTATTCTTAGACGGATTGGGCAAAACAATAGATTTTTTTCCGGGTTGTTCAGTTCCATTACGGTTTGTTATAGTAGTATGTAGTTTCGAAGAAAACAGTAGGGAACCATCACTTCCGGTTACGTAGTTTAACGTAAATACGACCTGGAATATGGATGTCATGCAGTGACAGGTCCCAGATTTGAAATTCAGTCTACCGGAAGGTAATGACATCCGTCATCTTTACAAGACTGAACATTTATCTTAACATTATTCCTGGCACATGAGCTGAAACAAGATATCACTGAATCTCGTCAATGTAAATATTAAGAAATCGGGAGTGACCTTGCCAGATTTGCTACTTGAAGTCACATGATTACACGAAAAAAGTTTTTTTCAGATTTATTGTTTGGACTTGCGTGATACCACTTTCTTTTTCGGAATTATATATTCATTTCAAAATCTAGATCACTTGATGGACTCGTATTGGCAGAAATATAAAACATCTCAGATACCAAAGTATAAATCTTTAGGATGTCCAGGACACATACAAATCAGGTGGGATCAGGTGCCATGGAGGAGTAAGCATCCCCTGTCGACCGGTCACATATGCCGTGAGTCCAAAGTCAAGTTCAAAGGAAATGCGTGAGGAATGAATCCTCGTCACAATTGGTACAGACGTCTCAGCAACCGCCAACGAAAAGGCTACTCTGCATTTTACCCAGTGTAACAGAGTAATCGCAAACTAGACTATTATACCGACCGTAAGATTTGCGGAACGTTGACATCAAACGCGGTTTTCGATATACCTGTGTCAATAATTTGTCAGTGAGTAGTTTACATCTGTATTTGAAATGTTCATATGTTGAACACGCACTGGCATATCGGATCATTTGTGAAATATAAACTCCATATGCGGATGACTGTGGGATATTAGGAGAAACAATCGTATTGAGCATTAGATTTGACGTATTTACAAAACTATAATCTTGGTGTTATGTTTATGATATTCAAATTCTGTTCTTGCAATTTTATTATTTACGATTTAAAACACGAGGTCTGTTACAGTTACAGTGGAACCTCACAATTAAGACCATCTGGTTGACTGACATAAAGTAGTCTGATTAGTGAGGTGGTCTCTGAAGTGAGGTTCTGGAATTATTTAAAATTAATCAAGAGACTGGAAATTAATGGTCTGAAATGTGAGGTGGTCTCCTACGCGAGGTGGTCTATAGGCGAGGTTCTACTCTACTTAAATTTCGTCACAGTCTGCTTTTAAATTTGAATTTAACTGGTATTTGTATTAACTTTTTTTGTTAAAATTCCTTTGAATATACCCAATGTCAGTATAGCAGATCTAAACGTTGTACTACTGAAGAATCAGAAAAAAATTGTGGGCTTACATTTTCGTTGTTTAAAAAATAAAACAGATTCGTTGACATTAAATTCCATTGAAATAAAAAATCATATTTGAAAAAGAACATAAAACTATTACTAGGCGTAATTTATCTAAATTTCGTCATGGTTTAAATTTCCTTGATAACTGAAAACAACGAAATAAATGAAATAAAAACCACAACGATTTTTTTCTGATTTTACAATATTTTCTATTGACATGACAGACATTAATACCTCCATTTCTTTTACAATATTTTACAGGTTATGGAGATATGGCCGTGTCCAATGCCATTGGCAGTAATGTTTTCAATATACTTATTTGTCTGGGCATTCCATGGCTTCTTCAGACAATATTTATTGAACCTGACGAGCCAGTTAGGGTTTATAGTCAAGGTAAGTAGTGCAAAATATGTCGTCCATGTTATCTATGTAAGTTACCTAACAAGAGAAAATTTATAGGGAGAACCTACAATAAAATGATCTAGATCTCCTTAGTTAGATTACTTGGTATATGCAATATTTTGCTACCGAGGTCAGACTCTTAATTTAGTAAAGTAAGGTTCGGTATATCTCATGTCAGCAGACTCGGAATTGGTATATTCAAATTATTTGAAACCGAAGTCGGTCTCAATATGTTAAAATTCACCGAAGTCGAACTTGTCTCCCTAAATTTAGATTTACCGAATTCTGACTCGGTCTCTGTATAATTAGTGTATTATCAGAATCGGTGAATATATAGATATATATATATATATATATATATATATATATATATATATATATATATATATATATATATATATATATATATATATATATATATATATATATTTAAAGCATTATTTTTCTTGAATGTGTCAATACATAAGACTATAAATCTGTGAGATAGATGGCTAGAAAGATAACACATATTAAAACTTTATAGCTAGTTCGAAACATGGATCGTACAGTAAATCAAATGAGAGACATGATACAAGGAAACACGCTACAATATCGCTTTAAGACATTAAAAAGGTACTTATATTTTATGAGAAAATGAAATGAATATTGATGAATACATGAATACATGCAAAGGAAACACTTGAAAATATTATATATATATATATATATATATATATATATATATATATATATATATATATATATATATATATATATATATATATATATAGTGTGTGTGTGTGTGTGTGTGTTCTTTTTGTGTACGCTTATTCTGTTACGAAAGTGCACAAAATAGTACTAAAAATCTTCATTTGACGGGCATATTTTTCTACATATAATTAACCAATTTGTTCCAAAATTTTCTGTCAGATATACAATGTCATTGATTTCTGTGTAAATTGTATACCATAAAAGTTTACTTATTGGGGTTTGTATTTGATACAGTCAGGACTAATTTAAGGACTTGCTGATTTTGTCAATTTGGACAAGGAGTTACGTAACAATGGCCTGACACCATAAATCTTAAGAGTCACTTGAGGCTAAAGATTTAACTCAACTTTGGCTTATCCTGAAATCTGATTGACTGAGCAGGCCAAGTTGAGAATATTTTCAGACTTTAGTAAATTAATGCTCAAGTTTTATGATGCTGGGACCAGATTTCGTTTTGTGACAAACGCTACTTGTCTTCATGGATACTAACCTAGAATTGCTTAAAACGAAGTTAGGTAAATGACAAAATATCCATTTAAAATATCAATTGGTTTTGCTCTGAATCAAAATTAGTGTTTCATTATGAAAATTATCCGGGTAATTTTACTGACAAGTTCAATTGCTGATTTACGGTTGTGACTGGGATCGACTCAAAGACAACACAAACATTTCCGTAGTTTTGGGCCGCTTAATACAGTCAATGTATGTAGGAAATAATTTTAGGTCTGGATTACGATTACATTAGAAAGGAAGTATTTATATACAAATAATTACTAAGTATGTCTAGACTGTATGTTAGAAAAAAAACCCAAACAAATATGCAAGTCATGTAAAAGTGTACGAAATCATTTCAAATAGTTTACTGGTGACTTAAAATGCAATACATAAAATGGTATTGCAATGGGTACCTATTGTATCAAATACATGTACATGTATAATTTAACTTCTACTATCCACCTGAAAGTCCAGTGGCCTCCGTGACCGAGATATTGGAACATCGCGCTTTGGAACATGACGTCTCATGCTTCTGGTGAGCGCAGGTCTCAGTCCCGCTGGAACCTGAACCGATTTTGCGAAAATGTTTGTCAGTTTACTCGCCGAAGGCCCTTGGTCTTTTCCCGGGTACACTGTGATCGGAATCTCTCCTCCACCTCTACAATCTAGCCACCACCATGTAACTGAAAAATTGTGAAATGTGGCGTAAAACAAAATTTAAAAAAAAACTGACCGTCCATCTAACAATACCATTCATCTTATCCGTATTTCTAATTGGTAATGAAGGGTCCACTTCACCTTAGACTGAGCTCGTGATTTTTTTCTTTTTACAGGTCTTATGTACTCCACCATGATGCTAATGCTGACTGTGATATTTATTCCTATTGCTACACATATCAATGGATGGAAGCTTACAAAGAAATATGGTGTTGTGCTGATGTTTGTTTATGTGCTTTGCACAGTACTTACCGCCCTCTACGAACTCAATGTATTTGGTTATGTACATCCACCTGAATGCCCCAGTGAATATTAATAAATATGAAGCCTCAAAAGTCTAAAATTTAGTACGGTAAAGATAGAAAGTAGACTGTAGTATTACTAATCACCAATACTGTCTCTATCTTTTGTCTTCCACTGTAATACTAATCACTAGTATTGCCTCTATTTTTGTCCTCCACTGTATTGTCTTTATCTTTGTCCTCCACTGCTATTGTATTTTATCTTTGTTCTCCTCTGTATTGCTAATCACTAGTACCTCTATCTTTGGTCACCAGTAATGCCTCTAATTTGTCCTCCTCTCATTGCTGTATCACGGGTACTCTATCTTTGTCTCTCACTGTATTACTAATCACCAATATTGTCTCTATCTTTGTCTTCCACTGTAATACTAATCACTAGTATTGCCTCTATATTTGTCCTCCACTCTATTGTTTTTATCTTTGTCCTCCTCTGTATTGCTAATCACGGGTATTGCCTCTATCTTTGTCTCTCACTGTATTTCTAATAACTAGTATTGCCTCTATCTTTGTCTTCCACTGTAATACTAATCATCTGAAATTTGTGAGAAAGTTTGCCAGTTTACTTGCCGAATGCGGTGGTACATTGTAACCGGATTCTCTTCTCCACCATTCAAAACTGGCCGCCACCATATAACTGAAAAAATGTTGAGCGTGGCGAAAAACACCATTAAAAATTAAAAATTCAAAAATATTGTGTTGCATTGTGATTACGGTAATTGTAATAGGTCAACGGGTTGCACTCGCTCCTTCATTGCACATGATTTCACCTGCTGTTTTACCAAAGATGGCTATTTATTTACTATTGTTTTGGTGATTTCACTACTTTATTTGCGTAAAAGTTATCAGTCACTGTTCAATACTTTAATGAATGGTATGAAAATATGACTATAAAGAAATTGCCGTCATGTGAAGAATCCCTTAAAGTTTGGTGAAAGTTCTTGGAACGACTGATTAAAATTCGCTTCAAGTCCTCTTGAACATTTTTTATCACCTGTCGGCATATGAACCACGTAGAAAATATTGCTTTTTGGGAAATTTGGGATATGCATATTCAAAGGTGGACTTTCACGGAATTGTATGAAATTCCATTGATCATAACTTCTTTCTGAAAATATTCATTTCATTGTTTGATATATCGCATCCTCATGTAAGTCACACTGGTGTAAAAGACCATCTGATAAGCTTTGGAAGTTCCACATATTAACATTATTGGAATTTTGGTACAGAAAAATGTCGAGTTATAGGATTTTGAATATTATTATTGATCTAAATCACTGGAGCTGTGTTTAGCTCGTCAAAAACATATCAAACCTTAAGTTTACACAAAAAATATAATTTTAACCAAACACACGAAAATTTGAGAGAACAAATTAAGTATGACAGTAGTGTATATTTAAAAGACACACAAATACAAAGCAACTCAACTACGCCTATAATCTATATACACCAGCAACTTTGAAGTTGGACATTCTGAAATATTATTGCGCTTCTAAAACATTTGATATATAGTTATTTGATAGCACCGATTTTTAAATGTATTCAATCTTTTAAAAACCCAAATGAAAGATATAAATCTGAATATAGTATGTTGGAAAGGACTAACAGAGAAAAAACTAGTAAGAGAACATTTCAGTTTAAATAAGAAGTTCTTATTCCACCATCACAACGAATGGACAGATATAATATGTTCTTATGTCTGAAGCAGCAGTTTGAGTTATTATTAAAATCACACAACGGCATAAACTCTCTGGGTGTGAGTTCCGAAAGTGGTGTAAATATTTTATATTTTAAAGCACTTAAAGTGGATTAAGTCAGCTTATCAACGGATTACAGTGGAACATCGCCTAAAGACCACTTCGCTTAGGAAACCACATTACATTTAAGACCATGATAGACATTCAGTTTCGTGATAATTTCCTAATAAATACCATTTACGTCCAGGCTCTCAATCAAGAGACTACATCGCTAATGAGACCATTTTAGTCGGTCAGGTATTCTTATTCACGAGGTCCCACTGTATTTTGGTAGCATCAATTACTGTCTGACTACTTTTGTTTTAATACATTATCCTTACAATATTTTAGTAATTATTATTACAAAATTTAATAAATTAATAATTATTTATACTTGTTATAACCCGTTTTTTACATTGACTATATTTCCTGTAACATGCCAGTCATTGATAAATAGAATATGTGTGACCAGCCACGAAAAGGAGGCATCTTGATAAAATTTAATTAAAATCAACAAAATATCAAAGAGCTTTGCCGGTCGTCATATGAATTTGTCTTGAAATAGTATCGCACTACGACGGCCGGGAAAGAGCCACGACAGGTCAATTTGGTAAAATTCTACTAATGTTTGCAACAGTTAAATTAATCTATGGAAACAAATTAAAACTTGGTAATTTTAAAAAGCTGTTCTAAATCTTTAGATCTGATTTCAATGTCGCTGTTTTTAATTATGCCGTCATATACAGAGGTTTCTTTTGATGGATCACATGACGTATTATTAAAACCATGATCAGTTTATTCAGGTGATATAATTGATGGCATTCGTCGATGATTACAAGGCATTTAATATACATTTTTTTATCAATAATATTATAAATATTTACATTGTATACAATATCTATGTCTCGGTGAACCAATTTTTTTTTATCAGTTATAACTATTATATGCAAAGGCATTAACTATGTAATGTTGATGTTTATGGTAATATTGTTGTTGTTTTTGTTGATGACTACATATGAAAATAAAATAGGTAAAAAATAAAATTGCATTTCTGTTCAGTTATTTACTTATTTATCTAGCAGTTATTTATCTAAAGCATCAGTTATCTTATGCGTTAATCTTACGCATGCGCAGGAAGCAAGGCTTGTTTTATGTGCGGAAGTTCATTAAATGTGTACATAGTTATAGGGGCATTAGCTGTTTTCCAAAAAATACTACTTAGATTGATGTTCAATAACAAATATGAGATATGCACAAGCATAAAAATTCTTATATTCCTATATATTTTGTGAAAATAAGGTCATGTCCAGTGTTGTATGCATATTCAAATAGTGAGGTCGAAATAATCAATTGCAAAACTGGGTTTCTCGAGCATTTTTCAAAAAAGATATTGGAATTTAAGAATGTTTATGTCTGTGTATACCTCTTTTTGTTACTGAACATCAATCTAAAAAATAAAAAAAACGATAAAAAAAAATAATAATAACAAAAAACCTATAACCAATGCCCCTTTAAGAGTGTTTAATATTCACCAATGTCCTATGACATGCACCATTTGGTTCGTTACATTTATAACATACATGATAACTAAAGGAGTTCTACAAAATAATTTTAATTTTAACGAACACAAAACACATATATTTGGAGAGCAATCTACCTGGTATGAATACATGAGGGTATGATGAAAGATTTAATCATTGAGCATACTTACACACATCTAAACTACGAGTGATTTTACTTTTACTTCTACTTGTAAAGGGGTTTCCGTGATCGAATGGTTAGAGCACCGCGCTTTGAACCATGGGGTCTCTCACTTCTGGCGAGCCGACCTGGCTCAGTCGGTAGCGTGCTCAATTCTTGATCGTGAGGTCGAGTCCAGCCGGCGGCAGGTTGGTTTCCTGTCCTTCGGATGAAACAGTAAAAATCGAGGTCCCGTGTCACAGTAGGTGTCGGCACGTTTAAGACCCCTCACTAGTGCCGAGCATAGGCCAAAATTTGAAGCCCTTCACCGGCAATTGGTGACGTCTCCACATGAGTGAAAGATTCTTGAGTGGGACGTTAAACAACAATAAACAAACAAACAAACTCACTTCTGGCCAACGCAGGTTCGAGCCTCGCTGGAACCTTACCCGATTTTTGTTAGGAAGTTTGTCAGTTCACTTGCGGAAGGCCGGTGGTCTCTTCCCGGGTATATTGTAACCAGGTTCTCTTCTACACCAATGGAAACTGGCTGCCACCATATAACAGAAAAAATTATGAATGTGGCGTAAAACACTATTCAAAATGAAATTTACGTGTAAAGTATGATGTATTCTTTTGGAGCCGTGAATCTCTTAGTACTAATTATAGATCTGGGCCCGAGACCATTAACAAGGAAAATTCTGAGAGAAATTTTATTCTCAAAAGTTAAGAATTTACTCATCTGAGTAAAAAGTGAAAACTCTTGGACCATAAAACGACTATAGAATTTTCTCAACTGAGGTAAGATTGTCAAGGGACAGTGTAAATCTCGTCAAGGACATATGTTCCAATTTATGTCCCGATTCACTTAACTTCGATGTTTGAACATTATTCTTGCCATAATCTATGATTAATTATTTATTAACCAACCAAGATGTATAAAACGCGTTAAAAATCAAACAGGCAGCACGTTTTGTGGCTTAAAAAGGGGAATAGATATATACCTTCTTTTTTTTTTCTTTCAAAAAACAACATTAAAGACGTCTTGTAAAATGTCAATGCATGACGTAAGTCAGTAATTTATACATATACTATGTATAATGTATAAAATAAACGATATTCAAGATACAAGTAAATTAGTATAAGAACATTAGATAAGATAAATGACTCGGGACATACACTGGGGCACATGTACCGGGCTAAATTTACACCGTCCATATTGTTAATGTTAAAAAAACGGCCAAAAGAAGCCAACAGAGATAGAAGTATTGGTCTCCTAAACCTATTTCGCTCAAATAACATGTTATTTTCGAAAGCCAAAGGATTAAGCATGTCCCGAAATACTCTAGGGTGACAATGACAATGACATTAGCGTTTATTTTTTCCCGAGGCGAACATAGGGGGCGACCATTTTCGGTGTTAAGAATTACTTAAGTCAGCTACATACTGTACTTAAGTATTTTATCACTTGAGAAAGAAATTTGTCTAAGAAATTCTTTATGGTCCACAACTTTACCTAGGTTGAGAAAATTCTCAAGATTTGAGTAAAATCTTGAAGTTGAGTAAACATTTTGTCTGAGAATTGTTTTATGGCACTGGGCGCAGGGCCCGTCACCATAAAACTTAAGAATTTACTCAAGTCTGAGAATATTCTCAAATTGGTGTGCTCAGCCAATCAGATTTCAGGATTAGACAGATTTGAGTGAAATTTTTAAACTTAAGTAATTCTTAAGTTTTATGGTGCCAGGCCCAGATGTATCTAAAACAATATAAAAAGCTCAGATACCAATGTATGAATCTTTAGGACGTCCAGGATATAGATAAAAATCGGGCAAAAAATGAACATGGGCCTCTGGAAATCAAGAGCTGGGATCAGGTGTCATGGATGAGTAATAATCTACTGTTGACCGGTCACACCCGCCGTGAGTTCAGAGTCAAATCCAAATAAAAAAAAAATGAAACAAGACAGCTAATTGTCTAAACTGAAATCTAAAATAAGATGCGTGATGATTTATTAAATCTCAAATATCATTTGTGGGTTTGTAATAATGACACCGAAATAGAATAATTAATTGCACCAGTCTGTATATATTTTAACAAAAGGGGTACTTAGCATTTGGAGTTCTGATATATCTCGTATAATGTCCTATGGCTTCTGTGGAAATTGTTTTCAATGCTTAAATGGCAATGTATAAAAATAAACATCCTGAAAATTATCATTGACCAACAGATAATATACATTGTACACAAAAATCTTCGCCCTTGTACGACATGAAACATATTCACCACGTCTTAATTAACTCTTAACACTATAGTTCCATGGATAGTACATACATCCGTGGTTCAGTTATGTAGCTTGAAAATTTCGCTTCCGTTTTAAATTCGCCCTCTCATCAAAAGGTGAAAATAGCACAAATTAAACGGGGCTAAATGTCAAGGTATACTATATATAATAACATTATTATATTGTTACAATAGATTATAATTTATCTGATTACCATAATCCTGCCAAAAAGGCAATGATACATTGTTAAAAAATAAAATTAAAAGAAAGACTTTTTAGCATCATAGACAACTGTTTTTTCACTAAAGGTGGTATCCAAAAAATTTAATATCTAAAGATTGGTTATCATGATACTTATTTTGTCAAACACCACACTGATTCTACACATAAATACACTGAAGTTGATATAAAAACATGTTGGAATTCCTAATAGACAATATATTTTTAATGTTCGGACACGTTGTCTTTCAACAAACTGTCGTCATTCCTATGGGAACTAATTGTACTCTTTTATTGGCCGACCTGCTCCTTTATTCATACGAAGCAGACTTCATTCAGAAACTGCTGAATCAAAAAAAGAAAAAGCTAGCTGTGTCCTTTAATTTGAAATTTAGATATATCGACGACGTTTTGTCAATTAATAATGACAATTTTCATACACATGTCAATGCGATATATCCCAGCGAACTAGAAATTAAAGATACAACAGAATCAAGCACACACGCTCCATACTAAAACATTTTACTTACTGTAGACACAGACGGGAAATTGGCAACTAAGCTATACGACAAACGCGACGATTTCGGCTTTACCATCGTAAATTTTCCACATTTAAGTAGTAATATCTTACAGTCACCCGCATATGGAATGTATATTTCACAAGTGATCTGATATGCCAGGGCGTGTTCAACATAAGAACATTTCATATACAGAGGTAAACAACTCACTGACAAATTATTTACACAGGGATATCGAAAACCGCGTTTGATGTCAACGTTCCGCATATTTTGCGGTCGGTATAATAGTCTTGTTTGCGAATAATCTGTTTCACTAAGTAAAATGTTGAGTTGCCTTTTCTTTGGCGGTTGTTGAGACGACTGTACCAATTGTGACGAGGAATCGTTCCTCACGTATTTCATTTGGACTTGACTGTGGCCTCACGGCGGATGTGACCGGTCGACAGGGGTGCTTACTTCTCCATGGCACCTGATCCCACCTCTTGGTTTCCAGAGGTCCTTGTTTGTCCATTTTTGCCGGATTTGTATCTGTGTCCTGGACACCCTATAGATTTATACTTTGGTATCTGAGATGTTTTATGTTATGTTGCTCTTAAAATAGCCCTTTTAAAGGGGCATTAGCTGTGTGTATTTTTTTGTCACTTTTTAACTGCTTAGACTGAGGTGTAATAACATAAAAGGAATTACAGCCAAAATCTAAGTAGTAACAAACCGAAATATTTTTTTTTGAAAACACAGCTAATGTCCCTTCGAGTAATTACAGACTTTTAAATCATATTATGTATTCAACGCCAATTTGCCTTCGAGCCTCGTCCAATATCTCGTGGACTAACAGACTGTCAGTGAACAACATCATGGGACATTCCAGCTGACCTACAATAAAGTGGTGAAGGACATAACATTATTAGATATCATTTAATCGATGTTTTTCTTTCTATACACTAATTCATTTTTTTTTTCTCTATCTTCAGTATACACGAAATACAAATTTATATTAAAATTGCATACACGTATGCCTAGTTACTTTTCATGAACTTCTGTAGCAATAGATATAATCAGGATCCCCGGTAGTACAATAAGCTATTACCTTAATCTATAGTGTTAAAATCATTCCGCTAGTCCGTGTGGACTTGTTGATTTGAACAAGCCTATAAAAATACAATTTTGACTTTTCACAAAGACGAAACTTTAGTCTATATGGTACTCATTCCACCCTCTTTATAATAAAAAATCATTGTGTCCTTGCCCTGTTTGAACCCATTTGTTTTATTATTTTATATAATCGTTGGTACAATTTGCAACTTGTTATACATTGTATTTATATAGAAAGATATGCACAATGGATCCGATTTTTTAAAATGACACGGCAAATGACTGGTTTTAGATAAAATACATACACACCTATTTTACTGGACTTTGGGACATTAAAAACATTACCCTAATCCTATTAAATGCAAAGATCACATGTACTAAAGTATTAATCAAAAGAGGGTTCACGAGACAATATACAAATGAGGTGAAAATTGGACACACTCTGACCTCTGAAAATCCAGAGGTGCGATCAGTGCAATTGAGAGAAAAAACATCCCCTGTAGACCGGACACATCCGTCGTGGGTCCACAGTTAAATTCAAACGAATTACTTGAGGAATGAATACTCGTCATGTGACTATTCAACAGCCACTATCGAACAGGCAAGTTAACTTTGCACTCTCTGTAATTGCTAACAGGGTCATTATGCCGACCCTGATATTTGCGAAATGTTGACAATAAACGCGATTCTTGATACTTTTGGGACAACAACTTATCAATTAGTAGTTTAGCTGTGTATCTGAAATGGTCTTATGTAAAACAAGCCCTGGCATATCGCATCATATGTGAGCTATAAACACCAAAACCAAAAAATAAAAAATAAAAAATAAAAACTTTTATTTCAAAGTAAATAGAAAAATTCTGACCCCAGCAAGAAAAGGCAATATTAATTTACAATATTCATGTTTTAAAAAGGTATTATGAGTTCTTACCTGCTTGGATACATTGTCTGGCATAATCTGCTTCAAATCTGAAGCCACTGGTATTGAGATAATTGTATGGCACTGGTCCTTCCGGTAAAGCATTTGTAGTCTTGCCAGATGGCAAAGTGGCTTCCGACGGGCAAGCGAATTCGGGTACCTATTGATAAAAGTAATAGAAAGCCTACAAAATCTTAAGAAAGAATGTGTAATAAAAGGTGTATCTATTCATTAATTAAATGTACCCTTAGTTTTATGTAGACATAAGCTAAATTGTCACATACGAGAGGCAGATATATATAACAAAACCTGAATCCAACAATTTTGTTGATTGTGTCTAATTAATAACAATTATTGTGAAAATTAAATATCATTGATTGAACTTCTAGTATAAGCAACATTGTAAATCTTACTTCAATGCGACCTTTCCCCCCATAAATCTCAGCGAGATTCGGCGTCCCGTCTACTTGAAACCCGAATGTTAAAACTGCCTTTGCGCCATTTTTATACATTAAAATGACTGTACCACTCGTATCTGCGTCTATTGAATAATAATAATAATAATAATAATAATAATAATAATAATAATAATAATAATAATAATACATTTAAATATAAAATGTATAATGATACTTATAATTACTTTACTATTATATATTTATATATATATAGTAAGTTTAAATATGATTTTATATTTTAAACACTTAGACGGTGTTAACAATAAATTGTTCTCGGATGCAACTTCCAATAACTTGCTATAGTAAAATCTATATAACCTGAATCATCATTATGATAATCAAAACGTAACAGTAACTCCGCCCCGCAATCTTATGTGGATCGTAGTATACACCATGTTTATATATGTCCTGTTTATGTTTAGTTTTACAGTTATAGATTACGTGTTTTGTTAAAAAGGAATGCACCGAAAGACAGATATTGGTGACTGTTGTTTTTTATTACATATCAAATAATAATAATAATAATAATAATAAAAATTATGGTGCTGGGTCCTTAACTAATGTTGTTCGATTCCCACCAGAGCAGTACATTAAGTAAAAAGTCAACTACTGTCATTAAGTTCTATTATCGTGGGAAGCTATAACGTAATGCTCTATAAATGTTTATCACGACAGAATTGAAGGAAACAGATAAGCCAAATAGTTGACACAGACAGATGTATAGACAAAATAATTCATAGACAGGTATTTGCTTCGCAATTAGCCAGTATAGACTCCTTAATGAGTTCTAAAAATTATATTGTATTTTTACGTAATCTACACCTCTGATCTTGACCTTTGAAAAAATGCTTCGTAATTTGGTAATACCACTTTCAGTGAATTATTGTATCAAAATTGTTTAATATTTCGTCAAGTATTTTAAGTTTAATGAAGACGTCATCAGCTCAAGATACAGTGCCATAAATATTGACTCTTGCTAAGTATTCATACATACAAAAAGTTTGACGACGAAACAACTAAAAGGACTTTGGTTTGACCCAGATTCGAACTTTTCACTTGCTAGTATAACCACAGTAATTTGTGGTTACAAGAATAAGACAATATACCAGTAGATGATGCAAATAATAAATGTTGTATCTTCCCGAGTCAAGCTTTCTTATCCACTTCGTTCCTCACATACCTCCACAGATTACATTTCATATTTGGCGGCCACTGGTGGCGATATCTAGCGCTGATCTAAAATTTCACTTAAATTGACGACATTGACCCCTGACTTTTAGCCAATGAAAAGACTCGTAGAATAGCCTGCACGTCGCCATTATTCTGTGTTTACGTACTCCCCCTATCATGTGCTTGATGCGTGATCGATTGTTAAACATGTTATGATTGGCTGCATTAAACGGTACTCACAGCCAATGGAAATCGATGCCGCGAAGTCACAATATACAAGCCAAATCTGTCAGGGTGTATGTGGAACGAAGTTGATCAGAAAACCTTGACCTGGGACGATGTGATGGCTGGCGGATGTCGGAATTTTCGTAATCTCACCAGTGTGTTCCGTACATAGGCCTAAAACCTAACTTATCTAAAAGATAAAATGTACAATATGAAGAACACTGTTATAATCCATACACAGCGGTGATTACATTTGATTTGCGTGTGCATTCCATTCATTTTAAGTCATTTACAAACCCATTGAAGACGTATCTCGAACTGCAAATATTCGTTCTGGTTTTTCATTGTTAAAAATCCAATTTGCCAACTGGATTGCATATACCCCAGCCGTCATAAGACAACCTCCTCCTAAATCCAAATCTTTCACCCACTCCAATTCTCCAATGTCATAGTGGATAGATGCTGTTATCAGTTTTATTTCTCCTAAGATGCCATGCTGTATTTCTTCTTTAATGTTTTTATAAACAGGAAAACAGCGGCAAAATATGCCCTGTAAATATATCACATATGTATCATAATTAGTATTTTGCATTAACTGTAAAACTCATAGAAACTATAGAAACTCTAAACCTGCTCCATTACATGTATCAGTTAGTTATGTCAAAATAGCAATTATGGTAATATCAGTAATTGCTTCATGCATTTTCATTATGACTCCACCATGAATCTCGGCGGGATTCGTTCTCCCGTTTGCTTTGAGCCCAAATGTTTAAACTGCTTTAGCGCCATCTTTATCCGTTAAACCACTAAATTCAATTAAATAAAAATGAATTATAAATAATTTTGAAATTATGTCAATCACTATTTTTTTTCAAATATTTGTATTACCTTTTCACAACGACTTTTACGTACATATATGATACATATACCAAGTTTGCTCTTGGACGTATTTTGCTATGCATTAAGATTTTGTATTAGATTTTGCATGATACCACTTTCCCTTTAGAATATCTGTTTCAAACTGGAGCTCAACTGATAAAGTCTAATTGACAGAAACGACTGTCTTCAGCATTATAACTTTGGTATTATGTTTATAATATTAACAGAAACGATCGTCTTGAGCATTTATTTTTTTGCCTTTTTTGTAAAACCATAACTTTTGTATTGTTAATATTTTTATGAGAGGGTTGCTTTGACTATTATTGTTTATTGTTCATTTGTGTTTTGTGCTTTATTTCAATGTTAATTACATTTACCTCCATAAAGTATTGATTGTTTTCTTTGGCAAGCTGAATCACTTCTTGTACTTGTTTAAGACTGAACCCCACTGGTGCCTCACAGATTACACTCTTCTTAGAACAAAGCATCATCTTCGTAAGATGAAAATGGGCCACATGTATTACACCCACGTAAACGATATCTAAAAAATTGAATATTTTTTTAGAAATAAAACATGTCTTCAGCAACAAAACAAATTTTTGAAATGTTCAAACTGCTCCCCTCTCTCTCTCTCTCTCTCTCTCTCTCTCTCTCTCTCTCTCTCTCTCTCTCTCTCTCTCTCTCTCTCTCTCTCTCTCTCTGTGTTGTACGTAATCGTTTACCTATATCTGGATTGCCAGCAATATCATCATAGGAGCCGTATGCTGTTTTCACATTGAATTTGTCAGCAAGGATTTTTGCCCTCTCTACTGATCTGGCGGCTATTGCTGTAATCTGTATGATAAATAATAGGTTGATTTATACTTCTTCAACTACTGAAAGTTACGTAAATTACCATTATTCGTCAAAACAATATTAATTAACTAGACCCATTAACCCTTTCAACCATGAGTATCTGGATGGCATGCTCTTTATATTGTCCATGACCAGTCTATTGTGGCCTGTAGGATTAGAAGGGTTAAACATACTATCAAAGTGACAGATTTGTAAAAGGGGGCAAACTAAATGACGATCGTTTATACGAATTAATAATTTGCAAACGAATAAATGCCAAACTGACTTTCTGAATATAAAACATAAAGTATAAATCTTTACGATGTCCAGGACACATATACAAATCCGGCAAAAATGGACAAACACGGACCTCTGGAAACCAAGAGGTGGGATAAGGTGCCATGGAGGAGTAAGCATCCTCTGTCGACCGGTCACACCCACCGTGAGTCCACAGTCAAGTTCAAATGAAATACGTGAGGAACGAATCCTTGTCACAATTGGTACAGACGTCTCAACAACCGCCAACGAAAAGGCAACTCACCATTTCACCCAGTGAAACAGAGTAATCGCAAACAAGACTATTATACCGACCGTAAAATTTGCGGAACGTTGACATCAAACGCGGTTTTCGATATCCCTATGTCAATAATTTGTCAGTGAGTAGATTACATCTGTATATGAAATTTCATATGTTCAGCACGCCGGGCATATCGGATCATTTGTGAAATATAAACTCCATATGCGGGTGACTGTTGGATGTTACTACTTAAATGTGGAAAATGTACGATGGGAAAGCCGAAATTGTCGCGTTTGTCGTATAGCTTAGTTGCCAATTTCCCGTCTGTGTCTATAGGAAGTAAAATGTCTAAGTATGAAGCGTGTGTGCTTGATTCTCTTGAATCTTTAATTTCTAGTTCGCTGAAACAATTTTCACAAAATATATAGGAATTTAATTCTTCTGCCTGTGTATATCTCTTTCTTGTTATTGTAAAAAATTGTAAAAAATACAAAGAAAATGTTTTGGAATAGACACAGTTAATGCCCCTTTAAAGGTGCTCTCAGATTGTCGTGTGTAGGGTCAAAATTTGATTTTCGCTTAACCCAATCACCCCTAAATACTCATTTGGACATGTCCAAGTCATTAATATTGATTTACAGAAGAGTTCAGTGTTTTCAGGGGTTGATGAGTTAAACCTATATTCGTGACCATAATGAGTTGAACCTTTCCACTTGAACCTCAATTTTATATTGGGAACTCCAATACCGTTTTACACACTACTGTATAGTTTCACCCTTGTGTGTAGTAAAATTCATATCACCTGAAAGGGGGGGGTCTTGTGAATCCTTTCTTGACCTGGACGAGTTTGAGATTTAGGTAATAAAGTAACATACACATTACACCAACAAGAGTAATCGGTCCTACTTATCACCATACACAAGAGAGTAACCAGTGAGAAATGTTATGTTTGTTTATTCTTGTTTAACATCCCACTAAAGAATCTTTCACTCATATGGAGACGTCACCAAATGCCGGTGAAGGGCTTCAAATTTTGGCCTATGCTCGGCACTTACGGCCATTGAGAAGTGAGGGTTCTTTAACGTGCCGACACCTACTGTAACACGTTACCTCGATTTTTACTGTCTCAATCCGAAGGACAGGAAGGATACGACCTCACGATCAAGAGTCGAGCGCGCTACCGACTGAGCTAGGTCGGCTCACCAGTGAGAAATAAAGCATTTTTCACGTGCAGCTTGTCATTTCCAAAAATAAAGTAGAATCATCTGTATGATAATCAAAAAGTTAATCCGTCCCGGTATCTTATGTGAATCAGACATTGTCAATATCTTCATGGCGTATTTTAAAACAATGAATGCAATGAAAGAAATTGGTCAGTGAATAGAAACATTGTATGATAGATGAAAATTATAATAACTACTGTATTTCTAGATTGAATATTATGATAATATGTGAAAGAGCATCTTTTGAATAAAAGAATATTGTTATGGAAACAATTATATTGTAATGTGTAAAACTTCGTGGAGATAATGTTAAAGCATAACAAAATCTCATGACAGAAGCTGAAGTCTTCATACAAAAAGATTATCGATATTTTTGGAGTTCATTAATAAAAATTGTCTTGTAAGTTTTATTTCCTTTGACATTGTACAGCCATTTGGACAGCATTAGTGTTTGTCTGCTACTTGTTATATATTAAACTTGAATTTTGATGATATCCAGCAAATACTGTGTCTACAATATTTATATCTACTACGACCCAGTAAGTTCTGTTATATCTCTTACTGAAAATCCTACTTGCGTTTTCCATTTACTTAATGGGGCATTAGCTATGTTTACCTAAAACAATTGTTTCGATTTTTTCTACTTTTACAACTTGTACCTGATGTACAATAACAAATAAGAGCTATACACAGACATAAGGTCAGATGTGGTATTCATATACAAATAGTAAGGTTGAGTTAATCAGTTGCAAGTAAACAAGTCCGTGCCAAACCTGGGTTTCGCAATCTATTTTGACAAAATATATAGGGATTTAAGAATTTTTCTGCCTGTGTATATCCGTCTTTTTTGTTATTGTATATCAATCTAAGTAGTAAAAAGGACGGAATTTGAAAAAAAAAACCCACAGCTTATGACCCTTTAACTTCAGAAGAAAAGATGCAATATCCTATCATATACGCCTTTGACCAAATTAGTGGTTGTGAGAAGACTACTTTCATACGTGTTATAACGATGATATCTATACGCCCATGTTCTTAGCCCGGAGAAGAACCCCGCAAGCTCCGTCCTTATGCTTACTCCAAATGGCTATAATGGTGATTATTTCAAAAGGCATATCTGCTGGATACTTTACGGTTAATGTATATGTATTCCAAAATGTGCAATGATAGGGAAATATTATGGCCAGAAAGGAATGTATTTTAACATTATTTTGTACAAAACTTACCTCGTGTTCTTCTCTTGGTAAGGTCATCAATGCAGAGCAAAAGTCATTGGAAATCATACCAGCGCCACAAATTCCCCATCTTAGTGTCATTGTGTCGTGTGGGACAACAGTGAATTCCCGAAATGTGTGTCTTTCCTATATAACGTATATCACAGTTTTTTTTCATATATTTCTCTTGGATTTTCAAAACATTTTTACCAATATAAAATTCTAATACATTTATACATGTTGTTTTACAATTTGTTTTTGATTTAATTATGTACTGCATTTATTTTTAATTATTATTTTTCTTCGAAAAGTTTCTTACAATCTTTATACATGTATTTCTAAAACTAAAACCTCGTACATAACTTTAACAAATGCCATAAAATGACATTTCAAAATTAAGATCCAGGTTTAATTTTTTCCCCAAAACTATGAACTAAAAGCGTAATATATATATAAACGTCATGTACGGATACACTCATTTTCCTTGATACAGTATGTAATATTCAAGATATATCATACTTTGAAATAGTTTACTGAAGATATCAATTCTGATCTTAAACTATAATTATGATCACAAGTTCAAAATAAAGAGGCACTGTGTATATTATATATATAGGATAACAAGATTCATATTCATTAATGAAGTAACGATTTCAAAATTAGTTGTTTCTATATTGTGTTTAATATAATAGCAGTGATAATTATTTTAGACAAGTTTAGACAAAATAATATATCTTCACAAAATGAATGTAAGGTTATTAACAAATTCATAACTTATTTAGTCATTTCAGGGCATTCGGGTAAAATACCCACCATTTTCCAAATGTAGTGGTTAGTATCACCTACAATATTCCCGGGGTATACAAAAAACTATCATCAAAATCTTCTTAATTTTGCATACTTATTCATTATAAAAATATTAATTGTTAGAAAGAATAATCTGGAACATTTGCGGTATGTAATATATTTACATATACAAGATTTATGCCCCTTTCCCGAATTTTTATTTTTTTCCCTTTACTGCCCTTTTCATTATTACAAAATAGTCATTTATTACAAAATTCATATTTTTCTATATAACTTTTTAATTTTATCGAAAGCCATGATATCAATGTGTACACTTAAATTCGGTCACTGTAAAAAATTTAGTCATCAGTTTTAAATTTTTTTTTGTAAATGTTCAATTTAGAATGGCTAACAATTATTTAGATTCAATAAAATACGTTGTGGGTATACAACGAAGAAATAACACCTAGAAGTGTGCCGAAATTGAATATTTTTAACAAAAATTCCTTTAAGAGAAGATTGTACCATTATTTGACCTTGAGTGTGACCTTGAACATGACCATGAACTTGATTGGACGATGCACCTCATCAAAATGAACCGTTTCAGTAAATTACAAAAACGTATCAGATACTATAAGATAGTAATGATAATTTATGTCAAAATATGACTGTACCCAGAGAAACGGACAGGGGCAAAAGATGCCAGACAATGTGAAGCTGTGTTTCATAGCTGAGACAAAAACATGACTGTTAAATTATTATTTTTCACAAAGAACAACTTAATTTATTTCTTGATATGAATTTACAATTCAATTTATGTCTTCTCTGGACAAATTTGCCACATCTGTCATCTTTATTTACATTGCCAACATCAGTTCCAGTTTAAATAACTGTGTTGACATTCTGGCCACGTGACCAGGTGTCCTTTTTCCCCTAAGTGGATATTTTTCCATTCTATTACCGGAAATTGTGAGTCCTTTCGACATTTGGTAAATTCAAATATAATTTCGGCATTTTATCAATAAATTATTGACACCAACATCTCTGTAAAAGTTCCATTTTGTTCTGATAATATGGCCACCAAAAAGAAAAAAAAGTAAATAGGTACAGTGAATCCTGCTTAAGCGACCACCTGTATATAAAGACCACCAGTACCATCTGTGTAGAAATCAACTTCTATATAAAGACTCACTCTATATAAAGACCGGTTGTGTTGTGATTCTAAGGGGGGTATATGCTAATTTCACTGTAGTAAATGAATGTCCAAGCTTTATGTTGTAACATCTGTGTAATCGGAGTTGATCACAAACATTTAGATCAAATCGTAGTGTATAGACGTGCAAGACATGCTGATCTGCATAAAATGACAAATTAGACAAAGAAAACAAATGAAATAAACGTTCCATTGAACATCTACCTTAGGAGGAACTTGTAAAAAATATGGCAGCTGATATTGTGTCGCAAAGCAGGAATGTTAATATCTGTGTCAACAAAAGCCTGTTTAAGTAGGTCAATGATAAATTCTAATCTAATTTTAAGCTTCAGATTTAAATTGCATAGGATGTTTTACGCATGGACTTTTGTTTGCTTGCATATCCACTGAATTACATTGTATATATATATAGGCCTACAGATATACGTAGCTTATCTTTACTTGTGTGTCAATTTTAATGACTTAGAAACTGAGTGATTTGTTATTTACGCCAGGAAGTAAATTCCACCACAACAATTTTTTATATTGTATGCGTTCAATGATAAAATATCAGTACATGTACTTACCCGCAGTTTTACCAGTTGAAACACAACTGTTACAATGTTTGTTGGCGTAGGCTACAGAGGTAAACAATCGTAAATGTAAGCTATCTATCAACAGTGATAACCTTCAACTGTTCTTTAGATTGTTTGCTAACATGTGTATACATAATTCTCTAGTAATATACATGTAACCTCGTGTTGATATTCTATTATACACAGGCAAAGGTCGTTGCCACTGCTGGTGAACCGTTTGAGTCCCCGAGGGTATACATAAACCTAGTACCTGGTATTTCGGTACCAGCTGATAATCTTATAATAAAGTAATATTTGGCACTGATAACACCATTTAAATTCCAAAATTATCTAAAGCTAAAATAGTCAACTTTTTACAGTGGTTACTATTCTTAGACGGATTTCGGCTATACTTTTAGATTTCCTATTGACCTTGTATGATACCACTTTCTCATTAGAAAATACATATACATTTTAAGGATGAAGTCTAATTGACAGAAACGATCGTTTTGAGCATAATAAATTTGGTATTGTGTTTATGATATTTAATCGAGCTTATACGTTAAATCCATATGAATTTTACGTTAATTGGTGATTCACCTGAAAATTTGGTGTATATTATGCAAATTTGATGGGTCGCTTTAACTTATATTATACCTCCATGTGCCCATTCTCGAAAAATCCCCATATTCTTTTGAAAGAACTGTAAATCGTGATTCTGTCATTGCAAGAACATGGTTAACAGCTAAAGGTGCATAAAGATGAAAAAACATTGTTTGCATGTGCATGTAAACTATAAATAGTAACCATATTAATGAGAGGAAATCATTACTATTTTCGTTTTGGGCCTAGATGTTGCAATTATAAAAGCGTTCAAGTTTGTAATTAACTGAGGCATCATACAAGGTCAAATTCTAAACGTGTAGCGATTCCGGGCCGTGATTTTAAAACGATGACGGCGTCAACATTCCGCTTAGAGAATCCGCCGGAAAGATTTCTATATAAAAATCACAGATACCAAAGTATTAATCTTCAGGATTTTCAGGATACAATATACAAATCTGATGAATATTAGACAAACACGGACCTCTAGAAATCCAGAAGTGGGATCAGGTGCCATACAGGAGTAAGCATCCCTTGTTGAATGGTCACACCCGCCGTGAGTCCACAGTCAAATTCAAATGAAATAAGTGAGGGATGAATCCTCTTCGTAATTATATAGACGACTCAACAACACTATCGAACAATTGTCTTCACTTCCCTGAAGGAATACTATAGAAAATATTGTGTGGGGTGGATGTTCTATTTTAAAAAAAAAATGTTTTATTACTGATCTGGCATTCATAAAAAAATATAACGTATAAAATATATAAGTATTTATTTTCAAACTTTTAATTTTTTTTCAAAGATATAGTGCTAAAATTCCTGTTCAAGTGATGTAACCCTAAATAAAAAAGTGATGATCAGAATAACAGTACAAATTAAAAGAATATAAAATCTCAGATACCATAGTATACACAGGATACCCAGGATACATATACAATTCTGGTAATATTGGATAAACAAAGAAATATCTATAAGAATAAAATAAAAAATCGACAATCGCTGGAATAGGTCATAATAGACTTAAAACTTTGTAATTTTAAACAGTTGTTTTAAATATTCATATTTGATTTCAATGTCACTGTTTTTAATTCTGTCGTCATGTACAGTTATACTAAGGTGAAGTGGCACATCCGGGTTTTGTCCAATCTATTCTCCAAAGGTAGGTTGTACGGATAAATCGTAGTGCTTTGCATTACTTAAGGTCTAATATTTTTGTATCGACAAGTAGCCTGTCACCCCTGTTAAGATTTCATTTAGACTCGTTGTATTTGTAAACATGTGCCAATTCCCCTTGGTAGACCCATACAGAGGTTTCTGTTTTCATAATGGATCACATGATGAATTATTAGAGTCATGACTAGTTTATTCAAGTAATATCATTGATGACATTCATCGATGATTAAAAGGCAACTAATATACAATTTTCATCAATAATATTATCAATATTTAAATTGTATATTTTTACCAATATCTATGTTCCAGTGAACATATTTATTTGATCAATTATAACTACCTTATGCACAGATATTGACATTGTTGATGTTTATGATAATATTGTAGTTGTTTCTGTTGATCACTACGTTTGAAAACAAAACACGTAAATCATAAAGGTGCATTTCTCTTCAGTTTTGTTATTTGCTTATTTATATGGCAGTGCGCCGGCTGACTCAGTCATCGTGAAGTCGTGAGTTCGATTCCAGCTGGCGATAGGTCTGATTCCTGCCCTTTGTATGAATTTATAAAAATTGAAGTCCCGTGACACATTAGGCGTCGACACGTTAAGAATACTCACTGCTACATGGCCGTAAGTGCCGAGAATAGGCCAAACTTTGGAGCCCTTCATCGGCATTGGTCACATTTCCATATCAGTTAAAGATTCTTGAGTGGGAAGTTCAACCAACCAATTTATTTAGCAATTATTTATCCAAAGCATCAGTTGTGCGTTAATGTTACGCAGGAAGCAAGGCTTGTGCATTAATTGTGTACATAATTTAAGGGGACATTACCTCCAAAAAATAATTATTAATTTTTTTCACTACTTAGATTGATGTATAATAACAAATAAGAGATATACACAGGCATAAAAATTCTTAAATTACTATTTTACATATACATGATATCAAGAATCAAGAAATATGTAAAGGGGTATCCGTGACGGAGTGGCTAGAGCATCGCGGATAACTGTGTCAATTAAAATAAAATTTACGTGTAAAGCATGGTGTATCGTTCGGAATACCTCTTAGTACCTATTATAGAACTGGTGTATCTAAGACAATATGAAAAATCTCAGATTTTCTGGGATGTCCAGGATATAGATACAAATCCGGCAAAAAATCGACAAACACGGACTTCTGGAAATAAAGAGGTGGGATCAGGTACCATGGAGGAGTAAGTATCGCCTGTCGAATGGTCACACCCGCCGTGACTCCACAGTCAAATAAAAAAAAACCAAATGAAGCAAGACAGCCAATTGTCTAAACTGAAATCTCAAATAAGATGCATGATGACCCATTAAATCTTAAATATCTTATGTGGGTGTGTAATAATGACACCACCGAAATAGAATAATTAATTTCACCAGTCTGTATATATATATATATATATATATATATATATATATATATATATATATATATATATATATATATATATATATATATATATATATATATATATTAAAGAAAACGGGGCACTGAGTATTTGGAGTTTCAATATATCTCGTATCATGTCCTATGGCTTCGGTGAATCTCTGAGGAGATTGTTTTCAATAATTAAATGGCAATGTATAAAAATAAACGCCATGAAAATGATCATTGACCAACAGATAATATACATTGTGCACAAAAATATTCGCCCTTGTACGACATAAAACATATTCACCACGACTTAATTAACTCTTAACACTATAGTTCCATGGATGGTACGTATGCCCGTACTTCAGTTATGTAGCTTGAAAATAAATTTCGCTTCTACCTTAAATTTGCCCTCTCATCAAAGGTTAAAATCGCACAAATTAAAGGTAGCGAAATGTCCAGGAAAAGTAGATATATTAACGTTACAATATTGTTACAATAAATTATAATTTATATGATTAACCATAATCCTGTCAAAAAAGGCAATAATACGTTGATCTGTTGTTTTTAAAGCGATATAAGCTGTCACAATAATTATTTTTGTCCCCTGACATCTAGTCGAGAATATGATAAAATGTGTGTTCAAATAAATTATCAAACATGTAAAACTTTGTAAAAAAGATCGCCTTTTCGAAGTTATTAGTTTTTTTAGAATTTAAGTTTTCCCGTACCTTAAAATTCCAGCTGTATTTATGTATGCAATGACCTTTCAGATAAACTCGTTCGCCATATCTAATGTGCTTCGTAATTCTATCAAGGGATCTTTACGCGCTCGGTCTATCTGCAATGTCAGTCCTTGACATAATCGGTGTATGTTACATTCGACCGGTTTTTATGTGTTTTTTAATTTTTTTTAAAAATACAGGATGTTATTTTTATTGGAAAGTGCATGCATTATATAAAATATATGCTTTTCAACGCTATTTTAAATACCTGAAGAAAATCGGATAAATATATGAATAAATATATTAAGTCACTTAAAGAAAATTTTCCGATTTTCAATGTTACCATAAATGCTGACATTGACAAAATCAAAACAATAACTGTGAAAAGTATGCGTACCTCATGCTTTACAATCGTGCCGCAATGTCCGATGGAGTTGGGCAGGTCATGTGTCAAGAATGATAAAGTCGAGAATCCGATGGGACGAGTTTAAAATGGGTCGAAATCGCCCGAAATGCCCGGCACGTGGATAATATCAGAAACGAAGGTTTCGAAACGACGAAAAAGACAAACGTTGCCCGATTTAGGTATGAAATGATTATGTACCAAAATATATGCACTCGTTATTCTAACCACCAAATGGTCTCTTTGGAATATATATATCACATAAAATGAACATATAAAATTTTTCACCAACGACAGCTCATACCGCTTTAGAATAGCCCTAGAAGATCTGGGGACTTTAATATTAACCGCCTAGTATCTAAAATTAGATCAGAGTTTTAGATCAGTCATTGAGATGTGATATCATAACATCTAAACAGGTCATAACAATATGACGATGAATCAGCGATAACTATTTTGTCTATTGCTAAGTAATCAAATAAATTAACATTTCTTTTAAAGGGGCATTAGATGTGTTTTTACTACAAAAAAGTTCCTTTTAACTGCTTAGACTGATGTGCAATAACATAAAAAGAATTACACAATTCTTAAATTCCTATTCTTATATTTTGTAAAAATTAATTGCTTGAGGAACCCACTTTGGCAATTATTTGTTCGCAAATGATAAATTCAACCTTACTTTTTGAATACGCATACGGCACTGGACCTGACCAGGGATATAAGAATTTATATGCCTGGGTATATCTCTTTTTTGTTATTGTACATCAATTGAAGTAGTGAAAAACGAAATAAATTTTGTTGAAAACATAGCTAATGCCTCTTTAAGTAATTAAACAATTACAGAGTTTTAAATCATATTTTGTATTCAACGCCAATTTGCCTTCGAGCCTCGTCCAGTATCTCGTGGACTAACATACTGTCAGTGAAAGACATCATGGGGCATTCCAGTTGACCTACAATAAAGGGGTGAAGTACATTATTATTAGATATCATTTTCTAGATGTCTTTCTTTCTATACAATGTATCCCTTCTGTTTCTCTGTTTATCATTTTGTTTTTGCTCCATCTTCAGTGCACACGGAATACAGATTTACACTTAAATTGTATACACGTATGCCGAGTTACATTTCATGAACTTCTGCAGCAATAGGTTTGATCGGGTTTAAAAGACTATGTGCCATAAGCTATATGTTAAAATCATACCGGTAATCGGTGTGAACTTGTTGATAAGAACAAACCTCTAAAAATACAATTTTGACTTTTCGCATATGTTCCTCATCCCACCCTCTTTACAATTTTGAGATTTTGTGCCCTTGTCCTGTGTGAACTCTTTTGTTTTATTCATTTATAGAATCTATGGTACATTTTGTAATGTATCATACATTGTATAACTGGTATTAGACGAAATACACACACACTTATTTTAATGAACTTTGGGACATTAAAACATACCCCTAATCCTACTTAAACACAAAGATCACAGGTACTAAAGTATAATTCGAAAGAGAGTTCACGAGACAATATACAAATCAGGAGAAAATTGAACACACACTGACTTCTAAAAGTCCAGAGTTGGGATCAGGTGTAATGGAGAAGTAAACATCCCCTGTAGACCGGACACACCCGTCGTGAGTCCACAGTTAAATTCAAACGAATTACTTGAGAAATGAATACTCGTCATGTGACTATTCAACAGCCACTATCGAACAGGCAAGTAAACGTAATTGCTAACAGGGTCATTATGCCGATCCTAACATTTGCTCTGGCATATCGCATCATCTGTAAGATATAAACACCAATCCCCACCACAAAATTGTGAAAGAATAAAAACTTTCATTTCAAAGAAAATAGAATAATTCTAACCCAGCAAGAAAAGGCAATATTAATTTACAATACTGATGTTTAAAAAGTAATAAGAGTTCTTACCTGCTTGGATACATTGTCTGGCATAATCTGCTTCAAATCTGAAGCCACTGGTATTGAGATAATTGTATGGCACTGGTCCTTCCGGTAAAGCATTAGTAGTCTTGCCAGATGGCAAAGTGGCTTCCGAAGGGCAAACAAATTCGGGTACCTATTGATAAAAGTAATAGAAATCCTACTAAATCTTAAGAAAGAATAAAAGGTGTATATATTCATTAATCGGATGTATCTTTACTTTTGTGTAGACGTTCGTAAAGTGTCACATACGAGAGGCAGATATATTTAACAAAACCTGAATCCAACAATTTTATTGATTGTGTCTAATTAATCAAAATTATTGTGAAAATTAAATATCATCGATTGAACTTCTAGTATAAGTAACATTAATCTTACTTCAATGCGACCTTTTTCTCCATAAATCTCGGCGAGATTCGGCGTCCCGTCTACTTGAAACCCGAATGTTAAAACTGCTTTAGCGCCATTTTTATACATTAAAATGACTGTACCACTCGTATCTGCTTCTATTGGATAAAAAAGATAATAAAAGGTTTAAATATAATACTTATAATGAAAATTATAAATACATATACTTTTCTATTATATATATATATATATATATATATATATATATATATATATATATATATATATATATATATATATATATATATATATCTGTCGTAATAAACCTTTATAGAGCATCACGATTTAGCTTCCCATGATAATAGAACTTTGGTTGACCTTCATTTTCACTTAATGTACACCTCTGGCCTTGATCTTTAAAACAATACTTCGCAGTTTGGTCATACCACTTTTAACAAGTTTTTGTACAAGAAATATTCAACATTTCGCCAAATGTTTGGTCGGATATTTTATCAGACCGGAACGAATCTTATACGGGGAAATAGAATATTATAAAGGTCCGGACCAATTGTATAACATTTTTGGTCCGGTCGGACCAAACAGAGGCCTTAAACCTAATTTATCTAAAAGATAAAATGTATACTATAAAAAACATTGTTTTAATCTATTGCTTGCAGATATTAAACTTAAAATTGGATTAGATTTGTGTGTGCATAATATTTTTAATTCGGTTTTACAAACCAGTGGAAGACGTATCTCGAACTGCAACAATTCGTTCTGGTTTTTCATTGTTAAAGATCCAATTTGCCAACTGGATTGTATATACCCCTGCTGTCATAAGAGAACCTCCCCCTAAAGCCAAATCTTTCAACCACTCCACATTTCCAAGCTCGTAGTGGATAGATGCTGTTAAAAGTTTTATTTCACCCAAGGTGCGATGCTGTATTTCTTCTTTAATGTTTTTATAAACAGGAAAACAGCGGCTAAATATGCCCTGTAAATATGTATCATAATAAATATTTTGTATTACCTGGTAAAAATCATAGTAACTATGTAAATTCTTAACTTACTCCTTCACACACTGTAAATCCAGTTTTATTCGCAAGAATTATATTCACGCGTAATTTCGCAAAATCTCTCTCTATAGTTTTTGACATTCACCGGTCTTACCAGAAAAACCGGTAAATTTTACAAAAGTCCGGCTAAATCTATCTGACAAATCGTCCAAATGGCCAATTAATAAAATGAAATAATTTTCCATTATTTTATATATACAGACTAGTAAAATGATTCTTGGAACCGGTGTTTCACGAAAATAAAGTCCCGCAATTTTTTTTAGATTTACAGTTAAAGGGACATTAGCTACGTTTAAAAAAATTGTTTCTTTCCTGTTTTAACTACTTAGATTGATATACACTAACAAAAAAAGACATAAACACAGGCATAAACATTTTAAAATCCCTATATATTATGTGAAACCTGCTTGAGAAACCCATGTTTGGCACTTTTCACTTGCAATTAATTAACTCAACCTTACTATTTGTATATGAATACCACAATGGAAATGACATCTTTGTCTTAAAATATATAGAAATATAAGATTTTTTATGCCTGTGTATAGCTATTATTTGTAATTTTACATCACGTACAAGTAGCGAAAGTAGAAAAAAGTGAAATAATTTTTGGGGTTAACATAGCTAATGTCCCTTCCATCAGGAAGTTATGTCAAAATGGCAGTTATCATTTTTTCTTTCCGTTACATTTATATACATTTATATTGAATTCGAGGTCAAATGATTATGAACAGAAACGATCATCTTCAGCATTTGTTTTGTAAAACTATAGCTTTGGGATTGTCAATAATATTTATTATGAAAGGACCTTTATAACATTTTGTTGTTTATTGTTCATTTTCGACTTTGGTTTTGTGTTTTATGCTTTATTTCAAAATAAATACACTTACCTCCATAAAGTATTGATTGTTTTCTTTGGCCAGCTGAATCACTTCTTGTACTTGTTTAAGACTGTACCCCACTGGTGCCTCACAGATTACACTCTTCTTAGAACTAAGCATCATCTTCGTAAGATGAAAATGGGCCACATTTATTACACCCACGTAAACGATATCTAAAATATTGTAATTTTCTTTTTAATGAAAATGATTATATTGCAAAATGCCTTCAGCAACAAAACATGTTTCAGAAATGTTCAACTGCTCTCTTCCTCTCTCTGTTGTATGTAATTCTTACCTATATCTGGATTGCCAGCAATATCATTATAGGAGCCGTATGCTCTTTTCACATTGAATTTGTCAGCAAGGATTTTTGCCCTCTCTACTGATCTGGCGGCTATTGCTGTAATCTGTATGATAAATAAAACGTTGATTCGTACATCAACTACTGAAAATTACGTAAATTACCTTATTTCTTCAAAACAATTTTAATCAAACAGACATTCTTAAACATAAACTAATACTACTAAAGTTATAGATTTGTAAAAAAGGGACATTGCTGTTTTACTTCCCGCTCAATAATCTTTCACTAATAAGTCAACAATTCTGGTGAAGCGCTTCAAAATTTGGAAGTCTTGTATTAACAATATTAATAAAATGTTCAGAGTATATCAACAAATAATTGCTGTAGTTGTTGTATTGTTGCTTAACGTCCGACTCAAAAGTATTTCACTCATATGGAGATGTCACAAAATGCCGGTTAAGGACTTCAAATTTTGCCCTATGTTCGTAACTATGAGCAGTGTAGGTTCTTTAACATGCCAACACCTACTGTAAGACGAGACCTTGGATTTTGCTGTCTCATCCGAAACACACGAGACTCGAAGCTGCGATCCTACAGTTGTTTATCGAGCACTCGAAGCCACGACGATTCTCAACTGTCATTGCAAAGCCTCATTCCAATGGCGGTAAAATCCTCCAAACATTTGGTCCACTATTGGAAAACATTATTACAATATTGGTTGAAGTTGCCGAGAAAATGCGCCCACTATTGTACTAATTTATTACAATAGTGGTTGAAATTTCGAGCGAATGCGCCCACTTGTTTAATAATTTATTACAATAGTGGTTGAAATTTCGAGCGAATGCGCCCACTTGTTTAATAATTTATTACAATAGTGGTTGAAATTTCCGAGCAACTACGCCCTCTACTGTAATAATAACTATAGTAAAGGTTGTATTTACAATAATGATTACAACACACCTTAGAATAGATGTACACTGTTGTAATATCCTGTAGTAGTATTTGTTGTTCTATTGATGTTTAACGTCCCAATTAAGAGTCTTTCACTAATGTTGTAGGGTCACCATCTGCTGTTTAACGGCCCAATCAATAAGTTTTCACTAAACATGGAGACATCACAAAATGCCGGTGAAGAGGTTCAAATTTTGGAAGCCTTGTATCAACAATATTGATTAAATGTTCAGAGTATTTCAACTCATATTGCTGTTGTTGGTGTATTGTTGTTTAACGTCCCGCTCTAGAATCACTTATATGGAAACGTCACAAAATGCCGGTGAAGTACTTCACATTTTGGACTATGCGCGGCAATTACGGCCATTGAACAGTGGAGGTTCTTTAACGTCCCGACACATATTTTCACGACGGCTCTTAACTATTATTGCAAACTCTTATTGCAATAGTGTTAAAATGTTAAAACTTTTCGCCCTCTATTGTAACACTTTATTACAATAGTGGTTTAAATTACCGAGGAAATGCGCGAACTAATGTAATAATTTATTACAATAGTGTTTGAAATTGCAAAGCAAATGTGCCCACTATTGTAATAATTGTAATATCGCAAAATCGAAAATTCAATAACTCGTTTCGTAAATATGATATGAATGGAAACTCGTGACAGATTATATATATATATATATATATATATATATATATATATATATATATATATATATATATATATATATATATATATATATATATATATATATATATATATAGTGCGTGTGTGTGTGTGTTTAAATTACTCCTAATGGCTAAAATAAAGCTTAAATCAATAAATAAGTATGACAAGTAGAGATCTTGACGGCTACAGTAAACATGTCAAACATGTACACAGATAAAGATCAAAACCAGTATATAGATTTGGGTCAGCAAGGGATGTTACCGTTTGTAACATAATTGATAACCTACATTTCATAGGTTGATTATTTTGTCTTTGATTTTGTACAAACCTTACCTCATGTTCTTCTCTTGGTAAAGTCATCAATGCAGAGCAGAAGTCATTGGAAACCATACCAGCGCCACAAATTCCCCATCTTAAAGCCATTGCGTTGTCGATATACAGCTGTGGGACAACAGTGCGTTCCCAAAATCTTTTACTCCTATAACGTATATAACAGTTTTTCAAATATTTCTCTTAATTTGTTCAATATTGGCATTTCAAAAAAATAAAAATTGTGAAATGTTTATACATGTTGTTTAACTACTTGTTTTTCATTTAATTATGTACTACATTTCTTTTTAATTATTATTTTTCTTCGAAATGTTTCTTATAATCTTCATATTTCTAAAACTGAAACCTCGTACATAACTTTAACAAATGCCATAAAATGACATTTCCAAATTAAGATCTAGGTTTAACAATATTTTTCCCCAAAACTATGAACTAAAAGTGTAAGTAGTACTATCAAAATGAAAGAAACATTCTACGATTAGCGGTGTAAATTGAAAAATATCTTACATTAAGAAATTTAGGAGTATTTTGATCAAGAAATCCCAGAGGGATCTTGGCACCTACAATGGAATATCCTGTCTGATCTATGACAGACTGTTTTTTGTTTTTGTTTTCTTTTCTATTCTCTTATTTTGTGTCTCAACATTGAATTTGAACTAAAATCCATATTTCTGTGAAATACTTTTTTAACAAGATTATAGCGAAACTGAACTTAAACTGAACATATTACATTTTCAGAGAGAATGAAACTCATCATAGCCGACAGGTGTCCATTTTGGATTTTGATCTCTCTAAAAAAATGTAAACTGCACATTTAGACCTCAGGGGTAACCTCTATTATCCATTTCGGATTAATAAAGATTCTTTCAGTACATTCTGAGAAATACACACTTCCATTGTCAAATCCAAGATGACCGTCTGTCAGCCATGTTGGAATCCAATTTCTCTGAAAATGTGATATGCACAACTAGACCTTACAGGGAATCTTCATGTCAAATTTCAAAGACATCCCCATAGTCATTTTTAGAAATAGCAATAACAAATTTCCTATAGTCAAAATCCAAGATGGCCGCCTGTCGGCCACATTGGATTTTGATCTCTCTGAAAATGCAATATGTGCAACTAAATCTGAAGGGGAACCTTGATGTCAAATTTCAACGAGATCTCATCAGATCTTTCTGAGAAAAAGCGGTAACAAACTTCCTTTAGTCAAAATTCAAGATGGCCTCCAGTCGGCCATGTTTGATTCCGATCTCTCTGAAAATGTAATATATACACCTTAATGGGAACCTTTCAAGGAGATGCAATTTATATACATACATATAATATATACAAATGAATATTATATACATATATATATATATATATATATATATATATATATATATATATATATATATATATATATATAAAACGTCATACATGAGTAAACAAATTTTCCATGAGACACTGTAATATTCAATATATTATATCAACATTATACTAAGAGAGGGTGATATTGCATATTTTCACCACGAGGAAGCATTGCTGATCGAGTCGAAACCGAGGTCAACAATGCTTTCCGAGAAGTGAAAATTGCAATATCACCCTCTCATGAATGTTAAATTTATTTCATTATACCGAGTGTCATATTTGTTTGCTTTAACGTATTACCATAGATATTTTACATCTAAACTATTATCCAGCAAGCTAAAAAATACAAAACAAATAGACTACAAACATTTTGGCTACGACGAAAAGCTCTCACAGTACTGGGACGAACTGCACGCGCATAACGTTGGTGCATGACATTTTTGGAATGTCACCTTGGCTCAGTGGTATGAACCATACGCGCATAACGTTGGTGCATGTGATATTTTTGGTTTGTCACCCTGGCTTCTTTATCTTTGTTAACTGAGCTGCTACCATTGAAAATTTTCACATCTCTCTTAGCCAATCAGACTACGAAATTTTAACAGAAGGTGTAATAAACTTTAATATTAGTTGTTTACTCGAAAGAAAAGTTCTGTTTTTAAGATATAATTACAACCACAAGTTCTACATTAAAGCCATATAAGCTGTCACAATGATTATTTTGTCCACTGACATATAGTAGAGAATATTATCAAATGTGTGTTCAAATACATTATCAAACACGTGAAATGTTGCAAAAGATCTTCTTTTCGAAGTTATTTGTTTTATTAGAATTTAAGTTTTCCCATACCTTAAAAATTTCAGCTGTATTTCCGTATGCAATGACCTTTCAAATAAATTCTTTCGCCATATCAAATATACTCCGTAATTCGGTCGGGGATTTCGATCCATTGCGCGCTCGGACTATGTTAAAGTCGGACAATTTTTTATGTGTTTTGTATTTACTTTAAAATACAGGACGTGATTTTATTGGAAAGTAAATGTATTATGTAAAATATATGCTTTTCACCACTATCTTAAATACCTGAAGAAAATCGGATGGATATATGAATAAATACATCAGGTCACTAAAAGAAAAATTTTCTGATCTAATGTTACCCTGAATGCTGACATTGACAAAATCAAAACAATATAACTGTGAAAAGTATGCGTAGCTCATGTTTTACAATAGTGCCGCCATGCCCGATGGAGTTGGGCAGTTCATGATCATATGTGTCAAGAATGGTAAAGCCGAGAATGCATTGGGACGAGTTAACAAGAGGCTCACAAAAGCCTGTATCGCTCACCCAGCTGTCATCTAGAATAGGACCTGGACATGTCAGAAACATGTTTTAAACAGGTCCATCCAAAAAACCATTGTGATAAAGGGATAGTAGTTCCAGCGAAAAAAAAATGAAAATGTGTTTTTCCATAGGGTCCAATGTTAATTTATATTCCCTGTTGGCAGCCATCTTGGATGAGGTATGAACCTGCAAAACACATTTTATACAGGAGGCCACCCAAAGACTATTGTGACCAAGTTTGGTTCCAATTGGCTCAGTAGTTTCAGAGAAGATCTTTGAAAGTGTTCCCATATGGTCCAATTTTAATCTATAATTCCTGCTGGTGGCCATCTTGGATAGCACCTGGACCTGCCGGACACATTTTTAATCGGGTCCATCCAAGGACCACTATGACTAAGTTTGGTTCAAATTAGGATAGCAGTTCCAGAGAAAAAGATCTGTAAATGTGTTTTCCTATAGGATCCAATGTTAAATTATGTTCCCTGTTGGCAGCCATCTTGGATGAGATGCAATACTGAAAACCACTTTTTTTTGTACAGGGGACCACCCAAAGACTCTTGTGACTAAGTTTGGTTCAAATTGGTCTAGTGGTTTCAAAGGAGATCTTTGAAAATGTTCCCATATGCTCAAATTTTAATATATGTTTCTTGCTAGGGGTCATCTTGGATAGGACCTGGACCTGCCGGGCAATTTTTTAAATGAGTCCATCAACGGACCATTATAACCAAGTTTCGTTTCAATTGGGTCAGCAGTTCCAGAGAAAAGGATCAGTGAATGTGTTTTCCCATAGAGCCCAATGTTACATTATGTTCCTTGCTGGCGGCAATCTTGAATGAGGTGTGAACATGAAAAACACCTTTTCTACAGGAGATCACCCAAAGACTATTGCGACCAAGTTTAGTTCCAACAGGCTAAGTAGTTTCAGAGGAGAAGAAAGTGTTCCCATCTGGTCCAGTTTTAATCTATGTTTCCTGCTGGCGGCCATCTTGGATAGCACCTGGCCCTGCTGACACATTTTTAAATGGGTCCATCAAAGGACCATTATGACCAAGTTAAGTTACAATTGTGATAGCAGTCCCAGGGAAAAAGATCTGTAAATGTATTTTCCCATAGGGCCTAATGTTGAATTATGTTCCCTGCTGGCGGCCTATTTAGATGAGGTGCCAACCTGAAAAACACCCTTATTACAGGGGACCACCCAAAGACTATTGCGACCAAGTTTGGTTCCAATTGGCTCAGTAGTTTCAGAGGAGAAGATCTTTGAAAGTGTTCCCATATTGTCGAATGTCAATCTATGTTTCCTGCTGGCAGCCATCTTGGATAGCACCTGGACCTGCTGGAAACATATTTTAAAATGGGTCCATCAAAAGACCATTATGACCAAGTTTTGTTACAATTAGGATAGTAGTCCCAGAGAAAAAGATCTGTAAATGTGTTTTTCCATAGGGTTTAATATTAAATTATGTTCCTTGCTGGCGGCCATCTTGGATGAGGTACGGACGCAAAGTGATGGCAAAAGCTCACCCTGACTTTAGCCAGGTGAACTAAAAATGGGTCGAGATGTTTTGAAACAACGAAAAAGACCAATTTTGACTGATTTATGTATGAAATGATGATGTACGAAAATAAACGCAAAAGGTAATGAGAATAAAATGTATATTAACTACAAATAGCACCTGTTTATTGGACACTCGGTAATCTTCGTAAAAAATTACCGAAAGTTAATTTGCAATACTGAAAGTAATGGTGGACAAACAATAACTGATATTATGGGTTACGTTTGGTAAGATTGTTACAATTGTACACATGCATGTGTTATTTTAAACACCAGATGGTCCCTTTAGAATATATATGAGATAAAATATTACATAAAATGGGCATGTAAAATTTTTCACTTACGACAGCTCATATCGCTTTAAGATATAGTACTAACACCAATGTGCATTGTTTATATTGACAAAAACAGTATCCATATCAAATTGAATTGATGAAGTAACAATTTCAAATATATGTTATATATATATATATATATATATACATATATATATATATATATATATATATATATATATATATATATATATATATATATATATATATATATATATAGTAAAGTGATATTAGGTCAGTTTAGATAAAATAACATACCTTCGTTGGATGTAAAATTGTAACAAAGTCGGCACTTATGAAGTCTTTTTGTGGAACCCGTTACTCTTTTTAAGGAATTTAGGTACACTTCTCACCATTTCCCTCATGGAGTGAATGGTTTTACCTACAAATTTCTGATAAGTGGATATTTTCCTTTCTATTGAGGCCAAGATTTTGATTTCCATTTGACATTGTGGTAAATTCACATGTATTTCTTCACAACCATAAAATACAAATATAGATCTATATAGTTGAAGTCCATAGACGCGTAAGACTTGCTGGCATAACTAGAATGACAAGCAAAGAAATTAAATGAAATAAACATTCCTTTGAACATTTTCCCTTTGTATTCATGAAAACCTGAGGGTCAAGTTTTGAATGCTGACATTTTGCCGCGAACCCACAAGGGATTGAATATACATTACACAGTAAAGAAAATATCTTAAACAGTAAAAGAAAATAAGCCTGCTAAAATGATCAATTCTGAGTGTGCGTGTTTAATTTTACACTTCAGACATAGATTTTGATTTGCATGCACGTCCACTGAATTTAATAGATATAGGCGCATCTTATCTGTAGCACTGTTTAAAACTAAAATATTGTACTCTTAGATAATTTACTAGTGTGTCAATTTCAAAGACTTACGGAACTTACTGATTTATTTAATCCACAGAGTGAATTCCACCATAACCCAGTTTAAAAGTGTGATGTGTTCAAGGATAAAATATCAGTACATGTACTTACCCGATATTTTAGTTGTTGAAACGCAGCTCGGGTTGGTGTGTTGTTGCAAAACTCTTAAAATAGAGCCTCTTGCCAAAAGTTTATAGACGTGATCATGTTTACTATATTATTTATATAAAACCATAATTTAAATATATATATATATTGTGAAGTCATTTCTTATCGCATTTCAATACGATTTTCACTGTTACATAGACAATTGTATACAGCTTTATTATATATTTTTATTTCAATTTTCGGAATTAGAAATTAAAAAATTCATCAATTCAAACAGAAAGTTTAATTTTAGTGATTAAAATTCCCTCTTGAAGTAAAATTGTGATATCTAAGTTTTACTTTTTGTTTGAATTTTCTTATTTTTGAAATTACATATTAGAAAATTACATCCAAATAATTAATGAAACTTGGAAATATTCTGTTTAACAGTGATAATTTTATTTAAATATGAAAAGAATTGGCTTCACAATTTTTTTTGGGGAGGTGTTGTTTTATATAAAATATAAAGTAAAAATGATAATGTCTATAAACTTTTGGCAAGTGGCTGTAGTTGAAGACCCAACAGCTGAACAAGATATATATATATATATATTATATATATATATATATATATATATATATATATATATATATATATATATATATATATATATATATATATAGGCTATCTACAGTGATAACGTGTAAATGTCCTTCAGATGATTCGATAACATGTGTATGTTAAGTAATTCTCCCGTAATGTAACCTTGAGTTGATGTTTAAATTCTGTATATTTGGGATCACTTTGACTTACATTACACCCAATTTTAGAGTAATCTACAGATTAATCTTTCTAACGTAACTGTAAATCTGGGGTCTTACATTGGGTTGATACCAAAAGGTGCATACTTGTACATGTTAACTAACATAATCACATTCATGTGAGGTAACCATAACTATATGTACTTTCGTTTTGGACCTAGATGTTGGTATGATAAAGATCGATGCTCAAGTTTGAAATTAATCGTTTTGTATCCTGCCAATAATTATATGAAGACAAAGTCACTCGGGTATTAATGCAATCTCTTACACAGAGTTGTCGGTCCTTGCACTCCTCAACAACGTCTAAAAAGAAGTCCCAAATAACGTGGTCATGTAACCCAGAGAATGTATATAAAAACCAAATTACACAGAGTGACGAAACTTTTCGCAAAGATACAATCCCTATAATTAAATCCATTTTAAAAAAATGTTTTCACCTCAAATATAAAGCTTTATATATAGCTGCCTCAAATATTATATTTTCAATGTCAGCACTAAAAATATATGCAAAGATGACCGATACCATATAAAGAGCAAAATCTATATAGTAGATTTAAATGTTTTGCCAGAAACTGGCCGTCCGGTCGGACGTTGACAGAGATTGTTGAGGAGTACAAGAACCGACAGCTCTGTGTAAATATTATAAGCATAACACCAAAGTTTAAATGCTCAAAACGATCGTTTCTGTCAATCAGACTTTATCAGTTGTGATCAAATTTTAAACATATTTTCTTAAGAGAAAGTGGCCAAATGATAAGTCTAATCGATTGAGAGATCGGTATTAATGAACTTTTTCTGTTTTTATCATTACATTTATCATTCAAAGTTATAGTTTAGTAAAAAAAAATACTCAAGACGATTGTTTCTGTCAATAAGACTTCATCTCGTCGTTCTAATTTTGAGACGTATAGTTCCGAAAGAGAAAGAGGTATCATGCAAGGTAAAATACTAAACATGGATGTATTGAAAAAATTAAACAATTCATTAATAAATACCCGGTCGGCGACGTTAATTAACATTTACACCACTCTACTATTGATGAGGTATGCATTGCATGAACGGTTTTAATTTAATTTTAAATTCTAATTTTTAAAGTATAAACAAGTTTAATTAATGTCACAGTCTCAAACCTAACCCCTTCACCTTTGGGTTTGCCTCCTACGCCACTGCCAAAAAAAAAAAATCAAACAAAACCAAAAAAACTTACGCTCCTCTTTGAAAATTCTTGGATCTGCCCCTGTAATCCATTCACAATATTTTAAACGGTAGTGCCCCCTTCCCCACTTTTCTGGACCCAGCTACGCCACTGCCACTGGTCAGTATAAATGATAGAGGGCGAAGCCCTCATATATGACATAAGAGAAGCTCACATTTTTCATTCCTACTACATCCGGGGACCCGTACTACTAATGGTAAAAATTTTGCTCACATCGGGAATTTGCGCGTGACATAAACAAAATGTCGGAAATGCAAAGTCATTACTTAAAAGCGCATTGCAAACGAAGTAATAAACTACCACACTAAGAAACGACTAGGGTTGTACATCAAACCCGATCACGAAGCGCCTCCATTATTCTGGTAATGTGAACTACACGAAACGATGTATACGCTGGGATAGAGAAAAATATATAGCATAAGTAACATGTTTGTGCATTTAATTCATGACTAATAGTAATAAATACCACATTTCATTTTAGTTTTAGCACCAAGGAACCAGCCAGCCTCTCAATATTTTATTTAAAACAATGAGTGAATGACCGGGACATTTAGTGATTTAGGTGATAAAAACACTGAATGTTAATCCCTTTGGTGATTCTGTCGTGTTGCCCCCGGCGGGGGGCAATACGACGGAATCCCCAAAGGGATTAACTTAACATTAAAAACTGTTGATGAATGCCTTCGCCCTCTCGATAGGTTTACCTATGATTTATTTTTAAACCTTTTCTGGGGTCACTGTTTTATATTTTCCAGTAGAATTTCCTTTGGGGTTCATCTCTCCTTGACACATGACCTCATGGAATTTACCGTAATTCTAACTTTCAATTTGGCGCGGGATGCAGAAGGCGAAATTATATTCGACTGCCTTGGTCATAGGCATAGCTCGAAACATCAACTTTTCCATCTGTAAATTAGCTTCATCGACAGTTTCTTTCTAATTTGGCTTACTTTCGTTGGTTATTTGTTAAGACAATTAACTGACTGGGTAAGCCTCATATTTAAAAATTAAAACAAAAACATGACCTGTTGCCTGAACAGGACAGATTCAAACAACCAAAGAAAGATAACTCTTGTCAGTTTCATCCGACCAATCGCAACATGTCTTTTATGGAGCGAAGGGACTCTTTCCAATATGGCTTCCGGAGACACTGCACTATGGCTTCATAACAAATTAGGCTCAACGGATGATTTGTGGTCTGGAAAGACAATTTGTTCCCAGTTGACGCATAACAAATTGCAGAGTATCCAAGCGTGTTTTCACACACTTCAACCTCACGTGAAAGTCAAATTAATGTTGTCATTCCTTCATCTTCATCGCCGAAATGTAGACCAGGTAAACATTCACTGACTGACTGAGACTGAGTCTGAATGAATTTCCTTCGAAACACAGTGTATCAAATATACTGTGATTGGCTTCATTATGTTTCTTTCTACTTTGTTTAATGATTTTACCTACATTTCCATTAAATAGAATTTGACTCAGGAATTGTTATCAGGTTCATACATTTAGTGATTTACCTCTAAATTTGAAATATCATAATGCACCCGGCGGCAAGATTTACCAAAAAAAAAAAAAAACCCTACCCCAAAAGACCCCCAAAACAATTAAATCGAAATTTTCTTCCGTATTAATATATCATAGACAGTTAGAAAATCAACATTTATCAACTATCAGTGTCTCGCGGAACTTACGGACACTGTCCTTTAGTTAAATGAAGAGCCAAATCGGTCTTCTTCAATTATTTGTTTTCACGATTCCTGAAATATTTTTCATATTTTATGTCAAATTTATATTATACAAATTCTACATATTGTGGAAAATGATGATTACATATGTATTAAACATCTTGATCATCCCATATAAGTAACATTCTGGTACATTTTAAAATGTCATGCTGACTTTATTATGGCTTCAGAAATTGGATAAAACAGCATTATCAAAGTCAAAAACACCTACAATCATAAAAGATATTCATCATATTATAATAAGATTGCTAAAATTGCTACTTTATAAATGTTGTTGGGGTCATTTTATGTGTTTTGGGTCATTTTGGCTTGTTTTGGGGGTAATTTTGGGTCTTTTGGGGTAAATCGTGCTGCTCTAATGCACCAGATACATAGAATAACCGAAATGACACTTATTCACCTAAGTGATGGTATAATAACCAAAATTACGCTATAATACACTGAAATGACACTTATTATTTGATACAAAATTTTTTATTTTCTGATGCTGGATGTCATGTTATACAAAAGTAATAGATTTGAATACGAATATTTAGTTTGTAAATTTAACACCATAAACTTAATATAGACTATGTACAAAACCAGAGAATATAAGTTAATGTTCTGGCCTTCACTCCTTTAGCAATAAACTACTTTGATAATTGTTATTTATTTTTTATGGATAGTTTTTCTTTTTTTTAATATTAATTGCATATCAGACTCTGTTCTAACATTATATTTTGCAAGAAGTTCTGTAGGTCTTGTATATTACGGGTTATCGTTCTTGAGTAGTTTGTCAAAAATTTTTACCTAACCATGGTTCAAAACTTTATTTTATGTACATTTATGTACATAATTTTACAATAATATGTATTTAAATATGGTGTTTTAAGAAATGATCATCAAAACACAGAAAGTTGACAATATTGAGTATGCTGGTGTCATTTCAGTGTATTATAGCGTCATTTCGGTTATTACACCATCATTTCGGTTAATAGGTGTCATTTCGGTTATTCTATGCACCCTAATGTACCCCCTCGTTGTAATCCCTTTGGGGATTATGTTGCGGCCCGCCAGAATCCCTTGTCAAGCCTTCATAGTTTATTCGAGAAAATCTGGGCTTCTGTGACTTGAAGAGAATGATAAGTAATAAATACCTGGATGACAGTCAATCAGTAGGTCATAGATCATTTCTAGACATATTTTTCTTTGAATCCAAACAATTTTTTGTTTAAAATCCCAAATAGAATTGAAATATCACATGTTTATTCTGACAGACACATACTTTTTGCCTGAGTTTAATTGGTGGACTAGTTTATGTCAGAGACTATAGTCTGCTCTATGATTGTATATGATTATGTAAAATAAAGGACTCGGCTATTCATGTGCCGAAATTGACAACCCTCATTCCAGTATTTACTGAGTAAAACAGCCTCCGTAATCTTCATTCCGAGAATCATTGTCGTCGAAAGAAAGACATAATAAATTTAATCATATTTATGTTTTGCTCATGGAGTATCTGATAATATAAAATACAAGACTTGATTTCCCACGTGCAGAAGTCGACAACCGTCAAATAAGTTATGAGTGATGTACCGCCATAATCTTCCTTCCAAGAGTCACGGGATCTACCTGTCCTATGCTTTAGCCTACACGTTTCCGGTTAGCGGGGAAATAATTTACGTTTACGGTTTATAATTTTAGTTTCTTGTAATGAAATGTGAACATTCCCGACATGTTTCAGATAGTTTTCAAGAAAGAACAAAAACGACCGTACCTATTGCATGACCACATATTTTTTTTTCAGGCTGATTTTTTTCTGATTAAAAAGACTTTGAGTCCAGGAGAAAATTAGGAAATATCGGTATTTCCTATTTAGTATTTAGCTTTTGGATACATCTGTATTTTTTCCTCCACCAAAGTATCACAGTGAATGATGTAACTGATGTTATCCATATGTATATATTACATCCATTTCAATGTATCAAGCTTCTTTGTATTTATTTACACGTTATCGTGTTGTCCCTGTTATCTCGTGATATATCGTGAGATTTGAAGCATTTTGTTTTTTAGGTCAAAAGAGTGATCAAAGGACAGTAACTCTGATATAACTAATAAAACGCATTATCAATGTCATTTGTCTTTAAAATGTTGTTACATGTACTTCTTATCAAAACAGGATGTCAAGAAGGGTCGCTTGGTTGAGATGGCCTGGTAGGCTTTACACATGGGCAATTTTTATTGTTTTGAGAAATGTCATTCAAATTGATGATTAAAGTTAAAGCGATATTAGCTGTCACAATGATCATTTTTGTCCCTTGACATATAGTCGAGAATATGATAAAATGTATATTCAAATACATTATCAAACATGTAAAACATTGTAAAAGATCTTCTTTTTGAAGTTATTTGTTTTATTAGAATTCACGTTTTCCCGTACCTTAAAAACTCCAGCTGTATTTCCGTATGAAATGACCTTTTAGATGAACCCTTTCGCCTTATCAAATGCGCTTTGTAATTTGGTCAGGGGATCTCTGTCATTTACGGGCTAGGACTATGACATTTTTCTAATCTTTAATGTTACCCTGAATGCTGACATTGACAAAATTGTGAAAAGTATGCGTACCTCATATTTTTACAATCGTGCCGCCATGTCCAATGGAGTTGGGCAGTTCATGATCATATGTGTGAAGAATGATAAAGCCGAAAATGCAATGGGATGAGTTAAAAATGGGTCGAGATCACCCGATATACCCAGCACGTGGACAATTTCAGAAACAAATGTTTTGAAACGACGAAAAAGACAAACTTTGAGTGATTTAGATATGAAATGATCATGATGTATGAAAATAACGCAAAGGGTAATAAGAATAGAATGTATATTAATCGCAAATAGCACGTGTTTAATGGACACTAGGTAATCTTCGTAAAAATTTACCAAAAGTTAATTTGCAATGTACAAAGTAATTACGGGTTACGTTTGGCAAGATTGTTGCAAGTTTACACATGCATTTTTTTGTTATGCTAACCACCAGATGGTCTCTTTGGAATATATATGAGTTAAAATATGACATAACATTAGGATGTAAAATTTTTCACCTACGACAGCTCATAATGCTTTAAATGATGTAAGTTTTCTATTTTAGTACATGTAGATGTTAATAATATCATATACCGATACATGTATTTAGGAAAATCCCTAGATTATATGATTATATTTAGGACTGCCAGAGAGAGAGAGAGAGAGAGCAAAACGAATATTTTTCATAGTTTATTTTTAGATAGTACAATGTATATAGCATACCGCTACTCATAACAGTTGGGAGATATGTTATGAAGCAGCAATATGGAAGAGCTTGATGATCTGGTTCAAGCTGAGTGTTTCAGGATTATCTAAGTGAATTTGTACAGTCTAACCCACTTACATTGAAATCCCACTTTTTTTTTTAACTGATTTTGATTCCCTGGCCAAATTTCTGTATTTTCCATTAAAACCTGGTTATTTGAAAACCCTTTTTATTGTAAATAAAAAATCATTTGCCTTACATTTATTTTTCAATATGTCTAGGTATGACTGTGTACTTGTTCGAACATAGCAATATATGTATGTAATCTATTTCTTTTAGGTAGAATTGATGGTAAGTTTGTCAAACTCAGGTTATATTAATAATATTATTGTTGTTCAGTGTTTTCTGAGATTTTGTTTCTTTTTATTTATAATTGTATTTTTCTTTCTTTAAAAACCAAAGATAAGAAATATATTGACCATGATTCGGTGTACAGTGCAAACTGTCTTAAGAGGTCACTGAAATGTGGTCTCATAAGACAGGGGTCTCTCAAAAGGGTGTTATTCAAAGCATTATTGAACCAAGTGGTTTTGAGAATGTGGTTTTCAAAGACAGGTAGTATTTTACAACAGTGGTCTCTCTAGACAGTCTTTTATGACAATGGTCTCTCAAGACAGGTGGTCCTTTGTGACAGTGGTCTCTCAAGACAGGTGGTCCTTTATGACAATGGTCTCTCAAGACAAGTGGTCTTTTACAACATTGGTCTCTCAAGACAGGTGATCTTTTATGACAGTGGTCTCTCAAAATAAGGTGGTATTTTACGACTGGTCTGTCTAGACACGTAGTCTTTTAAGAGAGTCACGTGGTCCCTCAAGACAGGTGGTCTTCTATGACAGTGGTCTCTCAAGACAGGTGATCTATTACGACATTTCTGTCTCAAGACAGATGGCCTTTTATGTTTATGACATTGGTCTCTCAATTTCAAGACAGATGGTCTTTTATGACATTGGTCTCTCAAAATAGGTTCCACTGTATTATTGATTTATAAATAAACAACCATGTATGTATGACATTAAGTGAAAGATGAAAATATTTGCCACTAGACTTACATATACATGTAACTGTTGTGTTCACATAGAAATATCAGATGGACTCAATTTTGATTTTAGTTTTTTTATGCCACACTCAACAATTTTCAGTTTTGTGGCGTTGGCCAGTTTTTAAATGATGGAGGAGAGAAGCAGGTTACAATGTACCAGAGGAGTGACCACCGGCCTTTTGCAAAATAAACAAGCAAAGTTGTATCATTAGAACAATACGATATCTTGGACACAACATTCACACTTGCCCAGTTGTCTTCTTCCAGTCCACTTTACAAGTTGACAAATTGACCAAGACAACTTGGACAAGTTAGAATAGCAAGGATAAAAACCATTCATAATAGTAATAATTTCAGCGAAGAATAGTTCTAATGTTTATGATCAATTTTTCCTACCATATATTCCTGTTTACAAACATATACATGTATGTATCAAGTGTAGTGACAATGATTTTTTCAGAGGTTTAAAAACTGTTATCCAAAAATAACTACAGTATATATAATACATTCACTGTCTGGACATGTAAATTTGCAGTCCCGCCCAACAGAACAAATGGATCCCGAGATCTTTGTTTCTTTCCTGTCCTGGTATGACATATTATTTTTAGAGGGTTGGAATAGATCAACTTTTGGAAAAAGTATTCTATCGTATTACCATATTACATTTTAAAAATAGATTGATGATCAATTGAGAAGGAGAAATTTCAGATCAATGGTTATGTTTTAATGGCTTTATAAGCAGGTGCCCTTTATACAGAGGTGGCCTTTAATGCAAGTTTGACTGTATATAAATATGTATACATGTATAGTAAGAGTGTCTATGATGTTTCTGTTAAATCTTAACACTGACTGACTTGTTATTCAAGTTTAAACTTCAAACATTTCGACAAGTACAGTTACATCATATCGTCATTGATCTATTTGCATCTCATTTTATATTCATATGTTGTATAACATATAAAGTATAAAACATTATTTATGTTATTTGTCAGACTCAGAGCTAGACATTTCAGAATGTTTTAATATCTCTAAAAATAAAATTAAGAAAATCTGCAATAAGAATGTAATAGAGAACATGGGAGGTAACTGTCATTTGTAACAGAACCAGTTGTAATTTCAGTTTATCTCAATGAGTTATTGATAGGATAATATCATTATGATCTACCAGCTAATGTTTTTTTTTACAGAACTTGTGTTACAGCTCGCCATATATTTTTACTCGTACTACAAAATGTACATGATTTATCATAAAAATATAATATTCCATAATGTGTGTCTATGTGTTCTGTATCTACACACATGTACACTAGTAGTACTGCTTTTGGGGTCATTATTATTATAAATTGTTTGTTTTGTCTTGGTCTTGGTTCATAGAGGTTGGAAGGTACATACAGTGATACTTGTATATAAAGACCTCCTTAGGGACACAACAAAACCAGTCTTTATAATGAGGTGGTTTTTGTATAGAGGTTGATTTGTACATAAATGGTACTATTGGGGACAGCAAAAAACAATCTTTATGACCAGGTGGTCTTTATACCCAGATGGTTGCTAAAGCAGGTTTTACTGTACATGCATATATCTGCATTTGAAGGTACCATTGACATTTTTATTGTAAATCTGTCAAAAATAATAACTTATTCAGAAGACATTGAATTTATTTGCCTAATAAATCTGAGCTTACTTGTACATGTATATACTGTATTGCTTTGAAGAAACAATGTTTTCAGTGTCAATGATATTTGACATTTACAATATGCTTTTAAGGGCAAAGATGAGGAGATTCAAGATTGAAAAGCGACATAATTGTTTTTGTAGTTCATATAGATGTGTTTCATGTTTGTCAGTTAAGCCCCTTTCACACATTCAGGGATGAGATCCCAGATCAACACGAATTAAACATTTGATCATCCAGAACCATCTAGTGTCCAAGTTCTAAGGGTTCTTTCACATTGTGATGCCGGTGTTAACGCGGTTGTAACATAATGCTGACACGGATAACGCCTGTCTCTCTACAGATAATCAAGGTACCGAAGCTACCGAGAGGTCCCCAGAGAACCCACCGGTAGTTGCCGGAATGGTCATGGAGTGCACGCAAGATAACGGTTTATGCTGGTATTTACACAGTTGTTTTACGGAGATACCTGGTGTTTACACGGATGCCAACAGAGTATCACAGTTTTTCACCAATGTAGCTTCCAGGTACAATCTGTGTATAATCCGTAGACATCTGTGGTCTTCCGTAGAAACAGTTACAAATCATACACAGATGACCCTGGACATTACACGGATACTTCTGTACCTACATGGACTTCTCGGTTGTAATACAGATGTACACAGATCCTACACGGATCAATATTGACGATTTTCATCCATGTAGGTCAGGCTAAAATATTAACCATGTTTAATTTTTCTCCTGGATCAGTTTGACAGAGCAGGATGGTCCCAGATGTCGCTGGATGCATACATGGTCTGTACACGGTGAAAGCGGATTGTCGCGGATTGACGGTCTGTGTTGATCCGGCGTCTCATCAGTCATTCAGTGAAAGTGTGAAAGGGGCTTTACCAACATTCAGGTTTCAATCAAATAGTTTGAGTTTCGTTGCTCCAATTTTAACATTTGTTGTGTTGTTTTAAACATACATTCGTATTTTACTGAGTTTTGATATGGATTAGATACAAGTTCTCAATACTTAAGTCGTCTTCTCCACATTTGATGTGTTGCTATTAGCTTTATATCAACAAGATTTAGGATGGTTTGGATGAATGCTAAAATTCTACAAAATTTGTTGAGTCATTCGATTTGAAAATCTTAACGATTGACTTTCTTCTAGGGGCATACCATTCCACAAACCATTAATTTGTTAATGTTTTAGCTTTTCTAAAACTTATCTTTTTTAATGCTGTAAATAGTGTAATTTCTTAATGTTTCCCAAATGCTGTAATTTGTTCATATTTTAATGCAGTAATTTGTTCATATTTTTAACTTAACTACAACACACCTTTTTAATGCTCTGACTTGTTAATGTTTTAGTGGAAAGATGACCTAGAGGAGATACTAGCAATGGCCACACGTGACTCTGACCAGTGGGTAGCTATGGTAGGAGAAATATTACAGAATTATCCGTCTACTGGCAGTCTTAATCTGGATCTAGACGATAGCAACACAACATTTGCTGAAATCTTGTCCGATCTTTCTAAAATTGGTAAGCCATTGTAAAATGTCTGTGTAAGTATTGTCTTATGTCTAAGAATATTTGGTCACATCGTTCTAAAATTGGTAAGCCATTGTAAAATGTCTGTGTAAGTATTGTCTTATGTCTAAGAATATTTGGTCACATCGTTCTAAAATTGGTAAGCCATTGTAAAATGTCTGTGTAAGTATTGTCTTATGTCTAAGAATATTTGGTCACATCGTTCTAAAATTGGTAAGCCTGTGTATTATGTCTGTGTAAGTATTGTCTTATGTCTAAGAATATTTGGTCACATCGTTCTAAAATTGGTAAGCCTGTGTATTATGTCTGTGTAAGTATTGTCTTATGTCTAAGAATATTTGGTCACATCGTTCTAAAATTGGTAAGCCTGTGTATAATGTCTGTGTAAGTATTGTCTTATGTCTAAGAATATTTGGTCACATCGTTCTAAAATTGGTAAGCCATTGTAAAATGTCTGTGTAAGTATTGTCTTATGTCTAAGAATATTTGGTCACATTGTTCTAAAATTGGTAAGCCTGTGTATAATGTCTGTGTAAGTATTGTCTTATGTCTAAGAATATTTGGTCACAATGTTCTAAAATTGGTAAGCCTATGTATTATGTCTGTGTAAGTATTGTCTTATGTCTAAGAATATTTGGTCACATCGTTCTAAAATTGGTAAGCCATTGTAAAATGTCTGTGTAAGTATTGTCTTATGTCTAAGAATATTTGGTCACATCGTTCTAAAATTGGTAAGCCTTTGTCTTATATAGTGAAACTTCGTTGGTTCAAATTTTTTGATCAGGGGTTCAAAATCTTAAAAGTCTGAAGTCTGGAACTTAAGACTTAGGGTTGGGACTTGGCATTTAAAATATATGCATTCATTTAATTCTACTTTATTACACTTATTAACAAAATTCATCACAGACTTTGAAATTTCTCAATTGGACTTTCCAGAAATTTACTTTCTAAGTCTCGGACTTCGATGAGTAGAATTTCTTTATGTTTTAAATAAGTTTTGGGCCATTTCAGGGTCAACAACAATGAAAATTTCCACTTGTCCTACCGGAAAAGTAGTATTGAAATCTACTTGTCTGAAAGCAAAAATGACTTGTCTGAAAATCAAGTTTTACATTCAGATATTATTTTGTGTTCATACAAGAATAATCTTTATTGAATTAATTGTTGTCTTCAACAATTTCACTTGTCCTTTCGGATAAGTGAGAAGTAACATCTACTTGTCCGAATGCAAAATGGACTTGTCCCGGACAACCGGACAATCTTTAATGTTGAACCCTACATTTATATGAATATATCGAAAATTCCTACAAATAATTTGAAGTCATAGTTTACATGTGTAAGGCTTAATGACAATTCTTCTCCTTCTAATAAACATTCAGTCTCACCACAATTTACTTAATTTAGCACTAATTATTTGATATCGTGACTGTACATGTCTTATACAGTTTTGGAGCAGTCAAATACACCTTATAGAACATCTGAAACTAAACATCACCAGTAAAATTGATTGGTTTGATTTACAGACTTTCTTTTAGCAAAATAAGTGTTATTTTCTACCCTATTTAAGTACATTTTCTTAAGTTTGCTAATTGTGATAAATTTTTTGTGCATCAAAATTTTCCCATTTTAGAATGCAAAAGGACTTATGAATAAGGGTAACAAAAATTTCTATGCAGCCTATACTTCTGTACATTATATCCTTCTTTAACCATCATAACCCTACAGACCATAACAAACTGAGCTGAAAAATAGAAAAGAACATACCCTTACAATCCTACAGACCATTATAGACTGAGCTGAAACAATAGAAAAGAGCATACCCTTACAATCCTACAGACCATAACAAACTGAGCTGAAAAATAGAAAAGAACATACCCTTACAATCCTACAGACTATTATAGACTGAGCTGAAAAATAGAAAAGAACATACCCTTAAACCCTACAGACCATAACAAACTGAGCTGAAAAATAGAAAAGAACATACCCTTACAATCCTACAGACCATAATAAACTGAGCTGAAAAATAGAAAAGAACATACCCTTACAATCCTACAGACCATAACAAACTGAGCTGAAAAATAGAAAAGAGCATACCCTTACAATCCTACAGACCATAATAAACTGAGCTGAAAAATAGAAAAGAACATACCCTTACAATCCTACAGACCATAACAAACTGAGCTGAAAAATAGAAAAGAACATACCCTTACAATCCTACAGACCATAACAAACTGAGCTGAAAAATAGAAAAGAACATACCCTTACTATCCTACAGACCATAATAAACTGAGCTGAAAAATAGAAAAGAACATATGCTTACAATCCTACAGACCATAACAAACTGAGCTGAAAAATAGAAAAGAACATACCCTTACAATCCTACAGACCATAACAAACTGAGCTGAAAAATAGAAAAGAACATACCCTTACAATCCTACAGACCATAACAAACTGAGCTGAAAAATAAAAAAGAACATACCCTTACAATCCTACAGACCATAACAAACTGAGCTGAAAAATAAAAAAGAACATACCCTTACAATCCTACAGACCATAATAAACTGAGCTGAAAAATAAAAAAGAACATACCCTTACAATCCTACAGACCATAACAAACTGAGCTGAAAAATAGAAAAGAACATACCCTTACAATCCTACAGACCATAATAAACTGAGCTGAAACAATAGAAAAGAACATACCCTTACAATCCTACAGACCATAATAAACTGAGCTGAAACAATAGAAAAGAACATACCCTTACAATCCTACAGACCATAACAAACTGAGCTGAAACAATAGAAAAGAGCATACCCTTACAATCCTACAGACCATAACAAACTGAGCTGAAAAATAGAAAAGAACATACCCTTACAATCCTACAGACCATAACAAACTGAGCTGAAAAATAGAAAAGAACATACCCTTACAATCCTACAGACCATAATAGACTGAGCTGAAACAATAGAAAAGAGCATACCCTTAAACCCTACAGACCATAACAAACTGAGCTGAAAAATAGAAAAGAGCATACCCATACAACCCTACAGACCATTAATAAACTGAGCTGAAAAATAGAAAAGAGCATACCCTTACAACCCTAAAGACCATTATAGACTGAGCTGAAACAATAGAAAGAACATACCCTTACAACCCTACAGACCATTAATAGACTGAGCTGAAACAGTAGAGAAGAGCATACCATTTGGATATTCAGTACTGAAAGTGTTAAGATTTGCTATGCATAGATGTATGACATACAGATTATAGATTATATCCATGTAATTATCACATGGACATATTCATAAGAGTATAAACATCTAATAGTAAAGAACGAGGAGTTTCTGAAGTGATTTTGTACACTTTACAGACTCCTCCTGTTTCGTTCTTTTTTACAGATGTTGAAAGATTTTATTGAAATATTTGTCATTTGAAAGTTAAATTCCTTAACCTTGATTTGCAGTGATATAACATAATCAAATTTTGAGCGTGCATATGATTTGATGTTTCAGTGAAGAAATGCTCGGCGGTCCGTATGCTGCCAATGGAATGTCAATTTCTAAACAAAACGGCACTTGCAGCTGCTACTGGAAATCAACCACAACCAGTTAAACACTTTGCCCTGAAAAGAAAACCAAAGTCAGCTATCCTACGAGCAGAACTCCTTCAGAAATGTAAGTCTTGCGGGGCTTTCAACAGTTCTTAGAGTAGGTCACAAGTGATAAAACATAGCCATCAAAAGGATGAACTTTGTGTGTAGTATACTTGACATCAATATTTCATGGATTGTGTTAGTTGTTGGTTTGATGGGTTATCCTCTTTGAAGGGAAACATGGCGGACCTATCTTGTTGTTAAGCATTTCCAATGGAAATTAATGAATATACTTTTAATATATTCTATTTACACTGATATTAATGCCGCAGAATAATGTTTGGTAATTCATTTGTCAAATCAAGACTTCGTTGTCCGTGGCACTGTAGATAAACATAACTTTTATTCTGCATGGGAGAGGGAAATAGCCAACAGCATCGACTGCGTTTCTTGAAAATTGCTGACCTTACTTTTCATGAAAATAGCTGACAGAATTTGTCCGCTGTCAGATTCTTTTTTAAAGTTCCAGTCTTGATGGTTATGGTGATAAATATCATCAACATTTGATAATGTAAAAGGTTATGATCTGTGATCAAGAGAGTGCTTGTAATTTTACAAAGTAATTAGTAACATATGTTGAAAAAAGAATGTGTCCGAATGCTTTTAATAAGGATCTGATATAAGTAAGTGTTACTAAAATGTATGCAATACAGTAATACATGTAATGCTCATTTGCCATGGAGAAATGGTCTCTCAAAACAGGTCATTGGTGGTCTTCCCAGGAGAGACAATAATTAAAGAACTGTTTACTTAAGTGATTTAAAGTCGGCCTGGCTCTGCCGGTAGCACGCTCGACTCTTGATTGTGAGTTCGAGTCCAGCCGGCGGCAGCTTGGTTTCCTGTTCTTCGGATGAGACAGTAAAAACTGAGGTCTCATGTCACAGTAGGTGTTGGCACATTAAAGAACCCTCACTGCTCAATGGCCGTAAGTGCCGAGCATAGGCCAAAATTTAAAGCCCTTCACCGCCATTTGGTGAAGTCTCCATATGAGTGAAATATTCTTGAGTGGGACTTTACACAACAATAAACAAACATAAACTAAGTGATTTTATGAATGTGATCGTTCAAGACAGGTGGTCTTTCTTACAGTGGTCTGTCAAAACAAGTTTCACTGTATACCTAATTTCTTTGTTTCATTTCATTGTTGTTTTAAACTCGACTGAGGGTTCCCCCACTAGGAGATGCTATGACAGAGGTGCCAGAAATATTGACCTCTGCTATGGACTGGTAACGATGCAGTGACACGTCCTTTAATGTGCATTGTCTAAGGACTACTGGCTTTCACTGAATGCATAAAAGGCATTCAAATTCTTTTTGACCATATTTAATACTGAAATATCTCGAGCCAATTCCAACTAATCAAGCAAAATGAATAAAGGTATATCGGAGTTGATTATATACAGGCATTTTATATTTATAACTGCCGAATATAAATTTGCCAGTGATCTGTATGATATTTATGTAGGTTTCTTTTGTAATATACTTTTACTATTTTAGATGAAACCAGTGGTGTTGGGGACTACCAGTTTTGTAAAATAGTTGGTCTGTTTAACCAGTGATGTTGGTGACTACCACTTTTGTCTGTTTGTCCATCAGTTGGTCAGGTTAACCAGTAATGTTAGGGATACCAGTTTTTCTGTTTGTCCATCGCTTGGCCTGGTTAACTGGTGATATTGGGGACTACAGGTTTTGTTTGTTTGTCCATCAGTTGGTCTGTTTAACCAGTGATGTTAGGGACTGCTAGTTTTGTCCCTCAGTTGCCAGTGATGTTAGGGACTGCCTGTTTTTCTGTTTGTCCATCAGTTGGTCTGGTTAACCAGTGATGTTAGGGACTGCTAGTTTTGTCCCTCAGTTGCCAGTGATGTTAGGGACTGCCAGTTTTGTCTGTTTGTCCATTAGTAGGTCTGTTTAACCAGTGATGTTAGGGACTGCCAGTTTTGTCTGTTTGTCCATAGGTTGGTCTGTTTAACCAGTGATGTTAGGGACTGCCAGTTTTGTCTGTTTGTCCATAGGTTGGTCTGTTCAATCAGTGATGTTAGGGACTGCCAGTTTTGTCTGTTTGTCCATTAGTAGGTCTGTTTAACCAGTGATGTTAGGGACTGCCAGTTTTGTCTGTTTGATCATCATTTGGTCTGTTTAACCAGTGATGATGAGGAATTCTAGTTTTGTCCATCAGTTGGTCAGGTTAACCAGTAATGTTGGGGACTACCAGTTTTGTCTATCAGTTGGTCTGGTTAAGGTTTTGGTTAAACTTCTGTAATTGCTCACCAATCACTTAAAAAAATGGTTTCACACGTAGGGCCATCACATGTATATTGATTCATCAGAACTCCAAGAATGTTTATTTTGTTTAAGATTTTTATTTCCAATTTCAGCATCTGAAGTTGCCAGTAATAAGAAGAACAATGTACCAAATAGTGTGCCATACAAAATTAGAAGCTTTGCCAAAAAAATGGATGATGCAAGTATGTGTCTTCTTTCTTTGATTTAAATTAATTTTAATCTCAGTAAATTGTGTTATACTATTCTCGATTCTTTTTAGGGTTCTCTTATTCAGTAATACACATGTTTTGCTTGCTGGAACAAAAAAGTCTTTATTAGATATTCTGAGTAATCTATGTGACCTTTTGAGGTCAATTTTCTCCACTGTTGTGATTTCTGACAGGGCTTGAATTTAACGTTTTTTTTCCCAAATGGCCCTTGGGCCAGTAGCATAAAATTATCTTCAAGCCTTATCAAACGTCTACTGGCTCACAGATAACTCAAAAGAAGTGATATTTAGATAAAGAATAACCCAACTCTTACGCGTGAGGACAAGACAGGTTATTTTCAGTTTATATTAAAGACCAGATAAATTATTTTGCAAGATTTACATATGTGTAACAATTATTTAAAAGAGCACTTAATCTCTATCTTTATTTCATGTACTGGAGAAAGGGGCCAATACAGATGAAAGACTTACTGGGCCATCCTATCATTTACTGGCTAAATGCCAGCAGACCAGGGCTAATTTCAAGCCCTGAATTTTCATTTCTCATGGGTCAGGATTTAAGGATTGTTTTTCATTTTTTGAAAAGCATTAGTATACATGTAAATGCAATGGATCATGGAAAAAATTCTGTGCAGCATGAAGTATTTAAGAAGATTGGTTAAGACGAAGTTTACATGATTTTACTGTACAACAACAAGAATTCCATGTTATATATTTCTTTTGATTCCACACACATCCTATGCTTCAGGTACAGGATTATCATTGTATCTTTTTTGTTTTGTTTTTAAATACCGTGTTTTGGACCTATCCACTGGTTCATGAAGGTGGTTCTCTTTTTCATGATTATCATTCATTGATTATTCATTATAATCTCTTAAAGCAAAATCTTGACATTTTGTTTTTACTATGGATGAAATCTTTTTTTTTAGCACCATTAAAAGGATTACCAAATCGCACACCACCATCAGGTGGATTCCGTTCACCGAATGCGAGTATGGGACGCATCAATAATTCGCCTTTGCCTAGTACCCCATTATCAGGTCATAGGTCAAGTTCAATTAAAAAAGAAGGAGGTATAAAGGTAAGCTGACCTGTTATTGTTATGTATTTATTGTGCACTACAATTAGAGGTAAAATTAATTATCTGTATGATTGTTTAACTATGCTGGACGAATCATGATGGTCCAGTGGTTAAGTGTTCAACTGATGGCTCATGATGGTCCAGTGGTTAAGTGTTCAACTGATAGGTCATGATGGTCCAGTGGTTAAGTGTTCAACTGATAGGTCATGATGGTCCAGTGGTTAAGTGTTCAACTGATAGGTCATGATGGTCCATTGGTTTAGTGTTCAACTGATGGCTCATGATGGTCCAGTGGTTAAGTGTTCAACTGATGGCTCATGATGGTCCAGTGGTTAAGTGTTCAACTGATAGCTCATGATGGTCCAGTGGTTAAGTGTTCAACTGATGGCTCATGATGGTCCAGTGGTTAAGTGTTCAACTGATAGGTCATGATGGTCCATTGGTTTAGTGTTCAACTGATGGCTCATGATGGTCCAGTGGTTAAGTGTTCAACTGATAGGTCATGATGGTCCATTGGTTTAGTGTTCAACTGATGGCTCATGATGGTCCATTGGTTTAGTGTTCAACTGATGGCTCATGATGGTCCAGTGGTTAAGTGTTCAACTGATGGGTCATGATGGTCCAGTGGTTAAGTGTTCAACTGATGGCTCATGATGGTCCAGTGGTTAAGTGTTCAACTGATGGCTCATGATGGCTCCCAGTGGGTAAGTGTTCAATGGTCCAGTGAAGGCTGATGGCTCATGATGGTCCAGTGGGTAAGTGTTCAACTGATAGGTCATGATGGTCCATTGGTTTAGTGTTCAACTGATGGCTCATGATGGTCCAGTGGTTAAGTGTTCCACTGATAGGTCATAATGGTCCAGTGGTTTAGTGTTCAACTGATGGCTCATGATGGTCCAGTGGTTAAGTGTTCAACTGATGGCTCATGATGGTCCAGTGGGTAAGTGTTCAACTGATGGCTCATGATGGTCCAGTGGTTAAGTGTTCAACTGATGGCTCATGATGGTCCAGTGTGCAAAAGGTTTGTTTCTCAGTATCGGATGATACTTAAAGGGACAAGATACATGCGTAAGATGCTCAACAGAATTTAAATCTGAAGCATAAAATCAAACACTGGATCTGGAACTTACTGATGGATAAATGATTCTGTGTACTTGTCCTAAATGGATCTTGATCATTAAATGATTGTGTCCAAGCCCTATAGTGATACATGTATTGTGTTTTTTGCTGATCCTCACCCAGATGTTGAAGCTTGGACTTGCAATGTACAGTATTAAGTAATTATTGTAAAATAATAATTAAAACTGGTTCATTAATGTTTTTTCTACATACGTGTAGAAATAGATAAACGGACTAATTGCCCTACTGATTTTGGTCATTGGTCATTTGACATGTTTAAGATGGTGTAAACATTAAATAATGGCTAATTTTCAGCATAATTCAAAGAAAACAGCCAGTAATGTGAAAAAAAAATATTCAGCTGACAATAAATATCTAAACAGCAATGTATAATTACAGTAGAACTTCGATGAGTCGAACTTCTTTGAGTCGAATTTCTCCATGTTTTGAACAATTTTATAATTTGAACTTTTATCAGTCGAATAAATCTTCGGGCGGAAAATTCATACATATAATTCAAAGTCAAAATTTACATGTGCACAAAATTACCCAATGATAATATGTCTCCTTCTCATAAACGCTCAATGTTTTAATTTCACGAAAATTAAGTTATATTTAACACTACTGTAATTACTATTTATAATGACCGTATCGATAGGTCAGTAAAACTGGTTTCCCGGAAGTAGTCATAAAGAACCCTGCTCACAAGATAGAACCCTCTTTGGTGAATCTTCCATAAAAAAAGTAGTCGCACAAGATAGAACCTCTGAAACTAAAAAACGTATGGTTCTCAGTTACCATCCATGAATTGAAGTCTCGAACATTTCTAGGTGGTCTCTTGAACATTGACTCATCAAAGTTCTACTGTATATTTCGTTTTGTATAACAACCATTCTGATATTAAATTTTTAATTTGCAGTTATTGGATTTCAAAGCATTACCTCTTGGTGCTAAAGAAACAAAGCGAAGAAGAAAAGAAAAAGGTTGAATTAACATTTACATACATCATCTAGATAGAATGTACAATTTTTAACCTCACCATGCTTAATATTGTATAATTTTTAACCTCACTATGACAGTACTGTGTCAGGGATTAATATCATCAACATCTGGGTCCGGTAAAAGGCCCCATTCCCAGTGCAAAATCTGCTAATTTTTTCCCAGTTTTGCGCAAATATTTCCCAATTATGTTCACCATGTGGTTTACATTCGGTACTAAGCAACAAAAAGTAGAATTGAGTACATGTATAAACTGTACTACAAAGTCTTCAGATGAAAACCATGTTGTCAGTTATATAAGAGAAGCTAAAATGAATCACAAGTTTTGTGTCTTTATTCTTATCAATTAAATGACCGTAGTTAATTTTTTCTTAATTTGGCTCATTGCCATGTAAAATTCCCAGTTGACCCAAAAAGGGTCTATTATCCCCTGAATGTATGATTTTTAACCTCACCATTATTAAGATGTATAATTTTTAACCTCACTATGACAGTACAATGTATGATTTTTAACCTCACCATTATTAAGATGTATAATTTTTAACCTCACTATGACAGTACAATGTATGATTTTTAACCTCACCATTATTAAGATGTATAATTTTTAACCTCACTATGACAGTACAATGTATGATTTTTAACCTCACCATTATTAAGATGTATAATTTTTAACCTCACTATGACAGTACAATGTATGATTTTTAACCTCACCATTATTAAGATGTATAATTTTTAACCTCACTATGACAGTACAATGTATGATTTTTAACCTCACCATTATTAAGATGTATTAACCTCACTATGACAGTAATAATTTTAACCCTCACCTCACTATGACAGTACAATGTATAATTTTTAACCTCACCATTATTAAGATGTATAATTTTTAACCTCACTATGACAGTACAATGCAGACCTGCCAATCATTACGATTTTGGCGTAATTTTTACGATTTTTCATCCCGAATTACGCTGATACGCTTTAGTTATTCAAATTACAATTTTTACCAAAATCCGGATTTTTTTCATTTCCGGTCCGACGTTGATTTGAGAATTAGATTTTTGAAAATCTTAGTCATTCGAGAGCTCCCCAAATAAACTATGTCTTAAAAACGTTTTGTTGCAAAGTATGGCAGAAAAAACGTGTTGCTGAAGTTATATCAAGTGATGAACATGATGAGGATTCACCAACACCGGAGAAAAAAACGGAAGATAGCATCAGTGCAAACATTTAGAAAGGAATATTCTTTGATCTTGGGTCTTAAAGTCTTTGAAATGAGTATCTTACGCACGTTGTTCTATTTGTGTCTCAGACTTTCTCATTTCACACGGAGGGGAACATAAATTATTAAACTACATCTATATAATGTTTGTTTAACTTTGAAGTAAGTAAAGTGAATTTTACAAAAAAAGAAACACTTGAACATTTATCAAAATGAAAAGATATTGGGTAAATGTCAAAGAGACTATAATTCATCCTTAGGGGAAATAACTTTAGAGCTCTCCATACACAAACAAGTTTAGGGCAGTTCAGTTCTTTAATTGCCCCAGTTTTGCATCTTGAGTAGATCTGTATAGATTGAATTTTAGAATCTATAATTTTTTTGTGACCATTTTGAAACTTAAGTGAATGTACATGTATATAGGTTTTTCTTTGGTCCTGTGTTGAATTTTTTCAGACAAAATTAGCATCTAGTTGGCAAGCATTGATACGGTAAAAATTAGCCTTATATTGCCCAGCGTTCATCTCTGTTGATATAGGTGTTCTCAGCGGCTGGGGGGGGCGCGGCCCCCAGACCCCCGGCTTATTACTATTTTCTGTCAGATAGGGTTGGCAGCTCTGACAATGTATGATTTTTAACCTCACCATTATTAAGATGTATAATTTTTAACCTCACTATGACAGTACAATGTATAATTTTTAACCTCACCATTATTAAGATGTATAATTTTTAACCTCACCATTATTAAGATGTATAATTTTTAACCTCACCATTATTAAGATGTATAATTTTTGTACCTTAAACTACTATTCATCTCGTTGATGAGTGTTGCGTAAATCACCACCAAGTACAAACAATGATAAATCTTTGATTTGCTTCTGATTCTTGTACTTAATTTTCTTTTCATTCATTCGATTTACTCATACAGTATCAAGTTGGAATCTACTTTTGCACTTAATTACCTTCCTTTGTGCAGTAAGTTTCCAAGATTTTAGCTGGATACAAATTTGTGATCACTTTTATGTCCCAGTAGATCAGTGGCCATGTTGTTTTTTATCAATCTTTTTGTCTTTTTGCAAAATTTTTATTTCGGTCAAACAACATGATTTTCTTTTCTGAAAATTTAGCTGTAATTTTTAGATTAAACATAATTTATTGCAGAGTCATAATTAATACAGTAGGATTAGGAACAAGTTTTCTAATGTATGTTAATAGCCCTCTTCTTGGTTAACATCCGTTTCCTCTCCTTTTGCTGTATTCGATATGAAACTACTGTATACCTGTAAGTTGTCCTCATTTTACAACAGAAAACATTCACCTCTTCTTAAAAATATGGCCTAAACCACCATGATTTCTTGGATAGTATATGTCATTACTTCAGTTATTTCGCTTTTGTCTTAAATTCTCCTTCTCATCTGAGTATGAACATCGTGAAAATTAAACAGAAGCAAAACTTTCCAGTTATACAGTATTCTGTGAATCATGTTTTATTTGTGAGAATTTTATCTATGTGTAATTCCGTGAGAGCTCGCTAAAATAAAATGATCATGTAATGAATCATGATAATAGTATGACGAAATGGGCATTTGAAATTGAGAAAACATCATCTCATGAATAGAATTTGTGTTTCACAAAAATAAAGTCCCGCAAAAATTTTCGGATATACAGTATCAATATGATTTAGGATGAGTTTTATAATTGCCAAGATTTGACAGTATTTGCTGGAGTTAAAAGACTTTTAAATCTTCATTAATGGCTTACCCCTAGGGGCATAATGTTTTCCAAACATATCCTGTGTTTGTTAAGTATTTTTTGTTATATTTTGTTCAGGATATTTGATATATAAAATCTTAATTCAGCATTTCTCTTACAGAAATGGAGGAAATGGAGCTAAAGAAGAAAGAAAAAGAAGCGGCTGCAGCTGCTGCTCCTGCTGCCACAACATCAGCATCATATACACCAGAATATGCTGCAGGCTTGGTGTCTCCTGCTCCTTCTGTATGTATAAAAACTAGAATATTCTGCAGGCTTGATGTCTGCTGCTCTTTCTGTGTGTATACACACTAGAATATTCTGCAGACTTGGTGTCTCTTGCTCCTTATGTGCGTATACACACTAGAATATTCTGCAGGCCTGATGTCTCCTGTTGCCTTTCCTCTCCAGGTATACTCCAGAATATGCTCTAGGCTTGGTGTCTCCTGCCCTTTCTGTTTGTGTACACACCAATATATTCTACAGGCTTGGTGTCTCCTGCTGCCTCTCCTCTCTGTGTATACACACTAGATTATTCTGCAGACTTGGTGTCTCTTGCTCCTTATGTGCGTATACACACTAGAATATTCTGCAGGCCTGATGTCTCCTGTTGCCTTTCCTCTCCATGTATACTCCAGAATATGCTCTAGGCTTGGTGTCTCCTGCCCTTTCTGTTTGTGTACACACCAATATATTCTACAGGCTTGGTGTCTCCTGCTGCCTCTCCTCTCTGTGTATACACACTAGATTATTCTGCAGGCTTGATGTCTCCTGCTGCCTCTCCTCTCCATGTATTCTCCAGAATATGCTACAGGCTTGGTGTCTCCAGCTGCCTCTCCTCTCCATATATACTCCACAATATGCTGCAGACTTGGTTTCTCCAGCCCCTTCTATATGTATACATATCGGAATATTCTACAGGCTAGGTGTCTCCTACTGCCTCTCTCTTCTGTGTGTACACACTAGAATATGCTGCAGACTTGGGGTCTCCTGCCCCTTCTATATGTATACTAGTAGTGCAATGATATATACCGAACTATGATATATTGCAGTATTTTACTTTCAGTGTGATACATGGTACATTGATTTCAGACTCTGTATACTCTATTTCTGGTTTACCGGTAAACAAGCAACATGGTGAAAAGCAGTTCACCAACGAGGAAAACGGACAAACTTGTGCCCCCACGGCACTTTCGTCATACAAATCGCCTATATGGGCTCACTCGGGGTTCAAAAAGCTTCAAATGTCAGGAGGCTCAACATAAGTTTGAAAAACTCGCACCACTTTTCGTCTTTGTAACACGGATATACCTTACAAAACTGATGAAACCACGAACATGTCGTTTGACATGAAACAACATCATCCAAACGTAAATTATGAATTATGAATCGAAGCCTAAAATTAAAATAAATCGTAAGTTCGCAGGGGCAACATAGTCTGCAACAATAAATGAACACAAAGTTGTCAATCAATTCGCAGAGGGCCAAGGCTATTTCAAAAGCAATAATAGCTCAGTTTCTTGTGACTTATTTACGACCTTTCAGTACAGTGGAATCTGATGGTTTCAGAAAATTGATTAACATTTTAGAGCAAAAATATGATGTTCCTTGAATATATTTCTGCACAAATGTAGTCACTTATTTATTTAACAGGATATATCTCATTTAGTTGACCTTAAAAGTAAACAAAACAGAATAAACAGGATATGTGAAACAAAAACTTTATTTTTAAAAGTAAGTGCACAGAAATGCAATGACGTGATTATTGAATTTTCAACTTTGTTGTTTTATTCCTGTGTATCGTAAATATATTGTATCATCAGGTAAGAATCGCAATAAATATTGTATCGTCATTACAGTGTCTCCTGCCCCTTCTATATGTATACATACCAGAATATTCTACAGGCTTGCTGTCTCCTGCTGCCTCTCTCCTCTGTGTATACACACTAGAATATGCTGCAGACTTGGTGTCTCCTGCCCCTTCTATATGTACACATACCAGAATATTCTACAGGCTTGTTTCTTCTGCTGCCTCTCCTCTCAGTGTATACACACCAAAATATGCTACAGGCTTGGTGTCTCCAGTTGCCTCTCCTCTCCATGTATACTCCAGAATATGTTGCATACTTGGTGTCTCTTGCCCCTTCTATATGTATACTTACCAGAATATTCTATAGGCTTGGTGTCTCCTGCTGCCTCTCTCCTCTGTGTGTACACACTAGAATATGCTGCAGACTTGGTGTCTCCTGCCCCTTCTATATGTACACATACCAGAATATTCTACAGGCTAGGTGTCTCCTGCTGCCTCTCCTCTTTGTGTATACACACTAGAATATTCTGCAGGCTAGATGTCTCCTCCTTCTTTTTCTGACTAAACAATATATGTATGTGTGTAAACCTGGAGTTTCTAACTAAACAATATATGTATGTGTGTAAACCTGGAGTTTCTAACTAAATAATATATGTATGTGTGTAAACCTGGAGATTCTAACTAAACAATATATGTATGTGTAAACCTGGAGTTTCTAACTAAACAATATATGTATGTGTGTAAACTTGGGAGTTTCTGACTAAACAATATATGTATGTGTGTAAACCTGGAGTTTCTAACTAAACAATATATGTATGTGTGTAAACCTGGAGTTTCTAACTAAACAATATATGTATGTGTGTAAACCTGGAGTTTCTAACTAAACACTGTATGTATGTGTGTAAACCTGGAGTTTCTAACTAAACAATATATGTATGTGTATACAGCCAATATTCTGCAGACTTGCTGATTTTATCTCTTATCTATATACACATCCTAAGTCATACACCAAGGCTGTGATGTAACCTCTATTAATATATATCAAATAGAAAGCATTAGGCTTCACATGTCCAAAATTTTCAAAGTAAATCCAACTTAAATTGATAACTTCACTGAAAATGTAGACGACAAGTTGTCTTGCAGAGATATTGTCTTCTGTGTCATCTGTCAATACAAAGCTAATGCTGTTTTCAAATGTCTAAGATATAAACCATGGACTGTGTTACAGGTTCCTGGTTCCTCAGACAATAAGTTAGACACAATCTCATCACTTGCTTCATGTTTAGAGTACAACTTCATTTTGTGAGTTATTCTTGGGCCATGTGAAGTTACCTTGTGTAGGATTTGACAACAGAATATTCTGTTGTTAGTGTTTGTGTTTTGATATTTATTTTATTTTGCTAATTAAAGAGTATTTTTGATCTTGTAATATGGATAAATTTGATATATTGTTATTTTTACTCTCCAGAAATTGTCAGTTGCACCCTCTGCAATGTCTGGTGGTACTACAGCATCTTTCACTCTCCCAACTGCCTCATATGTACCGGCTGCGGCTACTACAAGGTTAACAGTACCTACACCGGCATCATTTGCAGGTATGTAAATACTTTGGAAGCACAAATATATGTCATGCTTCTGAACTTCTACAGACACATACATTTACATACATTTCGTTTTTGTTAAGGGGGATGGCCTTGTATTTTGATTTATCTGTATATGCTTTTCAAAAATAAAAAAAAACTGTACTGGTGCGGGACCTATTCTCGGACAAAAATCAAGGTTTTTGCTGAATATCTTCGGTACAACTGTTAGAATTACTTTGAAATTTTGTATCTCAATAGGTCATCTTTAGATGTAATATAATTTGATAAGCTTTGTGGGAAAATAGGAAATAAAAAGTAAATTTAGCCCATTTAAAAACCCCAACCTGAATGCCCTAATCGTGATGTAAGAGGACCTATCATCGGACAGTAGTAGTATTTACATTGAGTTTGAGTTGCCACTTCCCTCCCGTCTTGTGTTGGACAATACGATAGAAAGATGAGGGATTACAATGTAGTGGAATTATTAATCGTAATTTTTGTAACATGTTTCATCTAATGTTTAAAATCCGTCGATGTATTAAAAGCAGTGGAAAAATCTTGTTCATTTATGTACAAACAGAAGTGTCAGACAATAGGCACTGTCTGAGAATAGGTCTTGCACCAGTATCATAGCGTAGGTGTAAAATCTCAGCAATTTTCTATAAGTTGGGGATGTCCTTTTGCAAGTTAAATCCTAGAATATTATCAGACAAGAAACCAAATAACAAAATAACAAACGAGTGTTTTCAATTCTGATCTATTATTTCTTTAGGTTCAGCGGTGACAACAGTGAAACAAAATGCACGAGATAATCTACAGCAGCAACTTGAACAACAGTTAGGCCAATCACAAATCAGAACACAAACATCATTACCCAATCAACAAACAAATCCAACACAAGATTTAACAACATCATCTCAACAACAATCAGTTCAGCCCATGTCTCTACAGCAACAACAGCCAGCAGTCACACAACAACAAGCACCTCCACAGAAAAAAGGTCTTTCACTTACGGTAAGTGCAGCTCAACCATAAGTTGAAATCTGTAATGTTATGATTTGTGTCTTTCACTTACGGTAAGTGCAGCTGAACCGTAAGTTTAAATCTGTAATGTTATGATTTGTGTCTTTCACTTACGGTAAGTGCAGTGCAGCTGTTATGACCTTTCACTTTTAAATCATGTAAATCTTAAGTTAAGATTTGTGTCTTTCGTGTATGGTAAGGGCAGTCAGTTTAACAGAAAGTTGAAATCTGTAATGTTGTGATTTGTGTCTTTTACTTACGTAAGGGCAGCTGAACTGTAAGTAATGTTAAAATCTGTAATGTTGTGATTTGTGTCTTTTACTTACGGTAAGTGCAGCTGAACCGTAAGTTTGAAATCTGTAATGTTATGATTTGTGTCTTTTACTTACGGTAAGGGCAGCTGAACTGTACGTTTAAATCTGTAATGTTGTGATTTGAGTCTTTTCACTTACGTAAGGGCAGCTGAACTGTAAGTTGAAATCTGTAATGTTTGATTTGATTTGAGTGCTTGAACCACGTTTACGTAAGGGCAGCTGAACTGTAACAGAAAGTTGAAATCTGTAATGTTGTGATTTGAGTCTTTCACTTACGTAAGGGCAGCTGAACTGTAAGTTGAAATCTGTAATGTTGTGATTTGAGTCTTTCACTTACGTAAGGGCAGCTGAACTGTAAGTTGAAATCTGTAATGTTGTGATTTGAGTCTTTCACTTACGTAAGGGCAGCTGAACTGTAAGTTGAAATCTTTAATGTTATGATTTGAGTCTTTTACTTACGGTAAGGGCAGCTGAACTGTAAGTTAAATCTAAAATTTATTTACTTAATGTAATGAAATAATTAAAAAAGTCAACAATTTTGAATTTTTCCGCATGAGCTTTTTGTGGATAATTTATGTATCAAAGAAATCACAAGTAACAGTAGTCACTATAGCCGTTATGTCAACCTATTTGTCTAAACTTGAGCTGAAATTTTTTAATCATATCAGTTAATGATATTTTTACAGGTACAGGTAATAAAAGTATTTTATGAAATTCTCTAAAATACCACCTGTTATTTCAAACCTAATGGAGTTGTATTTGTTGTACTGTAACAGTTGTTCAAATGAAATTGATTTTACAAAGTGGTGACTTAGAAATTTTCAGACATTTTAAGATGTGGTAGATTTAACTAGTTCAAAGTAACTTTTCTACTCTTTTCAATTATGAAGTTATTATAAAATAACTCTATGGTAATAAATATGGATAACAAGATGGACTCCATTCAGATGTGTCAAAGATATTTGCATCTCATGAACAAACAACTTGTTTTTAGGCCCCAGTCTGATAGGTCCGCCGGTGGCATCTAGTGTTTGGATTGTCCGACTGTCTATCTGTTTGTGTGTGTGTGTGTGTGTGTCTGTCTGTCTGTCTGTCCATAAATCTGTCCCGCTTACATATAAAGTGCAATATTTCAAGTTTGGATTGTGATACAGTTATCAAACTTAGACTGTAAGTTTATCTAAGGGTTACTCACATTTCACTGGCATCAGATGCCCCTTGGGGTAGGGTGAGGTCAAAATGTAGGACATTGCAATATTTATTTGCCAGCATAGAAATTTGTTGGGATTGGGAGCATTTGTTTGATTTCAGTTAGGCTAGTATTGGAGAAACAATTTGTCTGTAGCAGACAGCAATTTTTGATGGAAGTGAATTATGCTTTATCCTGTCTATGGGTAATCTCTTGGATTTTGATTGGTCTGAATAAAGCGTCAGCTACTTGATGTATATAAAAATCTACTTATAATAGATCTACTAATCTATATATAGCTTATATCCCCTCTGTGGTGAGCCTTACTTTGGTGACAACAGTCTAAACAAATATGGCGACTGACAGGTTTGAATCATGGAGCGATGCGGAAATTGCCCAGGTCAGAGATTTAAACGCCAAAAACACCCATAATATATAAATATGTTGAAAGAATTTTTCGTCTTTGAATATTTATTATAATTATTCATAATCCTCTCATTCTGCTCTCAAAAATCCCTTTGAATGCCCATAGATAGAATAAATTTGTTATGTAGTGTTCTAGAGGGGAGATACAGAAATATATGGGGTCCATAATAAAAAGTTGTATTGGGCGAGGCTAGAACACTACATAACTACTATTGTTTACAATTTTTGGATGCATCTATTGCGGAACACATCCAACAATTTTTTACATGATATATAACAACATTGAAACTAAATCAAGCAATTATGTGCCATTTTTATTCAAGTCTTATGTAATGATATACATGTACCTCATGTTTTCAGATATTTACATTAAATGCAAATAGTTTGATATTTAAACCTAACAAATTGAATCTATTGAAACAATTTTTTCAGAGAGAGCAAATGCTTGAAGCACAGGAAATGTTCAGAACATCTAACAAAGTCACAAGACCAGAGAAAGCTTTAATACTCGGCTTCATGGCGGGATCAAGAGGTACAATTTTTATGTCCTTGAGGGTGAAGATAGATGATGGGGCATACAGCTTTTGGTTTATCTGTTTGCAACATTCTATTAAAGGGGCATTGGCTGCATTTTTTCCAAAAAAAAAAAATCTTTTTTTACTACTTAGATTTATGTACAATAACAAAAAAGAGATATGTACATGCATAAAAATCTTAAATTCCTATATATATTTTGTGAAAATTGCTTGAGAATAGTTTGTAAAATGATTAATCTGACCTTACTATTTGTATATGCATGGAACACTGGACCTTATTTTTACAACATATATAGGAATTCAAGAATATTTAAGCCTGTGTATATCTCTTATTTGTTTTTATCAACTTAAGTAGTAAGAAACGAAATAAATTTGTTTGGAAAGCACAGCTTATGCCCTTTGTCTTTTGTTTCTTTCCACAAACTTTAACCATATTTGGTGCAGTTCTTGGGATGAATACAATTATGGTTGACATTTGGCAGTATTTGGCAGAGTTATGGGACTTTAAAAATCTTTATAAATTGCTCAGTTCTCGGGACCTAGTGTTTCCCAATCATATGTTGTTTCAAATTACAATGTGATTGTTGGGTGAGTGACTCTAATGGCCGAATGTGATGCAGTTCTGTCTGTGGCTGTGTGTCGGAGTAGGCACACTTTTTGAACATTTTGAACAACGATCAGCATATGTTAGAGCCCCGCTGGAACCTAAGCTGATTTGATGGGGAAGTTTGCAAGTTTACTAGTGGAAGGCCGGTGGTCTCTTACTGGGTACATAATAACCAGGTTCTCTCCTCCAACAGAAAAAAGTGGTTGCCACCATATACATGCAATTGAAAAATTGTTGAGTGTGGCATAAAACACAGTTCAAAATAAAAAAAATCTGTTGAACAACTTCTTCAAATCTGCTGAGCCTATTTCAGATTTGGTATGTTGCACTGTGAACTTCATGAACTCTGCTGCTGTAGGAGAAATTGTTCACCCAAAAGTTCTATAACTGTAACAATCCTCTTTACTCACGGACATGAAGCAATTAAAATGAGTACATGATTATAATAACATTTCGCGAGAAAAGGGAAATATTAACTTAAATTTGCAAGAGAGCCTCAACACGAATTCAAATATCTGGTGGTTATTTGCATAAAAGGTATCTCTGAAATTGTAAGTGTCGGTAGATCGGCAAAATTCAATGTTTTATGTTGTCAGTCGACACCAAGGAAATTGTTTAATAAAACTGATATTTACATTTATAAAGGCAAAAATGAATGAAAATTTTTTATTTCAATCAATTATTCCAAATTTTATCTGTATTAAATCAAAATAGAAATAAAACGATTGCAAATTCAATCTTTGAATGGAGTCATTTTATCTAATTTTTTTATATACTAGTAAGTGATAAAGTTATGTCCCTTTCTATCGTATCGTCTTGTGTGGTCAAGACTTTGTTATTAATGAAATCAAATTAAACACAAGTATTTAATCACACACCATTTTATTTGAAAGACATGTATTTGAGTTGATCTACTCAGTGACATGGAATACCTTTTAATCCCAACCTTGGCTAATTAAAGAATCACATGACATACATAGTTCATTAACTCTCTAAGATACTCTTCCTTATTGCTGTATAGAGAGTATGCTTTTAAGCTGGGTTTATTTTATCATTAAATTATTTAAGTGTATGATTACAGTTTTGGTGGGGGCTTCTTACAAATCTGAAATTTGTGATCACTAGATCAGGGTTATGTTGATTGGACAGAGCCATATGAAAAATGTAATTAAAATGAATTAAATTACAAATTTGATCTTTTTAATGAACATTGAAACATACAAATTGTGTGTTTTGTTAGAATAAGTATTAATAAACGTATATATGTACAAAAAATACAAAAATAGATTAAATATTCTGTTTTTTGTATAACAGTCTTCATATCTATTACAGAAAATCCTTGTCCGCAGCAAGGCCACGTGTTGAGTATAAGATTAAGTGAAAACAAAGAACTTGTTCAACAAGCAGACAATCTTACAAAAACAATGGTTGCTGACACTTTCTTTCAAATGAACTATGAGACAGGTGAATGGAAACGAATTAAAAAATACAGAGAATGCGAAGAATCATGACAGGATGTAGTATTACCAGTGCCAAGTTGATCTGCTAAAGAAACAAATTCTGGAATCATACTCTGCTCATTGGTCAAGTGCTTCAACAAAATCGGTAGCCTCCAGTCTTTACTGTGACAAATTCTACCAGTTTTAAATGGTAAAAAAATCGGTAGTCGCCAGTCTGTGTTAAAGGGTAAAAAATTGGTAGTCTCCAGTTTTTGCTGTTACAAATTCTACCAGTGTTAAATGTTAAAATATCAGTAGTCTCCTGTCTTAACTGTTACAAATTTTACCAGTATTAAATGGTAAAAAATTGGTAGTCTCCGATCTTAACTGTTACAAATTTACCAGTGTAAAATGGTTTGACAAAGAGCGGTACAGAGTCTACCAGTTGTTAGTAGAATGACTAAGATCTTTTCTGTTTTGATTGTCAACAGAGTGACTTGATTTGCCAATTGAACTGTAGTTTATCATCAGTGCTGCAGAACCTGCAGGAGTATACAAGCAAAATGTACTAATGGTTCATACACTACAGGAGTTGATGGATTATATACCAAATTAGTTTAAATTCTGATCTTTGCTAATCCTATCAGTTGTTTTCAGTATGACAACTTGATGTTGCAGACAGTAGAAGTATTTGAAGAAAAACTGAAATGATTTAGGCTTCTGCTATTTTAGTTATTGAAAGATCAGACAAAACTCGTCAACCCCTGAAACCAATGGACTCTTCTGTAACTCAATGACTTAGATCAGTTCAAATGTGTCTTTTGGGGTAAATGAGTTACACAGATTGACTAAATTCTGCAAACCACACATTACAGTAGTTAAAGTAATGACTAAATGTCCCAACACTGGTTTACAAATTGACTAAATACCATTTTCTTCACAAAAACTTAAAATTTGGATCATTTCTTAATGAGTATGGAACCATTTAGTCACCAGAAGTAAAGGAGAATTTCTGAAGCTCACTTAAAAGTAAACCATGTCATTTTTGTTATCATCAAATTGTTTTTATTGACAAGGAATGAAGTGCACCCTTTATAAAAGTGTAAAACTTCTGGGAGGGGATACCCTTACATACAACACATTTCAATAGACTCATTGTGTTCGTTTATATAAAATATGTTATTTAATAATTTTTAAACATGTCCATGTTTTGTTTCATCCCTTAATTACAGTCTCATGATGTAACTAATTAATTACAGAGGGCAGATAACTGAGTCTGACTTTAAAATGATGCAAAATGCTAGTCAAATTGCTTTTAAAAGGGTATGACATATTTATATTTCTGTTTCAGATGAAAAACTAAGTCTAATTTTAATTATACTAAGTTTTGAAACCAGTAAAAGTCAATATCAGGTGTTAATTTTTGTCTGGTATGACCCCAAGAGAGTGTTAAGTGATATTTGCTGGAAAGGGGGTGAAAAAAGTGATTCAAACAAAAAAAAGCATGACAGAAAATTTAGAAAACTTATGAAAACATGCAACTTGAATGAATATTAGATGAGTTAATACAGAAAAAAATATAATTGATACTTTATAATTATCTTTACAGGTACTTGAGTATTAGAATTAGATAAAAATTCTTATTGGATAATATTTCTTGGATTTAAGAATAACTATATGATTTTTTTATATAAGAACATGAGCATGTTTGTAGGAGAGGGGGATATACTTGAATTTTCCAAGTGCAGATGAAATTTTGACCAATAAATGATAAAATATTAGTTCTAGGTGTAATATAAAACATACAGATAAAATTAAGAGATCTCAGTATGCAACAAATGCATAATAATGTGTGTAGAGGCAGCACACCTATTAAATTTGCACCTTGTGGACCCCCAACAGGTGGTCCATTTCATAGAGACCCTCAAATCTGTTTAAAAGTATGAGTAAAAGTGAATGAATTGCAACTTAGGTGATAAAAAATGAGAGAAATGACTTATTTTAAGGCTTTGTCCAGCCTACATGTGTCAAATTTTCATTTCTCTATAGGACAGACACCACCAAATATTTTCCCATAGGCCTCATTGCTAATTTAAAAAAACTTCAGGTCACTGTCACTCCCATGTTTATTAAATCTGGGTCAAATAAGTGCCCTATGCTGAAAGATCAATATTTTTGATAATAAAAAATGCATCAAATGTATAGGTTGCCATTGCATTTTTACTTCAAATTTTCACTTGTTAACAACTTGTAGTATTCTGCACCAATGGAAAATATCTATTCTCATATGACCTCTCCCTTTAAATTTTCAACCATCAACCCTATAATTTCCAAAGTACTACCAATATTCATGTATCTTTTTATCACCTTAATTTCACTTATTAATGGCAAAACTAATTTTTTCATTTAATGACCAATCAGATTACCCTCCGCACAACTTTGGGTGTCCAAAATGTCTGCTCCCACGTTGTAAACAAAGCAGGTCTTTTTCCGTACGAGTACTTTACAAAAATGGCTAAATGTTTCAGACTTTATCAGTAGCTTCGAGAATGACTAAATACTGCTGACTCGACCAGTAGCTTACAGCTGAATTTATTCTATAGATTTTGATATAAGACATTTTTTGTATTATATATATTTGCCCATTGTTTTGTCTGTTTGGAACATTTGGTCTGTAAACTAATATTTTTTCTCAAATTTTAACCAAAGTTTGTTTGATGCTTTATATAAATGAGACTTATTATTATTTGCATTATGGGCCATATTTAGCAATCTTTGCCAAGTTAATGAAATATTAGAATTTGTATGAATGGTTTAGCTCTTGGGGTTATATTTATTCTGAAATACATCTTGTTTTCCCATGTTTGACATACCTATATTAACTATTTATCTTTGATGTAAAAGAAGTATCCAGGTAACAGTATCCAATTCTTGAACACCATAAGCATCAGTCTCGGTCTCCCAATTGCCGTCCACATTAAGGTGATCCCATTTGGCACATGCCTAGAACGTTTTTATAAACATTTAGTCAATTTGTAACTCTTGACATTAATTGGACTGTGCACTTTACCTATGGATTCATGAGGCTATGATCATAGGAGTTTGCTAAGCCATTTGGTGGGAAATGGCTTAATCATAAAGGGATTGCACAACTACTTACATGTCTATCTTTAGACAACAGAGTGGATACAATTCCTAATGTTATTAGAGTAATTCTATGTAAAGACCAAAGAATTATTTAAGTGCTGAGAAATGGTATGTCACAGAATACGCTCATATTTACTATATATGTTTATTATAGAATACTAAAACATAATATTGATTTTAAAATTGAAAAAAAAATATATTGTTGCCATGGCAACAAAGAGTTGTTTTTCACAAGATTTGTCCTCTTATCCATATAGAAAAAGGCATTTTTGCATAGTTACAACATTTTATTTTTATTTAACATACAAGATATATCAATAATGTAAATATTTTATTTGAATCACCTTTGATTAGACATTCAAAACAATAAAATCCAAAGTGATAATCAGTACAGAAGGTATTTTGCCTAACAACTTAAAGATAGGGGGTTTCTGCAATTATCCAATTAGAAGAATTTTATGATTTTTTGATTTTTCAAGACTTTACCCCCCAAAAATGCAGCATAGAAATTTTAAGATACTTATAGAACAATATATTATAAAATCAGAGCGGGTATTTTTTTCGTTTCTTAGCAACGGTTACTCAAAGTTTGGCTATTTTAAGAATTTTCAACGTATATAGTTCAACTAAATTTCTCCTATCGTTTCAAATCTTCATAATATTTTTAAATCTAACTTTCAAATATAGTAAATAACAACTGTCGAGATCAAATAATATATATATAATTTCATTATATACTGTATTAGCAATATAATATACCTAATATACCTTACCAGATTTCCGCGTCCGTTCAAATCAGGACTCCGACATTGTCTCTTTTCGAACCGATTTTTATAGCATCTCGTAAATCTTGATTTTTACACAAAATGTGCTATTTGATTGTCATTTGATAATATTTAGGGACACCTATGATCATATACAATAATTATATTCAGTTTATCTTAAGTCAAAAAGCTTCAGATTAGTGTAAATTGACCTGACATCTCAACCCTGCCACTGAAATCTGACTACTAATTTTAGTGTGCTTTCATCAACCAAAATCTAGGAAATCTAAAACGAACCAAAATTTGAGTAACTTTTTACTGAAAATAATTCAGAAAGATGTCATTAATTATCATTGAAAAGATTACTTAAATAGAATTAGAACTGGGTGAGAAATCAACGATTATTTATTTCGAATCCGCCACTAATCGAATCCGAAAACACTATACTATCAGGAATCCGACATTAGCATCTTTTCGATCCGACTCTGTAGTATTACTAAGCAATTACAAATTATGATTGCTAACGAAAAATAAGTGATTTTAGTGTCATTTAATGGTATATTTAGAAGGATATTATCATAAACGATTGTGATATATACTTTACTTAAAGTTTAAGTATAACTAATTAACTTATATCGATCCAATACCTCGACTCCGCTGTCGAATCCGACTACTAATTTTAGTGTGCCAACGTAAGACAATGTCACGTAAATCGAGTACAAAATAATTTTGTATAATTTTCTACTGTAAATGATGTAAAATACCATAATAAAGATATACTACAATTATTGTGTTCTTTAAATAAGTATTGGGGAAGAAATCGACAATTATTTGTTCGATTCCGCCGATTCTCGAATCCGACTCAGACTACTACTTTTAGTGACCAATTAATCAACGTGATATAGATGCTCTAGTTTATTGCAAACGTATCGTGGTTATTTTTCAGCGCATAACAGACCACGATTTCGGCTGTATTGACAGAGTGGAAACGGAAAACATTCAAATTCCGGTTTGAGAAAACGGGTAGCGATAGATTTGGACGTAAAAAACCCCCAAAACCTAAAAATTGGTCGTATTTACGAGTGATTTGGTTGCATTATGGATCTATGTTTATTGCAAGTACGATTTCTTGTATCCACATTTAGTACCGAGTTCACATAAGCTGTTCATTTCCAATTTTCTTAAAGAGTTCTCTTTTGGCACGGATAACAAATTACGTTGATGTTGTCCAAGGAATTATTAATTAGTAAAAAAAATACCCACTGAGATATTTTGCTGTTCGTTTCTACTAATATAACTAAAGTCACTAGAGATAAACGAGCAATTTCCTATGCTGCGTTTTTACAGAGGCCTGATTTAAATTTGCATGGAATTTCCCTATATTAACCTAAAAAACCAGACCTGTCATTACAATCCCCTATATTTTCTACCTTGTTATATAAACATGTTAAGATCAACAATTAATACAAAAAAACTGCTGTCAAAACTGACAAATATCACATTTCATGAAATTTACGTAATATGGGTATTTCCATTAGGTTACCATATTCAATATAGATAAATGATCGTTGCTATGGTAACGAGGAAGTATTACTAGGAAAAAAATGCAAGGTTTTGTTACTCTCATGCAAGGCTATCATTGTGACCAGCTGCTTTCAAAATTTTCGATATACCATTTCTGACCAATTTTGGTCTTTACATAGAATTACTCATAAAATGTCCTAAATCATAAGTTCATATATAGCGATACAACAGATAATGTGTGGATTGTTTTCATTGGTTTTATAATACAACAAAAGGTAAGGCATGACTACTGGGAGCCCTTGCCACACGCAAAAAAGGTTTTGCTATGAGTCTCAAATCAGTTAAGTCTGATACACAGTAGTTATACACAAAAGGAATATGATTCTGAATCTGTACTGTCATCATATCATGGTTTTGTGAAAATTCATAATTACTGAAGTATACATAACTTCAAGTTGTAGAAACATGTCTACTGAAAGTAGGTGTAGATAACTGATTTTGCCTCTTTGCTATACATTTGCCAGACAAAATTCTAAGATATGCTAAACATGGTTCTTAGAAATCTTGCTAGACAAAGTTCTAGGAAGGATTTATTTCTAGTGCAGCTAAAATTTAATTGTTTTTGTTAAATTCATTCACACCATTCACCGAAGTTCACTTCATTCATCTTTAGATCTACTGTATACTATGTAAATATAGCTAATTATTGTCAAATCATTTCCAGTCTGAAAGTCATGACTGTCAAATCATTTCCAGTCTGAAAGTGATGACTGTCAAATCATTTCTATAGTCTGAGTCACATTAGCTTAGTCCACTGGTTTTGACTGATTAAAATAAAACGGTTGATACCTACCACTTAAATTTAACGTATTCGTATCCTATGCAGACTGAGTAATTTATCCATGCCCATGACAAATAAAAATTAATCCGTTTTGTACTAGATATTTGGACTCAAATTACCCCATAGGGAATTTTACCTAGGTAATGGCAGCCATCTGTGGAAGTTTGAGAGCAGAAATGAAAGAAAGGGAATGTTTATTGGTCATACTGATTTAACCTGGCTCACAGATCAACCAAGTATGATTGGGCCAGGATCCCAGGCTAACACTAGATGAAATCATCCGATAAGTGTGTTTTCAAAACTTTATGAGTATTACTATATGAAAGACATCTTTTTGGAACTTTCCCAGTATTATCATATTGTATTGTGAAAAGAAAGGTTGCTGTTAGTACACAATCATTGATTCTTTATGACAGTAATATATTGGAAGTTATTCCCCTTCATATAACTCTTTTGTCAAGAGAGGCGTGAGTATATTAATGATTACTCAAATGACCCAATTTATTGACCTCGCATGGATAACAGAGATTCCCGTAGGAAGAGTATTTTTAAAAAATTGAAGCAAACAAAGAAAGAAAAAAGTATGCAGCAAAAATATAGGATATGCTTTTTTGTTTTTTACTTATATTAGTAAAAATATTTTTATTTTGGTGATGGGTGCTTTATAAATTCATTTTGAAATTCATGACCTAATGTGACTCAGACTATAGTCCGGACGTGATGACTGTTAAATCATTTGTAGTCTGGAAGTGATGACTGTTAAATCATTTGTAGTCTGGAAGTGATGACTGTTATATCATTTGTAGTCTGGAAGTGATGACTGTTAAATCATTTGTGGTCTGGAAGTGATGACTGTTAAATCATTTGTACTGTTAAACTGTTAAATCATTTCTGGTCTGGAAGTGATGACTGTTAAATCTTTTCTGGTCTGGAAGTGATGACTGTTAAATCATTTGTAGTCTGGAAGTGATGACTGTTAAATCATTTGTAGTCTGGAAGTGATGACTGTTAAATCATTTGTAGTCTGGAAGTGATGACTGTTAAATCATTTGTAGTCTCGAAGTATTGTGTATGGAATTGAAAGCTACACAAAAGCAATATTTTCTTTGTTGCTATGAAACACAGGTAATAGAAAAAAATCTGATAATACTATGGTGATATCAAGCTCATATATGTTGATATCAAGCACATATTTTGTTAATGTCAAGCAAAGATAATGTTATGGTGATATCAAGCACAGACAATAATCTCAGATAAATTTATGTTGATATCAATCTCACGTTTTGTTGATATCAAGTTCATAATATTATGTTATCAAGCACATGTTATGTTGATATCAATTACAGGTAATTTTGATGATAATATAAAACACATAATGCTATGTTGATATTAAGCACACAATTTAATGTTGATATCAAACACACACAGTGTTATGTTGATACCAAGCACAGACAGATAGCACACATAATGTAACGTTGATATAAAACTCATAAAGTTAGTTTGATATCAAGCACAGATAATATCAAAAGTGCTGTTATATGTACAAGGAGTGGTTAAACTTCATACTACCGTGGCATTTTTCATCAACAGGCTGTATCCTATTTATTTTGTAATTTTCCTATTTAGAAACTTACGTGAGTCATTGCTATAACAAAGTGAAAAAATTACTTCACAAGTTTTCCTATACTAAAGTGTTTAATATTTATATAGTACATACTTGTTCTCTAGATCCGTAAGGACATAAAAACATTATGTTTCATTTTGTCTTTTTGATTCTTATCAGTGAAAAAGGGAAACAATCTGTATTGGTAGGATCCAGGGCGGAAGGAGGCGGTCTGAATAATATGCTCTCTGAATAGTTTTTGGTTAAAGGTTTTGGAGATCAACAATAACAACATCTACAAAATGATAAATGATATAAAGACCTTTAGTGGTTATCATAAATTATAAAACTTTGTACAAAGGTCAAGTTTTGAACAAACCAATACACTTGGAAAATTCTAGTAAAGGGTCTCAGTGTCTAGAATTGTTGATAATTTTTGTTTTCAAACGTTGTCATGTTACCATGTTTGTGTTAAAGATTAAAAGTCAAATAACAAAATGAGAGTTTTCTAGTTTTGCTTGTTTGTTGTAGTCAATCATGCTTATATTAAAGTTTGCTTTACAGGAACATAGCTGTAAATGTAGCCGTTCTATTTATTTGTCACCCAAAACAGCATCCTTATTGACAGTAAATACACTGACATATGTTTGGATTCTATATATATATATATATATTATATATATATATATATATATATATATATATATATATATATATATATATATATATATATGGTCAAGTGGTTAGGACGTCATGCATGAGGGCCAGGCGATTGGTGCCGTAGGTTGAGAGTTCGAACCCCAGCCGGGGCATGGTGAATTTATAGGTGCCTTGTTATTTATGTATTTGTGATGTTTATATATATATATATAAATTTTATAGTAATCAATTTTCACGTGATTTGATTTGATTAGTTTTACGCCATATCCAACAATCTTTCAGTCATATGATGGCGTCCAGTTTTTATTGGTGGAGGAGAAACCCTGGTTACCCGGGTAAAGACCACCGCAAGTAAACTGGCAAACATTCCCACCTAATTCGAAATGACCCTGGCGGGATTCGAACCAGAGGTGAGAGGCCTCGTGATTTAAAGCGCCATACTCGACCACGGAGCCCCCCCCCCCAATTTTCACGTACATCAGTAATAGCACATCTTGGTCTCCTATTTTTGATATTTTCATTATTTCCAGGTGTCTTTTATGGATAAAAGAACATGCATGTTGATTAAAGTAAGTTTGGGTTTCTGCAACATTAAAAATTGGTCACCGCAATATGACTGAAAAATTGTTGAGACTGAAAGAGTGTTGCGCAAAATACCATTCAAAATAAAGAAAAATGTCATTGTGATTGATTGATACACTAGATCAATAACTGAGATGTAGATTAAGGTGTACTTGTTTAGATTATAGACAAATTCCTGTGTCTTTTGAGTTATATGATGTTACATGCTACAGAATTATCCGTATGTGTAAATAATGACATTGTGATTGGAGTTTTTTTGGTGTGACATGATGTATTAAAACCCATATAACCTGGCGGGATGGAGTCTTAAAAACCATTTCTTGACCTGGACGAATTTAAATTTTAGGTAATAAAGTATAACAATATAATTATACCGACTAGAGTAATCGTTCCTACTTGTCAACATACATAAGGCAGTATACAGTGAGGAATAAAACGTTTTTACATTTGCAGCTTGTCATAATCGAAAAGTGAGCAGAACCATCCGTATGATAATCAAAAGGTTACTCCGCCCCGTCATCGACTATACCTGCCTTGATATTTTTAGGTTCATCTAAACATGACTAGAGCTTGGTGAGTTTTACAGTCTTAGATTAACACGAGAAATCTTCTGACAAAGATCTAAATACAGGTACATTGTGGTGTCGGTGGGTGTATTTTTCCTCAATAGAATACGAACTATTAATCTTATACAATGCGATTGTGTTAAATGCATTACTCTAATTGCAACAATTGTATAGCTTTCGTATTGTACAGAGTACAACAATAAACTTTTAAAGACCATTGGCGGTAACAAGCGTAGTGCACTCTTAACCATCTACATGCATTGTTCAAGTTAACCCTTTAAGTATTATAGAAATTCTAATGACATATTAAAAGGAAATTAGCTGTGTTTTCCAAAAACAAAAAAATTAAAGATACAACAGAATCAAGCACACACGCTTCATACTTAGACATTTTACTTAACATAAACACAGACGGGAAATTAGCTACGAAGCTATACGATAAACGCGACGATTTCGGCTTTCCCATCGTAAATTTTCCACATTTAAATAGTAATATACCTCAGTCACCTGCATATGGAGTTTATATTTCACAAATGATCCGATATGCCAGGGCGTGCACAGCATATGAAGATTTCATATACAGAGGTAAACTACTCACTGACAAATTATTGACACAGGGATATCGAAAACCGCGTTTAATGTCAACGTTCCGCAAGTTTTACGGTCGGTATAATAGTCTTCTTTGCGACTACTCTGTTTCACTAAGTGAAATGTTGAGTTGCCTTTTCGTTGGCGGTTGTTGAGACGTCTGTACCAATTGTGACGAGGATACACTCCTCACGTGTTTCACTGGACTTGACTGTGGACTCACGGCGGGTGTGACCGGTCGACAGGGGATGCTTACTCCTCCATGGCACCTGATCCCACCTCTTGGTTTCCAGAGGTCCGTGTTTGTCCATTTTTTATCGGATTTGTATCTATGTCCTGGACATTCTATTGATTTACACTTTGGTATCTGAGGTTTTTATATATTTACTACATATGAGAGATATACACAGGCATAAATAATCTTATATTACTACATGTATATATTTGGTGAAAATGAGATCGGGTCCAGTGTCGTATGCATATACAAATGGTAAGGTCGAATTAATCATTTTCAAAACAATAATTGCCAAACAAGGTTTCTCAGGCAATTTTCACAAAATATTTAGGAATTTAAAAATTAGTATGCTGTATATATCTCTTTTTGTTATTGTACATCGATATAAGTTGTAAAGTATGAAAGGATTAGTTTTGTAAAAACAGCTAATGTCTTTTTTTAAGTTTGTACGATTATTATGAATCAAATGCATGACTCTGAGATGCAATACTGATTCATTGTATACATTTCAGTGTCACTTTCATTCCTGTTTTATACGCCAATCATCTTGATAATGGAAGGAAAATATTAAAATAATTGTACATTCGTGTATTTATACTTACTGTAATGAAAATAATTAATAAATTATATTTCCAGAAAACAAATACTTCAGAAAAGTTTCTGGATTGTGAAGATGAATATTTAATTGATTTTTTGATAAAATTTACAGAATCTAATTTCTTTAAGCAAGAGGTTGCATTACTTTGAAAATTTCTTAACATTTTCTTCAATGCAAATGCATGTGGATTTGATAGTTTAAAAAAATAGATCGTAAAATACTCGTATTTGTCTGAACTTGGAGAACACGTTATAATCGTGGAATCCAAATAGGAACATTCATATATATGAGGTGGATTGAAGACTGTGGATAATTGAAGTCTGTTGGCCTTTTAGTCAAATTTGTAAATTATTTCGATACTTTTTCGAATTATGATAAAATTCTTTGACATTTTTTGATGAATTTAGACAATGGGATATTCTGACGTATAATTAAGAACCAGATACTAGTTATACAGTTGATCACGTTCGGTTAAGAAATTAAATAAATGATGATTAAAAAAAGCCTACGAAAACGGTAATTGCGATTTGACATATGATTGGGACTTTTCGATTCACAATTAGCAGGTTTTGTACTCGATTTCCCTCGTCAAGCACTCGAAAGTCTCTAGTCTATCGTATGATACTTCAACTATTGATCACAATGCATTAATTTAGAAATCCCTAAAGCATTTTGCAAGTGTTCATTTAGATAAAAACCAATCCAGATGAGATATGACGTAAAACACACAAAAAAAACTTAGCGGTTAAGACGTAATGGTGATTTTATTGAATTGTTTTTTTAAGTCATTGCAGCATGGCGCAATCCCCTTCTGTACTCTCTCTCTCTCTCTCTCTGTGAATATCAAAATAGATGAAGCATAGGGCGCGTCTTTACACAGTGTTGTTAAACACCCCTTATGATTTCATAGTTAAAATGTCAGCAGTGTTTTTAATTTGTCAGTCTAGACAATGCTTAATTCAGACATATTTAAATTGTCAAAATTTGCTAACTGGATTAAGTAGTATGTCGTTCATCATTATCGGTCATATATCCAGTATAACAAGCACAATTATGTGTATATGTACCGAGCACCTGTTTATATCGTATTACATTATCTACTGTTTTGAAGTCTATACATTTTCACTGAAAGGTTGTGGTGAAACACTGAAATCATATGACATCAGAGTGTTAAAAATTCTAGAGGTAAATATCAATGTTGTATACAACAAGACAGAGATGAATTAATATACTGAGTAAAGTTGTAGTTAGCTGGTATTTACTCTGCTTGATTGATGATAGATGAGGCAGGTTAGACATATTTGTCTTAGTTGAAAAATATATCGCTCATGTGGTGGATGTTCTATCATTGACTGCGAAAAATCTTTCTCTGCTGTATCGCGTGTTTTTGTTTTAACTTTCAAATTTGTTTAATGGTGAACCTTCGACATTAAACAAAATGAAATCTCAACTTTGCTTCTGTGAGAAAGCCCTGCCATTTTACGAAACGGTAGTGGATGATAATAAGATATAAAACATTACTACCATTATATAAAATTTCTCAACGAAATGGCAGCAATTTTAACAAATACGACCAGTTTCCGTGTGGTTTAATATATTATTGTCTTATGTGAAGGCGCATTATAAAACAATTCCATAGAATTTTATTTTTTGTATCCTGAAATGTTTCCATTAACTGTCAATAATATCACACACACACACACACACACACACACACACAAACACACTCAACACCACACTCACACCATATATATATATATATATTATATATATTTTATATATAGTTATAATATCACACACACACACACACACACACACACACACACACACACACACACACACACACACACACACACACACATATATATATATATATATATATATATATATATATATATATATATATATATATATATATATATATATATATATGTACAAAATTCTTAAATATCTTTATTTTGTGAAAATGCTTGAGAAACCCAGTTTGGCAATTATTCATTTGCAAATGATTAGTTCAACCTAAGGGCTTACTATTTGAATTATCATACGGCACTGCACTTATATAAGAATACAAGAATTTTATGATATATATATATATATATATATATATATATATATATATATATATATATATATATATATATATATATATATGTGTGTGTGTGTGTGTGTGTGTGTGTGTGTGTGTGGGTGTGTGGGTGTGTAAGTAGTAAAAATGAAGTGGATTTATTTGAAAACACAGCTTATGCCATTTTAAGTAATTCTAAAAACAAGTTTAAACAGCAATAACACAGACCTAACACACGGCAATCTGTGTAACAACTTCAAAGGTAATTCTGTTTTCTGTTATTCGTTGCACAAGCAAACTGCACAAAAATACAATTTGGACACTTATTAAATCATCCCAAGCTTTTCTTGGTATAGTTTAAGAAAATTGAAAGAATCTGCTACAAAGCAGCGGTAATATATTTCTAGATAATGTCAGCTTTAGCCGTATACTATGGACTTTAGATATATAAAGTAAACATACCAAAGTGTTATGAAGTCCATTAGACAATATAAAGATATTGTGAATAATGGAAAACACGCAGTTCTGGAAAATTTAATGTGGGATCAGGTTCCATGGAATCGAATATGGGATCTGCTGGTTGGTAATCAAGCGCTCCTAGATCACAAATAACGGTCTCGTAGCGGGACAAAACAACAATAAACAAAACAATGCATTAAAATTCGTGCTACATCTGTTCATGCACAATTGCAGAAAGTTATTGAAACTTGATAAACATCTAGATACTACAATCTTAACAAAGACATGTGTGTCACTTTATATCATTATATGGCAATATGCCAACTAAAACTGACGGAGTGTCGCCCATAAAACTCTCAGTTATTACTTATTCATACATTGAAAATACCATTTCAAAAATGGAAACCATAAACACGTGGAAAACATAAAATCAGCACATTACTGAACTATATGTCTTAAAGTTAGTTAATCTTGTAAACGCGAATAAACCTTCAATCTTCTTCTTCAAAGGTGCAAATAAAATAGTTGTCGATGTATTATAAAAACAAAATCACTATGCTTCAGCATCAGGACTCGGCTTAAATACGGTAGAAATTAAAATAACCCATACAATACATAACAAAACATCAAAATAGATATTGAAAATGGAATGCCAAAACCCAATTATCGAACTGAAGTTGGTTGGAATTATGATACCGATGAAATGTGATTAAGTCAACGACCCCTAAAGCCTCATTTGGTATCAACCATATCAAAGAATGGTAAAGTCCACTGTCAGAATTCAGGAGTTTATGATTTGGATAAAATGATGCAATAATTTAATGGGTACTTCGACTTGTTTACTCCTAAAAAATGAAAGTAGACCATTCTATGTATTGATTTGGGTAAGTTTAAATGTGGACACAGGGGTTACAAAAACTATGTCTTTTTCAGTGTCTGGATTTTTTACAAGACGTAAGAGATAGCTTGATCCCGAAGCGGTGAACGCGAGCAAACGGATGCAACAGCTGTTCGTTTATACAAACAATTAATTGAAGTAAATATTTTTCGATATGGCAAATAAATATTCAGCTAAGAAAATAGCATGCAACATGTTGTCAGTCTAGAATTGATGCGACATTCTCGATGTCCCATCTCATTAGCATGCTGTGAAAAGTATGATGTAATAAACAATTAAATGTCTAGAGCGCTGTTACATTTATATGTTGTTAGTGTAAAAACATATGTTAGATCTGTAAATTATACGCATGACCTCAGGTTTCGGAGATATTTTATCACCATGCATGAATCAGTAATTTTATTTCCAATTTTCTTGGTTTCGTAGCTGTTGGGAAAAATTCCGCTTTTGAAATGACAAATGCAGAAACAAGAATCAAAGTTTAAAACAAAGGCATGCAAAAACAGATATATACTTCATAGTTGATTATGTACTTGCTTTTACCATGTCGGAGTCTAAAGTAATGTAATGTAGTCAGTTTCATAAAATGATACGTAATAATCGGCACTAGAAAGTGACAAACACAACAACTTGCAACAACAATAGCAGCAGCTGCAACAACAGCAACACTGACTAATAACAGGAAAATCAATAATAACAGCAACAATATTTAAACTACAAGCAACAATAACAGCAGCTGCAACAACAGCAACAATAAGTTGTAAAAGGAATAGCAGTAATGACAGCAAAAAACTTCCAACAACAATAGCAGCAGCTACATTAGCAACAATAAGTTGTCAAAGGAACAGCAGTAATAACAGCAGCTACAACAGCAAAATAAACAACAACAAACAACTTCCAACAACAATGGCAGCAGTTACAATAACAGCAATATAAACAACAACAAACAACTTCCAACAACAGTGGCAGCAGTTACAACAACAGAAATATAAACAACAACAAACAACTTCCAACAACAGTGGCAGAAGTTACAACAACAGCAATATAAACAACAAAAAGCAACTTCCAACAACAGTGGCAGCAGTTACAACAACAGCAATATAAACAACAACAACTTCCAATAACAATGGCAGCAGTTACAACAGCAGCAATATTAACAACAAAAACAACTTCCAACACAGTTACAACAACAATGGAAACAACTTCCAACAACAATGGCAGTAGTTACAACAACAGCAACAATAACTTGTAAGATGGACAGCAGTAATAACAACAACAGCAGCAGCAACAACTTGCAACAACAAAAACGGTAGCTACAACAACAGCAACGGCATTAATGATTGACTAGTTGTTCTATCATGGAACTGAAAACGTCAAACACTTGTTAACAGTTACAATCATCTTGTTTTTCATAAACATTCGTCATATGTAGACTTAGGTACAATATAAGAATTATAAATCACTGTGTAAGTTAATATTTAGGTTATGATACATACATATGCATACAAAACATCATATAAAATATACTAAATATATCTTCTTTCAAAGATCACCGATGTCTTCAAGAAGATTTTTACACTACAAAAACAAATCCCCAAATCCCCCAGGAAAATCATCTTACTAAACGTTCAAAGATGAAAGGGAATTAAGCAGTAGTATCGGCAGTACGTAATTGATGCAGATTATAGTTCAACATAGAAAGAGAGACGTACAAATATACGTGTTACGGTCAAGGTTGTATATCATTACTCATTGCTGTGGATAAACATCAAACATATGCTAAAGTCCAGATTCGTTTCTGTCGGGTTCAATATCATCAACTGTTTTTTTTTATATAATTGTATGGTTACTGTATGCTAATTTCACGTTGCAAGTGTGGTGTATGAAATTATAAAAATGAAATAAAACTCATCCATATGTCAACTAACTAGTGTATTTGCATGTGTATTTTTTCTGAATAAAATGTGAAATTAATGTCTATATATATGAGTCGTTGGCTTTAGTGCTTTGTATATATATATATATATATATATATATATATATATATATATATATATATATATATATATATATATATATATATATATATACGCATATAAATATATTTACGTATGTGTGTGTGTGAAACTGTTATATCTATGTATAATCTAATATTTCTTCTTCCTTTTGATCTGAAGAAAGGAAACCACACAGACTCCCATAATTCCGTTGGGGTTTAGTAAACATCTTATCTTTGAGAATTTCATTTTGAGTCTCAAATCACTAATACAAGTACATGGTTCGTCCAGTAAAAACGTGTAACTACAAACCGCAGACTTTTAAAGGGATAATAAAAACCATACTGCTGTAAACAACACTGGACCTAGGTCAGCACCCTTCTTTATGCTTTGAACACAACATATAAAATCATCCGCATACTGATATACATGTATATCTACATATAACACCCTTGTTTAGACTTTCTGCTTTGAACACAGTATACGAAATCATCTACATACTGATATATATGTATATCTACATATAGCACCCTTGTTTATACTTTCTGTTTTGAACACAATATACGAAATCATCTACATACTGATCACATATACCGGTAAAGTCTCAAGCTAAGGTAAACTATCATAGTAGAAGAAATGAAAACATTCTATTCGTTTCAAATATCTCTAAAATGATATTATTGATATTAAAAGCTCGTATTTATTAGTGTGGAAAAAATAAAAGTTGCATTTTTCTCCGTTATGATCAAAGATTAATGAAACATATAGAATTCAACCCGAAAGCTGTGGATTCACGGTAGACAATATATTCAATGTACTGCAAGTGGTTGTTTTTCTCGCCAAATTCTCGCGGAAAACCAATGGCGTCTCCTCTATGTTACTCAATAATGAATTATTTCTCAGATATATATATATATATATATATATATATATATATATATATATATATATATATATATATATATATATATATATATATATATATATATATATAAAGTTTTGAATATACAAAAATGTATCTGTCGGTAAAAATTGAGACAAAACATAATCTTAATTCCCCTGTTGATTTTGTCAAAACAGTTACAGGTGTATCACTTGAAACATTTACACAAAATCGAAACAACAGCACACATTGTCCAGACAAACACTCCACATTGGAACGTGTGAGGTGATCGTTTTTGTATAAACTTTCTTATTATAAGCTTGAAATATTTAGAATAGTTTGTTGGGTTATTTGGTACAAGGTCGAAGTAACTTGACCACTACTCATCCGCTTATTTGATACATTGGCATATTCAGCTACCATGTGTTTATATGTGGAAGTACGTGTTCTTTGCAAACGTATTACACTTCTGCGAAAGATTAGAATTCCTTTTTGTATATCAAATTTAACTTAACAACAACAACATCAACATCAATAATAATAATAATAACAACAACAACAACAACAGCAACAACAAAAGTACTTATTAATAAATCTAATTCGTGTTCTATGCAAACTGTTTGAAATTTATATAAAATATCGATTCATTGGTGTTTTACATCCCGCAAAGAACTTTCCACTTATGTGGAAATGTCACCAGCTTTGGGTAAAGTGCTACTAATTTTTATCTGGGCTATGGACTGACGCTAACGCAGTTAGGGTTCTTTTATTTGTCACGCATTCCGTGATTACGTGTCACGCCTTCCGCGACACTGGATCTATGGTTTTCACTCCGTATGCCGAGCGCTTGGCTAAGGAAAAGTCACTACCATTTTAAAAGTCTTTGGTATGACCCGGTTCGGGAATCGAATCCAGGACATTACGATTGTGAGGCGAACGTTCTGCCACTAGACCACATAAAGCTGGTGACATCTCCATATAAGTAATAAATTCTCGGTTGGATGTTAAACATCAATCAATCGATCGATCAAATCCTTATTCTACTTGTTATATTGTTTTATTTCAACAAGGCCGTGGGTGAGTTCACTTGTGGTCAATATTCCACAACAGGGAGGTTGAGCATCGCGACGTGAATATTTGTCAGAACCAAGGGATTCTCAAAGATTATAAATTTCAGAACAAGGCGCGGTAAGATATATGCGTATTGAAACACTTGGTCGTATCAGCAAATAATTCTCCATATGTACTATTACCATTTGTACTGTTTTATTTTACAAGGTCAAACGACTGACACATTTCAAGCACCATGGCTGTGTAAAGCAGACTCTTTGTTTACCATGAACAGTCGCGACAGACTTCTTTTAAAGAAGACTTTACAAAGAAAATAGTTTTTCAGATCTTGAAGTTTTATGTTCTTTTTATAACACGTCAAAATTATGTAAAAGAACGGAGAGTAGAAACGTGTTCAAAAGGAACCGGTACACTGATAATCCATGTGTAGGAGAATTAATATTTTAATAAAAACGAAATGGTGTAGTAATTTTGAATAGTCGTTGATATGAGTCATCAAGAAACATATCTAAAGTCACTCTCTTATTATAATATTTTCAATGCATGTGCTTACTCGTACTCTAAACTCAGATACTTACAAAAATTATTGACGCAATGAATTTGGCGGAATTGTTTTTTTTTTGTCTTTTTACAACCTTTTGCATAGGAATATATTATACAGAAACAAAGGATCAGTTTCATATCATAGACACATTACGGAAGCTTTCCACTACTTATATAAGAATTAAACATACAAATGTGTAAATGTACAAATAAAATTCTGAAATAAATATGAAAATGTCTCACCATTATGATCATGAAACGATTATAGAGGAAATTGTCATTTTGAGATTCCAAAATGTTTAGGTGGAAGGTTATTTTTAATCATTACACTATCAGGAGAAAAGCATCCCCTTAAGCAATTACAATATCATTGACGAGAAGGTTTTATAACAGACTTTTGTAGAATTATCATCAGTAAAAATCAAGACGTGATGTGAAGCACAAAGAATTCCATCTGTACCTAAATTTAGGATGAGAAACCTCATAAAACAAGAACATCGACATGTACCTTATTGGTTTGAATATGAATGGGAAAGGGGATTACTTGATTTATTGATCGAATTTGAAAGATTTCGTTTCACCTGAGGCACATTTCATGCCCATGTAATGTTAAAAGGAGTTTATTTTCTATAGAACAAATGAAAAGTCAATGATGAATCAGGAAGAAGATGAGCCAATCATTAACTTATAAGGAGATGGGCCAGTGATGAACAAACAAGATGAGCCAATGATGAATCAACAATGAGATGTGCCATTGATGAACGAACAAGATGAGCCGATGATGAATCAACAATGAGATGTGCCATTGATGAACAAACAAGATGAGCCGATGATGACTCAACAATGAGATGTGCCATTGATGAACGAACAAGATGAGCCGATGATGAATCAACAATGGGATGTGCCATTGATGAACGAACAAGATGAGCCAATGACGAATCAACAATGAGATGTACCATTGATGAACGAACAAGATGAGCCAATGATGAATCAACAAGATGAGCCAATGATGAATCAACAATGAGATGTGCCATTGATGAACGAACAAGATGAGCCGATGATGAATCAACAATGAGATGTACCATTGATGAACGAACAAGATGAGCCAATGATGAATCAACAAGATGAGCCAATGATGAATCAACAAGGAGATGTGCAAACGACGAATCAAGAAGAAAATGAGCCAGTGATGAAGCAACAAGTATTAACCCAATGATGAATCAACAGGGAGATGAACCAATTATGAATCGACAATGATATGAGCCCATGATGAGTCAATAAGGAGATGAGCCATTGATGAATCAACAAGGAGATGAGCCATTGATGAACCAAGAAGGACATGAGGATATCATATATAATGTATACATACAGTTAATAGGGAAATGATGCAAGACATGGAACTATATTGTGAAACCAATGCCTCAGGACATTAAAGTTCTGAAAAGGGTGACCTAGTCCATTATTGGTCAGTTGGAGTCAGTGCAGTCAATTTGATTTACAGACCGTAGCATTCACATACGTTATCTCATTTATCCAAACTAATTTTCTTATTTCAGAACAATTATCTGATTTAAACTATGATCCTTACTAGATGTTATCTACCTTGTATTTCAGAGAATTATTGTTGATGATTTCTTCAATAGTAACAAAAAGCACTTCATCACTGTTTAGGGTTAATATCTCTTCAGGAAGTCTGTCTACAGTAGGACAAGGCGACCTTGTTATTTATTGTCAAAAAGATTAGGGCATACACATATACGGTGTACGTAAAATTTCTACACTTATGCGATGTACGTAAATATAATAGAATGTCAGTTTGATTTTACATTATTTCCCCGTCTTTTTATCCTCGGTTTTCCTTTTCATTATCATTGTTGTCAATGTCTTCACCACCATCATCAACAACATTACTACTATTATAAAAATAATTTCATTCAAAATAGTTCCAGAGGTAATGGTACCCGACATAAATGTTTTTATTTACGTAAATAGTAATTAAAGGCATGTTTAAATGTGGTCTTGTTAGAGACTGGCATTAAATGGTTAGGAGACCGGAAAGATGAAAACATGACTTTCATATGTTGTCCAGAAAATATTAGTTCTTACTCAATATTTAATAATAAGTAAACTGTTTTAAAAATAACCATCCAATGATTGACTGATATTTTGATTTGAACATATTATTTCATGAAATTACCTGTTACATTAAATATATTCACCAGCCATGATTTAGATGCAAAAACACATGTAAATTTAATTTATGCCATATTATACTTGATTAAATATCTGAATATATCATTTATTAATCGAAGACATGTTGAATTGAAACGGATAGAAACTGTATTTACTTATATTTGTTTTCGGTTGATTTCGGTGTTTTTAATTTTAGAATGATTTATATTTATCTACATTTCCGACTTCGTTATCATTCTGTCGAATCATTGATACTTCAGTGCTTTAATATATTAGAGCAGGAACTAATCTGTAGGACAGGCAGGTATCACCGAGATTAAATCAACAACCTTTTTATGAAAACAGTAATTATAACCGACGCATTTTATCACCTTGACGCCAAGACGCAACTGGCGAATGACCAGTCGGCGCATTCCTAGAAATCGTTTATCTATCACTCGACACACTTTCGCAGGTGTACTGATTCAATGTCGTTCTTAGACCTCTTTGCTATCTTGGAGTTAAAGGCCCATGGCCGCTTAAATTGAACTACATGAAATACTATTTGTTAAATGCTGTTATATTTTGTCGGGCATGGCAATGTCTAGACTAACTTTCGCCGTTTCAGAGTAGTGGCATTCAGACTCCAGAATTGTCGTCATTCATTCTCGTATTGGTTTCAAAGTACATCGAGATGGTTGATAATTATCTTTGCGGGTCTGATCAACGAAAAGAGTACAAACAGGTGCATATTGAGACAAAATATTTGAATCGTGCCAAAATGGCTTGTCTGTGGTCATAATGTTCCAATTTGTTTTTCTCGGATTTAGGATCGCAAAGGCAGGTAATGCATGGAAGCACCACCAGTGCCTGTCTGTAACTTTAATCGTTTTTAATTACGCTACGTATCCGGGACTAATCTGACACTCGGGCGATGTTTTCTTATCACGTGATATCATAAAGTACATACTAGACTACTTATTCAATTTGTCTCTGTGCGTTCAGTCAGATCGTTCATGTTGGAGTAGTTACAGGCCGAAATTCTGCCGTGATCTTAAGTTAATTTAATTTTTTTTATCAAAGAAGTAACATAAAATCGTGGATAATTTCGGTCCAGAGTCATTAATGCATAGCAGCTCTTTAACCGCCATATCTTTCATCTCAACGCAGAGGAAGTTCGAGCCATGATTGCGGCAAAGCTGGCTCCGTGAGATTTATCATTTTAGTTGCGGAAAGTCGAAGGTATTTTTTCGCCTGTAATCAGGTTACATTATGGTAGGCTGGTCATGATCGTATTACCGAAAAAAAAATGTTTCAGTTTTGTGTATAACGCTAATATAACAAAACATCCCGCTTTAAAACTTTTCTTAGTTTATAAGAAGACCTCAGTTGTTTTACCTCAGGCCAGATAAGCTGACCAGATTATGGTTATCTCCCCTTTTTAGATGTTCCATATATGACGAAAAATTAAAAACAAACGTTAAATCAATTTTAATTATTTGTCTTTGTACGCTTTCATTCACAACAAGTAGTTTTGTTATCTTGTGACGAAAATGTGTTCGCGACTTTAAGAGAATCTTTCATTTTCGACCTATCTATTGATTTCTTTTTATAACACGGCTCACATAGACCAAGTAAAACGGTTTTCACGAACTCAAACAGTAATTGTGCATGATGTACAAGTCAAATGTGTATGAACAATACAAATTGTATATACGGAAAATATAGATATGTTGAAATGTGCACTTCAATAGGTTTGTGAGGAAATAATATCTACGTTAACTAGTGTTTTATGAGTGTTTGCATTAAGTGGTTTAAATATAACATAGTTTGAATAAAGCTACATTTTGTATAATCATGCAGTAAGCAATATTTTGAGAAAGGTAGACGCATATTTAGCAACAGGATGACAAAGGAAGACGCACCAACATGTTGACAAAGGCAGACACACATTTAATTACATATTGATAAAGGTTTATGCAAATTTAGCAACATGTTGCGAAAGGTAGACGCACATTTAGAAAAAATATTTACAAAGGTAGACGAAAATTTAGTAACATGTTGACAGAGGTAGATACAGCGATATATTAGCTTTATATATCGCTGGTAGATATAGGTGTATCTGTGTATACTGGATAATGGATGCGTGTTTATATAAATTGTATTCGTAACGGTTGTGTTTTGTGTTACAGAAATTTTTAAACAGTCGGTATAACCACACACATTTACAAGTGCGATCGTTTAAACTTTTGAGACGACCTTGTAAACATCGATTCATGGGTAGGTGCGCGTATCAAAATGGCATGAGTATATATCCACCAATCACGTAGCCTATCAGATATGTAATCACCCACCATACTTCAATGGTTTTATTCAAATGACCTGCCGAAAGGGCATTCGGAATAGATAGATTGTTATCAATCAACGGAAGTACGTATAGTCCACGAAAACACAACATTAAACAAGGCACATGGAAATAATGAAAGTTTCATTTAACTGTATTGAATTCGAGTAGAACATGTATTTATTATCAACACGTGGTATATTTCATTATTACAGGTAAGTGTTGTCTGTGTCGTGTGTTTAAACTTGTTTTATCGAGCAATGTTTTAATAGACAGGTTATGGAATGTCGATTGCTTTAATTTCGTCATGAAACAGTCGGATATAGGTGTGTGTGTGTGTGTGTGTGTACATGTGTGGCTAGCAGGCCCTGTACAGCTTACGTATTTCAATTTAAAATATTGTTTAGCATCACACTTAATATTTTTTCAGCTATATGCAAATGTAGATCGATCTACCCGAGAAACCACCGACCTGTCTAAATGACATGTTTCTAATTGTACGTGGTGACTTTATCATCAAATTTACGTAACGAATATTAACACAAACTGCAGTTGTATGACAGCATATAGATAGATTAACGTGTTAATTTATATTTCTCGTAATTTAACCCCGTATGGATACGGTTGTCAAATTGTAAATATAATGGTTGTTTGTTTGGTAGGATAAGTATTGTCCGTTACTTATTGTTGTTTAACGTCCCACTCAAGAATCTTTCACTCATATGGATCCGTTACAAACTGTTACGAACATGCCCCTATATCAAGTAAAACCGTGTAAAACCGTGAAACATTAAAATAGCGTGTCGAGTTCAAAGATTTTAATTTCAGTAAGAAAGAGATGTGGTGATCGGCATAGCTTTTTCCGCCTACAAGTTTTATCCACCAGCATTTTATAGATCGTAAGTAGACATACCTCGTAGTAGCAGAGATATAGGCCCTATGCCTCTGGTAATATACTATTTTGCCAATGACCTTATACCAGTTACACTCAAAGATGTATCCTCATATGAAGGGCATAAATTGATCTTTTGATTTTGAATCATTATGGTGTTTTACGATTTTCAGTCAACATTTTTTCAGTTATATGGTGGCAGCCAGTTTTCAATGGTGGAGGTGAGAACCCGGTTACACTGTACACGGGAAGAGACCATCGGCCCTCTGTAAGTAAACTGGCAAACTTTCTCACAAAAATTAGCTTAGGTTCCATCGCGACTCGAACCTGCGCAGGCCAGTTCTAACAGAGAGACTCCATGGCTCAAAGCACGATGCTCTAAGACTAACCACTCAACCACGTATGAGATTGATCCTAAGTGATACCGTAACACCCTTTGTTGTAAGATACTTGGATCTCATTTAACTTACATGGATTATAATCATATAGGCTACATGTTTTGTAAAATGCCATTCATCAATTTCCCCTCAATATCAAACGAAGTTGCTGCTCCTTAGGTAAGACTATATATTTCGGTGTACATATCTATAGATTTCTATATGCTGAGACGCACATGTGTTATGTACGTCTCTGCTATATGTGATTAATTTTCAAAGTGAAATTTTTAGAGATTCGAACGAAAATGTATTCTGTATATATAGGCAGTTTTATACACATCCATGAAACTTCCTTTCTTTGTTTCCGTTAACAATTTAGCCTCATAATCCATTAACAGTCACAGTGTACATACATACAGTGCCTAGAACAATAACAAAGCCACGTGTAAAATTCTTATCTCATTACTTAATCGTAATCTGCAGATGTAAGCAGACGATTTAAGTGGCTTATCGTCTGATATGTTGGAAGACAATATTATCGTACGATGTTCCTTAAGTAAGGTTTCTTGTTGATTTATAGAATGAAGCATTTGGTATATAGGCTATGCAGTGATTCAGTGTTAAAAGCAGTTTCCGTACTTTTGTTTAAGTACTCAATGTACGTGTTATCTCTTTTGCCACTCTGGTGTACTGAGGGGATAGAGAGGATTAAAAGACCGCTCGTTTATAGCAATCTCATTACTTCCGGATTACTCGGTGCAGTGGGTTGGTTTACTGAAGAATCATATGTACATCATACGATAACAGACCATCATTCCCATCTAATTTAACACTGACAGTCATTCAGAAGTCAAGGCTGCTTTATAACAGTCGGTGGAAAATTAAAGAATTTGATCAGATATAAGGTTTGCAATTTGTTTCTCTTGCCTGGATGTACGATGTATATATATATATATATATATATATAAACCGTAAAATAATACCAGAGTGCAGTCTGAGTAAATAGCCCTTGCCATAAGCCAAAATTATCTCGTATTATCCATGGTCAGTTCGTACATGTGTGTATCATAACGGTGCCAAGTTCTTTGTGGAAGTTAATTATCTTCACCAGACATGAGGTAAGCTACCGCAGGTTTTACAATTTTCTCCGTTTTATTTATGAACGTCTTGAGTTTTACGACATGTATATTTTGAAAAGTTTTATACCTATATTCAAGGAAAGGATAATCCAAGCAACGCTCGCCCATGTATTTAAAGCCGCTATTTTGTCGTTTATATAAATCGTACATGATACATTGCTAATAGGTAAATAACGATGTAGTTCACAAGTTCAACAGAGTACTGGTATCTAGGGACATGACTGTATGTACACTGAAGATTAGTTGCGGGGGATGTCGTTCGGGAGGGACGAAAGTTCATGAGGTCGATGTTGATATAATATGCAGGAATGATATTTTTCTCCAGTTGGAAGAATTCCTCTTTCAAAAATTTGATGCAATTTTAAATCTTTATTCACCCATGGTCCCTACAAATGAGCCATTAGTTCCTCGTTTTCACCATTATGGAATTACATCTATGACTCTTCTGTATATGCATGTAGACTTTCTTAGACGAGACGACCATTTGAATATTTTAAATATTCAAACTTGTACAAAGTAATTTTGAAAAACAGAATGTACTATGGAACCGTCGCATGGACGGACAGAAAGACCTACAGGTATCTCCTCATTGTATGATTCTGAGCTAGGGGCTATAATCGTCTTGTTGTCTATTAAAATTAAAAGATCTACTCTCCATCAAAATCTTAAAATGTTAGTATAAAACTATAGATACAAATACCTCGTTTGCAAAAAGCCAGAGGCGTATGACATTTTTCATCTGTCTTCTGATGTGTAAAATATTTAAACATCTATAAAAACACCTACACTTTCGCCTTTTAACTGTTTGAGAGATTATTTTTTTTTTTATAAAATACACAAAAGCACGATATCAGTAAACATGCGAAAATCTAGACTAGTGGCGGATCCAGGAATTTGTAGATAAGAGAGACGACTCAAATTGGTAACTTTTTATCTGATTATAATATTTCTTCAGTTGATAATTATGTCACTCACAGGTTTTGTACATTATCCAATTACGTGAAATCATATCTCGAAGTCTTTTGGTGGATGTTAAAAGCGAAATATTGATTTTATGTGTTGAATGAGCACGTTATTTAGGTAGCAGGATAACACGACAGTGGATAAGACAGCGTCCGTAATTTTGTTGTTATTGTTGATTGTATCTTAGGCCGAAATTCTGTCCAGATTCAAGTTACCATTTTTAGACATAAGTAATAAAATTCACGATTTTTACCAAGTACTATGTTATTTAAAATCGGGGTAGAATTACGGCCTAGTCCATCTGTCAATGTTGCTATAGCAATGTCTCCTGTAGAGTTCTAAAAAATGACAGACCAAGGAAGGGTTTGTCTGATAAAATTATTTCGATCTGACGCAGGCCAACATTGTATGTACATTTAACAATTGTTCGGTCTGACAGAATTCCTCAATTGCCTGATAACTCAAAATGAGCAAGATGTTAAAACTCTGATTGTGGTGGATCTGTGAGAAACTTTACAGGTCAAAGAATACATGTATGAAAAGCACAGATAGTAAAGTATTTAGATAATCGAAATTTTACTGAAAATCTAAAATATCACAAGCCCTTTTCCGGATTTTGGAAATAAAAAAATTCAGATATACATGTAGGTGTAAATTTTCAGATTTTGGATTTTCAGAGTTCCAAAAAACTTTATCAAGAAGAAATAATAGTAATTTCGTTTTATAATTGATGTATCGTTTTCTTTTCATGCCCCAGCCTGAAAATTCAACCGGGGGCATCCAGTGTTTGGATCGTGCGCCTGTTTGTCCGTGATTCCGTCCCGCTTACATATAAAGTGCAATATTTTGTTAGGACCGGGGGTATTTGTGTTTCACAAACACATCATGTTCTCATATTTCTTTTGACAGACCCCAGTAACTCTCCCTTTAGTAGTCAGTAAATGTATGTAATGTATATGTATATCATTGAAAATGAGTGCAAGTCTAATGTTTTATACAACATAACTTTGAAATAATTAGCATGAAATGGATTTCTAACCACGTTCTTGTTGTGCCCAAGTCATGTTGCAAATTTTGAATTTACTGGGTGGGTGTAAATACAAAATTTACAAATTCAGAATTTAGAACATGACACCCATCTAGAATTGAGAGAATGACTTTAATGGTTCCTGAGATTAATACATTTTTCTGTGTTCATTTCAGTACTGTCAGGCCGAGTCTGTTTTGCCAATAGGTGTTAAAGTTTCATCTCTCCAAACGCTTCACCACGAGCGAGGAAAATTTTGCATGTATGTGGTTATCAAATCACATTCCCACGGTATTACAAAAATAAGTATCTAACAACACATTTACATACCTTTAAATTTATTTGACATAATTCGAGTTGTAAATAGCATTATTAAACTTGCATTTATTTTGTCACCTCGCTCAACAATCAGGAAATCCAGAATGCAAAGCCTCTATTTAATCAAATTTAAATATAAGTGAAATCATTTAAACGGAATATTCTGAATATGAGAGAATTTCAGTTACTTCCGGGTAGACCACTTGCGGAAGGTCACGGGTTCGATTCCCGTTACCGAGAAATTCCGTGTCATGGCAGGCGTGGCACGTTAAATAATCCATTGGCTTCAGTCCTATATTTGTTGCACTTCATCTAAAGCTGGATACATCCACATAGAAGTGATTGATTTTTGGCGTTATCGCTGTCAATCAACAATGAAATACCTTTGGACATGCTTTCTTTTATAGATCTGCTATAAATTAAATGTATACAACAATGGTCAACCTCATCAGTGCACGTCCATGAATTGCTGTCGGTGGCATTTCAGAAAAAAATACCGAAGTGTAGGGCTGTCATTGATAGAAGACTCAATATCGATGTACAAATTGATACATTGTTTTAGTTTCGATACATTTCATAAGGCATTTCACGGCTTGTATTTTCTTTTACAATTTCCAAAATTTTCCATTTGTTTTACTTCATGTTCTTGAACTGTGTTTTATTTTATTCTAACTGTTCAATTTGTTAAAATAAACAATGTTTTCCTTGCAGTGATTTCATTTTAATCTTCAGATAGCAAAATACACAATAAAACACCTAAATATTGTAATGAATCTATATATTTTGAATGCATTTTGTAGAAGTACCAAATTATTCGATTCGTTGATATATCGATATTTTTTACTTATCGATATATAGATATATGGATTTTTTTTTCATTTTTTGGAATGCATCGAGTATAAATGCAATGGATTATTGCATTTATACTCGATGCATTCCGAAAAATGAAAAACAATCCTTATATTTATATAGATTACCATTTTCTGTGAATCTGTAATTCAGCTGGTTACGAAATTCATTCTATGTAATTGGCTTTGCGGTCGGAGTTTTTTCATATGACTTAAAAGCTAAACAGCTGTGTGAGACAAGAAGTAGTTCCCCTTTTCTGCCCGGAAATACTAAATGGAATTAAGGTTTATTTTCTTATCATTTGAAAGAAACTAGTGATATGGAAATTTTTGAATAAATAAGTGTCAGATTTGTTTTTAAGTTATTTTTGAATATTCGTCTGCTTGGTAACGTTAAAGTTTAATGTGTCGGAAGAGAATTGAAAATGCAAATGGCCGCGTCCATGATGACTGATTGGTACGTAACCTACGTAAGAAGGCCTATTTCACACGACCTGTTTTCACACGATGCGGGTGACGAATTGTATCTGATAGGAATATCCAGTGAAGGCAAACAAATCGACTTGTTTATCAAGAGATTATTGACAAAGTTGCACCAGGCCTTACTCTCTTTATTTCTGTTGTAACTACGAAGCGCACTATCATTTTCTTTGCCAGACAAAGGTCTGTGGTTCTGGTCATAACATCATAACATGACCTAGATATATCGCGATATGGGCCTGTAGGCTGTACAATGTGCTACAGCTGTAGTCTCGTGTTTCTGATTTCTTTCTGTGATTTTTATTTGTTTGGTGGTAGGCCTAATGTATGGCTTTTAAGATTAAATATATAAGAAATAAACATGTGATAATCCATTCTTGATTGATTCGTTCGTCTCGGGGCACGCGACTGCATTTACAGAATATACAATATATCGCTCTATAAACTTGCAATGAAGGGAATTGATGTAGACCTAAAATGCAGGCATATATAGCAATTACTATGGTTGTCTAGTTTGTTCAGGAACTGTTAGATTTAACCTTCCTTTTAATGATTGCTATGTTTTCAGTGCAAAGTTTGACTACAATATTTCTGGCAACTAATATTAATATTTCTAAGTACAAACACAGTAATTGACCTTAGATCAGTACTAACACTTTCTGTTGAGTGCTTCTTCTATGATATGGAAGTACTTATGGTATAGGCGCGGAGTGTGAGGAGTGCATCTACGATCTTTGACCAACACAGGTCTCATAGTTTGAGATAAAACCACTTATTTACAATTCTAAATTTAAGTAAGTACGACATCCAGGATACAATTATGGGGATAACTTTTGCTGGTACGTGTTCTTAACGCAAGGATGTACTGTCTGCCTGTACATGTATGATGAAAATATAAATTGTAAGATATTTACAAGGGGTCACACACACACACACACACCCCGATCCATTTTGTCGGTTGGGTCTCTTATTAGTGTAATATGATATATACTAGTATATATATTTTTGTTCTCTGATATGATATAACCCATATCCTTTTTCAGTACCATTTACTGGTTAAAAAGCATATTCTAGCTGCGTAATGTCTACCAACAGAAAGTTAGTTTGAAAATATATAATATTAAGTGTTTTTTGCTCGGGGGGATTTTAATCCGTTTTTGGGTAACTACCAGTATCGGGGTTCCTTGTTACATGACCGGGCACAACTTCATTGTTTGTTTGTTTGTTATTTTACATCCCGTCAATAATTTTTCACTTATATAGATATGTCACCGGCTACAGTTTTTGGTCAGTGCTATGGGTACTCTAACGCGTCGTGCCACGCCTTCGTGCCGCGACACGTGACCTTGGTTTTCAGTCTCATCTCATCACTTCGTATGTCGAGCGCTTGATGATGGAACAGTCACTACCATTTTAAAAGTCTTTGGTGTGACCCGATCCGGGAATTGAACCCGGGACCTTCCACTTGCGAGTCCAACGATGTACCACTAGATCACATCTAGTGGTCACAACTTCATTGAATAAAACCCTAATCCGCGAATCGATGACTGAAACTCTATTGGCATCCAGTGTGTGGTCCAACTCTATGCTAACGGTTCCAAATATGATTATTTAATTATCTCACTCAAATCTTTTTCTCTTTAAGATAAGTTGTTTCAAAACAAATCGTAAAGGTTTCTTTGATTTGAGAATACAAGCTTATGTATGTTTTCTTTTCAGATAAAAATATTGTATTCCCTGTTGTGATGAGGAAAAGAAAAAAAAACATTGATTCAGTGTTAATATGACAGTTGGATTTAAGTTTGGAAGATTATTTTTCAAAACGTTTCGATCATGGTCATTCGGGGTAAAACGAAACCGAGCAATTGTTGTTTGTGGCATTATCATAATGTTTGTGTTCATCTTCATAACTTCAATGATTCACATTCCCAAAACAGATGGCTTTCCACAAAACGACCTCATTGTCCGCAAGGACATGCTCCACTTTCTATCCCCGGACGGACATTACAATATAGGTAATGGAAATGGATCGTCCGGATTAGACAACAATGCAACAAGCAGAGAGATTTGGAACCACCCCGTCTTAAATATATTGAATACGGTAAGTGGAGATATCTTTTGTAATATTCGTAAACCTCCAGACTAAGTGGTCAGAGTATTACTTTGGTAATATTCGTAAACCTCCAGAGCAAATGGTCAGAGTATTAGTAAATGTGGGTTCGAGTCCCGCCCTAGAACCTAAGGCGACTTTTTGAGAAAGTTTGCCACTTTACTTGTGTACGGCTGGTGGTCAAATTTTCTGGATATATGGTAAGCGGGATCCGCCACCATAAAACTTGAGAATTTACTCAAGCCTAAAAATTATTCCAAACTTGGCCTGCTCAGTCAACCAGATTTCAGGACTAGCCAAATTTGAGTAACTAACTAACTAACTAACTAACTAACTAAATTCAGGCTATAGATTGGACAATTTCGTTCGTTGCCTTGTTCTAAATTTCCATCCCGATGTAAACTTTAAGACGCACTGGAGCAAAGAATGTTATTGTCTCTAAGATTCTTTGAGTTATTTTGATACAGAGAGAGAGAGAGAGAGAGAGAGAGAGAGAGAGAGAGAGAGAGAGAGAGAGAATTATTAGCATTTCAGTGTTTTTAAAAGAGCTCCCTTCATCATCTTGAGGGAAGCACTTATAATATTGGTCCGCATCGGCGTCTGGTTACTAAGATTGATTCAGTGTTAATACTCAGGATTTTCTTTGTTTATAGTCTCGGGCCCTGGTTAACCTGACTCTCTGCTGCTCATATACCACTTAAACTTGATATATACGTCTTATAATTCTAAGCATAGGTTCTATGAACCTCCAAATAGACGGTTTCTGTTCTTAAAAAGCGTTCCTTTTAGACAACATTTTCAGGCTATACCCTGAAACGCGGGAAAATAAATGTTTAAGGTTTTCACTTGATTTGCTGGGGATGACCCAAAAAGTGAAAACATGGTATTCAAATTTCATGTTTTCAGTTTTGATACAACCCCTGGTGAATCAAGAAGTGAAAACGTGATACACGTGTTGTCGCCGTCACGCCGGGAAATTGCTATCGTCTTTCTATTGCTATCGTCTTTCTATATAGTGTAACAGTATACAACTTAATGAATAGATGAAAAAATGGTTACAGTGAAACATAATAGCCTATGTGTGTTAACACATAAAATCAGTAAGTCGCAAAGTAGTAGATATCAGGAATAAATGCTCTTTGAAAAAAGTTATAAAGATGAACTTTTTTCATCTCTTTGCGTCTGTCGTCCATTCATTAGACGTTTTCATCAATCGCCGAGAACAAATTTTTGTTGCTTTACATCAAGCATAGGCACATCGAGTCGACAATTTTATCAATTTTTTCTGAGATGACTGAACTAATTGTGGCTAAAGTTTGCATGGGCGATTTATAGCTAGGGTACATGTATATAGATACAAATATGTTCATGCTTGCCGAGAACCAACTTTTCTTGGCGATTCTATAACTTTATATTTTCCTGAACTATCTCTTATAAACGACAAGTCCAGTGATATTGCTTAGGTTCATATCAATTTTCATTTTGACACTGGTTATATAGGTCTTGCTTTGATATAATTATTACACTAAGAATGAGTGTATGATCTTGCCTCTTGCCACTGTTTTCTTTTGCGGCTATACCATCTATTTTTAAAAATTCGAACTCAACTGAAGAATTATCATTGACAGAAACCGTCTAAGCGTTTTATATTAGCTTTTATGAAAACCAATAAATTTTGTTTTAATGCTGTTTTACCCTACACTCAACAATTTCTCTGTTATATGGTGGCAGCTAGTTGTTACTGGTTGAGGAAATAGTCCCGGTACAATGTACCCGGGGAGAGACCATTCCGGCATTCTGCAAGTAAACTGGCAAACTCTTTTTTTACAATATTAGCTTAGGTTCTATTGGGACTCAAACCCATTCTGACTAGAGATAAGAGACTTCATAGTTTAAAGCAAAATGCTCTAGCCACACGACCACAGACGTCCAACATTGGTATTATGTTTATATATACATGTATCTAAAGACTTTCACGTGACATGTGTGAAAATAATAAATAATTGAATATTTATTGTCTTTTCAGGGGCCTTATGATTTTCTGTCAAATTTTAAAAATCCGTGTTGGTACGAACCTATTCATGAAGCCAATGTATATCAATTCAATAAGTACAACTTACTTTCACGCGCTGTCAGAAAGACTATGGTGGAATTGATGAAAGAATGGACAGACCGTATCAACCGGAACTCAGATGCCCAGAGACTTCGGTGTTTACCCTACTTTCTGATAGTTGGACAGCCAAAATGTGGAACTACTGACATCTTCAGGAAAATCGTTGCTCATCCAGATGTGGTAACACCCCCTATCAAAGAACTGCATTGGTGGTCTAGAAATAGACAAGGTAAGCTAATAATGATTCTGCTTAATCAACTTTGATATTAATCACCCCTGTCAAATATCACAATAACACCTCTTTGAACCTGAATTTTACATTTTATTATTCGCCGCCAGGAGGCGGCGAATATATTTCAAATTAAGTTAGGAAGTAGTATATGGAAGGAGCTGTTAGTTTCTTTGAACGCGGAAGTAATGACGTAGTAATTTTATTTGAGGCAAAAACGCTATTAAATTTTCAGATATGAAAGTGATATTGGTTTGTTTCATAAATAATCAGCATCTAAATTTTTTTAATGCAATTAAGGTATAATACCGCGATTCGTATTTTTGAAATAACGATAAGTGGGAGACATTAGTCGAAATGATGGGAGCAATCATTACGTGATTGCTTTTGATTTTGATAAGAGCATGATATCCTATTATATAAGTTTAGTGGACGACGGAAATTTGGAACAAAATGTTTTTATCATTTAAAATGATTTCGTTTGTGCAAAACGGAATAAATATAACACCGAAAACGAAATGTGTCGTATGGAATATTGATGATTGGGAGAACAACAAAGTGAAAACGGGTCGGACGATTTACCGAAACAGACCTTAATTACCGAAGCACACTATTTTTACTTTTATTTCGACATAAAAACTGTAGTACATGTAGTACATGTTAAAGTCTACATATAATAAAATGTTACTTTTAACACGAGTTTTGTGTAATAATGGATAAAGTCAGAATTATCATGTTAAACAAGATCGAACCACTCTAGCCGGCTAGGCCACAATGAACGAAACAGACTGGAATATGGACTTGTTTTAAAAAAAATAATTTCTGAATTATTCCATAAATGTTTTTCTAAATTACGTTTTATATTCTTGATATATACTAATATTTAATACATTTTCTTAAAAAAAAATCCAAGTTCTTCACCATTGTTGACAACCATTATGCAGAACAGTGAAAATTACTGCAACTGTCATTTTGTAAACTTTTACATATATAGACATTGCTACATCGCTGAAGTCAATTGCTATATAAACACTACTAAAATGAATGATTACACTGGATGAATTTGACCAGGAACATGATGACCACTCCATTTCTCACTACTGTCTGTGAACTTGGTGTTAGTTGACGGGAAATCGCCGTTAAATTAGTTCTGTTGACTCTATTTTCACAAAAATGTTATCTGGTCGTTTTGTCGTAATAGATATTAAGTAACTGAAAGCTTGCATTCTTCCTTTGAAATACCTTTGGCGGCGAATTGATGCTTTGCATCAAATTTTTCTTGTATTATATGTAGTTAGAATTGTTGGAAATTCTTCCGTCTAATCATGTATGAAGGATGGTCTTAAAATCGCTTAAATTATGTTTTTCATGTGTTTATCATAGTAGCTGGTCAGTTATGAAGTATGATAACGACAGTGATATATTACAAAAACATTCTTCAAAGATTTGAAGTCCTTTTAATCAGAATGTGACTGTTTATTTTTCACATATATTGCCTGATATACTTGGTCTAATTACATAAAAGTATTCATTTCTACATCTATTCTATGAGGTGTAGGTGTACCAGGGTAAAGTGGCACATCCGGGTAGAGTCAAAAGCCAAAACAATGCCAAAAATAGGTCGTGTAGGTAAAACATAATGGCCTTGCACGGACTCCATGCATTACTGAATCTCTAGTACTTTTGTGACGGCAGGTGGCTTGTCACCCCTGTTATGATTTGATTTCGACTCGTTGTGTTTGTAAACATGTGCCAATTTACTTTGGTAGACCTGTACTTGTTTATTTAACATTTCTGTTTTTGATTGATTTTCAAATAAATTAAATGGTTTTACAGCAAACTCGTTTATAATCTCCATGCTTATTCCATGTAGACGTTATTTTTGTAATGAATTTACTCTTTTAACATAAAGAAACTCAACATATTAATTAATTGTAGCTAAAATTAGAATTAGATATCGATATCGATCTTTTAATAGGCAGTTAAGAAATAAAAAATGATAAAGTTTGTTTAAATTCTGCATGATCTCCTAAATACGGTACCGTTCATCAGCATGATAAATTCTATTGACAACATTCTTTGAATACAAACTAACAATAATAATGTTGATGGGATAGGATTTTGTCATTGTATCGCGGGATTACTTTCGCCCAAAATGAACTTTTGTTCTGAAATCATACTGATGATGTCGGAAACTGTAAATTCTGGTATATCGACAGTAAGTAACATCAAGTACATTTTTTTTTCTCGGTAAAATGCTGTCGGCGGTTGAAATTGTCGGATTAACGACGTTTATGAATATATGTAACCGTCCATCTGCAAAATGTGAAAATTAGAACAATTGCTGATCATATGGTGATAACAAAATCAAGTTGTCATGGATACAAACCTTCAATTCTCATTTCCTGATATCTTTAGTAAAGCATTGGGGAAATAACGTAGACTAAAAGTGTACAAAAGAGGTTACATGTGTATGTTGAAATGATTGTAAAAGCGATAACATATAAACAGATTAAAAAAAAAAATTGATTATTAAAACGATAACATTTAGTTAATTATAAACCGTTTTTGGAGGGAATAATTCAATTTACCGTACGATGAAATGTGAGAATGTTTTGCTCATTTTATTAAGCATTGATCCATATCATATATTATGGTATATAACTTTTTGTTACAATACAAGATCTGCAAAACGGCAATGTTTACCTTCCGTGACTAAAGCTTCCATTGCAATGATGTTTTAAGCCAACTTGAAATTTCAACGCTTTCATGTTTAGACTTAACATCATAGATTCTTCCATACATTTTGATGTATTTTGAAATGAGGAATGGCATTTAAAGAAGAGAAAAAGTCTATTATTTCATTTATCCGGGATTAAAAACTGAAGAACCTTCTTCGTTGAAGTATACTTGTTAAAAGATATAGATCAAATGCAGATGCGTGGATGTGGGTTACTGACCTCTTTAATTTGTATACTCTTATATATTGTCACCTTGGGGCATTGACCCCCGTTTGAACATTCTGAACTCTAACCACGCAATGTCATGGAACAAAGATGCAGATATTAATAAAGAGAAACATTGTTGATCTAAAAATTTTGTTCTTTGTGTTATTTGTGATGAGTTTCACTATTAATTTACATGTTAAACTTTTGCTAATGTAAGAAATCGATATAGTTATTATAGAAAAGGATCTCGACCAAACATTTTAGTTATAGAAATTTAATATCATTTAAATAATGTTTACATGTTACATATATTATGTAAATTAATTAGAGTAATGACCTCTCCATGATAAGTATCACAGATTTGTATTAGAACCTACATTGTATATGAACACTACAAAAACTGTATATTATATTGTATATTTGTTTATTCTTCTCAATACCATTGTATTTTCTGGTAAAAAAAAGATAATCTTAAATCTTGATATATACATATGCAAAATTAGAGTTGACCCTCATATAAAAATAATTTTTTTCTGATTATCATTCCATTAATAAAACGTATTATTTATAGATCTAGAATCTAGTCCGAGTTTGTTAATTTCTTGTTGTTTGTAACTCTGTAAATATATGCACTCATGGACACACGTATGTTCTGTTTTAAAGGGGTATGAGCTGTGTTTACCAAAAATATTTTGATATTTTCTACTTTTACTTCTTATACTTGATATACAATAACAGATAAGAGCTATGCACAGGCATACAACTGTATATTCCCATATATTTTGTGAAAATAAGGTCGGGTCCACTGTGGTATGCATATACAGATAAGATTGAATTAATCAACTGCAAGTGAATAATTGCCAAAGGGTTTCTCAAGGCAATAATCACAAAATATATAGGAATGTAAGAATTTTTATGCTTGTGCATATTTCTTTTTTGTAATTGTATATCATTTAAGTAGTAAAAAGGAAAGAAATATTTTTGAAAAATAAACTTAACCATTCACCCTAAAGACACATTTAGACTGGTCTAAGTGATTGAATAATAGAGGAGTCCATTGTTTTTCAGTGGTTGATGAGATATTTTTATAAATACAATACTGTATGTTAACATTTTTCCTGCATGATGTCAACTAACATACTGTCATTATTTTTCTACACAGGAAGACGATTGAATTACACGGATATAATACCGATATCTGATTATATCGATATGTTTGATAAAGCAGCCCTGCATATAGAGAAGAAAGTTGAAAACGATGAAAATACAGACGTAAATTACCACCATATAATCACAGGTAAAAAAAAACAAAAATAAACTTTCAATGAATTTTCTTTTCCGTATTCAGGACTATCTCTGTCTTCTGTTTCATATACAAAGGCATATACGTTGTCAGTAAAGTTGGCTATTTGTTTGTTTATTGTTGTTTAACGTCCCACTCAAGAATATTTCACTCATGGAGACGTCACCAAATGTCCGTGAAGGGCTTCAAATTTTGGTCTATGCTCGGCACTGGCCATTGAGCAGTGAGGGTTCTTTAACGTGCCGACACCTACTGTGACACGAGACCTAGGTTTTTACTGTCTCATCCGAAGGACAGGGACTGTAAAGTTGGCAAAATATAATTATTTTGGGCATCAAACAAATGTTTTTGCAGAGAAAATAGACTGCATATGTGAATCCCACAAAAAATCCTGATTTTATGTGACTAATACGGCAGTTATCAGTATTCTCATAATCATAGGTTGCAGACAAAGTGGTATCGTCATATTTAATGTCAACATTAGGTCAATTTCCTTGTGACCACGGGTTTGAAACAAAATTGCTTCTTTAAGAGTGAAACTGAATTCACATTACAAATCAACCATGATAAAACAGGTCTCAAAAAGAGCTAGGTGTCATAATTTAAAACTATCAATTTGACATCTTTAGGCTTTCGTCATATATATACAGAAATATGATGCCAGATATTAGGACACTTTATATGATAAACTAACTATCATATAAACATGAGTTTGAACACAAAATATGACATCATGTACTATCACTGAAGAAAACATTTACAGAACTTTACATGCTTACATAAACACTAAATCCATTAAATGTTTGAAGCAACATTCCGGGGACAGTATTGTAATTTTCTGGACGTTATTGTCATTTATGACATTTTCATTAGAAAACCACTCCTAACCGACGAAAATGAAAAAAAATGATGTTTTAATTGAGCTATTAGGGGGGATTCTTTAGGAATTCTCAAATTTACTTTGGTGTACGAGTGATATAAAGGGTGTGCTCGATTCACCGCGAGAGAACTGTTCCGTCAGTCTCAGAACATGTTGCAGTTGAATGTACCAGGACAGGAAGTAGTTATTTCAAAGATGTCGATAAAATTTACATAATTCACGTAAGTTTATGGCTTTATTACTTGCCGAGGACGGTTTTCAAGAGCATTGGATTGGTGTTCCACTTGTCTGGATTGTCCTGGACAGTGAAACGAACACGATCAGTAAAGCGTCACCACGTGACTGGCAACACCTTAACGTTTATAAATAGATCAATGTGTTATGTGTTTCCCACGATTAATTGACTAATTAGTTGGAATAGGACTTTAAAAATACGACGAAAGTTCATACGAATACGCATTAAGTGATTACAGAAAAGTTTAGTTATGAACATTACTGCCAGGAATGTGGCTTTAAAACAAAAGTTGTAATAACATTTCATTATCAAAATATTAAATTCACAGTCGATGACATGTATTAAGAAACTGATAAATTGAAATGAACCAATGAGTACCATGCATAAGATATTTAAATTAATAGATTATTGTAGTTATCTCTTTTGAAAAATGCTCCACTCTGTCTGGCTGGCTGGCTCTATCTTTCTTTCTTTCTTTCTTTCTTTCTTTCTATCTATCTATCTATCTATCTATCTATCTATCTATCTATCTATCTATCTATCTATCTTTCTATCTATCTATCGCTGTTTCTGTTATTTGAAAAATGATTCATTCTATCAATCTAACTATATACCTGGCTCTGTCTGCCAATCTGTTTTGTCTATCTACCTGAATTTTAATTCAAGTCTCTCACACATACACAGAGTATACACACACATGCACACACATACATACATAAACACACACACGTGCACTCACGCACGCACACACACACACACACACACATATATATATATATACACTGTAATTTTATCTTCAGGTGAAGCTAGTGCGTCTGTATTTTGGGAAAATGATGATTGGTGGCACTTTCCAGAAAATGCCTTTAACAGTGAACCTCTTTATACTAATGCTGAATATATACGTCATGTCATTCCAAATGCTAAGATAATTATATGTGTAAGAAATCCAAGCAAAAGGTGAGAAACTTAATTATCTTCCAAAGAATACAAGCATTTTTCTGTACTTGATTATTACTACAAAAATTTTCTTCATTAATAAAACAAACACAACTCTTTGTGTGTGTTGACTACGCATATTAGAACTTTGTGTCGTTTCAAGTAATTAATTGTCTGCATGTTCTAAATATTGACTGATCTAATCATGAAGAAATGTTTTAATTATTATGTTTATGCTTTGGTTTTGTGGTAATACTCATAACTAGTGTACCCTAATTAAAAAGTTAATTAACCAAAATGATAATAGTGCCAGATATGTAGTATGTATGCAGTTGAGATATTATAGTTTTGCACAAGAAAAACACCAAAGCAAATGCTCAAAACAATGGTTTCTGTCAATAAGACTTTATCAGTTAAGCAAGAAGCTGATTTGACTCTCGGCATGAGTATGACATGTATATATTTTTTTGCAGGTTGTTTTCCGATTACCTGTATTTCACTGCGCAGAACAAGTCTGCTGATGATTTCCATAAACATGTATCATATGCTGTGGAAGTATATAACAACTGCACCAAGGAGCACTCGGTTAGATATTGTGTTTATAACAAAACAGTAGCATATCGAACAAAAGTGAGTATAATCATTAACTCATATATCCCTAAAAACACATTTGAACATGCCTTAGTCATTGATTTATAGAAGAGTTCATTGTTTCTCGGGGGTTAATGAGTGAAGTCTAGGATCAGGATAGTATATTTTTTTTTTCACAAAAGGTGACTTTATTGGATCATTGACTTTTATTGTTCAAGGAGGACATTTTGGGATTTGGGTGGATAAGGTTTTCTTGGGAGTGTACTGGAGAACAAAATATTGCTAAGATAAATCTTTTTCTAGAAAATTCATGTAGAAAGTGATCTTAATAGACCATTTTAGAGTTGTTAATGTCCGTCTTGATTTTTCATAATAGTATGCACATTCAAAGGAAAGGTAGGGAGAGCAGCATCACTTCCGGCTATGCAGTGTATTGTATATATGACCTAGAAATTGGATATTATAAAGTGATAGGTGTGAGAAAGTCAAATTAGCTACAAACTCAACTGATGAAGGTTTATTGACGGAAACGATTTGTAGAGCAACATACAGAGAAGTGACGTCACTTGTCACCCTTACAAAAGTGAACATTTATCTTAACTTTATTCCTTGCAGATGAATTGAAATAAGATATTGCTCAATGTCGTCAGTGTAAATATTTACAAACAGGAAGTGACCTTGTGCTACCTTCTGGTGCAGTCACATGATATGAGTACAAACAGTTCTGACAGAACTTATATGATATATTTATATAATTAAAGCTGTCATCTCAAATTTTCAACCTATTTTATTAATTAAAAAAATAATAATGTTTATGAAACATCCCCAGTGTTTTACTTCCATTGGTAGCCATATTTGTGCAATTTTCGGAATAGAAACAAGCCCCCACAACCGATATAAAAGGCGAGTTTGCTAAATCAGTCGTCATTGTCTAACTACAGTCGCAAAGAACAAACTTGTGAAGTAAGTAAGTTTGAGTATAACTTACCTGTATGTCGAAAATAAATATTGATATCCAGGTAGTTATTTACTCCATCTCGACATTCTTCCGGCTAATATACAGTTCACAACCATGTAATTAATCAGTTTAAACTTGAGAATATCAAACATAATTCCAAATTCTGCATGAGAAAATCGTAAAATTATAAACAAATGGATGCTCAGACCACGTGTTATGATATGAATGTCCTCACTTCGAAATAATGAATCAAGTACACAAAAAATAACTGATATTACGGGTTACGTTTGGCAAAATTGTTGCAATTCTTTTGTATTTGTTACTCTAACCACCAGATGGTCTCTTTGGAATATATATGAGATAAAATATCACATAAAATCGGCATGTTAAAATTTTCACCTACGACAGCTCATATCGATTTAAATGGGCATTAGCTGTGTTTACCAAAATATTTCGATTTTGTATATTTTTAGCTCATCTGGCCCGAAGGGCCAAGTGAGCTATTGTTATAGCCAAAGGTTCGTTGTCTGTCATCGTTCGTCTATTAACTTTTGCATTTAAACATGTTCTCAAGAACCAATGGGCCAATTTTAACCAAAGTTGGTATATAGCATCCCCATGTGAAACCTAAAAGGGGCCTAGAAGGACCAAAGCGTGATACATCTTTAAAAATCTTCTTCTCATGAACCAATGATCAGATAAGTTTCAAATTCTGTATGCGTGATTGTTAAGTCAATATCTACAGAGAAAGAAGACACCTAAGTAAATGGAAATATGTTTTTTTTGTAAAATTTTCAACATTTTTGTCTACTTCTCCAGAACCAATGGACAAATTTGAACCAAACTTGACAGGAAGTAGAACCATGTAAAGCTGCATAAAGTTTGCAGATGAAAAGGGCTAGGACCAAACATGGCTGCCATGGCTAAATATAGAATGAATGAGTCAGCAAATATTTTTGATTTAATACATGTATCTCTAAAATTAATAAAGCTAGAGAAAAACCGTTACCTTAAAATGATCAGCTTGCAAAAATCTACAAATATTTCATTTTTGTGGAAATTGTTGGGTCGAGTTATTTCCCCTTTTTCTGAACTTTTAATGTTTTTGGATGTTTTTTGACATTGAAAACTATGATAGGTAGAGTAAAAGTGAAAGAAGCAAAAACAATTTCAGCATGCAAAGATCTACAAAAAGTCAATAGTGCCGAAGTTCTCGGGTTGCCCCTTATGGAAGTTATTTCCCATTTTAAGATGATTTTTCCTGTTTTTTGGATGTTTTTTGACATTATCTTGAAAAGTATAATAGATAGAGTAAAAGTGAAATAATCAAACATATTCAGTATGCAGAAAGCTACAAAAAAGTCAATAGGGCCAAAATTGTCAGGTTGCCCCTAATAGGAGTTTTTTCCCCTTTTAAGTGGATTTTTCATGTTTTAGGATGTATTTTGACATTATCTTGAAAAGTGTAATAGGTAGAGTAGAAGTGAAAGAAGCAAAAAATGTTTAGCATGCAAAGAGATACAAAAATCACGAGGGCCGAAATTGTCAGGTCGCCCCTTATGGGAGTTATTTTCGCTTTTAAGTGGATTTTTCATGTTTTTGACAATTTTGTACTATTATCTTGAAAAGTAAATTAGATAGAGAGAAAGTGAAAGAAGCAAAAAATGTTCAGCGTGCAAAGATCTACAAAAAAGTCAATAAGGCCAAAAATGTCAGGTTGCCCCATATAGGATTTTTTCCCCTTTTAACTGGATTTTTCATGTTTTTGAATGGTTTTTGACATATTTTGAAAAGTATGATAGATAGAGAGAAAGTAAAAGAAGCACAAATGTTCAGAATGCTTAGTGCTACAACAAAGTTAATAGGACCGAAATTGTCAGGTTGCCCGTAATGGTAGTTTTTCCCCTTTTAAGTGGATTTTTTTATGTTTTTGGCATTATCTTGAAAAGTATAATAGATAGAGAGAAAGAGATAGAAGCAAAAATGTTCAGTATGCAAAGATCTATGAAAAAGTAACAGGAATTAAATTGTCAGGTTAACCCTTGTGAGAGCGGTCCTTGTGAAAGTTAGTTTCCCTTTTAAATTGATTTTGCATGTTTTTCTACTGTTGTTACACATTATCTTGAAATACTTTAAAAATATCGACAAGGCAAGTCTACCCGTATGCAAGTTAATTCTCCATTTCAATTAATTTTTCAAGCTTTTGGTTGCTTTTCAGTATATTGTCAGTAAAATAAACATCACTAGGGTGATTAGTAAGCCTCCCCATGAGATTACTGTTTTTTATGTTTATTTGCGATCTAATCTTTAACACATTTTTATGTTTTTTGCAATGTTGACCAATTTTACCAGGTGAGCGACTTAAGGCCCTTTGGACCTCTTGTTACTTTTTGTACTTGCTGTACAATAACAAATAAGAGCTAGTCATAAAACTATTTTTTTGTGAAAATATGGTCCATTGTGGTATTCATATACAAATAGTAAGGTTGAGTTAATCAACTGCAATTGTAAAAGTGCCAAACCATTGTTTCTACCATTGTGTTGTTATTCCACTCTTACGCGGTTGGATAAACGAAGCTACAGTTAGTTAAACATATACAAATAACCAATACAGCTGAATAAAGTCCATTGGCTTAGCAAATGTAATAAAAATGTTTGTACATGAAGCTGCATCAGGTCAATTATCGGCGGTCAAAGTTGGTGATTAAAGACATTGGAGGGAAAGGGGGGCATTATTGAAGTCTCTAACAGTTTCGGGTTTCCTACCTACATATTGATGTAATCTGGAGAAATTGTGATTGAATATTATAAACATACTACCAAAGTTATAATTTTTTGAAGCGAGGTACAGGTTTGACGCGATCACGAGAGTTCGAACCCAATGGTGTATGTAGTCTACTGTTCCGTACTACGCAAGTTTTCAGTTATTGTAGGAACAGATTCAACAAATCGTTTAAGTTGATTATTGTGTTTATATAACTTTCGTTAGAAAATTTTAAAAATTTGAAAAGGCAGTCGTGTCTTTTCATAATTTGAAAATTGACTAACTTCCGTTGTATAGATCTCTTTGGCTCAAGAACTTTCACAAACTATAGGAATTTAAGCATTTTTATACCTGTGTATATCTTTTTTTTTGGTATTGTATATCAATCTTAGTAAAACACAGTTAATGCCCCTATAACGTATTTAGCTCAATTTTTAACCATTGGTTTTGTATGTTTTTACATTTATAGGTGAGAATACGATTAGGAATGTATTCTGTCTTTTTACAAGACTGGCTGAAGGTATTTCCAAGAAATCAGATATTAGTTCTTACACTGGAGGAGTATGCAGAAAATTTAAGACCCACCATATTGAAAATATTCAAATTCCTACAACTAAGTGAGTATAATTAGACTTATTCTATCAAAGATTTTTCAACATAAAACAATTTTAAACTGAAGTCGTATTATAAATATTTGATGAAAATGCTTTTTTTTTGCTTAAGGAACATGATATCAAGGTTTCCAATAACAAAAATTGTATTATAAATTTCAGTAGATACTGGTGCGGTACCTATTCTTGGACCAACATCGAGGTTTTTACCGAATATCTTCAGTTCAACCAATAGAATTGCTTTGAAATTTTGGTTACCTTTTAATGCAATACAATTTGATAAATTTTGGTGGAAAATACGAAATAAAAAGTGAATTTAGCCCATTTAAAAAACCTAACATGAATGCCGTAATCGTGATACAGGAGGACCTATTGTCGGACAGTAGTAGTATTTGCGTTGAGCTGGTGATGTCACTTCCATCCCGGCTTGTGTTGCATAGTACGATGGAAAGTCAATATTGTTATAGTGGAATTATAAATCATATTTTTGTAACATGTTTCAATTAATCTTTAAAGTCCGACGATGTATTAAAAATATCTGGAAAAATATTGTTCATTTACGTGTAATGAGAAGTGTCCGACAATAGGCACTGTCCGAGAATAGGTCCCACACCAGTAAGCACTTTTATCTGATGTATTTCCACTTTAATGAGAACATACAATGACCATAACATAACTCCAGCTCCTGTAGAGCGCTAGGGATTGGACATGACACTTAGGTGGCCGTTTTTTAAATCAATATTTATGGCTCGAACAGTCATATAGTGATCATGCAGATTTCGATGCTTAATTGTTTTTCTACAGTTTCAAAACAATATAGTACAGTAAAAACTAATGTTTTCTTCAAGGATATTCAATGTGTATTCCTTCTGTTCTTTTATTTGTTATAACCTCTATCATGACATTAATCATATAATTTGCAGGGAAGACATTCAACTAGAGTAATATTTTTGATAAAAGAATCTATATATATTTGGTTTACTGTAATGCATTTACACACATTAGGATGTACCTCCAACACTCGTATGAATACAAAAGTTCTTTGTATTGATTTTTGTTGGGGACATAAATCCCCAGAAGTAGCGGAGTAACAAAAATTACCGTTAACAGGAGTTTTGAGTCTTGTGTGACCGAGTATAAGATTTCAGTTGTAACTGGTTTCCGTTAAAACTACTCACCTCTCGTTTTCATCTTCTTCGTTTTGGTCATTTCGGCATTTGATTTCTTATTCTCTATCGTTTTCTAATATATGGTTCTTTTATTTTAGGTAAACTGTCACGTAAAGACCTCGTGTATGATACTATTATTTCTTTTATAGGTAAACTGTCACGTAAAGACCTCGTGTATGATACTATTATTTCTTTTATAGGTAAACTGTCACGTGAAGACCTCGTGTATGATACTATTATTTCTTTTATAGGTAAACTGTCACGTGAAGACCTCGTGTATGATACTATTATTTCTTTTACAGGTAAACTGTCATGTGAAGACCTCGTGTATGATACTATTATTTCTTTTACAGGTAAACTGTCATGTGAAGACCTCGTGTATGATACTATTATTTCTTTTACAGGAAAACTGTCACGTGAAAACCTGAGACAAATAGTCAAACAACCAATTGCAAATAAAAGGAAATTCAAAGATAAAAAAGTTGGTGATATGCACAATATAACAAGAGAACTGTTAGATGAATTCTACAAACCTTATAATGAGAAGTTAGCTGAAATACTTGATGATGAAAAGTACCTATTTGGTGAATAGTTGACAAAACAGAAATTCTACACTTACAGATGTTATACATTCATATAAATGAAACAAAATGGATGAAAGTTACAATATATTTAGGTGTAACAAATCATGTTCTCTGTCATTAGTATATATGAATATATTGTAATCATTCAAGACTATAATTAACTCATCAACCCCTGAAAAACAATGGACTCTTCTCTAAATCATTGACTTAGGTCAGTCTAAATGTGTCTTTAGGGGTGAATGAGTTAAATCGTATCATGTTTCATGACATTTGTTTCCAAAGTGAAGCATAGTTTGTGTAGGTATAAATTACAATTATGTCAACAGTTACAGTGTAAAGCTTTCTATCCAGGCTTATGCTATACATGTATGCTCCAAGTGATTATTTACTGCTGACATGCTTGTAATTCTGGACATGTCTTTTCAAAATTTGAAAAGGAAACTGTTATGATTTTATCTGCTCAAACTGCATGTTGTCATTTTGTTAAATTTATTTTACAATTTCGTGTTTTCTTTGTTCTTTTATTGTGTTTTTTATTTTTCCTTTATTTTTTTCATTTGCTTTCATTTACTGGTTTACCCGTATTTTTTAAAGATTATTTGTTATTTTCGTGATTTGTTTATGCTAATTAATTTATTTTTGTAACTGCCGCTCTTTTAGCCTTTGAAACCTACACATAGTTGCTATAATGCATCTGAATAATGCAAAGCCAATGATGTTTGCTTTAAGATTTACATTTTCCTTGCAATTTGTAAAATTACAAAAAGAAGACCTTAGCTGATTTAAAATGCAAAATTGAAGCAGTACAAGAACTTGCTATTCCTCTTTTTGGGTAGCCAAGATTTGAATATACTGCCAATGGTTGTATAACAATGTTGAAATGAATGATAATGTACTGTGTATGCTAGCCTAAATGGAAATCCAGACTTGAGATTATTAACATTATGATGCCTATATGTGTGTAAATGAGATCAGTATGAAAATAGAAAAGGTGAGAGAAGTTCAGCATGAAATGTCAAATTTGACCCCTGGTATTTCTATTATTAACCCAATTCTTTGAGTGCTACAGGAACATGGGTCAGTGTGTGTACTGTAGTATGTATGTTTTAAGGCCAAGTGAGCTATTGTGATCTGTCGTCCGACTGTCCGACTGTCTGTCTGTTATGTCTGACTGTCTGTCACATCATCGACAAATTTATGTTTTATGACCAAGTCAGGCTGCATTCAGGGATTGGTGAAATAGATTCCAGTGAGTTCTTTGAGAATTTCCTCCTCTGAAACCGAGCATGAATTGAAAAAGATAATTGTACCTGAATGATCTACATGTATATAGATGTAAGATTGGAAAATTAATTTTTGATGCGTTCATACTTCATTTTACATCATATTCATATTTTCTTATTTTCATGTAACTTAGTGAAAAATCTGAGATTTTCTGCCATTTTGTTGATAATGCTACATTCCTTTTATGTGTGTTAGCTGTAAATAGGAAAAGCATTTAAGACTTTTTGGACAATGTGATATTCATTCAATTTGATTGACAGGTTAAATTTTCTCCTTTCGTTAGGTAAAACAATGTTTATATTCAGGCTCTGTATCCATAATGATTTAACATTTAGAGTCGAACCTGGATATATTGAAATTAAATGGGGATTTAATTTTTCTTTCAAATAAACAGGAGTTTTCAAAATTAGCGGGCTTAATGGTAATAAAGTCATTTACCCAGAGAATCAAAAGGGGGAAATGGGTTCATTAATGCAAGTATTGTAAAACATGTTCTTTTTCTCCAGAAAGAATTTGCGGGGGTGAAGTACTCATGGTTCCCCTACAAGTATTGCTACCAAGTGAGGTTGGAGCCAGGTTTCACAATGTAACTCGTGGAGAGGTCCTACTATAGTCCAATGGCCACAAGAAGTCGAATATGTTTTTTTTTTCAATTTAGCTTACATACTCTTCTTTGTCTTCTTTCCTCATTTGTCGATGGTGTTCAGCTGAGCGACACAAGATCACGTGGTGTTTCTCTGTGTGTGTGAGCGTGCACATGTGTGTGTGTGTGTGTGTGTGTGTGTGTGTGTGTGTGTGTGTGTGTGTGTGTGTGTGTGTGTGTGTGTGCGTGTTTGTTTGTTTGTTTGCTGGGTTCGGTTTAAGAGAGACAGAATCCGACTTTTTTAACAATTCAGAATCTCCCAGTGTGTACAGATTATTTATTCTCAATTCTCCAATCAGACATAAAGTTGTAACACGTTTTGTTTAACGAAAGAGGTAAATATGTTATTTTATATGATCTCATATGGACTCGAGGTTCCCTTAAATAGCTTGTCTGATATTTTTCATACACATTTATTGTGTATTATTTTATGTATTGCTTATTGGTAGTGTATCTGATGTAAATAAAATAACTAAATAAAAGTCGCAAAAATAAAATCTCATTTCTGAGGTAAACTGATGACGCTAATTTTATACATGCAGAATGTTGACAATCGTGCTTTGTGTTGAATTTGAAACGCACTTAAAGAGTTGCACACGCAGTTTGCTGCTTTGTTGACATGTATCTTGTTTCATATTGAAACTGTTTAATGTGATGTAATATTTGGTGTACAGTTCGAAGCCAATTATCTGCATAATGTGATTGACCACAAAGTGGTACGACATGGCAGATAGTGAAAAAGGATTATGTTTTAAATTAAAACGTTTTGATAATATTTGATGTATTTTTCCGTATTGTACATTAGTAACTTCAACAACTTTTGTAATCCCTATGAATTTTGTGTGAGCAGAATCATTGTTAACACTGGAAGTGTTGTTTTACAGTTGGCAAATTTATTTTAATTGACAAATCAAAGAATATGTGATCAATAGACAGCCCTTGTTTACTGATTGGCTAGGTAGATAGATGCATGGCTATATACAGTAACTGACATTTAAATACGTCAGTCCTTTATAACTTCAAATTAGGTTTCGTAATGTATTTTGTTGGAACTCTTCTAGGGATGTAAGGTGATAAAATGGTTGATTAATTTTTGAAAACAGTTTTTCTGGGTTCAAATGAAAATTGATTAATGTAAATAATATATTTATATTCAATTTGAGCTCAACTGATAAATTGTTATTGGCAGAAAGGATAAGATCGTCTTGAACATTTGTTTTGGCCTCTTTGTAAAACTATAAAGTTGATATTGTTAATGATATTTATGATAATTAAAATTTGTTCTGAGTCACTTAAGGGGAATACTTGCAATTATAATCACGTAGGTTCGAATTCTTTAAGTTTACTGTCCTTCGGATGAGACAGTAAAAACCAAGGTCCCGTGTCACAGTAGGTGTCGGCACGTTAAAGAACCCTCACTGCTCAATGGCCGTAAGTGCAGAGCATAGGCCAAAATTTGAAGCCCTTCACCGGCATTTGGTGACGTCTCCATATGAGTGAAAGATTCTTGAGTGGGACGTTAAACAACAATAAACAAACAAAAACAAAAATCGAATTCTTTGAGAACATATGGAATTTAAACTCTACCTTTCAGAATTATGGAGGTTATAGAAATTGTTAAAGTGACATTAATGATTATTACAAGTTGATTTTTGAAATTTGGTAATTACCTGGTTTTTTTTCATTACATTTGTTGTTATAGAAATGGTTGTACTGTTCGTTCTAACATTTCGTTGAAACCTTGATTATCTATTTAGCGACCAAATCAATAAATACAATTTTTACTTCATAAATACATGTACTTGACATTGTGTCATGTGTTTTGTATTTTCAGAGGTATTGTTACTGTTTTTGTACAAAAATCATTACAGATCTCTTATGTAAAATGTAAATAAACAGTAAAATATATATTATTTTGATTTTTGTTTAATAATAATATTCCCCATCCTTAGAAATCATTGTTATTCAGTGAAATATATTGAAAACATTTTTCAAATGTTTGAGCGGCCCCCGTTTCCAACTGGTTAGAGCATTACACTTTGAACCATGAAGTATATCACTTTCTGTCAAGTGCAGATTCGAGACCCGTTGGAACCTAAGTTGATTTTTGTGAGAAAGTTCACGGGTACATTCTAACCGGGTTCTCTCCTTTACCATTCAAAACTTGCCAGCACCATATACCTGAAAAATTGTTGCGTGTGGCCTAAAGCACCATTCAAACTTCACAATACGGATAGTTTGACCTAAGACGTGTTTTTGGTTCTGGAGATTTGATGTAGTGCAGTAGAACAACGGTATAAAGTAAAGGCTGTATCGTCAGATACATTATCTGTTATAGTAAATACAGTGAAAAATGTATGTACAGAGGATTATATCGCCTCCTTGACATCTGATCCCACCTCTAGATTTGTCTAAATATTAATCATATGTAAAGTTGTATCCCAATGAATGGACAATGTAACTATTATCTCACAGTGGTGACACATGCGCAGACCACAGGAATTTCAATGGATGTTTTATTTAGTTGTTTGTAGAATATAAGTGCAAAATATTATTACTCGCGAATGGAGTCATTTCTACCGTAAAACACGTAGTGAACACTGTGTGTGTGTGTGTGTGTGTGTGTGTGTGTGTGTGTGTGAGAGAGAGAGAGAGAGAGAGAGAGAGAGAGAGAGAGAGAGAGAGAGAGAGAGAGAGAGAGAGAATTTCGTCACAAGACAGTGGATCTCGGCCCAGATGCTTGCACATTCGCCCATTACGTCAAATTACATACATAAAACGCGTATGAAAAGTAAAAAACTGAGAAAAGGAACGAAATTGGAGATATTTGTTAATATGCTAACCGACAAATACAACAACATGTAAAGTAATATAAATAAATATGGATGGGATTCTACACCCCGTCGGTCATACGTATAATATGATATGGATCTTGAATCATACTCTCATAGCTGTTAGAACAATGTGCTGACTGAGTAATCAAGCATAGATTAGAACCTGTGTGTGAGAGAGAGAGAAAGAGAGAGAGATGAGGATGATTCATTCAATGAAATACGTTTTGTTTTCCATTATTCTATACTATGTTTGAACTTCCTATCAACATAATAGATTTATTTGAGAGAAACAGACCGGGTTTAAGTACTTCCGCAGATTTAGGCGTTCCATAGCTATATTTACAATGCTTTTAAACTTGTAACATATTACAGTTAGTCTGAAGTACAAACATCATTTTAGTTCTTTGAACGAATGTCTTAACTATAAACATTAATTTTGTATTCTTACATGAATATTGCAAAATATGAAGTTGAAGACATAGTGAATTTGTTTTTGAAGTTAATGTTACTTGTATTGGAACGTACTAAGCAGTGTAGATTGCTTTATTTATGTATCGTAAGATCTATTTATTGCAAAGCATTAGATGTTTTGATTAGAAGACGTCTCTGTAGTTTAAAGATAACAGATCACGTGATAATGTTATCAAGTACATACGTTATATATATATATATATATATATATATATATATATATATATATATATATATATATATATATATATATATATATATATATATATACACGGTTTTTACGTGACAATGAAATCAGAGTAGAACGTTTTGATGACGCAAGAAAACAGCGAAATTTTAACCGTCAGGCTTTATGATAAAAACGACTGAAGATTGCGCAAAAAATGAAACTGATGACAGACAATTATTATTGGTTCTTCATTTGTACTTAGTAAACGAATGCTAAATAATGTTTACACCTATTCGCAAAAATCTTCACTTGGACTGGAGTTAGGTAGACACTAGAGTGCGTTTTAATTGTTATGTTCTTGTTAACAATCCCATAAAGTAAGCGAGCATTGCATGTGTCAAAACAAAGTACGGTTTCAAATTACAATCCGGATTCATCACCTTACAATCAAATCGTGATATTTCAATCAGCTCGTATTCAAATAAAATCAGTTACGTCATTCACACGATTATATTGTTCGACCAAGTTGTAACCTACCACAGCTGTTCACTTAATGAACCCACAGATGTAGTTATATATACATTATGCACTGAACAACCAGTAATTAGAGTCAAAATAAAAGGACGACGGTTAATACCTCTCTCTCTCTCTCTCTCTCTCTCTCTCTCTCTCTCTCTCTCTCTCTCTCTCTCTCTCTCTCTCTCTCTCTCTCTCTCTCTCTCTCTCTCTCTCTCTCTCTCTCTCTCTCTCTCTCTCTCTCTCTCTCTCTCTTTCCCTCTCTCATGTAAGACTTCATTTTATCATGTAAGTGTTATTGTACGATTCACATAAGAAGTAACCTTTTGATTATCATACGGATGATTCTACTCACTTTTCCGTTATGACAAGATATTGGGGAAAACATTTTATTCCTCGCTAGATACTCTCGTATGTATGGTGACAATTAGGAACGATTTCTCTAGTCAGTGTAGTTTTAATATTAAAAAAAATTATGCTTTATTACCTAAGATTTAAACTCATCCAGGTCAAGAAAGGATTCACAATGCTCACCCCCACCAGGTTATATGGATTTTGCAAAACATTTAATTTGATGTCGTCATTTGAAGAGTCAGGTATTTAAGTCAAAATTGATATCACTTACAACCATGTTTCTGATTATCACTTGTTATCACTTACAACCCATGTTTCTAGTTATCACTTACAACCCATGTTCTGGTTATGACTTACAAATCATGTTCTGGTTATAATTTACAACTTATGTTTCTGGTTCTCACTTGTTATCACGTACAACCCATGTTCTGATCATCACTTACAAACCATGCTCTGGTTATAATTTACAACCTATGTTTCTGGTTATCACTTGTTATCACTTACAACCCATGTTTCTAGTTATCACTTACAACATACATGTTCTGGTCATCACGTACAAACCATGTTCTGGTTATAATTTACAACCTATGTTTCTGATTATCACTTGTTATCACTTACAACCCATGTTTCTAGTTATCACTTACAACCCATGTTCTGGTTATGACTTACAAATCATGTTCTGGTTAAAATTTACAACCTATGTTTCTGGTTCTCACTTGTTTTCACGTACAACCCATGTTCTGGTCATCACTTACAAACCATGCTCTGGTTATAATTTACAACCTATGTTTCTGGTTATCACTTGTTATCACTTACAACCCATGTTTCTAGTTATCACTTACAACCCATGTTCTGGTCATCACGTACAAACCATGTTCTGGTTATAATTTACAACCTATGTTTCTGATTATCACTTGTTATCACTTACAACCCATGTTTCTAGTTATCACTTACAACCCATGTTCTGGTTATGACTTACAAATCATGTTCTGGTTAAAATTTACAACCTATGTTTCTGGTTCTCTCTTGTTTTCACGTACAACCCATGTTCTGGTCATCACTTACAAACCATGCTCTGGTTATAATTTACAACCTATGTTTCTGGTTATCACTTGTTTTCACGTACAACCCATGTTCTGGTCATCACTTACAAACCATGCTCTGGTTATAATTTACAACCTATGTTTCTGGTTATCACTTGTTATCACTTACAACCCATGTTTCTAGTTATCACTTACAACCCATGTTCTGGTCATCACGTACAAACCATGTTCTGGTAATAATTTACAACCTATGTTTTTGGTTATCACTTGTTTTTTATCACTTACAACCCATGTTTCTAGTTATCACTTACAACCCATGTTCTGGGTACTACTTACAAACCATTTTCTGGTTATAATTTACAACCTATGTTTCTGGTTATCACTTGTTATCACTTACAACCCATGTTTCTAGTTATCACTTACAACCCATGTTCTGGTTATGACTTACAAACCTTGTACTGGTTATAATTTACAACTTATGTTTCTGATTATCACTTGTTATCACTTACAACCCATGTTTCTAGTTATCACTTACAACCCATGTTCTGGTCATCACTTACAAACCATGTTTTGGTTATAATTTACAATCTATGTATCTGGTTATCGCTTGTTATCACTTACAACCCATGTTTCTAGTTATCACTTACAACCCATGTTCTGGTTATCACTTACAAACCATGTACTGGTTATAATTTACAACCTATGTTTCTGGTTATCATTTGTTATAACTTACAACCCATGTTCTGGTCATCACGTACAAACCATGTTCTGGTCATCACTTATAAAACCATGTTTTGGTTATAATTTACAACCTATGTATCTGGTTATCGCTTGTTATCACTTACAACCCATGTTTCTAGTTATCACTTACAACCCATGTTCTGGTTATCACTTACAAACCATGTACTGGTTATAATTTACAACCTATGTTTCTGGTTACCATTCGTTATCACTAACAAGCCATGTTCTGGTCATCACGTACAAACCATGTTCTGGTTATAATTTACAACCTATGTTTCTGGTTATCATTTGTTATCACTAACAAGCCATGTTTTAGGTTATTACTGATTGACTTGACATACATACATTTAAACAAATAAATTACTGTAAAGCCTAGAAATAGACTACTGATGACTGTCAAATACTTGCGTAGAAATAAGTACATAAAATATATTGAATACATTGCTTCTTTTTTATTTGAATTTAGCAAAATTGTAAACTTGAATACAACAAAATTAATTATCTACAAAACATGTTTTATTCGGTTCTCCCCATAAAGCACAGATAATATGATAAATTTAGATATGAAATTCACGATGTACTGTGTCTGTAGAGGGCATATTCAGAACCCATATTCAGCCATTTAAATGAAGTGTTTAATATTACTTTTGTCAAAATATGTATCAGTTTTATGACTGTAAATGTGTTGTTCAAATATTGATTCATATCTAACATGATCTACAAATTTGTTTCTTTTTATTTTCATTTTGGATTTCGAGAGTATGAACGTTTTTTCTGGTAGATCTATTTATTATGGATTATTTTGGCATATATTTCTTTTGTGTCAGATCTTGGTCATGTTTTAAATTTTCTTTCAGACTTGTAAAATGCAAATGCTCTATCATTTTTCGCGTTCTGTTGTACCGGGGTTTCTATAAAAAAAACTGTTAAATTAAAAAGTTATAACATGATACATGATAGCTCTTATGTTTTCTTTAGCAACAAAGCATATATATATATATATATATATATATATATATATATATATATATATATATATATATATATATATATATATATATATATATATATATATATATATATATATATATATATATATATATATACTCACATTCAATTTACATGAACTACGTAGCTTTCTATATCAATTTGCATCAATATCGTACGTTCATTGGTTTTCACGAAATTGTAATGGTTAAAAGATAAAAAAAAAATACTAGACTATTGTATGGGTTTCTAATTTCTGTTTCGGAAATTTAAAAGTGTTTGTACGTTATCAATAAAATATACATATGCTTGCAAAGCCATGACATTTTCATATCTTTTTTTCAAAACTCGGTTTATATAGTACGGAGTTTAATTATTCAAGGAATACACTGGAAACTGGCTGTAAAGACCACCTTACTGAATGATTGAAAATGGTCTGATTAGCCAGGCGGTGTCTTTAATGAAGGTCTGTTCTTATTTAATATCAATTAGGAAAATTTCAAGATTTCTGATCCCACCTATTGATTTCCAGAGGTCAGTGTTTATCTATTGTTTACAAGATTTTACCTATATCCTGAACATCTTAAAGATTTATACTTTGGTATCTGAGATATTTTATATTTAATATTTTTGTTTTAATGTGAGGTGGTCTCTTAAGCCAGTTGGTCTTTAGGTGAGATATATAATTTTCTATTGGATCAACAGAATTTTACATGCGTGTGTGGAGTGGATGAGGAAATCTCCATCCCAGTAGTAAGAATTATTGGACTTTAGACTTTAAGTTCTTACCACGAGAGTTGGAATTTTCTTTTCCACTCAACACACACAAGTTTGATTGTTTTTCTCCCAAGCTTCAAACACATATTTATGCACGTGAAAAATATCACGCAAGTTTTAATGCACTGTATTCTCATTATACAGAAGTCCTACGGTATAATATTATAGAATGGTGTTATGCATATCGCTTTTAGTTTGTCTACCCTAGATTTACCCTTGGTAAAACGGTAGATACACTTGTCCAAGGTAGGAGAATATATAATAAAATATCTATTGTGTTAATATTTATATAAAGGTAAATTGTGTGGAAAATCTTATTTTTACGAAATCGCTGTATGATGGAACTATAAACCACTGTAGGCTGAGGTGAATCTTTTTAAAAATACATGTACGTACACTTCAAAATAATGAAATGCAAACATATTATGTCATGAGTTTCGTATACAAAACGTATTTCAGATTTGCTGATATGGATTTTAGAGTTATCTTTCTTACATCCTCGATGTTTTAAAGTCAACTAACCTTCAATCAGACCAGCCCCCACTGGAACTGAAGCTGATTTAGTTATAAAGTTTGCTAATGATCTCTTCCCGGGTACATTGGTACCAGAGTTTCTCCTCCATTGAAACCGACAGTCATCGTACAACAGAAAACCCGTTGAATGTGGTGGTAAAACACCCTTTTACAAGACAGAAAATTTGACATCCTTAATTCCCAGACGAAAGAATATTAAAAAAATTGATAATGCATAGTTTGTCTGAGAGAAAAAAATTGAAAAACGTGACTTTTAAGACTCAAAGCTAAAGTGAACTTTTAATATTCTAAAGCTGTTTAGATGACGAAGATTATAAGTCCACTTTGATACATCTGATTCTGAGGAGAAAAACTTTTTACAATCGTTCAGATGTATTTGTTAAATGTTTGTTGCATAATGAAATACATATATAATTAAGGTATAATATCATGTTAAATATAACACACAAAGGAAAACCAGTCGCGCATAATAGGAACGTGACATGTACATCAAGATGGAGATGATACAATTATTGGCATACTAAATAACACATATATTGACCTAAAAAACTCAAGGCCTCTTTTATACCACACATTTCCAAACATATCAATGTTACATCGATGTTATTGTTAAAATAATTAAAAAAAAAGATACACTGTCCTTAAAGGCATCATATATTATGGTTATAGAGGTAACAATGCTCGTTGTATTGTTGTGTTGGCTGTAAAAACGTTTGCCTGTTACTAAGGTATAACTAATGAATTACTATTCCACAATAAACACATCATACATACAATATCAGATTACATTCTATACACGAGAAAATGCATTGTTTTCAATGTTTGACTTTATTTTTTTAAATTTGATTCTTGCCATGACTTTAATTATATATACATACACATTTACGTACAAATATACAAACATATACAGTGTGTGTAGTGTACATTTGCGTAATGACTACAATACTTCATACGTCACGAAAAATGAGGCGCAATCATGAATTGGCGCTATCACTGCTACGCTAAATTTAGAAATTTTCCTCTAACCTCTTCATTTTTATTTCCAAAATTATGAACACTTCTCTCGCTACTACATGTAAATTACATTTTGAAATAACACCGGATATTCCTTTGAAGTAGTGAATCAGCTGATGTGTAATTTATTTAATATGTCTAAAGCAGTTGCATATTTGTATTAATATTGACGAAAAACATATGGCGGCGACAAAGTTTCGTGACATAAGGAGGACAATATGTGAATGGAAGCAATTTTTTCTATTCAAATTTTTGCGGATTGATAAAACTCGAACCCTGACAGCGCGAAAAGCGCAAAAATATAAACACCGCTAATGATTGTATATATATATATATATATATATATATATATATATATATATATATATATATATATATATATATATATATATATATATATATATATATATATATTATATCCTAGGGTGTCGGATCTAAGTAATAAATACAAGCCAGGAAAAGAATATATGAAGCACTGAAATGACTAACGACACGTTCAAAATGAATGTAAAATTTTCAGGACGACCTATCTCTTCATTTGGACATAACGATTAAAATGACATAAAAAACGTACACATACACACTGTTACGCAAACATCTACTCGAAAGAACAAAAGAAATGCTACATATTGCAAGTACAGCGTAATAATGCAATAAATAAATGAAAATGGAAATCAAACAAAAGGAAAGGATAACTAAAAAACTAAGCTCAAACTACCAATGAAATGAACTAGATCTAATTGAAAATATTAAGTAACTCACTTGTCCGTGTCGTTAGTCATTTTAGTGCTTTATATATATAGTATATACTAGAATTTCTAATTCAGAACATACAAGTAGTTGCTGCAGACAAAGACTGATTGGCACCAACTCTCTCCCCTTAATAAGTTGCCCTATTCTTTTTGTGAATTTGGATATTTTCCCGTCTATAGAGTTTGGGCGCTTTGGTCAAAGTAAGGGTGTTTTTTGGCAAGGTAATTTTCTTTATTTGTGATAACAGTTATGTTTAAATATGGCCAACCCTGCTATCTCGTTTTGCCGTATCCATCATTTTTGGGACCCGAATTTCTCAATTGTTATATTAAATGGGGCCAATCAATTATGGTAGTAAGCATTAGAAAGGATAAAGATTTCCGACAGTCGAGCGTGTTCGTATTTTGGACTGTTAAAAAGATTGGATAAATGGTTAAAGTATCCCAATTTACGAAATTCATAAGAATAAGACTTCCATCAAGAACAAGAAGCAGATATATATATATATAATAGACTCAGACTTATATGTTATATTATACATATATTCTTTATATATAATCCAGCCGACGGAGAAATGGAAACTAAGAATACTTTCTGTTGTCAGTTTTCCCCAAATGCGTATTATTATTTCTTTATCATCCTCATATAATGTTCCTGTCCACAACAGATGCGGTTTATCAGATCCTGCTTAACAAACGAACATTTCATATATACATTACGTTTTGTTTGTGTTTGTTGGTGTTTGACGCTACACTCAATATCAATGCACACTTTCTAATTTCAAAATGATAAATAGATTGGAGTTGTGTCTTCTCCAGTAAGAAGGGGACGGTTGATGTTACAACACGAACTAAATGTAATAGCTAGGTGTAGTATATGTAAAAAAAAAATCAACGAGGGACTGCAATGAAAGAATGACCAACTATCAGTGGATGAGCATACACATAGCAAATACGACTTTCATGTACGTTCCTTGACTCTAATCAAAATGGGACTTTGGTGGTTCCCGTCATTGACAAAATTCTTAGAATGATCGTTAAAAAGGAAAAAGAATTGTTGTTTTTGTCATAATCTATGATGTGCTCGGACGTAGGGCTAAAGCAATTGAATCTGGAACCCTATTTTCCATCACACCACTCTATAACTGAAGTATTGATGAGCATAAAGGTCAGCCAGTATTGACGTAAGATCAACAGTCATTAAATTTTACATTAAGGGTGAATGAGTGCTTTATTGACCTTTTATGTAAAATTGTTGGTTTTTTAAGATTACCAGTATCATATGTAGAAAAAATGTACATGAAGAGTATTGTACAACAAGGATTGCAACAATGCTTATTCATACATAACACCTGATACAACATCTCTAGAGGTCCGGTTTTGAATAGACCTGAAACGATTCATATTCGAAAATTCGTCTATTTCTATGTATAATTTTTCATTCCTTAGATAACCTTGTCGTAATAATTAGATAATTGCTAATTATTAAATAATGTGCTGTTCTCAGTGATAAATGTGGATATTTTAAAACCACATTTTATGTCAGAGGAATACGACAAATGAACTACATGTAGTTTACCTTGATACCTGCCCATCTGTAAAGGAGAAATACCCCAAAACCAATATAATCTTCCCATACCGAACTTATCCTTCCCATGCCAAATAGTGGTGCCAAGGTGGTTCCACTGAATAATATACTGGTAGAAGATATGTAGACGAATACTCAAAGGTAATGTTATTTTCAAATAATCGTAGTTGAATAATTCGTTAGTGAATGTCTGATCATTCGTTTAAACTCTACAGGTTTATCCACTGTTCTTTGCTTTGTACCATGCATACTTCGAACATGCTTTTATTTATATATTTTCGTTGGCTACTTAATCCAACATTTCAGAATTGAGGGTCATATTAGTAACTGGGCTCCATTGGACGAATAGTCAGAACACCGCGCTGGAAACCACGTATTATCTCAATTCTGGTCGGCGCAGTTTCGAAGTCTGCTTGATTTTGGGACACCATACCACTAAAAATTGTTGAATGCGGCGTAAGACGCCATTCTAAACAAACATATATGTGTATTATCAGCAAATGTCCAAATTTAAAACCACACTGCCTATGCTGCGTAGAAAACATACAGATGACGAAATGATATATAGCTCATTTTGACTTTAAATAATCGTCACATTTCAAGCTATCTATGATTATATTATGCAATACATGCTGTGAATCTTCCAAGAAGAAAATTGACATTTCTTTAAAATCAGCAACAACTGCAGCTGTCATGTTTAAGCTTGTAAAATACTGTAAATTTTCTTTACCGTTATGTGATAAGATGAACGAACGTTAAAAATAATGGTTTGGCAACTATATAAAGGAAATTCAATAAGCCGATAAGACATCAGTCTGGATATCTACATGTACACTACCTGTGGTGTTGTCACTCGTTAGATAATTGAGTGTATTATTTATATATTTTAGCCCCCTCTGCTATTACGTTCATCCACTAGTCCGTACGATATAGAATTTGGTTAAAATTTTGTAATCGTTCATTGTTCATTTACTGGTTTCAGGACTAGCGGACACGAAAGAACAATTACTTCCCGTTCAAAGAAGTCTAATGTATGAGCTGCTCTGAATATATAAAAAAATGACGTGCACAGGTCTATCAAGGCAAAGTGGCACATCCGGGGTCTGTCAAAAACCAACACAAATGGATTAGTCTTTTTTTCCCCAAAAATAGGAATGCACATTGTGTTTGTAAACATGTATTAATTTAAGTTGGTAGACCTATACTTTCATGTTTTATATCTGTAAAGACATGTGTAGTCTTTCCCCAGTTATGTGTAAGTATCTTTAGTGTGTAAAACAGAACGAGAACCAGGCTTACATCACCGATGGAGAAAATTCTGATTCCAAATGTTTTTTGCAGCAATAAAGCTACAGTATATATTTATTGCAGCTTGGCGCAAATTAAAACTTGTTTAAACCATTTAACGCTAAAGAACAATTGGACTGGACATTGTTTTTCAGAGGTCAATAAGTTGACAGAAATCATATACACACGACAGAATGTTTTTCTAAACCTTTCTATATGTCTTGCTACACATAGTGACTAGAGGAAATTTGTTTGACAAAGATACCTGGTCCCATCCCACTGTGATTCGAGATTGATTCTAATATTGAGATCATTTGTGTAGCCGTTTATCGTATTCTAATGAACTTGTACAATACACACCTTGACCACCTAACTGACTGAATCAAAGTGGTCTTATTAGTTAGGTGGTCTCTTAAGTGAGGCTAAGAGACTGGAAACTAGAAGTGTGAAATGCGCGGTGGTCTTTAGGCGAAGTTTCACTGTACATCGATTTATGTTATAGAACAACATATTGTTCAGTAATCACAGCCACTGAAGAGGAATGTGAGGAAATGTCAATGTGAAATGTTTTGCGAACATTTTAGGTGTCCTATTATACATGTATCTACATAATTTCATAATCCATGTCCATCAAATTGTATCGTGTAACATTTTGTGTAAAATTTTGAAAACAAAAAAGAACTCCCACTAAATACAAAACAACAACACAAAAATGATGCTTTGCCTTGGTAGTGTATGTAATTATCCTTGATACCTCCATAGCCCCTGTTGGTAAGGTGAAATTGCTATGACAGAGTTTTCACTTCTGAACAAAGCGATAGTGTGCAGTGCTTAGACAGACGAAATATATCGTCCTGGAATTTCCGTACAAGAATTCATTCTGTCATACTGTACAGGCTATTAATTCCACGGGTTGTAATTTTCACGTTTTCCTGTCTTCTGAAACGACCACGTTTTAAATCCATGAATTGGAAGTTGCTTAAAATAACATCACGTCGTGCAAAGATACTCCACAATAAATTATATACATATAACATTTTATTAAAGCGCATTTACTCCTTGTTTAATTTATGGATTCATCACGATCGTGAATATAGCGAATATTAATACCGCGAGACATTTCCCCCTGTATAGTATTGTTGGCAGATATATGTTGGAAATTACACAGCAATGAATACCATGGAATTTCAGTAACCAGTGCAAATCTGTACCATATAACTGTAAATATTTCATTATACAAGATGTTAATGGCTGCCTTAAGATAAAATACATATAAAAACTTAATAGCATGTGCCCTGATTCATTGGCGAAATTATATTATCACTGATAATCATTTCTGCCACAAAATGTTCATAAATAAAGGGAAATTAGATTAAAATATTATCTTAGAAGTTATGAATAAATGGATCTATCTCTTTCAAATATTACAACTTCAAAACATGTATTACTGGACATTAAAACACGATATATTAAGCTAAATACTATTGTGGGCGAACGTCTGTATTTTATTGAAATACATGTGCACGTTATCGTTTGATGTTTTTTTCTAATTGCAATATAGAAAGAGGATCTATCATAGATGCTGATATACCTATCGTGTTGATAGTTATCGTGTTGATAGTTATAGTCTACGGAAGCCGATACGTACCACAAGTAGCAATGAAAAAAGATGTGGGTGTAACGACATATAATTATCTTGTATCTTGTAATAACAACGTAATATGTCTAAGATAATTAATCAAATCGTTTTGTCGTTACAACAAAATATTAAGTTGTTATAACAAGATATATGTCGTTATAACGACATCTTTTTATTTCTACATATGGCACGTATTGACCTACGTAATACTCCACTCTTATACCATTAGTAAGATTGTCGCGTTTGATATATATCTCTGAAGTGTTTGTTTTTTAAATCGTATGTTTGAGGCAATGGGAAATTATATAATGAATTAATACTTTATATATGCTTCTGACGTGAGTGTTTTTCATGAAGTGAAAAATATATATGCATTTCAAATGATTTCAAACACAAAATCATCTATAAATTGTGCAAGCTTGGCATATTCATTTAAAGATCCATCGATCTTTTTGCTGTCGAAATTGCAAAAATTGATGATACAGTAATGTAAAAATATCGTAATATTCCACGAGGAATTGGAATATTTTTTATCGAGGTCATGTTAATGAGAAATCAAAAGAAACGAAGATAAAATATTCTGTTCCAACGCGCAAATACATATGCAAAGAAATGTCTCTTTGTGATAATTTCTACGTTATGTGTACGGGTATAATTGGGGACTCATTTATAACTAGTATACCAAGATTACTTATATTAATAATGCAGATTTTTGTTGTCTCCATGGGACATTTTACACACGTAGATGCAGCGTTCATTAGAAAAGTCTCGGTGATGTCGTGTAAGCAGACCTCTGTGTCAGACATTTGTTTTCTTAGAACCAAATTAGCTGCCATTATCGTTTATCGATACATCAATCAGCTGATCAATCGGCCATTAATCACTGTGTTGTCACGGAACCATTATATTACTATGAAATAATTAAGACTAAAACAAACATCAAGGCAAGACAATGAATCAGAATACAAAAGAGACAATTCCTGGAAAAGAAGCATGTTATAACTGTATATTTGTCTTTTTTATATTTCAGCTATTGAAATGAATTGCCTATAGATTTGCATAGATAAGACTGTAAATGTTAACATAACGTGACGGTATAGACTTTGTATGACATGATCAAATATAGATAGACAACGGCACTATATTACCCAGACAAATCACATTGCTGTGGGCCATTTTGATGAAAGAAATAACAGAATGCATGCAAAGTATAATGGAATATGCACTTCAAATATATATTATTGTTGCTCTATATGACACCGTACCAAGTACATAGCAATTTACACTCCAAAATTGAAAATGATTTTCTTTTACAAAAAGCATACCGGTTTTTTGTTTTTGTTTTTGTTTGTTTGTTTGTTTTTGTTTGTTTTTTTTATTTTGTTTTGTATTTTTATGTTTTGTTTTTGTTTTGTTGTTGTTGTTATTTTGTATTTGTTTTTGGGGTTTCTTTGGTGTGTGTGTGTGTGTGGGTGTTTTAAGCCAAACTATTCGTTTTTTATGTTGCATTGCGACGAGTACATGTAAAAACATGATACGAAATCCATTATATCAACTGGGTAACTGAACTTATTTTGTTATAGTCTGAATAAGAGAGTGTGTAGAAATAGATATGTAAATATTTGTGGCAAAAGTTCATTACGTTTTTTTCAAAATTGGTCTATAACCCTTTTTTAGAATACTTTTGCAAAAAAATGCAATAAACTCGGGCAAGTATCGAGCCTTTGGTGCATGGAGGTAGGTGTGGAAGAGACGTCATATTACAAATACTGATAATTTAACGCATTGGCGGATTCAAACGGGACTGCAACCTCCCTTTGAAAAATTGAGAGAGATCGAGAGAGATCGAGAGAGAGAGAGAGAGAGAGAGATCGAGAGAGAGAGAGAGAGAGAGAGAGAGAGAGAGAGAGAGAGAGAGAGAGAGAGAGAGAGAGAGAGAGAGAGAGAGAGAGATCTAGGTATTGATTAAAAATCATTTTAAGCCAGGGACTTCGTCCCTTTGACCTCAACCAGGGCATTGTCCTGCACCCGCTGCGGGCTTCGGCTCCATGGCCCCAGACCCGTATTTCGCATTTCGTGATAATAAAAATTCTCACGCCCCCCCTGATACTCCCCTGTAACCGGCGTACATACCAGCCTTGACGATATCACCGTCAACAACAACAACAACAAACACAACAATACCTGTACTATAAAGATGCAATAAGAACATCATCTTCTACTGCTGCTACTACTACTACTACTACTACTACTACTACTACTACTACGACTACAACAACATCAACAACAATAACTACTACTACTACTACCACCACCAACACCATCACTACATCTTCTACTTCTACTACTACTACTACTACTTCTACCACTATTACTACTACTACTACTACTACTACTACTACTACTACTACTACTACTACTACTACTACTACTACTACTACTACTTCTACCACTATTACTACTACTACTACTGTACTGCTACTACTACTACTACTACTACTACTACTACAACTACTACTACTACTACCACTATTACTACTACTTCTACTACTACTACTACTACTACTACTACTACTACTACTACTACTACTACTACTACTACTTCTACTACTACTACTACTACTACAATACCTGTACTACTCTTTTAAAAATCGTGTCGTCGGTAAAATGAATGTACAAGGGTTGTAATCTTTTTCTTTTTTCTATCAACTGATCAATTCTTGTTGTAATCCAACAGGTCTAGACAGCTAAATAGTATTGAACACACGGTTGACACATTGTGAAGCAGAGTTGGAGCACACACACACACACACACACACACACACACAGAGAGAGAGAGAGAGAGAGAGAGAGAGAGAGAGAGAGAGAGAGAGAGAGAGAGAGAGAGAGAGAGAGAGAGAGAGAGAGAGAGAGAGAGAGAGAGAGAGAGAGAGAGAGAGAGAGAGAGAGATATTGGTTGGTCAGCTAAGTGGCCTTAAAAGTGATATATATAAATATATATATATATATATATATATATATATATATATATATATATATATATATATATATATGTATATATATATATATATATGTATATATATATGATATCATACAAAGCCAAACATATTATCCTAAATGTATTCCAAAATCAGTCTAAAAGGCACCACTGTAAAATATATTTGTTTTTGAATATTGTACAATTTTAATGGTGCTATACATGCGAAATATTACTTTAATATAAAATAATCAGCTGGACTTAAGCTTCTTATCAAACTGACAGGAATTGCATGTTGTAAAACTGCAATTTACTGTTGTTAAAAAGTGAAAAAAGATATTAAAACTAGAATAATTCATGGCATATAACGCCATTTCAATTAGTTTAGAATTGAAGAAATACAATGATGCATTCCAATTTATATATTTAAATCTATTTTGATTAATAATATTACATTTATGATATTCCCCTTTCAGTTTGCCGTAGAAGTGCAAGTAAACTACAGAAATGTAATAAAGCATGATAGCTTGTTTAACAAAAATGCGTTGGCAACAGAAAACATTGTTTATACGCCTGATATCGAAGTATGAAATGGATTTCGTCAATTTATTCTTGTTTGGCTAGAATTCTGACATGTAATAATATATGTATTAATCATCATTGCCTCTCTAAGGACCATACTATCTCTAAAATTGTGGCTTTTTAAAGAAAATTCTCGTGGCTGATTAGAAATAAGAAATGTTACAACTCTGAACTGAAATGACATGAAAAGCCTCTTTTTGAGTTTCTGTATATGTATAACCAATTCTGTATTTCATTCTTTTAATTTTTCAACTACATGTAATGCCGTGCACTGAGATTCCTAAGGATAATACCTTTTATACAGTCGAACCCTGTTCTATTGAACTCCCACTTTATTTGAAATTAATTTGATTCACCGGTCAAATTTTGGCTTTACCATTATAACCTGATTATTTTTAAACCCCCTTATTTATTAAAAAATAATTAATTCGCTTTCGATTTCAATACTTCCGTATTCAACTGTATATTAAATCAGGACTCTCTTTCCCCCGATATACCAAAATGGACACAAGGATATCAGGAGAAATATATTTAAAATTTTCGGACAAACTTATTCATATCAATATTTTTTAAACTTATAGACTCTTTCACGATAACTGCGGTCCTGTAACTTTGAGTGGCAAAAGGACACAGATTCCCGGAAAATGACGTCAAGAAACAGTCAGTTATTATAACGACGTCTTTGTTTTTGTGGGTATCTGTATCATTTTGCCACTCAAAGTCACATGACCGCAGTTAACGTCTATAGCTCTAAGGGGTCTATAGATAATCGAATTTCTTTTTATCTTCATCTGGATAACCTGGTAATAAATCACATCATTCTGTGACGTCATGTGAGGAGCTTCATTCATAGCTGACATGAACGCCGTCTAGAGTTCCGGATCAAGGATTCCGGGTTTATTTCTTTTAATTGATAAAAAAATCAGTGGAAATGGTAGATTCAGTTTTTATCACAAACATCAGTTAGCGAACCATGTAACATTTGTCACACATATAGGTTGACTACTCAAACTCAAACTTTAAGCTCAAAATGTAAACTTTCAGTGCATGTTTTTGGTTTGTTATCACCTTTTAGAGTTCACGAGAGTCACAGGAACGGTTTATGATAAATTTTCTGTCAATAATACTTCATCAGTGTAGCTTGAATAAATTAATGATTAAGTGATATTAAATACTAGATCTAGTCGATTTTATAAAAAAAGCTTCTCTGATGGAATATATGTGTGATTTTGCTCAATATTTCCTGCAATAAAATTTTGCAAACTTATAAATCTCCTAAATTAATAATCAGTGTATACAAATTAATACCCACAAATCTGTCATATGAGATAGATCATGCACGTATGATTACTAACAGGTGCAACTAGGTGTGACGTAGATCGATAGAAACCCTACCACATTTCCTATGAGCATTACGGATAATTCAAAACACTTATATCATACATCAAATTGTATTGATATTGAAGAGTAGAAATGAGTTACGAAAAACTATCTATAAATCACCAAAACAAATACAACCCATGTCAATTTCAAACAGTTGTAAAGAAATTGCCGTCAGCTGAACAAAAACATTAAACGATAAAAGACGACTGAGAAAAGTATTAACACAAATGCAAATAATACGTAAGATCGTTGATAGAAACTGACAAGGTACTGCACGAAATTGACAACAACGGTTATAGATTGTTATTTGTAGCAGACACAAAATAATTGAAGAAAGGGATGCGTTCGGATTGAACCAAAGAACAGTAGACGTATGCAGTACAGGGAATATATAGTCTGTCTTTCTCTCTATAAGCTCATTATTCTTCTTTACAATGTTTATTTTGAAATGTCCATTACACCCACCGAAAACAATATCCAAATACATTTGCGTAAACAATAAGTAACTGATACCGCTTTTGATATTTTCAATGGCATTTTCATTTTACAAAAACTAATTTTCGGTACAGAAAATATTTCAGAAATAAATTTGAGGTGCAGGGTTTTCGATATAGTTATACCCATTGGAATAAGTAACATGTGGCTGCTGTCTATATAAACAGATTTGATTCGATCGTTTTCCAGGACGGAAACATTATGTTGTAACTTGAAATATACTTGCCATTACTTGTTTGTTTGAGTGGTATATTACGCCACACGCAACAAATTTTAGTCATATGGTGGCTTTAAGTTTTAATGGCGGATGAGAGAACCCGGATACATTGTACTCGGGAAGAGACCACCGGCCTTCCGGAAGTGAATTGGCTTTCTCACACAATCAGCTTAGGATCCAGCGGGTCTCGAACCTGAGCTGATCAGAGGTGAGAGACATCACGGTTCAAAACGCGATGCTGTAAGCACTCGGGATTTGAGTATTCTTCTTTGTTAAGAGTCGTCTGGGTCGCTCAGATAGCATCATTTAGATTTCAGATTAAAGCGTGCTGCTCTAACCACTTGGTCCAGGAGGCTTCCTACTTGTCATGATGATTGTGTTTAACATGTATCTTATCTACAGACTGATTTATTTAAATAAATCACTTTCCCTTTAGACCATGACTTACAACAGATTTCTGTGAAGAATCAGTTTCCATCTATTTTAAATTGTAGTTCAACTTATCAAGTATTATTGACAGTAAAGTCGTCCCGAGCATCTGTTTTTGGCCTTTTTTGCAAAACTATAACTCTGGCAATACACTGTTTGTGTATAATATTTAGAAGTATATATAACAGAGAAAGATCAGTGAATGTTGATCTTTTTAAGCAATACGAAGCCCCACTCAAGAATGTTAGATAGTATTCTGAGCACGGCCATATACAGTGACCTCCATTCGCCAATCAGATCTAAATCTATCTGATGACCTATAATCGAGCTTGACCTTTCAACGAACTCGAGATGTTTCCATAGAACATTTTTGACGGGTGAAGCATGTTAACGGAGGACGCTGAATCCTTCCGGACACCTGATCTTATCCCGCCTGGGATTTTCAAAATGCCCTTGATGTTCAGACCGTTATTTTATCAAATATCATTTCGTGTTCTAATGGATTTGGAGTTCCGAATTTTCCATTGGTACTTATTTATTTTACTTAGATAGTCACTAAAGTCATCCAATCATGTTGTTAGTGGCTGACCACCTTTTACCTAACAATGGAATACGAGGGTTGATTGATAAGAGGTGATCCTCATTTGTAAAGATTAGACGTATTGCACTATTTTCAACATTATCTATACACTTTTGAGTGTTACTTCTTTGACAAAAATGACAAAATTACACCGTTGGTTAGCAAAGCGTTTAATAGTCGGAGAACAGTTGGACTGAAAATGTGCAATCCTACTTAACTCATTCAATACACTTATCAGTCAGCCTTCATATACCAGGTACATATTTCCTATTATTTAAAGAAAAATGTAACCTTTGCTTTGAATATTCATATCTATTGTTTGTCAGTGTTAGGGTTCTTATCTATATACATTATCAATAAGGTAATATTACTCATCTCCAGCGCTTAAAATTCATATCTAATGTGTTCTATAAGTTTTTATATTATTTGTTGATCTTGGCAATAGCGTATAGATATTATGCAAGGAAATTAGTACTCAGATGTGTTAAAGAAAATCCATTTGTTTCAAAAATCAACATAATTATATTAATCATTAGGATTTTATTTTACAGAAGCTTACGATGCTAATTTACATTATAATTTTATAATTTCAAACTGTCTATTGCTCCATGCAGAACATTTACAAAAAAGGGATAATTCCAGAAGTCGATTTCAAACAAATCACATTGCCATTCGGAACCCTCTTTTACGATATTTATAGTAATACAAACCTCAAAATTACTAAATGCTACCTGCTTATTGCACATTTTGTGTATTTTAGGCAGTTTAATCGGCGACGTTTTAATTAATTCACATTAAAGTTTTAGCTTACGTCACTAAATGATGTAAAAGTTAATGTATAATAATCATTATTACCAATACCAAAGTTATAGTTTTACAAAAAAAGCCAAAGCAAATGGTCAAGGCAATCGTTTCTGTCAATAAGACTTCATCAGTTGAGGTTGAAATTACTATAAATGTACATTTCCGAAAGAAAACGTGGTATCGTACGTGGAACCTTTGGATGACACGCGTATTTTGCATGCAATATTGTTACATAGCGATGAATGGAATTATATTTTAATAATTCAGTAAAACGAATTAAGCTCAACAAGATTATAAGAATTGAATGAAATAAAATTTAAAGAAAATGTCTTTAAAGCACGAAAGCTTACGTGACGTCGCCAATTATATTCAGTTAAATGTTGGGATTACACATGTACCTTACTTCATGCGATTTTTCTACAAAGAGATGTATAGAGTAACCTTTTGATAATCATATGGTCGATTCTACTCGGGGCGGAGTAACCTTTTGATAATCATATGGTCGATTCTACTCGGGGCGGAGTAACCTTTTGATAATCATATGGTCGATTCTACTCGGGGCGGAGTAACCTTTTGATAATCATATGGTCGATTCTACTAGGGACGGAGTAACCTTTTGATTATCATATGGTCTATTCTACTCGGAGCGGAGTAACAGTTTGATTATTGTATGGTTGATTCTACTCGGAACTGAGTAACAGTTTGATTATCACATGGTTGATTCTACTGGGGGTGAAGTAACAGTTTGATTATCATATGGTTGATTCTACTGTGGGCGCAGTAACCTTTTGATTATTATATGGTTGATTCTACTCGGGGTGGAGTAACAGTTTGATTATCATATGGTTGATTCTACTGGGGGCGGAGTAACCTTTTGATTATCATATGGTTGATTCTACTGGGTGTGGAGTAACAGTTTGATTATCATATGGTTGATTCTACTGGGGGCGGAGTAACCTTTTGATTATCATATGGTTGATTCTACTCGGGGTGGAGTAACAGTTTGATTATCATATGGTTGATTCTACTGGGGGCGGAGTAACAGTTTGATTATCATATGGTTGATTCTACTGGGGGCGGAGTAACCTTTTGATTATCATATGGTTGATTCTACTGGGGGCGGAGTAACCTTTTGATTATCATATGGGTGATTCTACTGGGGGCGGAGTAACCTTTTGATTATCATATGGTTGATTCTACTGGAGGTGGAGTAACAGTTTGATTATCATATGGTTGATTCTACTGGGGCGGATTAACCTTTCGATTATCATATGATTGATTCAACTCGGGATGGAGTAACAGTTTGATTATCATATGGTTGATTCTACTGGTGGTGGAGTAACCTTTTGATTATCATATGGTTGATTCTACTCGGGGCGGAGTGACAGTTTGATTATCATATGGTTGATTTTACTGGGGGCGGAGTAACCTTTTGATTATCATATAGTTGATTCTACTCGGGGTGAAGTAACAGTTTGATTATCATACGGTCGATTCCAAAGGGGCGGAGTGACCTTTTGAATATCATATGGTCTATTCTACTCACCTTTCGGTGTCAGGCTTCACGGCAAATGCTTTTTATTACCAACTAACCGTAACCAGGATGACAAGTCGGTACGATTACCCTTGCCAGTATTATTATGATCGTCCAGGCAAAGAGAGGATTCATGAGTCTTCACCCATCAGTTTATATGGATTAGACCATACCCAGTTGACGTATTATCTTTCATTATGATTTTACCGTGTATGAAATGAAAAGAAGTAGCATTTTGTAAATAGAATTATAAACATGCTCAAGACGATCTTTTATGTCAAAGGACTTCATCAGTTGAGCGCGAATTTGATATCCATGTATATTTTCGAAGTAAGAATGATATCATACAATGTCAAATATTAAATCTGTATATATTGTCACATCCGTCTAAGAATACACACATTAAAATGTTACTTCGCCCCCGGTAGCACCTGAGCGACTCAAACGATCCTTCGCTTTAAAACAAAAAATAGAATACTCAAATTTCGAGTGGTGAGAGCATTTGAACCATTAAGTCTTTCACTTCTGGTTAACGCAGGTTCGAGCCCCGCTGGAAACTAAGCTGATCTTTATGAGAAATTTTGTCAGTTTACTTGCAAAGGGACTGTGGTCTCTTCCCGGGTACACTGTAATCAGGTTCTCTCCTCCACCATTAAAAACTGGCGGCCACCATATAACTAAAACAATGGTTGAGTGGCGTACAACAAAAATCCAAATCAAATCAAATCAAATCTATGGTAAAAAGGTAAAATAGTTATTCTGTATCACTACAATGGTAAAATAGTCAACATGTATCACTACAATGGTAAACGGTCTGCACTAGACTGTTTACATCGATGATTCCTTGAAATACAATACACCAGCTTTGATTAATTTTCCTAATTTATTTTTATTTCTTAATCGAAAATAATCCAAGGATCTACTAAAACAACGACTGTGCAATAGCTCGACCCTTTTACTTACGGAAGAACGATCCAATAATAACTGTCAGTTTAATTTGTGTACATTATTCAAGCATTAACAAAATATTCAATACCACGAACTCCTGTCACAAATACCATGGCAGAAGATATTTAATAGTCACCTTACAGATAAATTGTCTTGAAAAACATTTCTCTAATTAACACTCAGCTGTCTGCTACATCATATTGGTTCCACAGTTATGTAATCAGCCTTTGACGTTGGCGTCCAGAGATTTAAGTTTTCGAAATAAATATCAGAAAAGAGGTATATATATGTTTTTTTATTATTATTATTTTCGCAATGCATTTTTGTTTGCATGCAATATGTTTGCAAAATATCAATTGCGTGTTTTATTTGTTTTTGGTAGTCTACACCTTGAACAAATGCCAAGGACCTTGATGACACGAATTCTTCGTATAATCTATGGACGGTCAGTCGAAGTGAACTAGTGATAGAGCGTTTGAAGGTATATTGTATCAGTATTACACTCTTTTGCTGAACCTACAACCGATACTGATTTTGAGTATTCATATTATAGCCTAAGCACTCAACAATTTTTCAGTTATATGATGGCGACCAGTTTTAATGGTGGAGGAGAGAAGTGAGAGACTTCATGGTTTAAAGCCTAATGCTCTAAAAATACGGACAAGTAGCCCATCCCTTACCTAAACCACATAAAACCCCAAGCAAACACAGATACATAGCAGGATCCAGCAATTGTTTTACCAAACCTTCATCTAAACACTTACCAAAATACTGGGGCCTCCGTGGCCGAATGGTTAGAGCATTGCGCTTTAAATCACAAGGCCTCTCACCTCTGGTTCGAATCCCGCTAGGGTCATTTCGAATTAAGTGAGAAAGTTTGCCAGTTTTCTTGTGGAAGGTCGGTGGTCTTTACCCGGGTAACCGGGGTTTCTCCTCCACCAATAAAAACTGGACGCCATCATATGACTGAAAGATTGTTGAGTTTGGCGTAAAACAAAAATCAAATCAAATCAACCAAAATACTGACCGCGGTTATGGGGAAATTTCAGCAATACTGTACAGGTGCTTATTCCAAAAGTGGAGTAAATCAAATGTAGATACTACAAAATTTCCTTTTCAGCTTTTAAAAATTTTAAAGACAAAAGCATTTATGTAAAATTCATAGTGTAAAAACATACGACTTTTCTACTTTTTATACAACAATTCCACATTATACATTAAAAGAAAGACTTCTTGGTATTACGAACAACTCATTTTTATAAAGATTGGTTCCCGGAAATTTAGGAACGTAACCATTGGTTGTCATGAAATTTATTTCGTCAAATACCACTTTAATTCAACACAAAAATACACCCAAGTTGATGCTGGAGTTTCTAATAGATAATTCATGCAGTGTTTGGAGACTAGGGTCCATGTCCCAGGGCGATAAAACTATTCTCAGACAATTTTTTACTCAACTTCAAGATTTTACTCAAATCTTTAGTATTTTCTCAACTTAGCTAAAGCTGTGAACCATAAAGGAATTCCTAAACAAATTTCTTTCTCAAGAGATAAAATACTTAAGTACGGCATGTAGCTGACTTAAGTAATTCTTAACAGCAAAAATCGCTGCCCGCTGTGTTCGCCTCGGGATAAAGAAACGCAGATGCCATTGTCATTGTCGCCCTAGAATATTTCGGGACATGGTTAATCATTTATATATATATATATATATATATATATATATATATATATATATATATAATATATATATATATATATATATATATATATATATATATATATATATATATATTCCCCTTTTTCCTCAGATGAGTAAATTCTAAACTTTTGAGAATTTTGCCTCAGAATTTTCCTTGTTTATGGACTCGGTCCAGGTCTTTAATCGAAGAGTCGGCATTTCAGTGGAAACTAAATGTGCTCCTTTATTAGCCGACATGTTCCTTTACACATATGATGCAGACTTCATTTGCAAATTTATGGCGTCTATTCATCTGGAGAAAAATCAGGAACTTTTGGGTTTTTTATTTGTCAAAATTTGATTAATAGATGATTAATGTCAGGATAACAGACAATATTGTGAAGTCACGAAAATGGTTTCAAATCTGCAAAAAAATGCCAATTTTATTGATCTAAACTTACATTTATTAAAACAGCTGATCTTACATTGGACTAGTACAAGTATCTCTTCTGTCACAAATTTAGAAAAGAGGCATAATTCATGGTAAATTGTAGAAGAATAGCTTAGAAAATCAGAAACCAAACAAAACTGAACCATTGTAAGATAAATGTATTATGTACGTTTCTATACATAGGTAGATTTGATAGCAAAATAATTATGAATGTTTATATTTCAAAACTTGCTTTTTTGTCAAGCACTTTGAAGAACTGCACGTTTTCTTTTTGAATTCATGGGTTATGTTTTAGATTTAAATCTCTTATTACGTGATGTTAAATATTTATGACGTAAGGTATCTGTACACCGAACTTCGTTAATTACATTTTAGAAAATAAAACACGAGCGATAAAGCAAATATATTTGTCATGTAACGATGCACAGGGAAATATGCTTGATAACGTAGAATCTGTCATCAATGAAATCGATTCTTACTGTTGTTCGTTATACAGATAAATACAATTACATTTTATCCTATAAATCAAATTGAAATTCTTCCTTTATTGTATTTATGAGTAATCTCATGTGCATATCTGTATAATTTGAAATTTTTAATGATGTGATGTGGTTAAATATCTTTCATGTATCAATTTATTTCACATTTTGATAGTTCGTTATACCTTAGGTGGAATTAATATTCATCTCTGGGGAAATTTTAACTAACTGAATTTTCTTGCTTTAGGAAAGAAGACTAACACCTTTAATTAACCTGAAATAATAATGAACACTGCGTATACCACAAAACAATTACCATGATGATGTAATGCCAAATATTTACTCTTGAGAGGCGCTAGTGAAGTTGTCATGGAAACATAAACCTAGTATTGATGAGTTACTATGCATCCACATTAAATTTTCGTATTTTCTTGTACTTTTGAGACCTTTTCCTCAATTTAATCACTTAAATTGTATTTACATAGGTTGAGTCAACATGACATAATGATAACACGAATAATAAAGATATAATAATTTAGTTTTAAAGATTTTTAAAAATCTTCAAGTATTGTTTTTGTTGTTGTTTTTTTTTTGTTTTTTTAAGCTCTAATTATACACCTAGATATTTCCTTTCCCTTTTAATTTCGCCATTTTCGTCCTAAGATTTAAGGACGAATTCAAAATGAATAATTTTCAAGCTAAATATACATGTCGTAAAAGGACCAAAATAACCCAAAACGAAAATAACCAGGTATCAACATATTACCAAACTTATAGTTTAGTCAACAAAACGGCCAAAACAATCGGTCAAAACGACCGTTTCCGCCAATAAGAATAAGACTGAGTTTGAATTAACGACAGATGAAGAGTTCCATAAATGAACGTGGAATCATATAAAGTCAAATAATAAATTTAAATGTATACCGTAATTCGTCTAAAGTCTCAGTCGCAACTGGTCCTACTTCCACTCTACGGGGTATGTAGGGCAAAAACAAAGCCAAGGAATGAACGGGCCTCGCACAGCCATCTTGCGGAATGTCGGGCACGCAGACTGCCCGTAAGCACGTATGATGTATCTTGTGCATGTCCATCAATTCTGTTTGTTTCCAATAACAAACGTCGTTTTTAATCCCAACTTACCTTAATCCCAACTTACAAATTGACTGATACATATTTTTCCTGCACCCACGACCTCTACGACTCCCACCTACGGCGATAAACGCAGAGGACGCACGATTTAAAATCCGGTTGTGACTAAGGCGTAAGAGTAACTGTTGTAAAGAGATGACGATTTTAGATTGTGAGGAATTAGGAATTTAAACGAAATATTACATTAGTATAAAATTATCTATATATGAAAGTAGTTCAGGTGCAAATAATTTTTCTTCTACTATAAAGGATATGTGCAATGAATCATCCGAGTCTAAGAAATATCTGAAAATTGTAGATAAATCAAAATATTTCCGTTGAATTACAATTATTAAAATATAATCATAGATAAGGACATGGAAACCTAAACAGTATCGTTTGAAACAGCTACAATTACGTCAACAACGATCAATTTCAAAAAGTACTTTTAACCCAGTCTTCGTGAAGTTTTAAGTCTTATATAGATTATTCATGAATATTAGATTTAAATATCCCTGAAGGTAAATAGCAATAACAACTGACAATAAGTGAAACAAAATAAAGCAATTTACACCTTAACACCAATATTTCTGTTGTTGTTGTAATATTAAATTTACCACTTGTTCATTTAGATATATCAATTATACATTGGCAGTCAATTTATAAACGAGTTGTCCTATTCGGTTGTTGTATAGACAATTGCAAACGTCACAGGTGAAAAGAAGGATGATCTATTATTGAAAACGATAGCAATACCGACAGAAAGATGATACACAAACAATCGTTCTTACTGAAAATACAGACACTGGTGAAACAAACGTCACTCGAAATTAATTTGTATTATTTGCAAGTAATCGGAGGTATTTGTATATATCGGCTATGAGCTTTTTGCACACAGTCATCGAATTTGTCAGAAATAAAATAATTCCCCCACAGAAATGTTTAATAGTGACTTTCGATGTCCGTGTATGCTGTGATGGACGTGTCTTTTGGACAAGTAAACGTACTGTAATGGTGGTTACAACCACGCAACATACAAATTTCAAATATATTCCATACTGTTTCCTCTAAAGAAATGAAAGTGTAATGATCTAACTGGAAAACTTGTTCTCTGCATGTTGCGTTATTATTTAAAAAATGACAAAAGTGTGAGAAATTATTATTTTCATATTCTGTGTAAGCTTATATAAATTCATTCATCCTGTGTCGAGTTCAAGCCTCAACGCGTATCACTAGGTCTGGTAACCCTGTCACCCTTATGTTGGCATACATAAATACATACATACATACATACATACATACATACATACATACATTGCATACATACATTGCATACATACCTATATATATATATATATATATATATATATATATATATATATATATATATATATATATATATATATATATATATATATATATATATATATATATATATATATATCAAGGTGAGAATAATCAACTGCTCAATGTAAAATAGCATAAATACAAAAGCAAACTGAGGCCCACTCGTGTTAAGAAGATATTCCCAGCAGCAAAGTTACAGATGTTTACCTAATTTATTATTTTAGTTCAATACTCGCAATCCTTAAAACATAATGATTTATGAGATGTAATGTTATATAGACATCTAGTGAACGTAAGCGGTCAAGAAACACTCCTACACAACCCCCATTGTAAAATAAATTACACACAAGGGTATTACCAATCCAAAACCAATAGACATTGAAACAATTTAAAAGGTGAAATAACTTTTTATTTACTATCTTTGAATGCAGAATGAGGCGTTGTAGTTGAAAACAATATCTAATTCAAAGATATCGGTGTCAACACGATTAAAAAATATAAGAAATAAAAATTATAAGAAATAACCCCCACATCAATAAAATCAGGGGAGGTAAATTATAAGAAATAACCCGACATTTTGAATTTCAGTTCCGGAGGAATCAAGAAAGGTAAATTATAAGAGATAAACTCGACAGTTAGAGATCATTCACAGCTTTTTGCCGGTATATATTATTATATGAATATAAAATTCCTGAGAGGGTGGTAGTGCAAATTGTCACCCCGAGGGGGGGGGGGCTTTGCAAAGATAGACATTAGTGTTAAAAATTGACATTTCTGGCGTGTGTATATGTGTTTTAAGTTGGCTTAGCCCCCCCCCCGCCCACTTTCAATTTGCTTCCGACGCTGATGCAACTCATATATCGATAGAGGTTACATCTAATTACGACATAGGAAAAACAAACGAACCGTACACGAATCCATTTCTGCGCATGTGATATTTTTATTGAATATCACCCTGCTGAATATCACCCTGGAACGACCGAGACAGTGGAAAATACGCTTATTGTCCAATGAAATCGCTAGAATTTATGAAGAGGTATAATATATATATATATTAAATATTTTAATATTTTATACTAAAAACACTAATAATGACGTTATGGCCAAAGGTTGACAATTAAAAACTACTACAAAATGTATGAGTATCCCAGGGGTTTATATTGGTGCTGTATATCTTTACTGAAAATGTCCATTTGACACCTTTATAAATTATGTTGCATCGATTCATAAAATCACAAAAACATTCAGTGAGAAACTTATTTGGGACAATATAACTCAAACATCCTATTCATTTGTCTGGTTTTAATTAAAAAAATCTCAAATATATACTGCCTGTGCTGCCATTAATTCTTTCAAAAAAGAACCCTTTGCCCCTAGCATTTTTGGTTACAAAATAAAAGCAAATAGTAAACAAATACATATACAGTCATCTCTTGTTATAACGGCCAGGTTGGGATCCAGTAAAATATTATAATATATTAAATATGTTGTTATATCAAATTTCCAGGCTTGGCGCCAAAATGAAAATGCATGATCATTCTTTGTTGTTAAAACCCAATTAAATGTTAAACATCAATTCAGTATGATTGAATGTATGACATAAAATGATTACAACAAATTAAAACAGTTTTTATCGTTATTTTCATTCTATCAATTTAATAAATCATGGCAACAATTTTTCATTTTTGATGCTTTGCCATTATGACAAGTTAATTCTAGAAATAAAATGCATGTTTTTTGCCAAAAATTACTGCTGGTGCCGGAAAGCAATATATGCCGTTATACCACACAAATTAACATGGATGTGAATTCGTTACCATGAAATTTTCTGCTGTTAACCAAAAATGCCGTTATATCACGCCGTTATAACAAGAGTTGACTATAAAAAGAAAAATCCAAATATATATCACATATATTGACGTAAAATCCAATTATACTCTGAGAAAACTGAATCTCCACACTTCCCCTGTGGCCTTTTATTTGAACCTAGATCCATATTAGAAATAAATCGTTTTCCCGGAAAGCTTGTCTTAACCGAAAAGTGAGTATAATCGACCGTATGGTAACCCAAAGGTTAAACGGCCGCGCCAAGTTATGTGCAGAATAAATCTATTAAAAGTTGGTTGGTTGGTTGGTTGTATTGTTGTTTAACGTCCCACTCAGGTATCTTTCACTCATATGGAGACGTCACCAATGCCGGTGAGAGCTTCAAAGTTTGGACTATGCTGGGCACTTACGGTCATTGAGCAGAGAGGGTTCTTTAAACCGATATAAGCTGTCACAATGATGATTTTTGTCTCATGACATATAGACGAGAATATGATAAAATGGGTGTTCAAATACACTATCAAACATGTGAAACGTTGTAAAAGATCTTCTTTTCGAAATTATTTGTTTTATTAGAATTTAAGTTTTAAAAAGTCCGGCTGTATTTTCGTATGCAAAGACCTTTCAGATAAAGTCTTTACCCATATCGAGCCAGCCTGGCTCAGTCGGTAGCGCGCTCGACTCTGGATCGTGAGGTCTTGAGTTCGAGTCCCGCCGGTGGCACGTTGGTTTCCTGTCTTTCGGATGAGACAGTAAAAACTGTAGGTCCCGTCTCACAGTAGGTGTCGGCACGTTAAAGAACCCTCACTGTTCAATGGCCGTAAGTGCCAAACATAGGTCAAAATTTGAAGCCCTTCACCGGCATTTGGTGATGTCTCCATATGAGTGAAATATTCTTGAGTGGGACGTTAAACAACAAATAAACATAAATAAACTTTACTCGGATTTCGGCTTGGCAACATCAGGAATCCTCACTGTAATTACATGAGTTTGTAACACGGATCCATATTTATGGTATGTTTTATATATACCTATTCCCGTCTTTGTATCAGTGAGAAAATATCAGCCGTATGTAAAGCAGCAATGAAACAAAACAAATACAAATAAAATAGAATGAAAAAAAAAGAATATCTTAGCGCATGTGCAAACCAGCCATGGTCTATTATAAAAAACAAGTATTTTCTCCAGAAACTGCATTACATTTAGAAAATAAACTTTCCAGCCCATTATTCGCTGTGAGATGCACATTGGTTTCTCGTCATATCTAGATCGTGTATTTTGACGTCCTGTGTATTGATTAAACAAAAATTGAATTGCTTACTAGCAAAAAGATCAAAATTGTATTTGGCAAGTGACAAAGTATAGAATCTGATAACAATTTGATGTCCCTGGTTTTTCACAATTTATTGTTTGTCATTTACTTTTAAATTAAACGGCTGACAAATATATCCAAAATCTTATTTTACTGTCAATAATTAGATTCAGCAATACGGAGCCATTTTAAAATGAATAATTTTGGTAGATTATCTAAAGTCGCTCAAATATTTCCAGATAACAATTCGATTTCTGATAGTTTTGTGTAGAATTTCGAACAAGCGGTACTGAAACGATAAAAATAAAATAAGGCTTAGAAAAAAGAACAGAAAAAAAACACAAAAAAACCACAATGATAAATGTTATGAAGAGCTTAATCAAAAAGAATTTAGTTATGATGATGGGATTATTTAAATGGTCGAGGAGAGAACCTGGATGCAATGTACGCGAGAAGAGACTACTGGCATTCTGTAACTAGTCAGGGGCTCGTTTTGCAAAACGTCTTAAGTTCTACAGTCTCAGTCCTAATTGCCATGGGGCTGACCAATCAGCAATGCGTTGCCATGGTAATTAGGACTAAAATTTAGGATTTAGGACTTAGGACCTTTCGTAAAACGGGTACCAGTACTATTAAACTTTCTCGCTTAGGTTCCAGCAGCTCTGGAATTCGCGCTGACTGAAGTCGAATACTTTGTGAATAAAAGCAGAGGCTTTTGTAACAGCGGCTCCCAATACTATGTATGATATCACGTAGTTTGAGTGCAACTGCTGGTTCGAGAATGGACAAATGACACACTAATACGTTCCAACCATTATTATATACCCATCAATATTCTGTGTTTAATACTGTTGATTTCACAAAGTGTGGTCTGACTTTCCGAATCACTACACTGTAGTTTTATGAATCCATATCGCCCCTCTCTGAAACTGATGACGTAGTGAACAAAGTAGGACTACTTTTACCATGATCAATGAACAAACTCCATATTTGTACATTTGATAAATTCTTGCGCGACCTACTCCCTCCACAGCACAGTGGCGGAAGTAACTAAGCTCAATGTAAACAAATCCGTATTTTACCGTGTGACACATCCGTATCTTATTGATTAGTTAATTATGGATGGGTATATAAAATTATCATTATAATAGTAACTTGATCCTAAATTGTAACTTCGCGTCTCGTTTGATCTGATGATCTGACCCTGTCAACTCGACGTGATCTATCCCGTCTGCTGACACGATATATCCAGCATACTTTACCTTCTGCATTAGTAGATGACATTTATTTGGAGTTAGCTTCAATCAAGCTTCTCTCAATTTCTGGAAAACTTTCCTGATCCGCTGTAGATGTTCTCCGAAAGTTTTGGAGACGATGATGAGGTCATCCAGATATATGAAATAAATATTTAAATGCAAATCTCCTGGAGGCATTCCTCCATTAACTGTTGCCGGTGAATTTCGAAGACCGAATGGCATCCGATTATATTCATAAAATCCTAGGGATCCCAATGTGAAAGTGGTTCTTTTTTGTGTGTATCTTCAATATCAATTTGCTGGTACCCTAATTTCATGTCCAAAACAGAAAAGTAATGGTTTCCAGATAATGATTCAAGAAGTTCATCTATTCTCGAAAGGGCATAGTTATCTTTTAATGTTCGGTTGTTCAACTGCCTGAAATCGATACATAGACGTAATTTGCCATCTTTCTTCTTTACCAGGAAAACACTAGATGTAAATGGCGAATGGGATAATAACAGTTGAAGTTGATCTCTTACTTGGCCAAACATGGAAGGTGGGATTCATCTATAACGCTGTTTAAATAGAATCGGGTTATAAAGTTCAATTTTATGTTTGTGTTGTGACCAATGTCGTTTACTGATTTAGAGAGGATATCGTCATATTCCTGGAGTACATGCTCTATTTCCTTCATTTGGGACGTGTCCAATTCATCCTTTGTGTATCCAGTCAATCCAATGATTTCGTTAGTTGACTGCTTCGCAATGTCTTCCACTGCATTGATGGGACACTGAACAGTTACTGGATGTACTTCACACAGAATGTCACGTGGATGTACAATGGCTTTCCGGGTGGGGTGATAATATTACATATAAATACAATGTTACCATCTTTACTGTCGTGTTGAAAGGTAATCAAATATGGCGAAATGTCTAAATCTGCTAGCATTTTAGATCTCAATGCCAGTTGTAGAACAGCGCACATAGACTTTGTTGGAATTTGTTTCCAAAAATAGCCTTTGATAGAAATTGCGGCACTTTGTTTTTACAAAAGCGAGCACTTTGTTGGCACGTGCAAGTTCCCTTTCAGGAATGAAAATGAATCGAAATGCTAAATACCATGGCGTGGTAATTTATAAAATTTGTAAAAATCTATTACCTCAAATCTCTTTCCAGATGACCATAAAATATCTCAAATATTAGTGCCAATCAATACAGGTATACAAGAATGGTACTCTGTATCTGGAATACTGGAGTATTGCTTCCATTGGTTCTTCTGTCAATGCTTTGTTTTCTGTTGACAGCTTTGCACTAATGAAACCTTCATATGGGAATGATTCGTCATCTGCGCATTTTATTGTTAATAAATCAGCAATGGATTCTAGTGGATGAGAGGATAAAATTTTGTTGTAGGCACTCCTACATTTGGTTTAAACAGAAGAGCCGGCATCGAAAAGAGCGTTAAAATCATGACCTCCAATCGTAACTTCAACTTCGTTTGATGAGCCGACCAATGTTGACTTTTCGGCAGATCACCGATGATGCAGGTATTGATTCATAGCCTTGGTATATTCAGTTGGTACATCATCAATGAAATACATCTTAGAATGCTCAAGGTGAAAATTGCAATTTTTCATGATTTGACCGTAGTCTACATCTGTAACATATGGGGCCGCTATCGTTAAAGTCTACCATCTGGTTCCTCTCGACAGAAACTTCTTTATGTTTAAAGGAAGATTGTTTTCATTGAATCATCTACCTCTGTTTCTGAATGCTTGATAATTAAGTCTAGATCCCCGGAAATTGCCATTTTGTGGAAATCCACCAGGATTAGTACGTGATGTTTCTCTGTAGCCTTGATTTGAATAGTCTTGTCTGCTATTATTTATGTTTCTCATGGTTTTCATCTCAGTCTAAATATCATTGACCTGTGTGGTAAGCGACTCTAGCTTCTTTGTTATGTCTTTTAGGGATATTGTTGATGAGGCCGACTGTTGTTTCACAGGTGCTTTAGATTCTGGTTGCAATGTGTTACTTCAATTGTTTTTCGACTGCTCTCGTTTCACGAAGTAGGGCGTCAAACTCTTTTATTGTCTCATACTTAAAACTTATGAGTCTTTAAAATGAATCCTTTATTCCGGAAAAGAATTTATACACAACATTCCATTTCTTTCATCTAAAGATATTTGAGCTCTCTACAGGAATTTGTAGTTAGTGTTAGTAAGCCTCAAACCATACCATATTCTGCAATGATCTCGTGTTGATTCTGACACTCCTTGTAGAAAGTTCCTAAAAGTGCTTCATTGTCAGAAACATTCGCACATACACTTTCAAACTTCTGTATTATAGCTGATGGCGTTACATCTTCATCCATTGTAACTAGAATGGATCTAGCCTCGTAATGAAATACGGATTGACTGTCTAATTGATGTCGTAGGGTATGTCTGTTCTCGTAATAGACACTTCACATCGTCGTATTTCCATACATCAAATATTACTTCACCTGTTTTATTCTCTCAATAAAAAAGCTGGGATGTTAGGTTTCACATCATAAAATGATGATACATGGAAAGTGAAGATTTGCGTACGAGGTAATTGTGTTTGCGGTGGTGATCTTGTTGGTGCTTATTCTCATCACTTCAGTCTTTGGTGGCACTGGGATTGTTATCCCTGTCATAGAATACTCATATCTAGGCAATACAGCATATTCAGTCTGATTGTTGGTGTACTTTATGACTTGCATTAAGTAATCTTTGTCGCTTTGTTTGTCTGCAAAGTCATCAACGGGTTTCCTGACCAGTATCCATGGCGAAAAAAATGAATGATAGACTAATTCTCCAGATTATTTATAACATCAGTTGATGTACTGCAGTAACTAAAACTGATATAGGCTATGTGTTGCTGCGGTAAGTCATTATCTACCGCAGTACTATATGAGATAATCACACACTTAATTGGATCAATTCATTTGGATGTATTCTATTTTGACAAGATGTTACATCATGATACATGACTTTGTGATATTATACTCCAGATTTTTAAAAATAAAGTCAGATAAATAAACGAGATCAATTATTATCTAAAGAAATATGTGTATGTAATAATAATAGCTTCTCTATTAGTATACTTGTTACACAATTCTTAAAGCTGTCATCTCAACTTTTAAACCGATTTAATTAAATACAAAAATAATATAATAGTTTTTTAAACATCCCCAGTGTTTTACTCCCATTGATAGCCATATTTGTTCAGTTTTCTGAATAGAAACAAGCCCCCCACAACTGATATAAAATGCGATTTTGCTAAATCATTGCCTAACTACAGTCGCATAGAACAAACGTGTGGAGTTATCGAGTTTGAGTATAACTCACCTGCATGTCGAAAATAAATTTTGACATCAACAAAGTTCATTTAGTTTATTTGGACATTTTGCCGGCTAATATACAGTTCACAAGCATGTAATTAATCAGTTTAAACATGAGAATATCAAACATGATTCCAAATTCCTCATAAGAAAATCGTAAACATTTTTAAAAATAGTAATAATAAACGAGAGCTTTATGATTAATAGAATCAACCCCTACCTTTAATGTATAACAAAGGAATTTCGATCCGAGTGTAAAGATAACTCTGTGAGTATGGGAGAAATAAATGTCATCACTTCCGAAATAACGAATCAAGGACAAGTCAAACCAAGCTCGGAAATATATTCGAACATTCAACTTGTTTTACAGGACCACTCGCATCCATTTCAAATAACTTGATAGCAATGTTTAACAGTTCGTCTCTTATAACGTTATCTTTGTAAAACAAATAGAGAAGGGGTACATTGTCTTTGGTCAAGTGTTCCGCGACTCGACTGCTCACTTTACCTTGTTCACCAGAATGTGTGACGATATGTAATAAATAAAAAGAAAAGGTGAAGATTGCTGGTAAGATTTTATTTATATTTACGTTCAAAGTGAATATTATTTTACGGATACTAAAGTAATGAATTTAAAACTAATTATGAAATCTATTTATTACGTATCTTTATCAATAAAGTCTTTGATGTAAAATTAATGTGGAATGTTTATGATTTGAGTACAGTGTATGTTTTGATTACATGTCATCTGTCCATTGTTTCGTTTTGGGATTACAGGCCTTTTATATCGAAACTGCTAGCTAATTTCTATTGATAACATTTTACAAAAATGTCTGCCTGTGGAATAATAAATCGTTGTGTTTCAAAATCATTATATGTATATTTTTCCGAACTGAAAACCCTAACTGCTCAATGGCCGTAAGTGTCCGAGCATAGGCCAAAATTTAAAGCCATTCACCGGCATTTAGTGACGTCTCCATATGAGTGAAATATTCTTGAGTGGGTCGTTATACAATAACAAACAAACAAACCGAACTGAAAACTTGTTTAAAAGTTTCGATGACAGCTTTAAATAATCACTCAATATCTAGTATGGAGGTTAAGGCATTACAATGTCATGGTATGACTGAAGCAAACTAAATTGTTTGTATTGTTTTGTGTATAAAATATGTAATAAGTGTATTAATCAGTATAACAATTTTAAAATTATTCACTTATTACAGAACACAGAAACAAGTAATCATAACTAGTATTAGTTCTCTGGACAGACGTTGTATCCCTTAGAAGTATGAGTGGCAAAAGGTAAAAAAAAAGTCTTTATCACCCAGGATCTTGTAGTGAAGGTCAGCTAAGTGTTTGTATTCTAGGTCACTAGTGAACTTTCTTTGAGTCCAATTCTATCAGATGTTTTAATTAGGAGGCGTCACATTACCAGTGTATCAATGACCCAATGTGGGAGTCATTTTTTGTAACAATACAATGTATGATATTACGTAGTCTGTTTGCAACTGTTAGTGAGAATGAACAAATGACACACTAACATGCTCCAACCATTTATTACTCTTGTATTGCGGGAGGACCAATATCGATGATATCGATGAGATGCTCTACAAAGCATTACCAGTAATATGTAAACAATATAAAAATGTACGGTGTCTAACATTATTACGAAACATAACATTCAAATATTACTTCAATTAGCAAATATTTCTATATAAAATTTTAAGTGTATTACATTTATATATTACAATGTAATGTAACTCAAAGTCATCAATTGATTTCAGATAAAGAAGAAGTAATTACTCTATTCAAATCAAGGAGATGCCATATTGCAAAGAAGAAAGGTATCCACATGCATTAAATAGCAAGAGTTATCTATCTTACCTGGCTGTGGGTCAAGGTACAACACTTCTAATGGATACTTGACTATAACAATCGACTCGTATCAAAGGGATAATTGGAGTACCTTAATAAACATACCTTACAAAATTAACGAGGATCGCTGAAAACTAGAAAAACCTCAAATTATCCCCAATTTATGGCCTCTTAATGCAATGAAAGTACTGGTTGTAGATATCTTAAATGACAGGTATAGACCTGTTCCACAACCATTATTTATCAAATTTGGTGTTTGGGGTAAAAAAATCTATTTTTCCAACAGAAATCTGTAAAAAAAAAATACTATACTTTATGCCACTTATAGCCCAGGTTTTTACCAATTTGTGTTTTGGAAAAAAAATAGATTCAAATTGAAAAATCTCAAATAATCATTCATTTATTATAGCTTTTTGCAATGAGTTTAATTGTTGTTTGACAAATATTCTAAAAAAAAAATACGTATTGGCCTATTATATAACCCCTAAGTGGCCAGAGTGTTAACAATTATAGCATTTTGGTAGGCTTTCTGAAAAACATACCCTCTGAAAAACACCTTCGTAAAATCATGGGTTATAAATGGCTTAATGTATAGTACCTTTTCACAGATTTTTGTTTAAAAAATGATTTTTTACACCAAAACACCAAATTTGATAAATAATGGTGGTTAAATGAGTCAATATTTATCATTTAAGATATCTACCATGCAACCAGTACTTTCACTGCAAACAGAGACCATAAATGATATAAAACATCTCAGATACCAAAGTATAAATATCTAGGATGTCCAGGACACAGATACAAATCCGGCAAAAATGGACAAAATCTGGAAACCAAGAGGTGGGATCAGGTGTCATGGTGGAGTAAGCATCCCCTGTCGACCGGTCACACCCGCCGTGAGTCCACAGTCAAGTCCAAATGAAATACGTGAGGAATAAATGCGCTGACAGGATGGTATTTCGGTACCAGCCGAATATGTACAATAACTACAATTAAACGGATTGTGTGATACCACTTTTCTTTCGGAAATATACATTTATATCAATTTCGTGCTCGACCTTCTTGAGCCTCTTTTGTAAAACTATGACTTTGCTATTGTTAATGATATTTTATTACTTATTGTCTCTACTTTCGGAAATATACATTTATATCAATTTCGTGCTCGACCTTCTTGAGCTTTTTTGTAAAACTATAACTTTGCTATTGTCAATGATATTTTATTACTTTTAGTCAAATTTGTTTTTGTACATTTCCATTTGCGATATATACATTTGTATTTGATTTCCCATGTACAATGTTTCGTGTTTTGTGTAAAACATTATAAAGCATTATAACAAAACAATATCTAATTTAGTATTTAAAAGTATTTATTACTACGAAAGACGGTTAGTAGCATATGTAATACATTGAAACCTGCTTTAGCGACCACCTGTGTATGAAGACCACCTGGTCACAAAGACCATATGTTAATGTCCCCAGTAATAGAAATCAACCTCTGTATAAAGACCACCTCCCCATAAAGACCCCATAAGACAAGTTAAAACGGCGTAATTACGCAGAATTTGTCGTATAAATGCAAATAAAAGAGTAATAATATGAAAAGAAATGTAATAATGCGAAATCTGCGTAATAACGATAATTAAAAAGCATACAAACACCAAAAGGCAGTGCTAATGAAAAATAAAATGTAAAGCCATCAGCATCTTACTTGCAACATCATACAAATTTATTAACAAATTAACACATGCTTCCTATAAGATCCGTTTTATATAAGATACGAGTCCTGTCGATGTAGTGCAGTACTTTTTAAAATATTGTATGGTGTTTACGCCACACTCAACCATTTTTCAGTTAGTGGCGATCGGTTATCAATGGTGGATGAGAGAAACTGGTTACAATCTATCCAAGAAGAGACCACTGGCCTTCCGCAAGTAAACTGGCAAACTTTATCACAGATATCAGAAAGTACCTGGTATTTCGGTACCATCTGTTTATCTCATACTAAAGTAATATTTGGCACTGATAACAACATTTAAGAGTAATTCTATATAAAGACCAAAATTGGTCAGAAATGGTATATCGCAAATTTTGAAAGCAGCTGGTCACAATGATAGCCTTGCATGAGAGTAACAAAACCTTGCAATTTTTTCCCAGTAAAACTCCCTCGTTACCATAGCAACCGTCATTTATCTATATAGAATATGGTAACCTAATTGAAATAGCCATATTACGTAAATTTCATGAAATGTGATATTTATGTCGGTTTTGACAGCAGTTTTTTGTATTTATTGTTGATCTTAACATGTTTATATAACAAGGTAGAAAATATCGGGGTTCATAATGCCTCCGTGTTTTAAAAAAGGCCTGTCGAAAGTTGGTTTTTTAGGTTAATATAGGGAAATTCCGTGCAAATTTAAATCAGGCCTCTGTAAAAACGCAGCATAGGAAATCGCTCATTTTTCTCTAGTGACTTTAGTAACATTAGTAGAAACGAACAGCAAAATATCTCAGTGGGTATTTTTGTCACTAATTAATAATTCCTTGGACAACATCAACGTAATTTGTTATCCGTGCCAAAAGAGAATTCGTTAAGAAAAATAGTAAATGAACTCGGTACTAAATGTGGATACAAGAAATCGTACTTGCAATAAAAATAGATCCATAATGCAACCAAATCACTCGTAAATACGACCAAATTTTAGGTTTTGGGGGTGTTTACGTCCAAATCTATCGTTACCCGTTTTCTCAAACCGGAATTTGAATGTTTTCCGTTTCCACTCTGTCAATACAGCCGAAATCGTGGTCAGTTATGCGCTTAAAAATAACCACGATACGTTTGTAATAAACTAGAGCGTCTATCTCGCGTTGATTAAGTCGGTCACTAAAAGTAGTAGTCGGAGGTGGAGTCGGATTCGAGAATCGGCGGATTCGAACAAATAATTGTCGATTTCTTCCCCAATACTTATTCAAAGAACACAATATTTGTAGGATATCTTTATTGCGGTATTTTACATCATTCACAGTAGAAAATTATACAAAATTATTTTTGGACTCGATTTACATGACATTGTCTTATGTTGGCACACTAAAATTAGTAGTCGGATTCGACGGCGGAGTCGAGGTATTGGATAGATTTAAGTTAATTTGTTATATTTAAACTTTAAGTAAAGTATATATCACAATCGTTTATGATGATATCCTTCTAAATATACCATTAAATGACACTAAAATCACTTATTTTTCGTTAGGATCGAAAAGGATGCTAATGTCGGATTCCTGATAGTATAGTGTTTTCGGATTCGATTAGCGGCGGATTCGAAATAAATAATCGTTGATTTCTCACCCAATTCTAATTCTATTTAAGTAATCTTTTCAAAGATAATTAAGGACATCATTCTGAATTATTTTCAGTAAAAAGTTACTCAAATTTTGGTTCATTTTAGATTTCCTAGATTTTGGCTGATGAAAGCGCACTAGTCGGATTTCAGTGGCGGAGTTGAGATGTCAGGTCAATTTACACTAATCTGAAGCTTTTTGACTTAAGATAAACTGAATATAATCATTGTATATGATCATAGGTGTCTCTAAATATTATCAAATAGCATAGTTTTGTGTAAAAATCAAGATTTACGAGATGCTATAGAATCGGATCGAAAAGAGACAATGTCAGAGTCCTGATTTGAACGGACGCGGGAATCTGGGGTAAGGTATATTAAGGTATATTATATTTCTAATACAGTATATAATGAAATTATATATATTATTTGATCTCGGCAGTTGTTATTTACTATATTTGAAAGTTAGATTTAAAAATATTATGAAGATTTGAAATGATAGGAGAAATTTAGTTGAACTATATACGTTGAAAATTCTTAAAATAGCCAAACTTTGAGTAACCGTTGCTAAGAAACGAAAAAAAATACCGGCACTGATTTTATAATATATTGTTCTATAAGACTTATTCAAACTTTAGGCCAAAGTATCTTAAAATTTCTATGCTGCATTTTTGGGGGGTAAAGTCTTGAAAAATCAAAAAATCATAAAATTCTTCTAATTGGATAATTGCAGAAACACCCTCTCTTTAAGTTGTTAGGCAAAATACCTTCTGTACTGATTATCACTTTGGCTTTTATTGTTTTGAATGTCTAATCAAAGGTGATTCATATAAAATATTTACATTATTGATATATCTTGTATGTTAAATAAAAACAAATGTTGAAACTATGCAAAAATGCCTTTTTCTATAAGGGTAAGAGGACAAATCTTGTGAAAAACAACTCTTTGTTGCCATGGCAACAATATATATTTTTTTCAATTTTAAAATCAATATTATGTTTTAGTATTCTATAATAAACATATATAGTAAATATGAGCGTATTCTGTGACATACCATTTCTCAGCACTTAAATAATTCTTTGGTCTTTACATAGAATTACTCTTAAATTCCTAAAATTTCTAAAGCTAAGATAATCAATTTTGTTTACAGTGGTTACTCTTCGACGTATTTCGGATGTACTTTGCATCTATTTTTTGGCCTTGTATGATACCACTTTCTCTTTGGAAAATACACATCAAATTGGAGCTCAACTGATGAAGTCTAATTGACAGAACCGATATCGTCTTGAGCATTATGGCTTTGGTATTATGTTTATATTATCTGAAAACCTGCAATGACCAAAAGTGAAAGACTTCATGGTTCAAAGCGTGCTCTAAACACTCAACCATGGATGTCTCTGAAATGTAATTGATGTGATTACGATCATATGATGAGAAGGTTGTTTCCCATGCTGACAAGTAAAACCTGATTTTTTAAAAAAATACTCTTTTGTGGATTTCATAAAAATGTTTTTTTTCTATCACAACTGTTTTTTCTGACTGAAAAAAACATAAATTTTGTACTTCTTAGCTAGAGGTCAATCGGTCACTTGAGTTAAAATACGATGGTCATTGGCTCTCTAGAACTTTTTACGGTGTGACATATTTAGCCATTTTTAGAGCCCCGATGGATTTTAGCCACTTTTCATTAAAAAAGATAATGCAGCCTCTCATAGCTATAGTTACTGCCAAGATTGGTTAAAAATTGAAAAATTTGTTATTGAGAATTTGAAAATGAACCTCTCACTATATGCTCATATACCTTTATATGCAGAAAGTTAATGTTTTTAGTTAATAAGCCATTTGTATAAAACCGTTTCCTACGTCATTTGAAGAGCGTCCTAGTGGCTTTTTTTCGTTTTCCTTTGCAACCTTTGTAGATATGGACCTAGTTATCAAGCAAACCAAATTTGAAAGACATCTGAATTCGGCTCATGAAAAAAAGTTTGATAAAGATGTACCAGGTTTTGGTCCTTTTTGGCCCGTTTTGGGGCACTGTGGTTGCTATTTACTTTTCATTCGCAAACATTCTGCGTTGTACAATGGAATATTCCTGCCATGTTTGATTAGAATTGGTCCACTGGTTCTTGAGAAGAAGTCGAAAATGTGTAAAATTTAACACTGTACGACGACAGATATATGACGATAGCAATAGGTTACCATGAGCCTTTGACTCGGGTGACCTAAAACGGCATCCAAAATTGATGTCACATGGAGAAAAAGAGCTGTACGAGCTAAGGCACTGTTTTAGTTCGTTATATGAATTATAATGTATAGATCTACCACGGTAAATTGGCACATTTTTACAAACACAGCGAGTCTGAATTAAATCATAACAGGGGTAACAGGTTTCTTGTCGAAACAGAAGTAACAGCATCAGTAATACATAGAATCTGTGCAAGGCAATATGTTATATCTGTACGACATAGTTCTGGAAAATAGACAGTAGTGTTTCGGTTTTGTTGGGTGTGCCACTTATATTGCAAGACCTATACCTCTATTGTTTTTAAATATTTTCACAGTGAAAACGGGCATTAGCTGTGTTATTTTGTCTAGTTTTCTTTCATTTTTTTTTTTTGCTACTTAGTTTGATATACACAGTCATAAAAGTCCTTTACTTCTTATATAGTTGTGAAAATTGCCTGAATTATTTACTTGCAATTAATTAATTCAATCTTACCATTCGTATATGCATACTACACTGAACTTGACCTTACTTTCACAAAATATAAAGGAATGTAAGATTTTTATGCCTGCATATAATGTGTTATTGTACATCAAGTACAAGTAGTAAACGCAGAAAAGAAATAATTGTGTTTGGTAAACACATCTAATGCCCCTTTAACAGACGTCTGGCTATATATAATATTATCAGAGATTTGTACAATTATAGCCATGTTGATTATTGAATCTCATTAAATAAGATAATGATTAATAGTGTCTCCTGAAGTCGTGTTCCGGAGGAAGGCCACGTTACAAAGCTTTAAACGACTAAATTAGAAGTCAATGCACAGTATTATTCTTTTATGTCTCTTGATTTCTTAAGCTTGACTTCCGCGATTCAGAATGACTAAATATAAAAAGATCTCAGAAACCAAAGTATAAATTTTAAAGATGTCCAGGATATAGATACAAATCTGGTAAAATATGGACAAACACGGACCTCTGGAACCAAGAGTTTGGAACAGGTGTCATGGAAGAGTAAGCATCCCCTGGCGACCGGTCACCCCCGCCGTGAGTCAACAGTCAAATACAAATGAAATTGACATCTAACGTTGTTTTCGATATCTCTGTGTCAATAATTTGTCAGTAAGTAGTTTTCATCTGTATATGAAATGTTTATATGTTGAACACACCCTTGCATATCGAATCATTTGTAAAATCTAAATTCTATATGAGGGTGACTGTGGGAACGATCTCTTCTTTTCCTAATATTCCGACAATGGTTCTATTTGACATGTAACTATTGGATCGTTAAAATTATTGTATTCAAAACAAACACAAGCAATATTACAAGATGTTGAATTGTCAAAGTACGAATTAAGATATACATAGCTTTATCATACCCACAAAACATGATTAATAATATTGTGAAAGAATCGAAAAGTTAATTTGCATTTAAAGTGTTTGATTTCGTTTCAGCGATAATTCTGACAAAGCGTAACTGACAAAACACGAGCTGTTTCAAGCTGATAGAGAGGCCTATGGTTCTGTAATATCGGCTAGAGAAGTGTCTGTGATAATATTCTACATAGCCTGATATAAACGTTATGCCAAAACACAATATTTGATCTAACAAAATGATATGTCAATAAAGAGCATTCATGAAAATCATGCATATTTTGTACATCTTATCTTCATACTAATGAAACATGTATAATTGTAGAAAGTAGTTGTCCTTATTAGAATGCATAACACTCTAAGGTCAGCGAAAAATGAACCTCACCAGAAACGCGATGACGTGTGTTGAATCGATGTGACAGCAGCTATGTGTCTCAGTATATGCTTTAAGATAGCAACCGCATAGAGGGTATAGAAGTGAAATCAGCTACGTGCTGGAAAATATAGCAGAAACGGTAAGTGATTATATATATATATATATATATATATATATATATATATATATATATATATATATATATATATATATATATATATATATATATATATATTGTAAATACTGTGCTAAGAAATGTAGATTACATTGCACCATCATCGTCATCATCATCTTCATCATCATCAACAACAACAACATCGTCATTGTCGTCATCATCATTATTATCATCACTATTGTTGTTAATTTGTTGTCACTACTAATATCTTATGGACTATCAAATGTGTCATTTTCAAGAAATGATTCCATACAGATAACTGTGGCAAGTTGTCATTTTTAGTCACAGATTGGGTTAAAAATTGGTAATTTCATAGTATAAAATCATCAAATTGCCATATTATTTTCTTTCGGTAAACAAATGTTTTTACTGTGATTTTCTGTCAAATTCGATTTTTCCATGTCCTTTGAAAAATGTTTTCATATTAACTATCTGTGTACTATTGTGTTACAGAAATAATGAAATCATTCCCATCTGATATATTCTATAATAAAACGACTATCATGATTTATTGCATTATCTTAAAGGGACATTAGCTGTTTTTGTTTAAAACAAATATCGGTTTTTGCAACCTAGATTGATGTACAATAACAAATAAGATGTATACACCAGAGTACCATTCTTATATTCCTATATTTTTGTGAAAATAAAAGTCAGCTCTAGTGTTGTATGCATATACAAATAATGAGGTTGAACTAATGATTTACAAACGAATAATTGCAAAACTTGGTTTTTTAAGCAACATTCACAAAATACATAGCGATATAAGAGTTTGCTATGCCTCTGTATATCTATTTTGTTTTCTTTTTGTACATCAATCTAAGCAGTAAACAAATTCTAGTTCCTCTGTCGTATCTGACGATACAACTCGTAACACCAAATTGTTATTTAGTAAAATATGTAAAAAGAAACAGTTCATGTTCTTACTCGGCCAACAGGTTCTAAGTAATCTTGCATTTGCTTGGAGTGTGAGCGAGCCATTAAATATACCTAGGTTTGTTTGAGTTTTCAGATTTTTGTCGCAGGTATGAGTGCAGGTATTAAAGTGCACAAGTTCGATTGTACCCGGAGGACTGAGAGTTAAACATTTTGTTCTTCGTTCGCTTTTCACACTTTTGAATATCTGTTTTTGTTAAATGATCTTTTTAATATATTCTGAAGACTAAAAGATTTAATCTGAAAAAGATAAGATATTTTATTTTTAGCTTGAAACCAGTTCTAATGTGTGTGGTCTATGATTTCATTTTCTTAATTTGATTCTTTGAATCATTATTGCAACATTTCTAGTATTAACAAATTTTCATAAGTTTTAAATGAAGTATGAGGAAATGTAAACCTAAATCTAATACACATTTTAATCAAATCTTTTCCTCTTTTCGTTGTATTGTAGCAAGTACTGTCCGATTCACATAAGATGGCAGGGTGGAGTAATCTTTTCGTTATCATGGGATGATTTTACTCACTTTTCGGTAATGGCAATCTTAACGGGAAACACATTTTATTCCCTCCTCACAGGATACTGGTATGGGTACAAGTAGGGGCGATTACTCTTGCCAGTGTAAATTGTATCTGATTATGCTTTATTACCAAAATTTTAAACTCGTCCAGGTCAAGAATGGGTTCACAAGACTCCATCCCGTTAGGCAGTATGGATTATACTATTATAGTTAAAAATATCATGTTTGTTACATATTATTTGGAATGTAAATTCATTTGGATTATTATAAATATTTCAATATTGTCAACATTTTTTTTCGAAGTGCGACAATAACTTATCATAATTTGTCGCTGGTTTATGAACTCTTGGTTGTGACACCGGGATTTAGATATATATATATATATATATATATATATATATATATATATATATATATATATATATATATATATATATATATATATATATATATATATATAATTATATAAGAAAAACAATTGAATTAAACCCATCAACTCGATTATTTGCGTATTCGACTGGTTGCCTCTCAAGCAGGGATATTTCTATATCGCGTAGCACACACACACACACACACACACACACACACACACACACACACACACTGTAAGTCAAATTTTCGGGACGACCTGTCCCTTCATCAGGACAAAACAATTAGATAACATGAAAAAACGTAAAAATACACACTCACGCAAACACCCACACATACAAGCGAAGAGTGAAAGAAATGCTACATATTACAAGTACAGCGTAATGAAGTAATAAATGAAAATTTTGACTATCAAGAGACTGACTTTCGTGTTTTTACGTTGTTGTAGATCAAATTTATTTAGTAATTTTGCAGTTTCTTGTTATTGTCACTTAGCTCTAGTTCGATTTACATTTCGTTGGTAGTTTGAGCTTAGCTAAGTTTTAGTTATCCTTTCAATTTGTTTTCAATTTTCACTTATTTATTGCTTCATCATGCTGTTCTTGTTATATGTAGAATTTCTTTCACTCTTCCGTTGTGTGCGCGAGTGTGTATTTGTACGATTTTTCATGTTACTTAAATCGTTTTGTCCTGATGAAGGGACAGGTCGGCCGGAAAATTTGACTTTCATTTTGCCCGCGTCGTTTGTGATTTTAATGCTTTATATATTCTTTTCTTGTATCTATTGCTTATATCCGACACCCTTGGATATATAGTGTTGTTGGTGTTAGTGCTGTGTGTATACACACACACACACACACACACACACACACACACACACACACACACACACACACACACACACACATATATATATATATATATATATATATATATATATATATATATATATATATATATATATATATATTCGGAGCCGGCCTGGCTCAGTCTCAGCGCTCGACTCTTCATCGTGAGGTCGTGAGTTCGTGAGTTCGAGTCAAGCCAGCGGCAGGTCGGTTTCCTGCCCTTCGGATTGAGACAGTAAAAACCGAGGTCCCGTGTCACAGTGGGTGTCGGCACGTTAAAAACCTTCACTGCTCAATGGCCATAAGTGCCAAAAATGGCATAAATTTGTTAATCGATATAAGAATACGATTTTCAAATAAATTTCATCGTAAAATCGTTCGTGTTTCGTCAAAACCGATAATTATGACAGCAAGATGAAGATCAACTGTTTATGTTTGTTTTATCACTAATTGCTTGATGATATAGTTTCCAAAGATTTGTCACTCAGCGGCAGAACGGCGACTCGCTCCTTATAAAATTTCAGTACTGGTTTTCCATTTTAGTTTAATGGAACTATGACAAGAAATCGCTATAATTATCATTTTGGCAAAATAATATTAATTGTTATCCAACTAAAGATCGGCGTCTTTCCAGTCATTATTTCTATAAACTATTGTTTTCATATATAGTTTACTGGAATTAAACTGTGACAAAAAGAATTTAGATAAATGTAATTTAGGTCACGGAATTGCTATCTAACTACAAAATGACGAATGAATGTTTGGAATCTGCTGTTTTCATATTTAGTATTATAATGGAATATGACAACAGAGATTGGTATAAATTCGATCATCATCAATAATAGGCCATTTTTTATTAAATTGAATGTTTGATAAGCAACAGCATTAGATTGTTTGATTGGTTTAGATTCTACAAAAATTATTTGCTTGTTTTCTGGTGAATATATAAGCGTTCTGATTCAAATTCTATTTATTCCAGAGATCCGTTACTTTCTTGTTCTTAATTCAAAATGCTGGCATTGAATTGTATAGAATAGTATACAAATATTACAAATAAGATTTCAAATAACCTGATCATTGCCTGTGTTTATTCAACATTTTGTTTGGTGATATGAACGACAATTCTGATTCTATGTCTCTCTATCTGTCTATCTATCTATCTGTCTATCTATCTATATCTATCTATCTGTCTATCTGAATACAGTTAGACCTGTATATAGGGGCCACCCATAGGGACCAGAAAATATTGGCCTTTATGTGCAGTTGACCCTTATACAGAGGTTAAACTTAGTTGAAGTATACAGTCATGGTACTTTTCAAAACTGGCCTTTATAGACAGGAAGTCCTTATATAGAGGTGGCCGCTATGGCAGGTTTTACTGTATCTATCTATTTGCCTATCTATCTATTTGCTTATCGGTTGATCTATCTATCTATCTATCTATCTATCTATCTATCGTTTTATTTGTCTTGTTTCGGTAATATTAAGTTATACAGTTTTTTTTCAGTTTATTTTTGTGTTTTAGAAACAGAGGACTGCTGGCAATATATTCATTTATATCATTTTATAACATTCATGTTTTTATGTCAGTGCAAGACAGAAATTTCAAAGGAATGAAGCTGATGAATGAATAGTATTGTAATTAGCTCTCGCATTAACAACACATCTGGTATAAGAATGATACATGTTCGTGTTGGCATGTGGTATGGGGTTATCGTTGCTATCGGAATGAAATGGTTTCCATCAGTTTTGAAGTTTTTACAACATCAATAAGGCAGCATTAAAAAGAGTAATTTTAACGGGAGGTTAGAGGTTAGACCGTCCTCGGATAAACAGACTAACGTACAAGTATACTATGACACCCATGTAATTTTCCCCGAATGCCACCATGAACTGTAAATCGCTAAATATAATATATTGTGCAACATGTCCGACATGCGGGGAAAATTACATTGGACAATCGGGAAAATTAAATGCAAGAGTAAGAGTTCATAAACAAAAAATTAGGGACCCAAGTGTCCGAAATACTCCCTGCAGTGAACATTTTGCTAACTGTGGAAAAGGAAAATTCAAAATTTTTCCTTTTTATAAAATGTGGAATGATAACGAAAATCTCAGAAAAGCAAAAGAAGACTATTTTATCAAAATATTCGATCCAGAACTTAACAGAAAATAATTTAAAATAATTTATATGATTTATATAATCTATATACTTAATATATAATTCTGTAAAAATTATTGCTACCGCGTGACGTCACTAGAACGTCATTTAACAATAAACAATAGTAACTGTTAGTAACTACAGTTTCCGTCTGAAGAACCACGATGGTGAAAGCGCTCACGGATTAAAGAAAGAAAGAAAGAAATTGTGATGTTCTACACTTTTTTATTTAAATATATATATATATATATATATATATATATATATATATATATATATATATATATATATATATATTGTCCAATCAAAAGCAACAGCAGCCTGATTCAGAAAAAATGTTTGCATGCTTCTGAATTAAGTATTTGTCATTTGAATAAAGAAACAGTGTAATAAAGGGGCACAATTGGTTCCCATGGGAATGCCCACGGGTTTCTGAAAGACCTGGTCTACACAATCTACAAATATACTGTCTATTAGAAACTCAGCATTCTTGTAATCTTCTGGGGATTAATGTGTAGAATAAGAGTAGTGTTGGACAAAATAAATAAAATATATCATAATAACTGATGATTAAGTAGATCTAAATAGATTTCTGAGTGCGATCTTTACTAAAAACAAAAAAGTCTATATGGTAATATTTCATGCAGAATTATTGTACAAATTATTGTAAATAATTCGTATGTTTGGTAATATAAGTTTGAGAGAAATAGTTTGTGTTTAAATTTTGTAATAGCTGTTTATTAAGCATCCATATCTGGTTTACACACCGCTTCTGTAAGTAGTATATTTCTGTAGTTTCGCCTCAACCACTCTCAATATTTTGGAAAGGAGTATAGATAAAGGTTTCATACAACATTTGCTGGACATTTCTATGTACTTTAAGCATTAAACACAAACATATAGCTCAAAATCAGTATCTTTTTTTAATACATGGAGCTCAATATCAATAACAATACCAAAGTTGAAGTTTTACAAAAGGGACAACAATATAAAAATTTCAGATACCAAAGTGTAAATCAATAGAAAGTCCAGGACATAGATACAAATCCGGTAAAAATGGACAAACACGGACCTCTGGAAACCAAGAGGTGGGTTCAGGTGCCATGGAGGAGTAAGCATCCCCTGTCGACCGGTCACACCCGCCGTGAGTCCACAGTCAAGTCCAATGAAACAAGTGAGGAGTGTATCCTCGTCACAAATGGTATAGACGTCTCAACAACCGCCAACGAAAAGGCAACTCAACATTTCACTTAGTGAAACGGAGTAGTCGCAAACAAGACTATTATACCGACCGTAAAATTTGCGGAACGTTGACATTAAACGCGGTTTTCGATATCCCTGTGTCAATAATTTTGTCAGTGAGTAGTTTACCTCTGTATATGAAATCTTCATATGTTGTGCACGCCCTGGCATATCGGATCATTTGTTAAATATAAACTCCATATGCGGGTGACTGAGGGATATTACTACTTAAATGTGGAAAATTTACGATGGGAAAGCCGAAATTATCGCGTTTATCGTATAGCTTAGTTGCTAATTTCCCGTCTGTGTTTATATTAAGTAAAATGTCTAAGTATGAAGCGTGTATGCTTGATTCTGTTCGCTGGGATATATCGCATTGACATATGTATGAAAATTGTCATTATTAATTGACAAATGCTCGAATTCAATATAGATATATTCCCGAAGGAAAAGTGGTATCATACAAGGCCAAATTATAAATCTAAAAGTGTTGCCAAATACGTCTAAGAATACCTACCATGAAAATGAATATCTTAGATTTTGAGAAGTATAGAATTTAAATGTGTGTCTGAGCAAAATATGTCTTTAGTATGAAATAATTGGCTGGTACCGAAATACCAACTGATGAAGTTTAATTGATAGAAACGATCGTCTTGAGCACTTGTTTGGCCTATTTTTTAACAATCGTTTGGTTTTATGTTTACAATATATATGTCAAAAGAAAGTAATAGTGATACATGATTTTTAGAGATTTTGATCTTTTAATATGGTCTACGTTTGTAGGTTTACCGGAATTCGACCAAAACCCTGGTTCCTGTAAAAGACAATCATATCATTGTGCCTCACACAATACTGACTGCTGGAACAAATACATATTGATCATGTAATATATCAAGTTCGGCAATCACTTCCTGGTCACATAACACAGACGAATAGAGTGTTGTAGAGTGTTTAATTGCTTCCTTCAGTCTCCAAATTGGATTTCTGATCTAGTGGAAGGCTCAGGGTCCAATTCCCGGTATCGGGTCATATTAAAGACTTGACACTTGGCACAAGAAGACAAATTCATGATCTTTCGGACGAGACTTAAAACCGAGCTCCCTTGCCAAAGTTTAGGTAGCACGTAAAAGAGCCTTCACAGGTCAAAATATGTGTATTGCATCCACTTGATACAAATTATCGATTCGTAACATAGTTTAGCCATCAGGAAACACGATTATTTCATTAAGATAGTCATTGAATAATACTTTGACGATTTGAAAAATTAAAAAATATAACATAACTAATAAATACCCTTGTCCATTGTCTATTAAACAGAGAGATAATTCAAATAAAACAATCGTGAATAGCTTGAAGCTGTTAATATAATCCAAGTACTAAAAGAACTGATACGAGATGATGGCAACCGTAAGTTTTAATGAGGTATAATACACTCAGTATACTGAATACTTTTTAATTCGGTAAAATTAGGTTTAACAAAAAAGTAACTAAAAATCGGATCAGACATTTGGCCTAACGTGAGTACCGATGGCTTATCTATTATGCAACAAATTACATAGATCAGCGACATGATTATAAAATCTTGTGCTTATAAACATCGTTTCATCGACATTAAATTTCTGTGCGACAGGGAAGTATTGTACCCTTACGCTATACTTCCTATCAGTAGCCTTACATAGGTCAATACTTGTAGCCTACATTTAAAACATTTTCCCCAACTTTAAAGACTGCCGCGAGTTTCTCATCAGTTAAGATCACGTGAATGAGGAATGGCGCAACTTCTATGTCCTAGATCTTGCCAATACACAGTAAGGGAAACTTTGTTTTTTTATCAAGAAAGTTTTATTGCCCAGATATATAAGTGTTTCAGTCTGCCAGGGTTGGGGCCCTGGATTCAGACTGATCACAATGTTTCGTACATCTCCAACTGTTAGTAATTATATAATGATATGAAGATAATATACATGTACAATATAACCATATATGTTATATAATTTAATTAAATAACAATATAATATGTATGGTGATTTTTAATTTATATTTTGAATCATTTGACATTTATTTCGTATCTTAAATTAAAAATATTAAATGCAGATTTTTTTTCCTGGGCAATAGACAGAAGAAGTGTAGAGCAGGATATAGTGATAGATCGTCAAAGTGAAAGATAATAAGAAAAAGTAAAAAAAAAAAACAATAAAAAAGAAAAAGAAAAAAATGAGAGACAGAAAAGAAACTTATTCCTATCTGATATTTAAAGACATATACATACACATACATATGTGTAAGGGAAACTTGACCAAAACTCATTTACATATTAATTGTGCGCAAGAATTGTTAACAGTCAGTCTATCGCTTTTAATGTCAATTCTATCAAAAGAGTATAATGGCAAAAAATAATTAAAAAGTAACATTTTAAAGCAAATTTATAATATCTTAAAATTCATAAAGAAACCGAACCGACCATTAATAGCATATATTTCAACAAGTCTTATAGACCTATATTTTTCAGCGAATTATTACTATATTTTCGTCATTTTAAAATAAACGAGCAAAAGTGTGATTTGGAAATTTCAATCTTGAAGTTGAGTTTATGTTGCTGAAATGCACGTACCTGTGTAATTTTGCGTCAATATAATGGGCTTTGACTTGTTCCCAATAAACAACTTAGCATAACATAACTGCGTTGATGTTCCATCAACTCGTAAAAAACACAGATACCAAAGTATTAACCATGCGGATGCCCAGGATACAATATAGAAATCTGGTAAATATTGGACAAACACGGACATCTGGTAATTCAGAGGTTGGGCCAAGTTGGAATTAGGCATCCCCTGTTGACCAGTTACACTTGCTGTAAGTCCAGCAAATTTGGAAAGTATTGGACAAACACGCACCTCTGAAAATAACGACGTGTTATGTGTACATATCAGTCCTTATCATTGTCAACACACAATATGTTGTTTTGGGTATTTTCTGAGATATCAACAAAGCAATATATGTGGGTCTCAATTTAAAAAATAAGGCGGTATGTATAGGTAATTATTACAGACAATTAACATTGTAAATTAACGAGATTGCAATGATTCATGTCACTGACCTGATGTGCGTATTCAGCATCCTCTATCAGATATCTAGTATGTTGCTTTATATTGTATACCTAGTGAAATTGTTGTTTTGAGGTTCATGGCTGGGACTTTTATACTGATTGAAGTGGCTTTTCCGTCGCCACTCACACTCCTTAAACGACGAAAGTCGTGTGCTTCCGGATAAGACTGTAAACTCCAGTGTTGTGTAAAGGTAGGCCTAGTACGTTAAACGATACTAACAGCATTGCAATATATTCCATTGCACAAGTTAAAATGTATGGCTTCTTCCGTTTACACGGTTAAGACAATTTATTAAGGTTTGGTTTTTGGCCTTGTATCATGCCACTGGTTTTTCGGAACTCCTTTATTTAAAATTTTAGCTAAACTGAGGAAGTCTTGATTACAAAAAACAGGTCATTTTGAAAAATTGTTTCGGTCCAATTTGCAAGCAAATGATTTTGTATTAGATTTATACAGCCTGGATGTGTGAAATTGCCATAAAAATGAAAAAAAACCATAAAGTAACATTGAAACAAAACGCTGTATTTTCTCTTACGCGTGGCGTAATAAAATATTACTGATAAATACCGAATCATCACAGCAAGTTTTATCACCAAATGCCACTCTCGGCAATTTGTATAAATACCATTAATGCATAAACTACATTATCAAATTGTTCTGCACTTGCGTAACAAAGAATTTCGAACCTTTCTTTGCTTATTTACGACAAAAGTATTCCATGACAGTGCGTTTAGCTGATCCATCTCTGCTGTCTGATGCATTTCACCTGGTTGTACCTATTAAATCTACTCTTGGGAGTTTGCGATTTCCAATCATATTCCTAAGCCCGGCGCACGTGGGTTTGATATTTGTTATTAAAGTTTAGATAAAGTAAACATTCATGCATATTTACCAGTTGATTAAAGTACTACAAAAAGTCGTTTTTCTCTGATGAAACACTCAAAAATATCCAATACAGGTTTATCTATTACGGAGTGGTTACAGATAAATTCTTTATTCAAACAGAAAAGATGTAGAATATACAGGAAAACTCCTGTTGATTATCTTCGGTTCACATGGAAATCGGATGGTAAGTTAATTTTTACTTTTATCAATACGATAATTGGAAATTATATCAAATCATTTTCTTCGGTTTAAGATGAGGTCAAAACGAGGAACAGATGTCGATTTCATTTCAATCAACATGAAAAACTTGTCGTGGGAATATCACGTTCATATGGTTTCTAGAATGTCTTAGTTTCTCGTGTGGATTTCAGTACAATTAGGTTACGTGAAATGCGGTTTAGAATCTCTTTGCAAGAGTTAAACAAATTAAAAACAGCGGTTATATCTTACTTTTTTACTCGGCAAGCACTTGTTTTTTGATTTACAACTGTTTTTCTAACATATGTGGAATTTTGAAAATTATAAGAACATACAAAAATACCATTCAGTTAAAAAACACAAAACCACAACCCATCGAACCATTTTCTGAAATAAAAATAAACAGAAAGAACCATTACGGATTCAGTTGTTAAAATATATTTTGTGTAAGTTTAACTAAGGCAAATTGAATTTTTTGTCTTTCAATATAATTTTCGTGTTTTATGTATTCGTGTATTGTTTTTGATTACAGCGAGATGCGATTTATCCTCAAGTATTAAATTTGTAAGTGTACTCATGTCGGTTGTGTTCGTTCAACATCGGATGCTTACTCCCCCCTGGGATATCTAATCCTACTCCTACCACTGCATTTTTGTGTCTCAAAAACCTCCTGAAGATTAATAGTTTCATATTAAATTCGTCATTTAAGGATGAAAATTTCACTGGAGCGAAAGTTCCCAGTATACAGTTTTAATCAGTTTCATGGTACATTGTGCTTTGAAGTATAGACATGTTCAAAATAGCTACTAATACCACTTGATTCTGTTTTGCTTGGAATGGATCAGTATGTACCTATATTCTCATCTTCATAACTATACTGAAATTATGTTTTTGGTTATTACATGATGAGTTAGACTAAATCATAGTGACTTAAAATGATATATAAACCATTCAAGAAAATAATTCGACATTTTCCAATCCGGGTTCTTATACTTTTTGCATGAGGAAATAACAGTGCGTGTTAAATTTAAAGATAAACACATTGCATAGTATTTTTCAGAAAATATCTGTGATAGGAAAAAATAAATGGACATTTATGAATATTTAGCAATATACATTAAGTACCCTACAGAAGAGGTATATTGTGCTTGGGATTGTCAGGGCATGCACACTAAAAGTGCAACTGATATTATACAATTATCGACCTTATTTGAGGTTAATGCATGGTATTTACTATTATCGGCCTAGGCTGAAGCCTGATGGAAAATATCACTTTTTTGGGTTAATAACACCGTGTATTATCCTCAAATGAGGTCGTTATAATTATTTTATTACATGATATTTAATTAGTTTGACACCAAAGTGTAAATCTCGCAAATATCAGTGGGCCTACGATGTGAAAGTCTAGCCACGTATTGTGGTCTTATTCACAAATATCAGTAGGTCTAAGATGTGGGAGTCTAGCCACGTATTGTGGTCTTAGTCACAAATATCAGTAGGTCTAAGTTGTGGGAGTCTAGCGACGTATTGTGGTCTTAGTCACAAATATCAGTAGGTCTAAGATGTGGGAGTCTAGCCACGTATTGTGGTCTTAGTCACAAATATCAGTAGGTCTAAGATGTGGGAGTCTAGCCACGTACTGTTGTCTTATTCAGGATGAACAACTAACAACAGTTTTAAACGGTTAAATGTGTTGCACGTCTAGTATTCTTAGAATCCTTCTCTTCCAATAATGTTTGGACACAATCGTTGTCAACAGTGGCGAAACGAAAACATTTGTTTACACTCTCGTCGCGTCGTCTATCATCTTGAATGCACTTCCTTGACGCTAAATAAAGCTGGACAGTGTTGATGATTAGCTATACAATGAACACCGAGCGTGCCAAAGTTCGAGAATTCCTTCGTGCTTTTTGTGGGTACGACCTCGACCTGTTGGATTGTTATATCAATTTACAAAGCAATTTATGGGTTAATATAACGATAAAGTGCGAACAAAAAGTATGAAACGAGCCAATCATAAACTAAAGTGTCATGCAATAAAGACTATTATCACTATGGTCTCTGTATGACAGCGATGAAACAAAACCACATTTCAATGTTATTTGAATCAATTCTCGCTTGTGAAATTTGTTTGAATAATCAGATAAGAAATTATGTTTACGCTTCATTTGTCCATTGGTGATGCTTTATCCACATTTTGGCCTCTCAAATTGTTTGATTATGCATGCTGCTTGGCAAGCAATGATTATAGATACAGACAATGACATCTATATTGTGTTCACAATCTAATTTTGTTATAAAATGTTTTGTTGTTTTGTTTCCATCTCAATCGTATAGAATGTTAAAGCACATACTGTTCAATTACCTGTTTTGCCAAGTACTAGACATACTAATTATTTGGTGTTAAGGTTATTGAAATAGAAATCAGCAAACCAAATCAAACGCTTAACTAACAACAAACAATGAAATTAACAAGGTAATTAGTAACGTAATTGTCGCCAAGTTTTATACTTTTTACGTTCTGTTTGTGTATTTTGAAAACTGTTCACATATACGAAATAGAACTAGTTGCATGTCTTTTGCCATGAATTTATTAGAAAAAAGTAAGTTTTATATACAAAGTTAAATGCTTATTTATATGAAAGGCACAACTCCTGTTGCTGCTGAAGTTGTCGGTGTTCTTGTTGTTGTTATTGGATTATTATTCTTATTACTAAAATAATAATTGTGATGATGATGATGATGATCATCATCATCATCATCATCATCTTCTGTAATGTTTTTGTTGATTTAGAAATTAAATCTATCATCACTACAACGAGAGAAGAATCATGTAGTATATTATTAATATTATTATATACCCTTTGATCCAATATTATTTACCGTCGTTGTATCATTTACAAGGAAACACTTATGATAGAGCTTTGTAATCTGGATATAAAAACAAACCTTTTGGGTTTAATCTAATTCATTTCCGATCATGCCATGCTGCAGTTACATGTCACTAGATAACTTTCTGACGTCAATTCACTAAACCGGTAGATGTGATTAATGATCAGATTAGCCTTTCAATTTATCGTCAATCTGATAAGTTACATAAAATCTGATGATTCTTTATACAGTGTAAGTGGAAATTTTAGCGGCTCGCAAATTTAGCGTATTGTCCTAAAAATATGGTATCAATTTTAGCGATTTTATGATTTAAAAAGATATTAACTCTTATCTACGGAGAGGAATGAATTGTTGGTAATATTCAATTTTAGCAATCTCAACAACACAATAATGCCAAAAGTTGAATCCTCGTTGAAATCACTGCTTATACAGTAGAATTATACAGTTACCAAACTATTATTCATCCAGAGATTGAGGAGAAATAAAACAAATTCGATGAACACAAAGTCGCTGAAAATCCTGAAGTGGGATGAGGAAGAATGCATCCTCTGTCGATCGGCCACATCCACCGTGGGCAAAAAGACAAATTCAAATAAAAGTAAGTAAGGAATAAATCCTCGTTATAATCTATACAGACGATTCAATAGCTTATCGAATAGGTTAACACAGTGAAATATAGTAATTGCAAATGTTGTCATTATACCGATTGCTTCTGTATTTCAAATAATCAGAGGCTTAACATGATCTGTAATATCGACTCATCTGGGAGATTTAAACACAATATGCCTGAGAAAAACGGATAATACTACTTGATGTGGAAAGATGACAACAGGATAGCCGAATTCATCATGTTTGTCATATAGTTTTGATGTTAATTTCCCATCAGTATCTGTAGTTAGTTAAACGTCCAAGCAAGGAGCCTGTGTGCTTAATTATCTGTCGTCTTTAATTTCCAGTTCTCTGGGATATATCACATTTATATCAGTAATAATATTGTCATTAGTAATTTACAAAATGTTGACGATATATCTAAATATCAAGTTAAAGTAAAAACTAACCAATTCTTCTTCAGATTCAGGGGCTTCAGAATGAAGTATGAATAAAGGAACAGATCGGTCAATTAAAGGACACATTTGGTGTCTATCGGGTATCCGACGGTTTGCTGAAAGACATGGTCTCAAAATATAAATATATAATCTCTTTTAGAAATTCCAGCATCTTTCCACTTAAGTGTATTTTAAATGTATAGAATCAATAGTGGTGCTAGACGATTTGAATATCATGATAATGAATGACTAAGTTTTTATTATCACCGTTTTCACTGAAAATTGAAAAAGAAACAGCTGTCAATGTCGCAAAAAAGGTTATCGTTTAATTTATTCTTATTTAAAGAGGGATTTTTGTATAAAGATTGGAAAAGGCGTAGTTTTGAGGGTATTACTGAGTCTATAGCTGTTCCACTTTTTTAGTATTCAAATCTATATTACACTTGGAATAAACAACTGTACAGGGTGGTTGAAATATTCGGCTGTCAGTATCTTGGTAAAGAGTATAGATAAGGGGTTGATGGGACATTTTTGCGTCCTGGTATGGTGATTTGAAGTATTTCGCTGTCGGTATCTTGGTAAGAAGTATGGATAAGGGTTTGATGGAACATTTTCTGGATTTTGAAAATTAAAATTAAAATTTGAGTTTTATGAAGTTTAGGTATCAAATTAAAATACAGCAGCTCAAACTCAGTATCTATAATATCTATATCAAAAGAGAGCATTTATTGTTGCAAATTTTGATAGAGTTTGTCCTTTGAATATGGACTACATGTAGGATTACAAGAATTTGAATTAAACCCGAGTTTTTCTAATAGACAATTTTAATAGTGTGCCTTACAAACATAATGCAATGTTGTTTGAGGCTTTGTCTGCTGGAGTCATTACATATCGGTCATATCATCTTTCCAGAACGGCAATCACTTCTATGTCACTTAACACAGACGAATAGCGTGATTTGATTGATTATTTCAGTTTTCTGATTTCAACAGCAATATTATTATGTATATTTATAAATTATCCGGAGTTACCACCCCATCGATTGTGATGTCATTTGTTTGTGCGTAAAATGAAAAAAAATTATCAATTGTGACGTCATATGTTGTGTGAAAATAATCACGGATGATAAAATTTCCATTTTGATCTTACATATATATGTATTCTAAAGTTTTCTAAAATATATATGATAGTGAGATCAACATCAATTACATAACACTCAGTTAGGGTAAATATGCTATACTGAAATAGATATTTAGTAACTCCTAATACATGTATATATAATTTTACCGGTCAACAGGAATGAACGTTTTCTCCTTCATGGCACCTGATTCCACCTCCGGATTTCCAGAGGTCCGTGTTTGTCTAATGTTTACCAGGTTTGTAAATAAACATCTTGGACGTTCTGAATACATTCACACTTTGGTATCTGAGATTTATATATTTTATGGACATGCTTTAAACCTTTATATAGATAGTGCGATAGTAAACGATATGATTTATTTCACCTATGTTTGAAGTGCACCTTTCTTCTTATGCAATTATCAGAGTGCAGGTACTCCTTGAAAGTTAACATTTAATCGCTTCCTGATTCCGTGGTACAGTGACAGCAAATTTCCTAATTACCATTTTGTGGATCCATTTTCCCTTTTTACTAGGTCCAATTTATTGCAATATTTCTAACTATAGTCAGATAGAATTCTTGTTAAGGCAATAATAGCCTTTTGCAACATACATTTTTCTCCGTAATGACAATCCATGTGTTAGATTGATTGTGCAAACACAGGACTAATTCGATCGTACAGAGATCAAGTAAATTCCGTAATGAAGTTAATTCTGTAGGAAGGATGCCTGTGTTAACAATTGTTGATTGTTTGTCCATGATTATGTATTGACTAAAATGTCATCATATCCGTTTTTTATGCCAATATTTTCAAAGTAGGTCAATCATGTGGCATAAAGAAACAAGTTCTGTAACTTAAATTGGAACGACTGTTTACCGATTATTCTTGTAAAAAATTAATTTAGATCCGAATAATAATGATATGATTTAGCATACCTTGTAAATTAGAAGGAAGAATGATTCATTGTGATGGCATGGGTATCTAAAAGTAAACATTTCGCAAATTCTACGTTCTGTATAATTGTATTGTTTTATTATTTGATAGAACGCAACAAAATGTGAAGGTAATACCCGAAACAGACATTCTATATATTATCAACCAGTGGTGCTAGATATCTTCTGAATACAACAATGAAAAAGAGAGACCATAATAAATGTAATTGCACAAAATAGATATAAATATTATAAACATAATACCATTCTCCCGGAACGCAATATTTCGTTTAGGTTCCATTTTGGGGCATAGGCTTACTCAACACACTCCCTGAATTAAACAATTTGATGACTTTATATGCACTTATCTGTAGATTTACCTGTACGAAAGAAGTTGATCAAATCGATTGTAGCCTTATTGATTCCTTATTTGTTTTAAATTGAGTTAGATTGGACTCACGGTAGATGGCAGAAAATGGGCAACGTATGCTAAAGGCTTTGTTGCACATGATCCCACCACTAAATTTCCCGTTGACCTGTGTCTATCAATATTCGCTACGTATGTATGCTGTTTCGTGGACTTACGAACTATAAATGTATTGGCATCAATAAATAAACCGAGGTACTGAATCACCACAAGTGTGACACGTTACATAACCCTCACTGTACTGGCATTAATTAATAAACTGAGGTACTGAATCACCACAAGTGTGACACGTTACATAACCCTCACTGTACTGGCATTAATTAATAAACTGAGGTACTGAATCACCACAAGTGTGACACGTTACATAACCCTCACTGTACTGGCATTAATTAATAAACTGAGGTACTGAATCACCACAAGTGTGACACGTTACATAACCCTCACTGTACTGGCATTAATTAATAAACTGAGGTACTGAATCACCACAAGTGTGACACGTTACATAACCCTCACTGTACTGGCATTAATTAATAAACTGAGGTACTGAATCACCACAAGTGTGACACGTTACATAACCCTCACTGTACTGGCATCAATAAATAAACTGAGGTACTGAATCACCACAAGTGTGACACGTTACATAACCCTCACTGTACTGGCATCAATAAATAAACTGAGGTACTGAATCACCACAAGTGTGACACGTTACATAACCCTCACTGTACTGGCATTAATTAATAAACTGAGGTACTGAATCACCACAAGTGTGACACGTTACATAACCCTCACTGTACTGGCATTAATTAATAAACAGAGGTACTGAATCACCACAAGTGTGACACGTTACATAACCCTCACTGTATTGGCATCAATAAATAAACTGAGGTACTGAATCACCACAAGTGTGACACGTTACATAACCCTCACTGTACTGGCATTAATTAATAAACTGAGGTACTGAATCACCACAAGTGTGACACGTTACATAACCCTCACTGTATTGGCATCAATAAATAAACTGAGGTACTGAATCACCACAAGTGTGACACGTTACATAACCCTCACTGTACTGGCATTAATTAATAAACAGAGGTACTGAATCACCACAAGTGTGACACGTTACATAACCCTCACTGTATTGGCATCAATAAATAAACTGAGGTACTGAATCACCACAAGTGTGACACGTTACATAACCCTCACTGTATTGACATCAATAAATAAACCGAGGTACTGAATCACCACAAGTGTGACACGTTACATAACCCTCACTGTATTGGCATCAATAAATAAACTGAGGTACTGAATCACCACAAGTGTGACACGTTACATAACCCTCACTGTATTGGCATCAATAAATAAACCGAGGTACTGAATCACCACAAGTGTGACACGTTACATAACCCTCACTGTATTGGCATCAATAAATAAACCGAGGTACTACATCACGGCAAGTGTGACACGTTACATAACCCTTACTGTATTGGCATCAATAAATAAACCGATGACTACATCACGGCAAGTGTGACACGTTACATAACCCTTACTGTATTGGCATCAATAAATAAACCGATGACTACATCACGGCAAGTGTGAAACGTTACATAACCCTCATTGTACTGGCATTAATTAATAAACTTTATTTAGCTTAAACTGGACACGTGAAGACGATATTCTGTCTTTTAGTTAGTCAGAGTTATCTCCCATGTCGTTTTCACACAAACAATTGATACCTTCTACGAGGGGTCGTAACTCTGAATAATGAAAAAATCTAATATATAACTCGAATGACTCAACAGGGATGCTTATTCCTCCATTGCACTTGATGCCATCTCTGGATTTCCAGAGGTCCGTGTTTGTCCATTATTCACCAGACTTGTATCTGTATATTGGACATTCTAAAGATTACTACTTTGGTATCCGAGATTTTTATATTATTTTACTTTCATGACGTCACAATATAAAATCCTTTTGATTCTATTCATAGTCATGTTCCGTGAAACACTGCCAAATTTTGTCACATGTTCTTATCAATTTATCTTCTTTATCTGTTTTTATTCTCTACGTAACGAAAATGTACTGAGCAGTTCGGTTGTTATTCTTCGTTTCTGATTAAAATACAAGAATATTCTTAAAAGAAATAAATCTACCGCCTCCTTCGAAAATTTGTTCAAGTATTGGAATATGGAAAGAAATTAATTGAAACGTCATATGTCGCAAAAAATGGAAGGGTAATGGAATTACAGAAAGTGAATCGAATGGTTTTTATGTTCTCCTGCAACTCTTTTTACAGCTAACTTAGATTAAGCTTGTTAATTATTTTCTGGAAAGGAAAACATCTTTCTAATTAATCACAAATTAATTTGGTATCTGAGCTTTCCAGTAATAACTTCCAAATAATTATTAATTTATAATTAATAGTTAACCAAATCAATTTCGTTAGTATTAACTTTACAATGACGTGTATAACGTTTTCTGTTTTTGTTGTTGTTGTGTTATGCTATGTTATGTGTTATGTTGTTAAAATTGTAACAATGAATGTGAATAACAGTAATTCATATCACAATTATAATTTATATTATATCTTCAGTAGTTTCCTTGAAATTGATCTTTGTCTACGGGAACGGCTTGCTATAATACGTCATTCGTATGACATGTCCATTTAAGTTGCGGGTACCACTAACTAATTCATGCGTACGCTTTTGTTAACAAATTTATCCCCTGAACAATAATGGACTCTACTTAAAATCAATATAAGACTAGCCCAAATGTGTCTTCAGGTGTGAATGGATTTAAATATTAATTTTTTGTATGATGTCTCAAAGGACCAGTTTCCTGTAATTGATCCACATCTTTAGTATATGAAATATTATGGTTTGACAGGTTTATATTTATAAAGACATAACAATTATCAAACATATATCTTGCATGTCAAAAATATCCCAGAAGCTCAGAAAAGCTGATAATTTAAAAAATAAACTAATCTGTCAAATACTAACAAGAATATGGGTTTTGTATCATATATCAAAAAATAATAAATACCTTTGGCATCAAGCCTTCATTAGAGAATGGAGTATAATAAAATTGAATCCTCTAGCCCCTGGTTTTTTAGTGACAGAAAAGAAAGCATTTAATGTGCGGAGAAATAATTACATCAAAGGTATAAATAATCCAATGAATCTGTTTGGACATTTGTTAAAAATACAATAATTTTTAATATTTCATATGAAATAATGCCTCTTTCGGTCGTGATCATCCAAAGAATAATGTCAAAATTGAGATTTTTCTATCGTGTCTGTGTCTGATAGAACGTGTAATTTGATAAATCGGTGGTGTTTAGTACGTGAGAATGGAAAATGATTTGAGATAGTTACCAGCAACGGTATAGGAGGAAACTGTATAACTATGACATTTTTCAAATTATTCGTTTTTATATTCTTTTTACTTAAATACATCAAATATTTCAAGACAAAAAATCCATGCATTCATACTGTTTCGGTGGCCCTCCACTGTAATTCAAAGACAGAAAGATGTGATTTTGACAGTATAGTCCAGAGGGAGAAGAACTAAGGAACGGTTAATAAAAATTTAAATCTATGCGACAAGAATCCACCTTTTGGGGATTTGATTATTATTATGCATCGCCTAAATGCATAACGAAAACAAAAGTAGTGATAAATTTTCAGAAAATATAATATGGACACCACACTTTAATATTGTTTATGTAGAAAATGTTTATTTATGGTGGAGTATAAGAGGCATTTGATTTTGAATTGCGCATTTCAAACAGAATATGTGTTACAAATACGGAAATTGTTTTCATGTATTTCGTCAAAATATTGTCCATAATGTGCAATCATTGTCAAATATCTTAGTTTTATAGAGCACCAGGGAAATAAACTCAGTGGTAAATTAATTTTATGTTAAACAAAATAGTGATATCAACTTTCAATTTATACAACTAACATATGCCAAGGTCTTCTAGTTTATTTTTGGATTGAAATTACATATATCAAACCACTCAAAATTGTTTTCCATTATGTAATTGAAAATTTTGATTTTGAGTGCAATAATGATAACTACATGCCTTTGCAATAACTATTGAGATTATATATATATATATATATATATATATATATATATATATATATATATATATATAATATATATATATATATATATATATATATATATATATATATATATATATATATATATATTAGAGAAGAAAGTAACCATACAACATAAAACAAATTACAAAGGAAATGAAGATTGATTAGTTCGATGATTCGGACATGCATCTGTTGTTTTTGTAGAGCTATACCCGTGAACATATCGCATTAAGCACTTATTCATAATTCGTGGGATGAATTATATGAGAATACGGGCATTTCGCACTGTGGGTATGATGCCCTGCATTAAATCATATCCATTTAAGAACTTGTTCGTGTGATTTGACAGCAAGAGAAATACTTATTACCAGAATTATATTTCCGATGGAATTAGATGCTAAATGAAAAACTGAAAGTTTAGTCAAGCGAAACAGATTCGGAAATGACTTTCAAATTTGTGTTCTATACATTTGATATCACTCATATTCATCATATTCATGTTGCGATTCACATTTAACTTATTTATTTTTCAGTGAGTTTCTATATATTCACTTTGATATCGCTGTAACCTAATCCTATTTCCACAATAGATATATGATTGATAATGTGTAAATGATATTTCGCCTGTCAAAACTGCTGTTAAAGAGTTCTACTGATATCTAAATCTTTGATGCATTAACTTATATATAGAATATAATATCATATGATAAAAGGTGTTAAGAGGTTAACCCTTTCACCCTTAAATATCTAGATGGTATGTTGTGTGCTATTGTTTAGACTAGTCCATTATGGCCTGTAGGGTTGAAAGGGCTAAGGATACTATTATATTTGCATGTAAAGTGTTAATAGTAAAGGGGTTACCTGTAAGCCATGTGCTACAAACAGAACAAATGAAAGTAGAATCATTAATGATAAATTAAAAGGCATCGATAGAATCAAATATACTACTTTTAAGAACTAGATTATACTTCAAAAGCCTTGAAATTTAAACAAACCCGGTCATGTTAGATATGGTGTTAACAGATATATTAATACATCGCAAGCGGAAATACCTAGTGTTAATGTATGGTGCATGGCTACAATTTCTTTTTAAAATAAGGTACAGCATTTATGAATAAATGTCATTTTCCTATTTCTTTCTATATAAAACGACCATTTTGAAATAGTTTCCAATGACTTCATTTTAAGTCTATATTCTTAAAAATTTCAGTTTAATACATACAGATTAATCTCCTAACATTTTTATTTCATTCTGGTTGTTAATCAGGAAATAGCATGCATTTTTCTTATTTAATTAATTTTAAAACCCCATCTTCTTTGTTCACTCAAAAAATCTTGTAAAGAAAAAATGTTGAGATTTTAGTATCACAGAATAATCATTGATGTTTTTAGAAGAAACTATATGAATTAATATCTAAGAGAATGAAATTTAAAGGTAATTTGTAAAAAAAAAAGACATACCCAGGAGAACAATTTTAAAAAAGATCATTTTTCTGAGAGAGTAATGGGAAAATGAGGTTTGTTCATAAACTTATGCACTTTACAGTACTGATTGTTGCATCGTCAAGTGGCAACAAAATTGAATGAAATAAGACTTAATTAAGTCCCCGTGTTACAGAAAGCATAACACAGAAAATAACAAAGAACATTTCTGGAGAGTATAAAACAAAATAATTGACAAGGTCAATTTTTTAAGTTTATCCTCGATCGCTCATCGAACCGAAAATTAACTGATGATACCATGTCATTGATTGGGAGACAATATACAAATCTAATGAACATTGGACAAACACGGACCTCATAAAAATCCAGAATTGACATCAGGTGTCACGGAGAAGTATGCATTCCCTGTTGACTGGTCACACCCACCGTGAGTCAACAATCAACATCAAATGGAAACAAGAGATAAATAAATCTTGTCCTAATTGTTAAATGCGATTCAGCAACAGATTACTTCTCTATAACTTTTTTGATTTGATTTTTGTTTTACGCCATACTCAACAATCTTTCAGTCATATGATGGCGTCCAGTTTTTATTGGTGGAGGAGAAACCCCGGTTACCCGGGTAAAGATCACAGACCTTCCGTAAAAAAACTGGCAAACTTTCCCACTTAATTCGAAATGACCCTAGCGGGATTCGAACCAGAGGTGAGAGGCCTTGTGATTTAAAGCGCAATGCTCTAAGCACTCGGCCACGGAGGCCCCTACTCTACAACAATTCAGAGGTCCGTGTTTGTCCATTTTTACCGGATTTGTATCTATGTCCTGGACATCCTATTGATATTATACTTTGATATCTGAATTTTTTATATAATACCAATACTTTTGAGCTCGAGGGTTGCTGTAATGAAATCATATCAGGACAAACAATAAAACAAACCATAAGAAGATTAAAACTAGATATCTACTTTATTGCAGCAAGCTAATTTGGGTGGCAATAATTTGTAATCAGATCCGAAAATTTCTCCATTCCATTAAGACCCTGAAATGAAAATGGATTTGTTATTACCTTAAGTTCTACCACATCAGATGAAAGCTTTATGATTATTTTCTTCACACTAAAAAGGTGTAATAAAAAGTGATTGAATCTGTCGGTAAACTAAGACTGTCCGATTGTGTTTTGTGATCATAAAAGTGATCAATTTCTTGGACTATACAAAGGAGCTAACGTAAACTAATCTTTATGTTCTTTCCTTGCCAGCTAATATCATGCACTTATATCAGCTTTATGTTACCTCATTACTTTACTTACAGATACGTAACAACAATCGAAACTGTCAGATTGCGGAAAGACACTAGACCAAGGTATCGTAAACTCGATTAGGCATACGATTGGAAAATTTTGGTTATCACCGCCTGCCACTGTGTGTGAAATATTTTAACTTCTCTTGGAAAACCTTCTGGACTAATTCCTTAAGAATTTGGAATGTCGCGAGTATAGGGCAGGGTATGGGCAATTTTATCCATAATACCTGGATCACGGATTCGGTTAACTGGCACTGAACAGATTGATAAAATCCTTTCCGAAAATTTCAACTTTTTAAATTGATCGAAAATTTCAACTTTTTGAACCTCAAATTTTCATTCAATTATATGGAAACATACTGTGATTCAATAGGGAGTAGACGACTTCCATTTTACTTCCTACATGTTCAAACTAACTTTATCGAGCTTTTCATCAGGAAGACCTTATGTAATTTGGTTTGTATTCACTGCATTATCTATAAAAAGTCAATCTCTAAATGGATAAAATTCTCACTTTAAAAAAGCGTGATTGTTTGCTAAACAAACCGAAACAAACATATTTATTGATTGTGTCCACATCCCAATATTACATTTTTTTTCAATTTTAGTTAACTCATCAACCCTTGAAAACCAATAGACTCTTCTGTAAATCATTGACATAGACTAGTCCAAATGTGTTTTAGGGGTGAATGAGTTAAGCTCAAAATAATGTAAACAATTCCCCTTTGCATGAGACGTAATTCAAAAGTATTAAGCGATTATTGAACTTAGAATATCATAGTTTCCGGACGATCTGCTCGTAACATATTCGCTATTTACAGTACTCAGGTGTAGATATTGACGTCAATATGAAAACGGAAATATATTAACTCTATGGCAATGTTATCGTACCGATTTATTCCAAATAACTTAAAACAATTCCTTCAATTTATACTACATGTATTTAGATTGATATACAATAACAAGAAAAAGAAATATACACTGGCAAAAAAATCTTAAATTCCTATATATTTTATGAAAATTTCTTGAGAAATCCAGTTTGGCCATTATTCACTTGCAATTGATTAATTTTAACCTTACTGCTTGTATACGCATACCACACTAAACCTGACCTTATTTTCACAAAATATATAGGAATATCAGGTTTACATGCCTGTGTATAGCTCTTTTTTTGTTATTATACATTAAGTACAAGTAGTAAAAGTAATGAAAAACAATCCTTATTTTTATATATATATTACCATTTTCTGTGAATCTGTAGTCAGCTGAATACGAAATTCATTCTATATAATTGACTTTTCGGAGGAGGGTTTCATATGACGTATGATAATTAACTAACACTCCTTGTAGAATCTCTCGATATGTGATTTTTATATTCATATACAGTTACCTAACATATTGACATTTAGTATAGTCATTTTTATGTTCCTGGTGTGTTAGACGCCAATCACTTCATTTGACATTTTCTCTGTCAATATATGTTTGCATTGCAACATATAAATGGAAGGATTTGATGGGTAATTTTCATTTTACACACTCTTAGATCTAATCAAAGCTATCATATCTAAATTAAAACAACGTGTCAATGAGTTTCCGGTTTTCTGACTGTTGGCATTTCATTGGTTACGTCATCCACTGAGAATAAGACATCAATAAAAAGTAAAAGACAACAATGGTTTTGATTTCATGTTATCAACTGTTGAAGATGTGAAGACGTTGGATTTACACAGAGATGACAATTTTCTGTGATAAATAGAAAATAAATAAATGGATAACACATTCATGTGAGAATTTCCTTTTACAAATCACCTTATATTTTGTTCTATAAATGATTTCCCTTTTACAAATCACCTAACAGTTTGTTCTATTTGATAAACCTATCATTTTATATATCACCTTATATTTTGTTCTATGTGAGACACCTATGTAAGAATTTTCCTTTCACTAATCACCTTATATTTTGTTCTATTAGACACCTTTGTAAGAATTTCTTTTCACAAATCACCTTATATTATGTTCTATGTGAGACACCTAAGTAAGAATTTTTCTTTTATATATCACCTCGCATTTTGTTCTATGTAAGCTGTATTTACCACAAAAAATAAAGAAGAAATAAAATGTCGATTTTTTTTCTACTTTAACTAATTCTACTTGATATACAATAACAAATAAGAGCTATAAACAAACATAAAAATCGTATAGTCCACTGTGGCATTATTATACAAATAGTAATGTTGAGTTAATCAATTGCAATTGGAAAAGTGACAAACCTGGGTTTCTCAAGCATTTTTTACAAAATCTATAGGAAATTAATGCCTATGCATAGTATATCTCTCTCTCTCTCTCTCTCTCTCTCTCTCTCTCTCTCTCTCTCTCTCTCTCTCTCACTCTATCTCTCTCTCTCTCTCTCTCTCTCTCTCTCGCTTTATTTTTTTATCAATTTTTAAAAAAAAAATTTGTTATTTCATATCAATCTAAGTAGAAAAAAGGAGAGAACATTTCTTGAAAATAAAAAACAGTTATTTCCCCTTAAATATATGCTTGGTTCGTGTAATTTTCAAACATTTTACGTTGATTTCTTTAAAAGTTCTTATATTATGTTTATCAAAATAAAATTAATCAGTAAAGTCGTGGGCTTTTATTTTGTCGTATAAAACGTATTCAGGAAATAAGTACACATTTCTTTGCATTTATGTCATATTTTAGGATTTCATTTGTGAACCATAACGGCTTTTTGATAAAGATATAATTGAACATCCAACCATTTTCATGTTTTCCCCAAACTGCCATATTTTATACCGACTTTAGCGATGAGAAATCTACTCAAATCCAATTAAAACACTGGTGGCTCTTAAATATGAAACAAATATCTTATCTTTAACAACACTCCTAATAATTGTTGTCGTTTTATTCAAGATTTGTTTTAAGATTTATAAATGTACAATATAGAATTAAATCACAGCTCTTGTGGGCACTGTTTCTGTACAGCACTTCCGTGTTATCAAATTCTATACAGAGGACGGAAGTCTCTGACGTCGACCATGACCAATTTTCTATGAAATGTAATTACAAATGGCGACTTTGTTTCGCGAAGTTCTGATAGACAGTGTTATTGAGTTCTTTTAGAATTGAATAAATTGTATATACTTTTGATAAACTGAACACAAATAATCTAATTCTGTGGAATATAGAAAATAATTGTTTCGATTTCAATTATACTGAGAACAATTATTTTGTTGTTTTTCAGTAAAAGATATTATCATGACTGTATCATTTGACCAGATAAACCCTAAAACAAGAAATGCTGGTTTAATGAATAATAAAAGTATGATGTTTTTGATGTGTTAATGGCTATTTACAATATCACATTCGATTTACAGTTCACTAACATTTGCAAAGTAACCTAGATGTATGGATGGATGAACTGATGGATGTTTGGGTTGTTGAAATGATAGATAGATAGATAGATAGATAGATAGATAGATAGATAGATAGATAGATACTTAGAAATGTTATTGTTGTATCTTCATTTTTACATAAATTAAACCGAAGCGAACGATTTTGCATAGTAAAATGGCAAAAATACATCCCTGTAAAAAAAATCAACATTTACAGTATATTATCAGTAATATATGTATAGCAGCTATTTACATACTCTCTGTTACGATATGGTGTCTGTGGAATATTTAAATCAACCTTGTTACGAGACAATTGATGAATACTTGAGTGTTTTATCACTGTGATGTGAAGTAAATCACTTTAAGATTCTATATCTTCACTTTATTGTGGCTAATGTTTACGATAACTACGTTATATTGTCAATCACTCATCAACCAAACACATATTTATGTTTCGAAAACGTCGCCAATTGTAAATTAATGAGTGTTTCATACTTTAAATCCAACAAAGCCATTCAAGAATGCATTCCACGTGGAAATGATAAATAATAAGGAGAAATAAACTTTCGATGATGTTCGATTTATTGAGATTTTTCTTTATGTATGAAGTAAGTGCCTAAGTTATGCATATATTTGTAATTATAGAATACTCCTGACAACTCGCTAATGGTGGATTGTTCGCAGTGATATCGTGATAAAGCGTTCGCTTTGCAAAAAGGTTTTAATTTCGAAGAGCAATCGGACCTATAACTTTTTAACAATGTGTGATCCGTTCTGGTTCGTGCAATAACATGAAGTTGTGTGTTGTCGCGTCAAGTAACTAGTAATTAAATAAAAAAAAAGTGAAAAATGCTCCACCAGACTGTTTTTAATTAGAAAATAATGACTAAATATCTAAAACAATGTGTTAATCATCAGATTAATATCCTTGATGCATATTCAGCAATCAAATTGAACGGCCATTTTTTCATAAACAATATTTTAAAGGAGTCGGAAAACGTATTTTAATTTGCTGCTATAGCTCAGCGAAATATATCAATATTATCATTTTGCACCAGATTGTTGCTCGTTTTATGCACTAATGTATCTTACCATCTGATTGTAGATTGTATATAATTAGTCATGTGGCTGATTTCTCCAGAACCAGCCACCCATATGGTAACCATTTCTTTGGCAAATTCAGTAAGAGCTCAGCTAATAACTATAAATGATTATTTAAAAGACTGTAGCTAGATTTTAGGTGAATATGAAATAGTTCTGCGACTACATATTGATCATGTCTTTTAATTTTTTATTTCAGGTGTGAGTTTTAATCAAGTAACGGTCTAACCGTTCAGAGGTGTCAAAGATTCAGATGTTACGGTTGACGTGACTATGTGTTATAATTGCTTTTAAGAAAAGATACGTTTGGTTGTGGCTGGTACGTTAACATTAGACATTTATAACATGCAATTGTTTTTATTTATTCCCTTCATCAAAAAACGATTTGTTTACGAATAAAGAACATCATCAGAAAATGAAAATGGCGTTCATTTCCGAGCTGGAGGAGTTTTTAAATGGATTTAAAAATAATACACATAACTACTCACCAATTGAATTTTTCATGAAGGCTTCGAATTTTTCAAACGAAACGTCGACATTGGAACTAAACAAACATTACTCTAAGCATGTACTCGGGAAATCCATTCTTGTACTAGCTTATTGCAGTTTAGTATTGATATCCTTGTTTGGAAATAGCATCGTGTGCTATGTTATATTTCGTAACAGGAGAATGTATACCGTTACAAATCTCTTTATAGCCAATATGGCGATTTCAGATTTATTCGTTACATGTTTCAATGTGCCATTCCATATTGCGAGGAATATGATGGACGAGTGGCCATTTGGCGATTTTTTGTGTCATTTTGTGAACTATTCTTTAATGGTTTCCGTGTATGTGTCTACATATACTCTAACGGCAATTGCGCTGGACAGACAACGTGTTCTGTTGTATCCCCTTAGACCGCGCATGAGTAAAGCAATGGGATTAGTTGTGCTTATTGGTACATGGGTTGTCAGTGCTACGTTGTCGCTACCCTACGGTATATATATGGAAGTGCGAGATGTGTTCTTTTTAAGTGTTGATATAGTTCGTCGGTGCAGACCGGCTTTTCCGGAACCTAGTGATATCTTTGAAAAATGTCTTACCGTCATCACAACAATTTTACAGTACGTAATACCACTGACGATAATTGCCGTCTCATACGGCCGAATAGTCCGGAAGTTGTGGATGAGAACACAGTTAGGGGCGGTAACGCACAGTCAACAGATTTCGCAAGCGAAAGCGAAAAAAAAAAGTATCAAACTTTTGATTACTGTGGTCGCTATATTTGCTTTGTGTTGGATGCCTATTAACCTGTATCATATTTTGACCGATTTTCATCCTAACACGAGAGTGTTCGGATATGACAGTACCACATTCTTCATTCTTCATTGGATCGCCATTAGTAGTACTTGTTATAATCCATTCGTTTATTGTTGGATGAACGAGACATTTCGTTCGGAAGTTAAGTCTTGTTTCAAGCGTTGTAAAAGGTATCGGAGAATTCATCCCGGAACGGAAGTAGATGGAATGCTTCTTCGAAGCGATGTATTTTTTCGAAATAGAAACAAGACATTTACAAGTGTGGTGCCATTTAGTTCGACATTCAGTTCCATTCGAATGAGCAAAACGCAACATGGTATGTCATCGATATCAAAGGATGAAACACCATTATTTGAAGTGAAAACTACAACCTCGACTGAAATATCCAATTCGTCACTTGAAGACGAAACCTAATTTATTGTAATGCGAGTTTAACTAATCATGTCGTGTGTTTTATTTTATGGTTTTAAATACAAATGGCGCACTTGCTTGAAGTTGATGGAATAACACTGACATACAGCATATCTTATTGTCGTATTATTCGTTTTTTCTATATTTGATTGATATTTACTTAATATTGTCATAAACCTGACTGGTAAACAAGCATTTGCTTTTGGCTAGTAACAAAATAACATTGAACATTGCTTTGTTGTTCTAAAAGCATTTCAAAGCAAATTAGATTGTATCGTATCTCGTCTTCGTATTATTTGTCTGGTGAAATAGTTGTATTGTTTCAATATTGTCATTGTAAAATTGCATCATAACTGAAGGGGACATTAGCTGTGTTTTCCAAAACAAAAAATATTTCGCTTTTTTCTACTCATATTGATGTAACAAACAAGAACTATACACATACATAATCATTTGCAATCCAATAATTCTCAATCAATTTTTACAAAATATATAGGAATTTTAAAAAAAGATGTTGCAACTGTATGTCTTTTTTGTTTTTGTACATCAATCCAAGAGTAAAAAAGAAAAAAGTTTTTAGGGAAAAAAACATGCCCCTTTAAGGATATTGTGATTTAGGGCAAACATAATCTTACTGTCCAAGAATTCCTTTTCAGATATAATCAATTGTAACCCCGTTAACAGCTGATATACATTATCACTGAAACATTTGGTTGGTATTTGGGTGAATCGTTTTGTACATAATTTTATGTAGTACTATTACACCACATATATAAGATAGGTTTCCGTGAAAATAATTCATAAAAAGTAAAGATCATGCTATTTTGATATCACTGTCATTCATCATAATATAATATTTTCTGTTTCTTTTGTAGAAAGCTAAAGCCGTTATGATGTACTCAATACATCGTTTGTCTTTCCGCAAGTTCAATTACCCATCATGCACATGCGCCTTCGGCATTTAGAAAATATGTAAATTATAAAACTGGCATCAGTTCTATCTTACATCTAAAATGTTTATTTGATTTAATACATTTACATATCTATTTGTACAACAATTATAATAATTTATGTTTAAATAAAATCGAATACAATTACTGGCTTGAATTTTCTTCTGCATAAATACAAAATCAAGATTGATAATCAATGTCACTATAACTTTTAAAGGTGCTCTCATAGCATTTCGTAATACAGTCAAGCTTGTCTGCAAAAGCCGCCAAACTGAACAGGCAATTGTGGTTGTAATAGACAGGTGGGCTCTATAAAGAATTTTATCATTTCAAAAACAATTAACCAAGATTATGGTTATGATGCCCTTTAAAGTAGGTGGTTTTTAATGCAAGTTTGACTATATTATATGTCTTTCCATCTCTTCGACCGAGTTCTCATGTTCGGAATTCTAATCACCGCTATTAAAACATTCATTTTTGTGAATGCGTAGATGGCCAAGTGGTTAGGACGTCGTGCATGAGAGCCAGACGATTTGTGCCGTTGGTCGAGGGTTCGAAGCCCAGCCGGGGCATGGTGAAATTATAGGTACCTTGTTATTTCTGTATTTGTGCTTTATATATATATATATACCAAGCACTTCGGTGAAGACAAATTTACAGTCCAAGACGTTTCTTGTATGTAGCCTATTACAAGACCCATAAAGACAACAACTAGCTGTTATTGGTTTTTTGACATGATGCGGTTATCTTCGATTCACCAAGTAATTATAATAAAAAAAATAGTTTCCGCGAAATGAAATACTGATTTTACACATATTTAAATGGGATCAAGTTATTGACATGATTACATTTTAAACCATGAAGTGTCTAACCTCTGATCACACTGGAACCTTAGCTGATTTTGTGAGAAAGTTTGCCAGTTTACTGGACGGAAGACGGTGGCCTCTTCCCAGTACACTATAGCCGGATTCATTCCTCCACCATTAAAACCAAGAGGCCAATGGTCTCATAGCTCGATGGTAAAAGTAACACGAAACATTTTTAAATGTATCCTTAACAAAGCTATTTATTCAATTTGAAGGGAAAATTTTGAATTAAAATTAAAATACAGAATATATCCAAATAATAGCATAATAAAACCCTATACGCCTCTCTTTCTAAAACCTTACTTTTGGATTTGCATTGAGTGTTTGCCCAATAGACCATTTTCGAGTTATCCGATTCCGTTCAGTTTCGTCACAATAGTTTGTACTTAGACTACTTGACGTAATCTGAAAGTTGGGCAAGGTCGATTCAGGTTATGTAATATAAAAAATTTCAGATACCAAAGTATAAATCAATAGAATGTCCAGGACATAGATACAAATCCGGTAAAAAAACCACGGACCTCTGGAAACCAAAAGGTGTGATCAGGTGCCATGGAGGAGTAAGCATCCCCTGTCGACCGGTCACACCCGCCGTGAGTCCACAGTCAAGTCCAATGAAACACGTGAGGAGTGTATCCTCGTCACAATTGGTACAGACGTCTCAACAACCGCCAATGAAAAGGCAACTCAACATTTCATTTAGTGAAACAGAGTTGTCGCAAACAAGACTATTATACCGACCGTAAAATTTGCGGAACGTTGACATTAAATGCGGTTTTCGATATCCCTGTGTCAATAATTTGTCAGTGAGTAGTTTACCTATGTATATGAAATCTTCATATGTTGTACACGCCCTGGCATATCGGATTATTTGTGAAATATAAACTCTAATGCAGGTGACTGAGGGATATTACTACTTAAATGTGGAAAATTTACGATGGGAAAGCCTAAATCGTTGCGTTTATCGTATAGCTTAGTTGCTAATTTCCCGTCTGTGTTTATATTAAGTAATATGTCTAAGTATGAAGCGTGTGTGCTTGATTCTGTTGTATCTTTAATTTCTAGTTCGCTGGGATATATCGCATTGACATATGTATGAAAATTGTCATTATTAATTAATTAAGGTACCACCTTTAGTGTCTATGACGCTGAAAAGTCTTTCTTTTAATTTTTTATGTGGAATAGTAGTGTAAAGAGTAGAGAAGTCACAAGTTTTGATACAGTGAATTCGAGAAAAATTGTGTGCCTTCAAATTTTCTAAAAGCTGTTTAGAATTTTTAAGTAACCACATCTGATTTACACCGCTTCTGGAATAAGCAACTGTACAGTATTGTTGAAGTTTCTCCTTAACGGCTGTCAATATCTTGGTAAGGTTTGGTAGAACATTTGCTGGATCCTGCTATGTATCTTTGCTTATATGGGGTTTTATGAAGTTTAGGTTTAGTAAATGTGGTAGCTCGAAATCGGTATCCGTTGTAGGTATATCAAATGAGCGTAATACGGACACGTGATTTTGAAGGATTTCGTCCTTTAAAGGTGAGCTATGTGTGTATGTAGGATTTCCAGAATTCGTATTAAACCCAAGTTCTTCTAATAAACAATTATAGTAATGTGCCTTACAAATAAAAACTTTATTATTTGAGGCTTTGTCTGCTGGTACCAGTACATATTGGTCATGTAATCTATCCAGTTCAGTTACTACTTCTGGATCATTAAATACAGAGGGATAACGTGTTTTCATAGTCCCTTTAAGTTTTCGAATACGAGATTTTATCAACCATCGTATGGCTTTCAGCCATTCAGACAAAGTGTCTGGTTCTTCGTCTTCATGTTGTCCCATCGTCTGACATAATCTTCGACAGAATCCATAACTAAACTGAATTTCTGTCTCCAATTAAAGGAACGGGCTTCCCGGTATTTAGGGCCCCTTAAAATAAAATTTTTGAGGCTTTCATTTTCAACAATAGAAACGTCGCCGGTAATGACATGCCCGATAATATTGTATCAGAAAGGAGATGAAGCACATGAACATGTGACAGTGTTGTGTAGAAACATTTCTACCCATGACAATTAGTACCCAATTAAAGACTAATTGTGTAAGATTTAAATCTCATTGGGTATGATTTGTGTTCAGTTCGAAACTTTTTGTTACCACTCGGAAGTGATAAGTGAGCAGGTGAGATTAGTAGGAACGCAGTTATTGTGAAAGGATCTATATAAACAAAGAAGAAATAAATTTTGTATAATTCATTAAAAATCAGAAACTGTTCTGATTTCCTCAAAATTTTATCGGGTTCATCTTTAACCATAAAAGCATGTGTCTGCAAATTTTCACAGCAACACGATGGCTTGATTTTCTTTACTCGTCTACACAACGTCTTTTTTAAAACCATGCAGGGGCCACAGCATTAGCTACATGAGCTCCGCCCATTGAGATAACTAGTGGACATCATATTACGGAAAATCGTGTGGTATAACAAAAACCTAAAAACAAACATGATTATTCTCTTTAATTAAAACCAGGTACACCCTCTCTCCTAGGTAATCCTTCATAGTGATATCTAGTTTCCAGTTTACCTTGAGACGTAAATACTCCAATGATTGCGTAAATACTTTGTTAATGAGATCGTGTACGTCATCTGACGTGATTTCTGATTTTGAAAATAATCAAGATATGCAGGTTTCAAACACTTTCCATGAAAAATCAAGTACCTTTATTAGTCCCCTGGCTATTAATGTGTTTGTTCCCCCCAGGGGGAATTTTGGAGGTTATATTTTCCTGAAAGCTTATAAAATGCAACAAAATGAGACATGTTAGCACTCTGGGAGTTGGGGCGTTCAGGAGTTTTGGGGTAAAAACCATAGAAAATTAACAAAAATCGTTGAAAACTAGAAAACCCCTATTAATCCCTCATTATGGCCTCTGTTTGCAATGAAAGTACTGATTGTGTGGTATATATCTTAAATGACAAGTATGAACCCATTTAACTACCATTTTTTAAGGTAAAAATTATTTTTTAAACAAAATCTGTGAAAAACATTCTAAACTTTAAGCCACTTATAAACCATGTTTTTACCAATGTGTTTTTTCAACCGGTATGTTTATCAGAAAACCTACCAAACTTAGATTTGTTAGCACTGTTACCACTGACGGGTTTTGCGGCAAAAACCATAGAAAATTAACAAAAATCGTTGAAAACTAGAAAACCCCTATTAATCCCTCATTATGGCCTCTGTTTGCAATGAAAGTACTGATTGTGTGGTATATATCTTAAATGACAAGTATGAACCCATTTAACTACCATTTTTTAAGGTAAAAATTATATTTTTTAAACAAAATCTGTGAAAAACATTCTAAACTTTAAGCCACTTATAAACCATGTTTTTACCAATGTGTTTTTTCAACCGGTATGTTTATCAGAAAACCTACCAAACTTAGATTTGTTAGCACTGTTACCACTGACGGGTTTTGCGGTAAAAACCATAGAAAGTTAACAGAAACTGCTGAAAATTGGAAATATACAATTAATCATTCATTTAAGGTCTCTTTGCAATTAGATTAATATTTGTTTTTCAAATAGCTTAAATGATATATATGGATACAATAAACAATGTTTTTTTTTCTTATTAAAGTTGGTGTTTTCGGGTAAGAACCATGAAAATTAACAAAAATCGCTGAAAACGGGAAAATCTCAATTAATCCCTCATTTATGGCCTCTGTTGCAATGAAAGTACTGGTTGTATGGTAGGTATCTTAAATGACAAGTATGGACCCATTTAGCAATCGCTATCAAATTTGGTGTTTTGGGGTAAAAATAATTTTTTTAAACAGAAATCTGTGAAAAAAGTACTAAACTTTAAGCCACTTATAATCCATGTTTTTACCAATTTGTGTTTTGGAGGATATGTTTTTTCATAAAGCCTGTCAAATATGCTACAAACTGAGCTAAATTAGCACTCTGGTCACCTTGGGGTTTGGGGGTAAAAACAATAGAAAATTAACAGGAATCACTGAAAACTGGAAAATCTCAATTAATCCTTCAGTTAAGGCCTCTTTTTGCAATAAAAGTAATGGTTGTATGGTAAATATCTTAAATGATAAGTATTGACCCATTGAACAACCATTGTATATCACATTTAGTGTTTTGGGGTAAAAAAATCAATTTTTAAAATTAAAGCATTAGACTTTAAGCCACCTACGATCCAGCTTTTGCCCACATGTTTTTGGATGGCATAATTTTCAGAAACCATATAAAAAATGTTACAAATTGAGCTTTGTTAGCACTCTGGCTACTTAAGAGATTTCGGGTTTTGGGATTACACAAAAATAGATGAAAATGAATAATTGTTTATTTAAGTTATTTTTTGCAAATAAAGAAAAATTGTATGGCAGATGACTTAAATGTTAAGTATGGGCATAATAAAGAATGATCTTTTATCACAGTTGGTGTTTTGAGGTAAAAACCATGAGAAATTATATCAGTCAGTTTTACCACAAAAGTAAACTATAATCGAAGGGTTACTCGGTTTGTAATTTTCAACACTTTCTGTTAAAATTTCTTGGTTTTGCCTTCAAACTCCTAAACTCTCAAACAGTTATAGTTCTAACATATCACATTTTGTATCATTTTTATAAACTTCTGGCACAAAAAAAATTCCTAAAATACCAATTGTTGAAACTGGGGTTATTAGTGGTATAAATCTAATATTACTTCACAAATTACTGCTTTAAAATTTGGTTTTAGACGATCCCATACACCATATCTAACACACACTGAAATAATTGCTTAATATACCAATACTCATCAATTACAATATCTGCTATACCACCATCTCTTTATGATATCCTGGTTTTCCAACTTTCCGTGATTTTTGCTAATGTTTCACCCCAAAACTCCATAACACCTATAGCAAGAGTGATAACATATCTCATTTTGTAAGAACTTTGATAAGCTTTCAGAGAAACATACCATCGAAACTTACTCCTTGGCAAAAACTTGGAATGTATATAGTGGCCTAAAGCGAAATAAACATTTCATAGATTTCTGTTTAAAAATTGGTTTTTAACTTAAAACACCACATTTGATATACAATGATTGTTTAATAGACCAATACATATTATTCCAGATATTTGTCAAACAACAATTAAACGCATTACAAAAAAGCCATAATAAATGAATGATTATTTGAGATTTTCCAATTCTAATCGAAAAATTTTTACTTTTTATGTTTTATTTCAAAATTTTCAAAATAATCCAATGGCTAGCGTGCTAATATGGCTCGTTTTGTAACATTTTCATTAAGCTTTCTGACAGACATACCTTCCAAAATACCCCTTGTTAAAGACTAGAGTTTTAAGTGGCCAACAATCTATTAATTTTTTCCACAGATTTCTGTTTAAAAAATTAGTTTTAGTCCCCAAGACACCAAATTTGTAACATAATGATTGTTTAATGTGCCAAGACTTCTCATTTTGATATCTGTATTGCAATCATCAAACTCATAGCAAAAAGTGGAAATAATGAAGAACTAATTGAGATATTCCAGTTTTCAATGATTTTTGGTTTTATCTCAAATTTCTTAAATGCTCTAGAGGCTAGCGTTCTAACATGACTCATTTTGTAGCCTTTTCGGTAAGCTTTCAGATACGCATACCCTTCAAAATCCCGTTTGACAAAAACTGAGGTTTTAAGTTGCCTAAAGTTTAGTCATTTTTAGATAGATTTCTATTCAAGAATGATGGTGTTTTACCCCCAAAACACCAAATTTGATACACATTTGTTGTTTAAAGGATCAATACTTATCATTTGAGATATTTACCAAACAACCATTACTTTCAATGCAAACAGAGGCCATAACTGAAGGATTAATTGAGGTTTTCAAGTTTTCAGCGATTTTTGTTTATTTTCATTGTTTTTACCTCAAAACATCAACTTTAATAAAACAAATCATTGTTTATTGTGTCCATATTTATTTTTATGCAATTTGCCATACAATTATTACTCTTGTTGAAAAAAAGACTTAAACGAAGGATAAATTTATATTTCCAATTTTCAGCCATTTCTGCTAATTTTCTATGGTTTTTACCCCAAAACCCCTAAGTGGCCAGAGTTTTCTAAAAAACATATCTTCCAAAACACAAATTGGTAAAAACATGAGTTATAAGTGGCTTAAAATTTAGTACTTTCTTCACAGATTTCTGTTTAAATTTTTTTTTTACCCCAAAACAACAAATTTTATAAATAATGGTTGTTAAAGGGTCCATACTTTTCATTTAAGATATCTACCATACAACCAGTACCTTCATTGCAAACAGAGGCCATAAATGAGGGATTAATAGAGATTTTAAATAGCGATTTTTGTTAATTTCTATGGTTTTTACCACAAAACTCCTAAACGCCCCAACGGCCAGAATGCTTACATCGCTATTTTTTTAGCATTTTTTATAAGCCTTCAGAAAATGATAAGCTTCAAAATTCCTCTTGGGAGAATAGCGATTATTGGTGGCTCAAAGACTATATGCAGTGAATAATGCCGTTTCCTCTGATTTGAGTACTCTTCAAAAGTAATCACGATTAGTATCTGACGAGGTGTGACCTTAAAACAAGGATACCAAGCACAACTTCTCGCGTAATCATTATTGTATTTGAAAGTGTATCATCTGTGATTAACTGTTTTCACGATATATTGTAATAACGCAGACATTGTTCTAAGCGGAATCAAATTTATCAGATGTCGTGTATACGATGACAAAATATCATCGGTTTACGTATATATATAAAAATCTCAGATACCAAAGTATAAATCAATAGGATGTCCAGGACATAGATACAAATCCGGTAAAAATGGACAAACACGGACCTCTGGAAACCAAGAGGTGGGATCAGGTGCCATGGAGGAGTAAGCATCCCCTGTCGACCGGTCACACCCGCCGTGAGTCCACAGTCAAGTCCAATGAAACACGTGAGGAGTGTATCCTCGTCACAATTGGTACAGACGTCTCAACAACCGCCAACGAAAAGGCAACTCAACATTTCATTTAGTGAAACAGAGTTGTCGCAAACAAGACTATTATACCGACCGTAAAATTTGCGGAACGTTGACATTAAACGCGGTTTTCGATATCCCTGTGTCAATAATTTGTCAGTGAGTAGTTTACCTCTGTATATGAAATCTTCATATGTTGTGCACGCCCTGGCATATCGGATCATTTGTGAAATATAAACTCCATATGCAGGTGACTGAGGGATATTACTACTTAAATGTGGAAAATTTACGATGGGAAAGTCGAAATCGTCGCGTTTATCGGATAGCTTAGTTGCTAATTTCCCGTCTGTGTTTATATTAAGTAAAATGTCTAAGTATGAAGCGTGTGTACTTGATTCTGTTGTATCTTTAATTTCTAGTTCGCTGGGATATATCGCATTGACATATGTATGAAAATTGTCATTATTAATTGACAAAACGTCGTCGATATATCTAAATGTCAACTTAAAGGACACCGCTAACTTTTTTCTTCTTTTGATTCAGCAGTTTCTGAATGAAGTCTGCTTCGTATGAATAAAGGAACAGGTCGGCCAATAAAGGAGCACAATTGGTTCCCATAGGAATGCCGACAGTTTGTTGAAAGACCACGTCTCCGAACATTACAAATATATTGTCTATTAGAAATTCCAGCATGTTTTTTATATCAACTTCAGTATACTTTTGTGTAGAATCAGAGTGGTGTTTGACGAAATAAGTATCCTGATAGCCAATCACTAGATATTTAAATTTTCGGGTACCACCTTTAGTGAAAAAGCAGTTGTCTATGATGCTAAAAAGTCTTTCTTTTAATTTTTTATGTGGAATAGTAGTGTAAAGAGTTGAGAAATCATAAGTTTTGATACTGTGAATTCGAGAAAAATTGTGTGCCTTCAAATTTTCTAAAAGATGTTTAGAATTTTTAAGTATCCACATCTGATTTACACCGCTTCTGGAATAAGCAACTGTACAGTATTTTTGAAGTTTCTCCTTAACAGCTCTCAATATCTTGGTAAGGAGTAAAGATAAAGGTTTGGTAGAACATTTGCTGGATCCTGCTATGTATCTTTGCTTATATGGGGTTTTATGAAGTTTAGGTATCCAGTATAAATGTGGTAGCTCGAAATCGGTCTCCGTTGTAGGTATATCAAATGAGTGTAATACGGACACGTGATTTTGAAGGATCTCGTCCTTTGAAAGTGAGCTACGTGTGTATGTAGGATTTCCAGAATTCGTATTAAACCCAAGTTCTTCTAATAAACAATTATAGTAATGTGCCTTACAAATAAAAACTATATATTATTTGAGTCTTTGTCTGCTGGTACCAGTACATATTGGTCATGTAACCTATCCAGTTCAGTTACTACTTCTGGATCATTAAATACAGAGGGATAACGTGTTTTCATAGTCCCTTTAAGTTTTCGAATACGAGATTTTATCAACCATGGTATGGCTTTCAGCCATTCAGACAAAGTGTCTGGTTCTACGTCTTCATGTTTGGCCCATCGTCTGGCATAATCCTCGACAGAATCCATAACTAAACTGAAATTCTGACGCCAATTAAAGGAACGGGCTTCCCGGTATTTAGGGCCCCTTAAAATAAGATTTTTGAGGCTTTCATTTTCAACAATAGAAACGTCGCCGGTAATAACATGCCCGATAGTATTGTATTTGAAAGGAGATGAAGCACATGAACATGTGACAGTGTTGTGTAGAAGATGGTTGATGTCTAGGCACTGCAAAACCTGTTTGTAATTGAATAGCTTGGATGCGATGCTAGGTGTATAGCTATATGAAATGCAAGGCGTGCTCTTCAGTTTAAAATATGGTGGAATACAGGACTGAACTTTTTTGTGATTTAGAACATTGCCAATGTTTAAAGCGTCTATGCCTTTATTTGTAAATTTAAGTTTAAGGAAAAGACGTTTCTGTTTAGAACAGTCATCGTTTGTAACGCGTGCAGGTTTAAACAGCCTGTGATAAGCGATGTCCATTATAATGGAGTTCAGTATGTATTCTGGGGTTGAAGAATCCGTGAAAAAGTTTATTGAGATTTGTAAAAGGAACAGAATAAAGTTTGTTGCGGATGTGATGAAGACCCAATTTTTTGTTAACGTAAGGTAAAAGAGATGAAAAAGTGACATCATGTATGTAGGGTCGGTTGTATGAACGATGTCCGTGACTTCGTTTACGTCTTACGTTAGAATTAAAAAGTTCCATCACATTAACACCATTACACAGTTGGCTTGATAGATTGCCTACACTTTGGATATTATCGTTACATCCATAGGGATATGCAGTGCCAAGTTGTTTAATCCAAAATTCTTCACGTTGTCTACGGAAGGGGGTACTAAAGGTGGGATTGTTGGTCCAGTGGTATATTTTTTCAATTATACGCACTCTCATAGACAAGATGGAATGGTCAGGAGAGTTGAAATGTCGATAGAGTATCTGGTTACCCCCATTATTAATTTCGAATCGATGGCCAGATACTCTTTTATTTAAGGGCCCCTCAGTTTCGCAAACATAAATCAAACCACACAAGGTACACTCAATGCCGTAAACAACGTTGGATGATTTGCAGTCTAGATGATCCCAGCTTCTGGTGTTGTAATGCTTATTTGTCAGAATGCTAGTGAACACTTGATCAGTTATTAATATATGACATGTTTTACAATTTTTGACAGAACATTTAGAAATTGTTGGTATATTGTTTGAAAATGAACTATCAAAAATGTCGTCAAGTGGAATCTGACAATTTTTTATTGGAACATAAGCGTTATTATGTTTATACCATAACTGGTCATCTTCGGACTGTACAAATGTTAAATTTTTTAATGTCCCGAAGGACAACCCGAGGAGCACCAAACAATCTCTGCGAGTCTGTGCTCCTGATAGACTTCACAGAAGGATACAACAGGTAGCAACAAAGATGGCAACAGAGGTGTGAAAAACAATCAAATGACTTTGGAATTTACGAAATGTTCTTTTGAGTTCCGTTTACAAATTAGAATTCCCCATGGTTCAACAACAAATCATATAGAAAAGAGTTAAAATATAGATCTTATCAATAATTCAAACGTCGGCTATGAAACATAAGGTGTCTCACGGACACATTTTGATTTCACGCTCTACTGCTAACGCGCAATGCATTACGAAGGTTATAATTGGTTTAGCTTTATATACCTCGTTAAACTTTCATCACACCGATATCTATTTCTATGGTGCATGATTAACAGGTTCAAGGAAAACGATGCAAACTAGTGAAACACTATCCACAGTGGCAAAAGATTTACTCACTTTAATTTCCTGTTTTCCCATAACGGAGACATGAATTCTTAAAAGCATATCATATTCCGTTACGTAATTCTGGGATCTATGGAAAATAATCTATGAGAGAGAGAGAGAGAGAGAGAGAGAGAGAGAGAGAGAGAGAGAGAGAGAGAGAGAGAGAGAGAGAGAGAGAGAGAGAGAGAGAGAGAGAGAGAGAGAGAGAGAGAGAGAGAGAGAGAGAGAGAGAGAGAGAGAGAGAGAGAGAGAGACAGATTGATTCCTCTATTGACAAGTCACACTCGCCTGGAGTCAACAGTCTAATTCAATTGATATAAGGGAGGAATGCATTCTTGTCACAATCAGTGTTTGAGATTCAACAATCATCATTGAACTGGTAACTTAATATTTTTTTCAGTGAAACATCGTAATAAGGTCATTATACCGACTCTACAATTTGCAAAATAGACAGACAGAATGGAAATAAAGCGGTGCCAAACAAAACAAAATAAAAATAAAGGCATAAATAATCAGCAATATACATACAAATAAGTCAGACAGCATGTCATTTTTAAAAACAGTTATCATATTACTTTTCAATACAGATATTTGCCTTTTGTTATTTGGGGACGAGGATTTCCCCGGCACATATTAATAATTTAGAATTCAGCCAACGAAAGCGGAAACATAATAGTCAATGAAATTTGAACCAGCAAAGGACATCGCAACATTTTTAAATATATCTAGTTTAAATTCTAAAACAATTTAAGTTAGTGCAGTGGTAAGCACACTCGTTTCTCATCATTGCGACGCGGGTTCGGTCCTTGGATTGGACAGGGGAATATGTGAGATGGTATGGCGGTCGCCAAGTCAGACATGTGGGGTTTATCCGTGTACTTTAGTTTCTTCCCACAACAAGGACCCCTTACGCCTACATCAGAGCCAACGAGAGACATTTATATAAGTTGACATAACTTGTTTGGTAGTTGTTGCAGAATAAATAAAAATAAAACTTTATTCAAAAGTTGCTTCCCTACAGATAAATTGTTAGCAGTCCCCGTTATAGTATTCAACGGTCTTAAAACATATCAAATAAATTCGGGGAAAGTTTACACTGAAGTACCACAATTCAGAGAATTGAAAATACAATTTGTAAAACTATAATTTAACGAAAGGACAAGCTATGAAACCATGAGGTAAGTCGTCCATATCATCTGAGAGAGAGAGAGAGAGAGAGAGAGAGAGAGAGAGAGAGAGAGAGAGAGAGAGAGAGAGAGAGAGAGAGAGAGAGAGATATTGCCATTTTCTTTCGAGACTATAATTCCTATTTGTATAATCTTTTCTATATTAATGTAGAACGTTCTACAAAGTAAAATGAAATTCAAATAAAGTTTAATAGACTCTACCCTTAGCTTCAGGGTATGACAAAGGAATCTCAATCCGAGGGTAAGATTCTTAATTGACAAACCCTCAAGGTAGGGTTTGAATATCTTTCTCCCATTTTTTTTAAATATATGCCTATGTAGATTAACGCATGATCTACATGTCTACACGCATATCTGAGTCATGTCTTACATAAATATGTACTGCATTCTGGAAGCCAAAGAAGCGCTACGTCATAAATTGTATTGTGTCTTCATATCGCGTGTAGCTCCGTGAATATGGTAGAAATAGTCATCTTGAGCATTTTGGCATCTTTTTGAAAACCTATAACTGTGGCATTATTATATGTACCATATCTATTCCAGTACTATACATTTGTGGTATCTGGATAGAATGCTTATCGTGGAATATTATTAACAATGCCAAAGCTAAAGGTATACAAAAGGAACAATTACCCAAGACGATCCTTTCTGCCAATAAGACTTCATCAGTTGAACTAGAATTTGATATAAATGCATAATTTCGAAAGAAAAAGCGATATCATACGAGATGAATATCTTAGGTTTGTGAAGTTAAGAATTTTGAAATTGGTACTATCTGACCGAAATAGTGCTTTTGTATGAAATAATCTCCTGGACCGAAATACCAGGTACTGGGCCAATGTCCACCAGCAGTGGCAACGAGCCAGTTAAATCCATTTTGCAACATGACTGTATTGATAATTATTATACAACATAGAATGATTTTGCCATAAAATTTGGTCCCAAAATAATAGATTAAATTCATAAATTATAACTTTGTTATTATGTTTATACTATTTAAAACGAAATATTGAGAAGGACCTGTCAATCATTTGCAAATATATTCCCCCAAAGAACATCTAAATTTTGAAAACTGTACAGTTTCTGATACGATACATGATTTTTTTTTTTTTGTAAATAAAATATTACCCATTATGATCATGTGCTGTTTACCATTGTTTATTGGAAACGTTTTACGATAATGAAGTAAAAATTGATATTATACCGGTTTTTGACGTACAATATATGTAAAGTGACTCTTTGTAATGTATGGTTCATGACCACATACTTTTATCAAAAGGTTTGATGGTATACACGCTGTTTAAACTGGGCGCAGACATTTTGGACACACAGATTGTCCTATCCTGAGCCGAATAGCTGATTTAAATGATTTAATATTAATAAGTGAAATTGTGTTTGATACATGAATATTGGAGTACTTTCATTACGAGTTGTACGGATGAAAATTGAAAGGGAGGGGTCATATGAATAGATATTTTCTTTTGCGGAATACTAAATAATGCAAAAAAATTTGAAGTAGAAATGCAACCACCTATACTTTTGATTGCATATTTTGCGTCAAGTATTTGATCTGTCAGCACAGGGTACATACAGTATAGATTTAATACATGAGTACAGTGACCTGAAGTATTGTCAAATAGCATATAAGGTTTCTCTACAAGTGGTTTCTGTCCTTTGGTATACACCTGCAAACTGAACCATAACACAGATTTTTATCCTCCGAAATCAGAGATTTGATTTAATATGAGTTGTTTGACATTGACAAGATATCAATAGGAACCACCATAACACTACATACACACACAACATCTTTTTCAGTTTTGTTGGCACAAGTACACCACACACACAGTATAGATGTTAATGAGTACCACACAGTTTCTCTACATCATTTGGATAACCAACAATGCAGAGATTATCCCGAAATCAGAGATTTGAAAATGAGTTGTACACATAGAAAGAGAATAGGAACAACACACACACACACACACACACACACACACACACACACACACACACACACACACACACACACACACACACACACACACACACACACACCACACACACACACACACACACCACTAATTGTTAAGTAAATTTTATTACCAAACTAGTACTTTTACTTTGAGCAAGTTATTGATCAACTAGGTGACTTTGTCCTTTTTACTAGCCTAAACTAGTAAAATGACTATTTTCAAAATAGGTTTTACTTTTACTTCCAGTGAAATCTAACCATTTGACAAGTAGTATAACTGTAAGTTAGAAAAATCTACTAGGCTATATTCTCTTTTTACAAGCACAAAATAATAAATTCGTTTCACTCTTAGACGGATTTCGGCTATACTTTTAGAGATATTATTTGGCCTTGTATGATACCACTTTATCTTTAGAAAATACACATACTTGTCAAATTGGAGCTCAACTGATGAAGTCTAATTGACAGAAACGATATCGTCTTGAGCATTATAACTTTGGTATTATGTTTATAATATTTTAATGTTTTGATATCAGAAATTCGATTTTTTGATATAAAAAAATATTTTCTGATATGAGAAATTCGATTATTTGATATCAAAAAATGAATTTTTGAGATCAGAAAATAGTGAATAAATACTAAAACGGCGCTCCATACGATAGACATCTGAGCAATTAATCTGTAGATGTTTAGTTCTTCGTAGCAAAGTAGCACGTCGTAGCTTCGGACCTGTGTCTCATGGGTATATTTGACATCCATTTATCAAGGTACTTGTGCTTTGTTATGCCGGGATGTCCCCGTAATATCGCGAGATTTGTTGTATTTTCGCTCTTCGCGTCACAAGAGTGAAAAAGAGTGGTAACCTTGATAGAGTGGTAATGAATAGTATTCAAATTAAAGTAACCAAATTTGATAATTTTGTATTTACATTTTATATGACAAATACTGGAACCTCGCTGAAAACAATGCCATACAGGTTATTTTACTGCAGTTTAGTCGATAAAAGAATCCGTTATCCAACATAATTACTTTATAATCATTGTTCGTCTCGTTTAACCCCCAAGTATTGTGATGGTTTGCTCTTTTCTATTGCTTGGACCAGTCTATATTGACCTGTAGGGTTTAAAGGGTTAATATTTTGTGTTCTTGGTCGCGTACTTTAATCAAAATGATGATATACATGCTGCAAATTGACACAAACATTTTCCTATTTTCGAATATCACTTATACGATTTAATATTCTATGTTATTGGTCTGAAATTGACAGAGATACAATTTGGAATGCTTTAATATTGTGGCATATTTTCTTTCTAAATAATGCAAAACATCTTTTTTCCTATTTTGTTGGCGTCAAGTATCTGTGTCATTTTGAAAACATACAGTAAAGTTGTTAATAAGCAAGTCTATCGTTATCATTTGGATAACTTACAAATGCATAAATGCACTTAAAATCAGAAATCTGAAAATAAGTTATTCACAGAAACTAGAATAAGGTACACATACGCACAGATTCGTGTGCGCAAACACACACACACATACATACACACAGATATATATATATATATATATATATATATATATATATATATATATATATATATATATATATATATATATATACATGTGTGTGTGTGTGTGTGTGTGTGTGTGTGAAATCGTTTGTTAAAATGTTTTCAATGTTACTGAAATGTTATTGAATTCATCGATTTCATATTAATTATTCCATGTTTAATTTCAGATTTTGTAGTTTATTTATCTTAGTGGTAAAAATCGGTTAATGTTTCTTTCGCATTGATGATAGATTAAGTGATTAACTGCAGAAATCAATCGGTCAGTATGACGTTACATAATAGCTGTTTTTATAATACGATTTGTATCAATACATATGATACTGTTTTATTTTGTGTGTTACCAGATAAAAACAATATCACATAGTTGACTTTAGATATATCAGTCTCAGCACGGAAACATTGTAAAAAGTCAATAGCATGATAAATAATATATATATATATATATATATATATATATATATATATATATATATATATATATATATATATATATATATATATATATATATATATATATATATATATATATATATATATATATACCTTAACTTGTGTTTATATACCACTTTCAAGTGGTGATATAAACGAAGCTGCAGTTAGTTAACATTTAAAAATAACCAACAGGGCTATTAAAGTGACGATAAAAAATAATCTGTCACGAGTTTCCTTTCATATTACATTGATGACACTCGTTATGAATTTTCCATTTTTTGCTCACCAGAGGCTCGCAAAATGAAAAATTCAAAAACTGGTATTATAAATGTGAAATGAATGGAAACTCTTGACAGATCCTCTTTATATTCAGAACAAGGTGTGTTTATAGATTATCGAGACAACTGAGAAATAATTGATCATTCATCGGTGGCATGAAACTTTACCTAAGGCCATGTACTCTCATTTTTGTTTTAAATTGACGCAGAGATCATGATAATGGAAAATAAATGACAACTTTATCATCAAAGTTTAATACCTTGGTAATGAGAATATGTTTGTCTGGTAGTTATGGATAATGATGAAAAGTTCACAGAGTGTAAATTGTTATGGTTTTAGAATAAGTCTAACGTACATATATAATGCCAAGCACAGACTACAATCCGTTAGCGACGGCAGTTTTTTTAATTGTCCAATAAATACTAAACTAAACTTTAATACAATTCAAAATATCACAGATCACGAATTTACCTATATCTATTTGTGCATAGTATTCCCTAATGTAATCGACCCAAATTAAATGGACTCGGAGGACCCTTTATAGCGCATGTGTACGCTTCTGGAGATCTCCATTTTAAAACCTTGAATAATACTTGCGTGAAAAATTTTGCTTTGAAGGAGCTGAAAGTAACAATATTGAATATACGAATATCATACATTAATGAAAATATGCAACCAATTTCTTACATGAAAGTTTTCGTAAATCAATTACCATAGGAATCTATATCATAAACAACAACACCATAGTCATTCCTGCATGCTAAATTTTATTAACAATACCAAATTTATAGTTTTACAAAAGAATCATCAACAAATGCTCAAGACGATCGTTTTTTGGTTTGTTTTTGTTTTTTTTTTATTTTATTTTTTTTTTTGACAATAAGACTTCATCAATTGAGCTCGAATCATATTTTCTATAGAAATGTAAAAGAAATGTCACAAATCTTTAGAATGTCCAGGATATTGATACACATCTGGTAAAAATTGGATACACACTGACCTACGGAAATCAAGAGGTGGGATCAGGTGCCATGGAGGAGTAAGATTCCCTAGTGACCTGTCACAACCGCCTTAAGTCCACAGATAAATCCAAATGAAACAAACGAGGAACAAATTCTGGTCACAATTAGTATAGACGTCTTAACAACAAAAATCGAACAGGAAACTCAACAACCCCTATCGAACAGGTAACTCAACATTTTGCTTAGTGAAACAGTGTAATCGCAAACAAGACTATTAATTTGCGGAACGTTGACATCAATTGCGGTTTTAGATATCTATGTCAATAATTTTCTCAGTGAGTAGTTTACCTCTGTATATGAAATGTATGTATGTATATCATATGCAGGTGATTGTTGGATATTACTACTTAAATGTGGAAAATTTACGACGAAAAAGACGAAATCGCGCTCGCCGTATAGCCTAGTTGTTAATTTCCTGTATATAGTTAGTAAAATGTCTAAGTATGAAGCGTGTGTGCTTGATTCTGTTGTATCTTTAAATTCTAGTTCGTTGGGATATATCGCATTTACTTATGTATGAAAATTGCTATTACTAATTGACAAAACGTCGTTGATATATATATCTAAATGTCAAATCAAAGGACACCGCTAGCTTTTTTCCTTTGAGGCAGCAAAGTCTGAATGAAATCGTCTTCGTATGAATAAAGGAACAGGTCATCCAATAAAGGGGCATAGTTGGTTCCCATAGGAACGCCGAAAGTTGTATCATACAAGGTCAAATTATAAATTTAATTGTACAGCTTTTTTAGTTCTTCTAATGTGGAACCCAGCAAATCTCGAGTCTTTATTTAGAAATTAGAATACCTTATTACTAATTGATAATGGAATGAAAAGGAAATGCATATACCCATGTCGACTTTCTGATTGTATTTGTATTGATCTAATACAGTTGCCATGACAATATTAAAACAATAATAATTCATAGATTATATGCATTGCCTATATTACATTGTTGAAATCATCGGAGTCTGATTTAGTTTTAGTTGACTGTAACAAAACTGTCATAAAATCATCAATGACAGCGAGACCTCGAAGGCGCCAGGAAGAATAAGTTTTGACAGTAATACACAAAAGTGTAACAGTATCAACGGGAGTTAAAAATTGTAACAGAATGCTTTATCAAGAACTATAAATCAGATAATAAACAACACAGCTTAGATCATGGTCTTTCCAAAGAACTTGAAAACATGAAAACACTAAATTATGAGGCAGTTCCCCTAGGCATTTACAACTACTTGTGAACATCTTAGATAAAGCGAAAAGCGTAAGCATACACATACATTGGTAACAGGAGGGATGAAAAGTAAGAGAAAATCAAATTATAAAGTAATTTTTCAGATTATCGTAGGAGAGATAATGTAATAAAAACCAAAGGCTGCTAACATTGATGTTTTGTGATATTGAATAGGCCTACAGGATTCAAATTATGAAAGACATGTGCGCAGATGAGTGCAAGAAAACAAGTGATTTAAAATGTATGAAATATTTGAATGTACAGCACACACAGGATTGTATATTTATTTCACTACATACGGTTTCTTAAAGGGCCATTAACTGTGTTTACGAAAAGAGTATTATTTCGATTTTTTCTACTTTTACTACTCACTTGTACATTAACAAATAAGAGCCATACACAAGCAGAAAAAATCTTATATTCCTATATATTTTGTGGAAATAAGGTCAGGTCTAATTGAATCAATCGCAAGTGAGTAATTGCAAAACTGGGGTTTTCAAGCAATTTTCACATAATATATAGGAATTTGAGACTTTTTATGCCGGTGTATATCTCTTTTTGTTATTGTATATCAATCTAAGTAGTAAAAAGGAAAGACATTTTTGAAAAAAGCTAATGCCCCTTTAAACGTTTTCCGCCATACTACTCATACCATAAATTGGAATATTTTGGCCATTGTTTATTTTTGGCCAATTTGACCAAAATTAAACTGTCCAATATATGTACATGTTCGACCGCAGGAAAATCTGGATCTGTTTCAAACATTAACCCGGAATTATTTCTAATATTAACTTTCATAGCTAAATTTGAGCGGTCGCTGGTCACAAAGAGCAGGTGGTCATTATATAGGGTAAAGAAATATAGGAATTAAACAAGGGGAAATTATAAACGGTCGCTAAAGGCAGACTACACCAACTGCCAAAATTTAACTGACCAAATAATAACCCTTCATTTTATGACCAAAGTGGCCAAATTTTAGCGACGCCAAAATATCTCAATATAAGGTATCATTAGCATATTGCACGAAATGATGTGTTAGAGATGTAACTCATATTAGAACAATGAAGATGTCTTTGAAGGTCATTCAAGAAGTTTCAAAATTAGCAAAGAAAATAAAAACAAGTTCTTAAATGTACATGTATATATCGCTAATGATAATCGTTAGCGTCATAGCGTTTGTCCAGCGTTGTTACAAATTTCAAGACCGTCTATAAGGATGTATGATTTTAGCTCCCTTGACGCTGAAAGGGAATCAGCACAGTAGTTTTTTTTTTCTTTTTATTGCTGTCAAAGTAACTTTTAAACGTATTCGTTCACGGGCTGTATTATGTGGGGTTAAAATATTATTTTCACGCAAACCAATACTTTCGCAGGTGTATGGTGGATTGTTGGGTGAAATTACAGTGAAACCTCGCCTAACATCCACCTCACTTAGGAGACCACCTAGCATTTCAAAACACAAATTTTCAGTGTCTTGATACTTATTTAATGAATACAGAACCTCAATTAAGAGAGTCAGTTTGGTGGTTTTAATAGCGAGGTTCCACCGTACTTCATGAGTTTAACATAACTACGACAATTCAAAGCAGTATAGACAACTGGAAAGCCTGCAATGAGATATATTTTGGTATGAGTTTCATATAATTTCTTTAACCCATCGACCCCTGAAAAACAATGGACTCTTCAGTAAATCAATGATTTAAACCAGCCCAAACGTATATTTAGGGGTGAATGAGTTAAGGAACTAACAAAGTACCTTTGATTATATAGCACTTAATTAGTCTTGCAAGTCCTAATAGGTGTGCAGTCTTAAAAGAATGTAATAACTGACACTTTGGGATGAATAGAAATATTTCATGATAAACATATTTTAATTTGATATGAACTGCGCGCTTAGCACAAAGTACAGTTTGAAAACTTGTTTGGAATTACGATCTTTCACTAGATGAAATGTTGAGTTCTTGTTCGGTAGTGGTTGTGGAGTCGTCTGTACCGGTTGTGACGAGGATTTATTCCTCACTTATTTAATATAACTGGAAAACCTTCTCACAAAATCATCTTAGTTTTCAGCGATGCTCGGACCTGCGCTGACATCTATGACAGGTTGTCACTTTTTGGCGTTTGCTGTATATTGGGTAAATTCAGGGGCAGTGTCGGGTCAATCTAAGTGGAATTTTAGAACTGGCGCTAGATTTCGCCACCAGTGACCGCCAAATATGAAATGTAATCTGTCAAGATGTTTTAGAAACGACGTGGATAAGAAAACCTTGACTTGGGAATATGCGTTACTTCGAGTGACCATGCCTCTCGGACTAGCTAATCATTTAAAGACTGTTGCCAATTATGTTTATGTTTCCCATGTCGATATATTCCAATAAATACATCTCTGAAGAAACCGTTTAGGAATGATCTAGTTTTAATACTAGACTGGTATTAAGGGGACGTTTCTCTACTATATTCATTAAAACGTATATTTTTAATACTAATATGTAGCTATAGACGACGTTTATTGTACTGATGTGATTAATATACATGTAATAAAGTCAAGTCCTAAAGTCATTATTTATAGCAAAACATGGTGAATTACAATATGTATGAAGATAAAACAACGGTCTCAACACGGGGAATGATCGCGAATCCCAAACAGGATGGGACCAGGTGTCCGGAAGAAGTCAGCGACCCGTGTTAGCATGCCATACCCATCGCATATTTCTATGGTAACCATTCGAGTTCGGTGAAAAGGTCAATAATACAGGGATAGACCTACTACGATGTTACTACGACTTACTATAGGCCGATATATTGAAGGTTCTGTAGTAGATTAATCTTAATCGACATTCTGAAGTCGCATTGATTGTATCCCTGTGAGATCATAGAAATTTGCTAAACAACCCGTTAAAAACATAACATGCCTTTTGAACTTTTGCTGTAATAAGAATATACTTATATCAATAAACTAATAAGAGAAGAGTGAAACAAATCCACAATAATTATTGGATGATAAAAATAAAACATACATGCATATTCATTTCTTATTCCCTTCACAGACTTTTTATTTTGTATTACAGTTATTAAATCTTAGAACAAATACAGTGTATGTGTTTGTACCCCTGTATATACCTAGATACCAAAGTGTAATTATTTAGCACATCCAGGATATATAGGCAAATCTGGTAAAAACTGGACAAACATGGACCTATACAAAATCAAGAGGTGGGATCATGTGCCTTGGAGGAGTATAAAACATTCCCTATTGACCGGTAACACCCGCCGTGAGTCCACAGTCAAATCCAAATGAAATAAGTGAAGAACGAATTCTCATCACAATTAGTACAAACGGCTGAACAACCGCTTTCAAATAGGCAACTCAACATTTTATTTGGTGAAACAGAGTAATGGTAAACAAGACTATTATGCCGACCGTAATATTTACGGAACGTTGACTTCAAACGCAGTTGTCGATATCCCTGTGTCAATAATTTGTCAGTAAGTAGTTTACCTCTGTATATGAAATGTTCATATGTTGAACATGGCCTGGCATATCAGATCATTTGTGAAATATAAACGCCATATGTCGGTGATTGTGTAATATTACTACTCAAAATTTGACGATGGGAAAGTCAAAATCGTCGCGTTTGTCGTAAAGCATAGATGTTAATTCCTCGTAGTAAGTTAAACATCTAAGTAGAAAGCGTGTGTGCTTGGTTCTGTTGTAGCTTTAATTTCTGGTTCGCTGGGATATATCGCATTGACATGTGTATGAAAATTGTCATTATTAATTGACAAAATGTCAATCGTCATCGATATATCTAAATGTAAGTATAATAAGTATAATAATAACCAATGATTAAATATTTAAATTTTCGTGTATTGTCATGGGGAGACACATTTTGTGGTGCATATGCGGGCCCTGTCCCCCAGGAATTTATATTTTTGCTTATAACTTAATACCGCGCGGCCGTTCACAGTCCCACCCTTAAACCATATTTATTGTGTATTACAGTTGTCTATGATGATAAAAAGTCTCTCTTTTAATTTGTCATGTGGAATTGTTGTGTACAGGGGAGAAAAGTCGTATGTTTTGATATAAAAAATCTCAGATACCAAAGTATAAATCTTTAGGATGCCCAGGATATAGATACAAATCTGGTAAAAATGGACAAACACGGACCTCTGGTAACCAAGAGGTGGGAGAAGGTGCCATGGAGGAATAAGCATCCCCTGTCGACAGGTCACACCTGCCATGAGTCCGCAGCCAAATTCAAATCCTATGAATTTGAGAACACGAGATCCCAGAGGGATCTTGGTACCTACCATTGAATGTTCTTCATTTGATCTATGTCAGACGGTTCTTTTCTCTGACTTGTGGCTCAACAATGAGTTTGAACTAAAACCTAAATATTTGCCAAGTGCTTTCTCGCAAGATTATAACAATACCAAACATAAAGTTCTATAATCCAAGATAGGTTAACCATACTTGTCAACCTCTAAATGTGAAAATGCTGGTCATGACCTGCATTGAGTAAAACAAGAATTACCCATAACTATATGTCTTGCTGGTCCCAACTTTGATACCAAATGTAACAAAGTTAGTAAGTATATATTTCAGGGGTTGGGACAAGACCCCCACATACACTACTGAATGTGTTTTCCCATAACAATCAGTAATATATATGGTTTAATGGTGGGGCTATGAACAGTTTTTAAGTCATAAGTAAAAATTGTATATTTTGGGGGTGGTGCAGGACCCTATGTATATACATCACTGAATGTGTTTTCCCATAATAATCAATAATATATATGTATATGGTTTAAGAGTGGGGCTATGAATGGTTTTTAAGGTTTGAATAAAAAAATATATATTTCAGAGATTGGGGTAGCTCCACCATACATCACTGAATTTGTTTCTTCATAATGATCAATAATAAATATGGTTTAAGGGTGGGACTGTGAACGGCCGCGCGGTATTAAGTTATAAGCAAAAATATAAATTCCTGGGGGACAGGGCCCGCATATGCACCACAAAATGTGTCTCCCCATGACAATCCAAAATATATATGGTTTAAGGGTGGGAGAGTGAACGGTTTTTAAGTTATAAGTAAAAAATATATATTTCAAAGGGTGGAGCAGGACCCCCCATACACCATTGAATGTGTTTCTTAATAATGATCAATAATATATACGGTTTGGGTGGGCTGTGAACGGTTTTTAAGTTATAAGCAAAAATATAAATGCCAGGGGTGGGACAAGACCCGCATATGCACCACAAAATGTGTCTCCCCATAACAATCCAAAATGTATATGGTTTAAGGGTGGGAGAGTGAACGGTTTTTACGCTATAAGTAAAAATATATATTTCAGAGGGTGGGCAGGAACCCCCCCCCCCCCCCAATGACCCCCTACATACACCACTGAATGTATTTCTTAATAATGATCAATAATATATATATATGGTTTAAGGGTGGGACTGTGAACGGTTTTCTAGTTATAAGTAAAAATATAAATTCCAGGGGATGGGACAGGACCCCCCCCACACACACATACACAATGATCCTAACATACACCAATGAATGTGTCTACCCATAACAAACAAGAATATATATGGCTTAAGGGTAGACATGTGAATGGTGTTCAAGAAATACATAACAAACTTTAATTGTCAAAATCCAAGACGGTCGCCTGGCTGCCATTTTGTGATCCGACCCTGCTGAAAATGTACACTGCACAACTAAAGACTCAAGGAGAACCTATATGTCAATTTTATAAAGATCCCTTTAGTATTTTTGAGATATGGCGATAACAAACTTTAATTGTCAAAATCCAAGATGGCCGCCTGGCCGCCATTTTGTGATCCGACCCGCCTGAAAAAATGCATAGTGAACAACTGGACATGACGGAGAATCTATATGTCAAATTTTGTAAAGATCCCTTCAGCACTTTCTGAGAAATTGCGATAACAAACTTTAATTGTCAAAATCCAAGATGGCTGCCTGGCCGCCATTTTGTGATCCGACCCGGCTGACGATTTGTGTGCCTTCAAATTCTCTAAAGGTTGTTTAGGTTTTTTTAAATATCCACATCCGATTTGCACCGCTTTTGGAATAAGCAACTGTATAGAATTGCTGAAGTTTCTCCTTAACGGCTGTCAGTATCTTGACAAAGAGTATAGATAAAAGTTTGGTTAAACGTTTGCAGGACTGTTATGTACTCTGTTTATAAGGGGTTTTGTGTAGTTTAGATGTCCAATATAAATATGGTAGTTCAAAACCAGTATTATCGGCACAACAAAAGAGCGTAATATACATATTTGTGTCGTCTCGATGTCTGTGTATGAGAGAATTTAAATGGATATCTAAGCTATAAATGGCGTCTTAAATATTCCGCCCATTTAGCTCTCAATTATTATTATTTTTTATTGATATGGAATTAAAAATATTCAGTCATCATACAAACCAATATTTTCAACATTATCATACAATATAAACCAATTAATGTTGTTATACCTTTAATTTCAATTTTCTATTCTCTCCTGTAATGTAAAAAGTCCAAAATTTCAGATGTCTGCCTCACAAGACTGTTGACATGTTAACATCAAAATGTTGACTGGCTTTGTGTGAAATGTTGCCCGCTTACGTCACAGCCCATTACTATTCGGTACTTCCCAGCCATTACTCGGCAATTTCAGTCATTGAACAATTATGATATCAGTATGAATGATTCGTTTCATAAAAATTAAACAAACACTAAAGGTATAACAAAACATTTGTAGACAGAGTTTTCGATCAATATCTATTATGTCGGACCCTCGGACTCAGTCAACAGTTTGGTCCTCTGGTTCGACATAACACGTTAACCTGTCACCCAGTCACACCTAAAATTTAAACTCGTCCAAGTCAATTAAGGGATCACGAGACTCTATCCCGCCTGGTTATATGAATTGTACTTGTATAATCCTGACAAAAGATAAAACGAAAAGTCACTACAGACTCTGAAATCCCTCAGCCCTCAGATGAATAATTAAACTGCTTTGACATATTCCAGTAAAGTGCATAGTTTAACAAGTTGATTTTCTGCTCTATAGAAAAGCAAAATATAATTTTATTTGTTAATGTACAATACAGATATATAATTTCTTTACTTGATCAAAGCCATTTGTTTACGTATCCTGGGATACAAAAGTTGCCAAATTTACACTTGGGGGAAATTTTACGACATTCTACTCATCATTTCCTGCTGCTAATTTAGTTATGAGTAAAATATGCAGACTGCTATATCATGCATATATCACAGACGAGCTAATGTATCATTTAATTGACTTTTACGACAGAATTGGGATTCTAATGTTATGTATATCCTTCTCTTATCGCTGTACCATTCTCTTGTGTATTTCCTACAGATGAATCAAACATTTTCAAGACTTTTCATCAACAAATTAGAGATAAAACAATGTATAAAGAAGTTAAGAGTGCGTGAATACTTAAGAGTCCCTGGTACAAAAAAACATTTATCTTTCATTAAATTTACAGTTAAGCAATTTGCAAACCTTCGTCGCCTAGCAACTAAAATTAATAAAAAAAATCTCGGCTTTTAAGTTTAGCATGGCACTTTTACGGTAGGTATATATGTTATTAAGCAATGACAGCAACAAATCCAAATACGAGGTTATATTATATAGTGTTTTACGCCTATGTATCAAGATTTAAAACAAAAAAATCACCTGCCCATTGAAACTGGGCGACGGAAAAGGATAGGAAAGCAAAAATGTAAATTGTGTTCAAAAAACGGTATCAGTGATGATTTCCATTATCTATTCATTTGAGACTATTTAAAAACCCGCATATGAATTTATATAGTCAAAGTATTTTATTAGACTAAAAATTTTTAAATTTCACTTAGTACTTAGTGGAAATATAACAGTATTAGTATTATTTTTTTAAATAATTTTTTGTAAATTCTGTTGACCAATGCAACTTCACGTTGTTATATATGTAGATGTATATGGAAACTCGGATGTTTTCTTCCGGTTGCCATGGTGAAATGTAGATATATATTCCTTATTTGTCGCAAAAATGAAAAATTGAGCTTCAATAAAGAATTGAATTGACAGCACTGTATCAAACTGTTGTTGTTGTTTTTTTGTAGACCTGAATACAGTCAACTCCACTTATAACAAAGTATAAGTCATATTTAAATAGCAGGATTTCTTTATTCCAATTTATATAATATAAGAATTTTAAGGGGGAAGAGATATATACTCACTATAAGCAGTCAGTGTTTCGTTATTATACAGTCTCATTATGAGTCGAGTTGACTGTATCAGTAAATATTGATTGGAAACTTGTCAAACTTGTAGCAAGCTAATATAATCAATAAATACTATTTACAATTACATTTCAATGCTGTTTGTAATGTAAACCAGATGTTTTAATTTTTTGTTTTACTATATCTCAATCCTAATTTGAACACGCCGATCCCATTTTCAATAAAAAAATTGAATTAAGAAAATACACAATAGCATGAATAAGAAAGAAATAAAAAAGATTGAAATATCCTCATAAACTTTATTTTTTATTCAACCTTTAGAATTCTCTCTCATACATTTTCTGACACCCCATTTACAATGTACATACATACATACATACTCAAAATATACAATTATATTACAATATTTAAACCTTGTAATTAATCAACAATTTCTTGATTATTTGTTTTTCTATACAGAATGGACCCATAGTTTTTACCAACATAACTACCAGCTAAATATCAGCCAATTCAGTAAGATAGAATCTACCACAACTAAAAACATTTCTGTAAAACTGCAGTCGTGACATACAATTTTGTCAACAATGTCCCACCTTTGAGAATCAAAGACAGGAATATACAACAGTGTACTATACATATCTTCTCTAGAGGGAAATAGACTTTAGAATTGAAAAACAGAATTTAGTTTGCCTGTAAAATTCTACTGTCCCTGAAATTCAGTTTTTGTATTATCAAAAGTTCTAAGATATAAAGTAACATATTATACAAGATACATGTTCTATACAGTGAAAATAAGGATAATGATCTGCATAACAATCCATAACGTTTATATTCAATACTGGGGATAAAATTTAAAATGGACTATATTATCTCAATATTAGGGAGGAAATTTAAAATGGACTATAATGTCTCAATATTTTTCTATCAGATGATTTACACATCGCTTTAAGAACTTTTGCTCTCAATTGATCAAAGTGAATTATTAGAATTTTTACCATTATATTATTAGAATTATTAGAATTTTTACCATTATATTAAAACTACATTTTATAATATTTATTATTTCACAAATAATGTTTCTAACATTCAAACGAACTACTTTAAATTGTTTTATGGAATGTTGGATAGAGCAACTAAGAATTATCATTTACAAACAGATCAAAATAGTAATATCAGCCGAAATGGTTTTAGTAACTAATTTAATCACAAAGTTATTTTAAAATCATCAAATTAAACATGTCTAGGAAAAGATCACGGTAGACCCAAAACTTCTCAAATACAGATATCTATGGACATATCTAATGCAACTCAATCAGAAAATCTTAATATCATTCATTTTAATTCTGTTAAAAATTTTTGAAATTAAAGGGATAACTTTTTCCAGTTCTTCTGGTACTTTTTCATAGATACATGTAGTTGTGTAAATTTTTCGTTTTCCCATAAACTTGTGTTTTCGGATTTACTTAATGAATGAAACATAACTGCACTGACTAAAATCAAGATAAACAGCCAACAAGTCTATAGTCTTTTCTACACATGGTTTTAATAAGTTTATATAGCCAAAGCATCATAAACACTATAGCTCTTAATCACCCCAATATGTATGTATGTATATATATATATATATATACACACACACAAAGGGCTTTCCCTAATGCATAATTTCTGCATCTCTGATGCACAAAGTCAATAAAACAGTCCTCGAGGATACACCTCAGCACTGTATATTTTAATTAATTTTGAATTTGAGACGATAAATGAGTGTCTTTGTTTTATTAAATCTATAATTTTGTCGACTTTCAAATCTGAATGTTGGTCTATCATAACAAATTACAAAGACATTTTTCTCACTCATTTGATACAAAGACTAGTCATATCAATGCAAGAAAAATAGATAAATATGAATTAGGGGTTTTTGTTAGGTTTCTATTGCTTAATGGGACTCCCATAATTTAACTAAGGTTTTACAAAGTTTTATGTTGTGGACATACTCAATTAAGATCTTAGGAAATACGTTGAGTATGATATATATCTTTTTGTTTTGTTAGAGTACTTAAATGTATTCAAATGTAACTATATGTATATTCTGTTTGGCATTATCCTAAATAACACACATTTCATTAAAAATGGGCCAGCATCTCATTTAGTGACAACGTTAATGTCAAAATCACAAAACAAAATAAATTAAGAAAAATTCAATATAACAGCATGTACACTTTGCCCCTGTTTGATTTCCCTCCTTTAATGAGAGGGTTAATTTAAAATGAAAGCTAAATTTTCAAGCTAGTTAAATGATTCACCGACATACATTCCATCCTTGAAACTATGGTGAATTAGGGCAAATTCAAGTCAGGGTGAATATGCTTACTATTGTAAAAGGGCAAAAATACCCAAGGGTGACAATTTTTCCAGATATACAGTACATAAAAGAAATCTAAACTTAAAATCAAAAAACAAAAAATAAAAGTTTATTAACTGCGATATAAATTGACAATCAAATTAATATTTGCAATCGGACAGATTCTAATCATGACATAATGAATCAGTACCAAAATACAGTCAAACCTGCCCTAACAGTCGCTTGTTTTCAGCAGCCACTCGCCTTCAATCAGGTTCACTATATAAACATGCTTAATTCCAATCAGTTTCACTATATAAACATACTTAAACCAGCAGCCACCTATCTGAAGTGTCCAACAGCCAATGATATACACAACAAAATGCTTTGCCACATTGGTTTCAGCAGCTATTTTGTGAGCATGGTTGATCTAGTAGGGGTAAAAATCAGAATCAAATACCTGATTTTGTTTTGACAATAAAATGACACTTTTATTTAATGTAAATATTTATTAGTAAGTACAAAGATTCACATATTGAATTTATAAACAATAAAATGGTATCAAACCATCACACATTGTTATGAATATTTATGGTTAAGTGCAGTCATACACTGCATAATGTACACCATTTTCCTTGTGATCTTAATCTGTCAACCTGGAACCAAAGGCCACCTGTGTTATGCACCCATGAGTGGCTGCTGAAAACAGGTTTGACTGTATATGTATGTTGATGCTGCTGCCCATCCTATAACATACACAACGTATACTTGAACGAGGTCGAGATAAATTCTAAATAAATATTTGTTATCTACATATTATCACTCACAATGGAATTACACAGTGAAAATAACTGGAGATTGTGTATATCTATATACTTGTTGTTAAAAATCATTCATAATTATTACTTCCAAAAAGAAAAAGTCTAATACTGAATCTGTTTTTTGAAAACCGCTACATTATTTTGAAATTCAAAATTTATTACAAACAGAATTAAATGAATTTAGATATGCAATATGAACTGAAAATTCTGAACAAATGGATTTTGACACAATTTTAACAAAAGACAATACAATACTTATGTCCCTGTGCTGATAATTACACTTATCCCAAATGTATCTTAATAATGAAATGAATTCAAATTTAGAGACATCAAAGTGTTAAAAAGTGAGTTATATCAAAGATAACTTCACACCTGGTAATATATGAAAATGTAAGTCATGATTCTGTACAAAGTTCATGTTGAGATGACTCATTTGGCTACAGGAAATTATTTCTACTCTGTAGAGGAAATGTTAAGTCATCAACCCCTAAAAATCAATGGGCTTTTCTGTACATTAATAACTTAAGCCAGTCAAAATGTGTCTCAGGGGGTGAACTATTAATGAGCTACACAGACACTAAAACACTAAACCAATATCACAGTTTGGAATATAAAATCTGACAAATACAAATGTTTAACACTTACATCCACAATATTACAAATTTATTTGTATTATTATTTCCTGAACTACAAATACATGAATTCCAACAATTTTTTAAAGAACATGAACAGGGCATTACCAGTCAGTACAAATAAGATTTAGTACTATCAACTGACTTGAGGATCATAAAATGCTCTCTTTTGGTTAGCCCTACTCCCTCTATTTTTCATAACTCTACCCTGGAAATTCTACACTCCAAATTTTAAAAATATTGCCTAAGAAATTTAAAATGATCAATATCTTACACATGGGGCATACCTGATATCAATCACAATAGATCATCGGAGTAATGCAGGTGATCCTAATGATGTAATTCTATGTCTAAAGTAATCATCAGAGTAATTCAGGTGATCCTTATGATGTAATTTAATGTCTAAGGTTATCATCGGAGTAATTCAGGTGAATCCCTAACAATGTAATTCTATGTCTAAGGTTATCATCGGAGTAATTCAGGTGATCCTAACAATGTAATTCTATGTCTAAGGTTATCATCAGAGTAATTCAGGTGATCCTAACGATGTAATTATCTGATCAGATATAGACCAAGAGACTGACCGGTATCAATAAAAATGAAGTTTCAAGCGATGATCAACATTTTATCAACAAAACTGTAAATGACAAAATTTAATGCCTCATGAATCAAAAATCAAAATTCACATCTTTGTTACCCGCGTATGTTGAATTGCCATAATCAAATAATGATGTCTGTTGGGAGTATGCCAACTTCTGGTTACCACCAATATATAAATACTAAAAATAAAATTGTGATGGTGGTAGTGTTGATTCATGATTGCACCAAATAATCTAGGACCTGTTAATGTACTGATTTTTCAATATGGTATGATAGAATTACTAAATATAAAGTGTATATTTCAGCCTATACCAACATCATACCATACCAGAATGATTCCATGTTGTTATATGATGATTGTCTTCACATAACTAGAAGACTGATAACTTTATAAACATGAAGTATATGTAGTAATTGTTTATAAATTCTAAGATAACACATTCAAATTTGTTTTGTTCATCCACTGATTCTACTGCATTCACCAAATTACATCTTCGATGCTCACAGAACAAAGGTTGAGATTATGATCCTTTGCATATTTCATCCTCCATGGGAATGTTCATTATAATTTTTTCGTTTGTTAACTAATGTTTATTTTTTTACATTTCCAAATGCACTAAAAGCTGTATCTGTTCGTTGTTGAAATGATGACTTTCCTACCATTGCAGTATTCATTCCCATACTTCCACTTGGCATACTTCCCATCATGCTTCCCTGCATGTTCATACTTCCCTGCATATTCACAGACATTCCTGAAGAAAATAAGTGTTTAAGGAATATTATAATACCTCCAGTGAAGTAAAATTAATAGAAAAACACATCTTATGCACAATTGTTGATTACACATATTTGCACACCTGTAGATTACACATCTATATGTATGCACTTGCAGATCACACATCTATGCATACCTGTAGATCATATCTATGCAAACCTGTAGATTTCACATGTAAACTTGTTAATTAAAAATTTATGCACACCTGTAGATCACACATGTATGCACACCTGTAGATTACACATCTATACACACCTGTAGATCAAATCTATACACACCTGTAGATAACACATGTATGCATACATACAGATTAAACATCTATGCACACCTGTAGATTACACATATGTAGATAACAAATATGCACACCCGTAGACCACACATCTGTGCACACCTGTATAATACATATCTATTCACACCTGTAGAATATCAATTTGACAGTTGTATTCTTCCAAAACATTTAAAATGAAAAATAACCAAAGTGATATTCCTTAGAATTTCAAAAATTGGACAAATGAAATCATTTCCTTTTAAATTCATTATGCAAATTATTGACGACAACAATTGACATACCCATGTTGTTTTGTCCCATCACAGGTCGTTGTTGAGCCATCATATTTGGTTGATTCAGTGACATTCCGGACATTCCTTGTTGTAATCCCATCATTTGTTGATTACCCATAACTGGCATCCCTATAATGTCAATTATCACAGTTTAACTAAAGGAAAACCTTCAAAGGGGCATTAACTGTAATTTTTTTCTCCTTTTTATTACATTGATTGATATACAATAACAAATACAGATATACACAGGCATAAGAATTCTTAAATTCGGATATAGAGTGTGATAATTGCTTAAGAAACCAAGGTTTTGCACTTTTTTAATTGAAATTGATTCATTCAACCTTAATATTTGTATATGCAAACCACACTGGACTCGACCTTATTTTCACGAAAAATATGGGAATATAAGATTTCTTATGCTTATGTATCGCTCTTACTTATTATTGTACATCAAGTACAAGTGGTAAAAGCAGGAAAAAATTGAAATAATGTTTTTTGGTAAACACAGCCCCTTTAAAAAAAGAATATAACAAACATATGTAAGCTTAACCTATTTTTATATCATGTCTGTATTGATAGAGGATGAATATTGTAAAATATTCTGTTTGGTTCAGACAATATTTAGAGCTTGAATTGACAGCTGAAAACATTTTAACACAGCTTAAAATTAGCATTTTGAACATAGAACTAATAGACGACAAATTACTGGTTACCTTTATTTAGCCCATTTATGTCTTTGTGCAAAAATTGCTAAAATGGAGAGGGAGGGAGACAGGGAGAGACAGAGAGCTCACACTGGAATATCACCTTCTAAATCATATATACAGTTTGGAATTATTCAAAAATGATTTACTCAAAAGATCATTCATAAATTTATTGTTCATTATTATCTTTAAAATGATGTAGTGATTTGGCTAGAGATTTTACAGTAAAATATAGCATACCATATATGAATGTACAGATTCTTTTTTGTTTTGATGATGTAGTAAAATACCTCTTAATATATTCTGGACATGTCTTTATTTTCACCTGATACAGACAGTGACAACTAAGAACTAGTACTGGTTATCTTAGTTGATATTAGTCAGATATTTCAAGTTGACTTAAACATCATACTGTCAAGATGCTACGGTCAGTTGCTACAATACTTTTAGCACATGTATATTATTATATTTATCTAACTAAAAACCAATCTTTTAACACTTCGAGGTGAGGATCCGATGCAATCTGATGTACATTGTAATTCAATAATTCATTGTATAATAAAGAAACTGCCAGAATTAATTCCAAATATATTTGGTGATCTAGTCCTGTCCAAGGTTATGAAAAAGATTGCATACTTTGAATTTTGTGTGTTCAGTTTGTTAATAATGTTAAAAATGTTAACATCTCTTTGTCATTTGATGGACTTACATGATCGTATTGGTTGCATTTTCAATGGTCAAAAATGACACACATACGAGGTCATTCGCACATGACCCCATAGATGATTGTGTTAGATTCTCTACACAAGATAGAAAATGTAGGTGTTGAGAGATTGGTTTTTTAATTAAGATTGATTTTATACACATATACAGTAAAACCTGTCTATAACGAATTCCATGGGACCTATAAATAAATTTGTTATAGCAGTATTTCGTTACAGGCATATTTTAAGTATTAAGTTGATTGGATTACTAATGATACTTGTTCATACTTTTTATGTTCACGATAAATTACATACAATATAGGCTACATACAAAATGAAATACACATAACACAATATAGTAATACATTACATTTTATCTTAATACAAAAACATATATGTGTACAAAAATTGGAAAATTACTATAATTGATACATGAAATAAAAGTCAGTGACATGTATAGTGTATCAATCCCGGCTTACATGTAGGCTATGTTATTAAAACTCACGACAGTTACATGACCCAGGCTTACAAGTTAAACGAAAAAGTCAGTTTTGCGTTGTGTTGTTCAATGCAGGTAAGAGCCACATTCTGTGTTAGATCAACGGGTAAAACTATGAACACCCCTGATAGAGCCCACGGCAGTGTAGTCGATATACTTTGTTTACAGTACAGAGTCACAGTAATATACGAATAAATTCGTTGCAGCAATTGACAAATGCGACAACAGACAAAAAAAATTTGTTACAGGAAATGGATTTTTGCTGGTAGGCATAAAAAAACAATTCGTTTTAAACAATTTTTTGTTAAACCTGAATTTGTTACTCACAAATATTTAACATGGTAAGTATATGGGTAATTGCAGGGGATTTTTAACTAGTTTGTTGCAACCAAGAATTTGTTAGATCCAGGTTCGTTATAGACAAGTTTTACTTTATATACATATAATTTAAGCATGCCCAAAATAATGTTCTTGTTTACAAGATATTTGAATGTTACCATGGTATCAAACACTAACCTGGCACAATCAAAACATGTTTAGAAACATGCTTTCCTCGATGTAACAACATCCCTGTTGCTAATTCATGTAGCAACAATGAATGATAAACAAAAACAAAGTGTTCAGGTAATCATGATAAATCAAAACAAACAAATATAGATAAAAGTTTATAAATGTACATGTGTAATCTGGATAAAAGTTTATAAATGTACATGTGTAATCTGGATAAAAGTTTATAAATGTACATGTGTAATCTGGATAAAAGTTAATAAATGTACATGTGTAATCTGGATAAAAGTTTATAAATGTACATGTATAATCTGGATAAAAGTTTATAAATGTACATGTGTAATCTGGATAAAAGTTTATAAATGTACATGTGTAATCTGGATAAAAGTTTATAAATGTACATGTGTAATCTGGATAAAAGTTTATAAATGTACATGTATAATCTGGATAAAAGTTTATAAATGTACATGTGTAATCTGGATAAAAGTTTATAAATGTATACATCTGATAATTAAATGCAACTTAATTAAAAAAAAATCAACATGATTCAAATTATGATTCAAATGATTTTCAGTGTAAATTATATTTATATAACTTGTGCATTAATAAAACTATATAACAGGTGTGATGGGAAAAATAAACAAGTAGCACTCAATTTCAAAAAGTTAATCTTCATTGATCACATAAAATGTTAAAAGCAATATGAGCTGTACAGGCAACTGTACTGTACTGTACTGGCAAACTTTCTCACAAAAATCAGCCAAAATTCCAGCTGGGCTGGAACCTGTGCTGAGCAGAAGTGTAAGACTTCATGGGTCAGGATGCTCTAACCACTTGGCACATACTTCCTTGACACTTAGTAATCTTCACAGAAATTAACAATAGATAATTTGTGATGGTCCGAGTGGTCGTGGATTCAAAATGACAGTTACACGGTGTTACGTTTGACGACTTTATTCTCGTTACAAGTATGTACCGTAAAACCTCATTATACTGCCACCATTTGTTTAGCCAAATTTTGAATTTATAAAGCGATTTGGCAGTAGGTTGAGGGAAACCTTAAATGAAATTATAGGGAAAAGTGGAAAAGTGAGCGTCAAATAACTGTGGCATTTAGAGAGGTGACAAAAATGAAAAATGCATTATAAAGAGTTTTTATTGTATTTGGTTTTTTCTAACCAACGATGATCCCTTTCTGATGTATACGAGACCAAAAAAAATCATACAACAGCAGCAAGCAAATTTTGCACTGACGATAGCTCATATTGCTTTATATGATTTGAGTATTAAATATATCACTTAACAAATGAAAACATCAAACTACAGTGGAACCTCGCTTTCTTGAAACCCACGGGACCGCCACTATTACATTCGGTAGATGAGGAATTTGAGATAACCGAAATTTTTCATTGATATATTATTCTATCTATAAATATCAGGACTGGACTTTGAATTTTGACATATCCAGACATATTTTGACTCATTAAATTTCGATATAATGAGATTCCACTGTATATATAAAAGGAATGTTGTCATCAGGTAAAGGAAATTGCTACCTATACTAAACACAAAACACACAAAACACACACACACACACACACACACACACACACACATATATATATATATATATATATATATATATATACACACACATACATATATATATATGAAATACATTTTTTTGTATATTTCTTTACTTATGTGTGTTGAATTAATTATCAACTTCTGACTTTTCACAGTAAATCTATTTCCATCTTAACTTTAATTACTTAAATCACATTACTTTTTATAATTTTGCACAAAGGACCTTAACTCTTATTCACTATATAATATGTAAGAACTGATAGATACATTTTGCATATTATACCCTTAACCTCATAGAACAAGTACAGATGTAGAAAGTGCAGAATGAGGCTCATAATGGTATATACATAACAACTTATAAGCAGAAACTTAAGTGAGGACTTATTTTATCCCAGTTAAATAAATGCATGTAGGAGAAGACAGGTTTCAAACTCTTTTTGATACACTTAATCCATCAATACCTATATTAAAACAAGAGGCCAAAGGGATCTTAAGGCACTCACTTTGCAAATATTGTCAATTATGCAAACAATATTTTCTGTTTACTAAGATGCCTGTGACCCCTTGACCTTGAAAATATGTGAAAGAGATTCTTAGACAACTCTTTACAACTTTCTCATATAACTATGTATCCAAAAGTCGATCAGCTTTGATTTAAGCCATTCAATGCACCCACTAATAAAGAGATTTCAATTTCATTTTTAAACTTTTGTTAAATATTAGATAATAATGTATACCACTTTTGAAAGAAATCTGATCACTGCTTCAGGAGAAGATGACTTCTATTGATTTACAAAGTTTTGACTTTTTCTGGAGCCCCTATGCGTACTAAATATTGTAATCCTTTTTTGTTTGCAAACTTGGCTTCAGCCAAATTTGATGGAAAAATTAGCAGATTACAACCACCGTAGGACACCACACTGAGCCTGAGCAATACATGTAGCCCCACTTAGGGAGCTAAAAATGTCTATTGACTCATACTGGAAGAGAGAGACCTCCTCATTCATGATTTGTCATTACAACTGAAGTTCAATGCCCAACACAACATGTCGCATATACAGTGGATACATATCAATAAGGATTAGAAGATCTGGAAAACTTCAATAGTGGAAATATATAGAATATATCAACTACTAGCATTTAGACAAACTACTCATCGCAATCACTTCAATAGCAAATAAATAGCTCAAACTATCAACTGTAATTCTAATACAATCTCAAAATACTGTAAATTCAAGCTGACACAAAACATAATTTGTAGATGCATAACAGAACAACAAAATCATGATGCAAGATAATTTGAAAAACTCAAAGCCATTCGTCTAAGTATCACATGAAATCAACACATATCATTTCATGATAAGGTGAGCATTAACAAAAAGCAAGTTGAAAAAGAGTGCAAAACTTTATTAAGTCCAATGTAATACAACTTCAACAAATCAAGTTTAATTGTGCTGTGTTACAGACTTACTACAGCTTAAACTAACACAAAATACCTGCAATAGATTGTATAGTGTATTATACCACCACTCATGTGTAATCCCATTACAGAGTACTTCCACCATAGTGTAAACCCATTAAAAAATACTTCCATTCCAGCGTAAAGCCATTACAGAGTACTTCCACCCTTGTGTAAACCCATTACACAGTACTTCCACTCTAGTGTTAATCCATTACAGAGTACTTCCACTCTTGTGAAAACCCATTACATAGTGCTTCCACTCTAGAGTAAATCCATTTCAAAGTACTTCCACTCTTGTGTAAACCCATTACAGAGTAATTCCATCCTAGTGTAAACCCATAACACAGTTTTTCCACTCGATTGTAAACCCATTACACAGTACTTCCACTCTTGTGTAAACCCATTACTTCTACTCTTGTGCAAACCCATTACTTCCACTCTTGTGCAAACCCATTACTTCTACTCTTGTGTAAACCCATTACAGAGTAATTCCATCCTAGTGTAAACCCATTACACAGTACTTCCACTCTTGTGTAAACCCATTAGAGTACATGTGCAAATCCATTACTTCTACTCTTGTGCAAACCCATTACTTCCACTCTTGTGCAAACCCATTACTTCTACTCTTGTGTAAACTCATTACACAGTACTACCACTCTAGTGTACATCCATAACAGAGTACTTCCACTCTTATGTAAACCCATTACAGAGTACTTCCTCTCTAGTGTAAATCCATTACAAAGTACTTCCACTCGTGTAAACCCATTACAGAGTACTTCCATCCTAGTGTAAACCCATAACACAGTTCTTCCACTCTTTTGTAAACCCATTACAAAGTACTTCCACTATAGTGTAAACCCATTACACTGTACTTCCACTCTTAGGTACTCTAAACCCATTACAGAGATTACGTGTAAACCCATTACAGAGGACTTCCACTCTAGTGTAAACCTATTATTTCAACTCTTGTGTAAACCCATTACACAGTGCTTCCTCTCTAGTGTAAACCCATTACAGAGTACTTCCATGCTCATGTAAACCCATTACATAGTACTTTCACCCTAGTGTAAACCCATTACACAGTTCGTCTACTCTTGTGTAAACCCACTACAGAGTACTTCCACTCTCATGTAAACCCATAACAGAGTACTTTCACCATAGTGTAAACCCATTACACAGTAATTCCACTCTAGTGTAAACACATTACTGAGTACTTGTACAGTAGGCATTCCTCCTAGAAAATGTCACTGTAGTTCTAAGCATTCAGATGTTTTTAAATATTAACTTTAAGTTTGAACAATTTTAAAATATCTTATTAACATTGAGATGTTATTAACACTGTAATTTGTCAAGGAAAACTCGTAACCTTGATACCAATTTTTTTAAGTCAGGATTTTTTATGATGAATGCAAAACTTGACCTTCCGCCATATTAGTTATAACGCCATATTTTCAAAAAACAAAATGAGTCAGTATAACAGGAGTAGACTGTATATCAATCAGGTAGGACATAGCCAAGATTAAAACAAAGAACATGTACCTGCTTGACCAACTCTCTAGTATTGAGCTACAATGAACAATTAACACAATGTTAACAGAGAACCTGAGCTACTCTACAGCATGATCCTAAGTAAGCATGTAACAGAACAATTATATCAGTTTGAAAAAGACGAGAGAAAAAAAGAGATCTGTAACCTTTATGTCTGCATGCACCATGATGCACAGTTTTTAAACACAGAACAAAATGCTCAAGTCAGTAAAAATAAAATGCAAAACTGGATTAGTATAACCAGCAAGGTGTGCTACAAACCTTGATAGTTTATTATCATTTCTGGGCTCCACATTTGAGGCATTCCTTCAAAAATACCCAAATACATGCATATGATATACATATGAGTAAGTTATATAGTATATTATACTCTTGTAATGTATATGATTATTAAACATCGTCTGTATAGTGTTATTGTTATCAATTGACCTTTCGCAAAAGACCCAACACAATTCCTTTTGGCACTTTTCTATTATGACATCACAATCAAATGGCACCTCATACATTTGTGTGATTATGACGTTACAATTGAATGGCATTAAAAATTTACATCGAGAGCCACGTGTCAGACATTTGGCGATAGGTCAATTACGGTGCTTATGTAGCTTAAGTTTTTCTACAATCGCATCATCATGTTAGTAAACATTTAAATTAGCAATTAAAACAGTGAAAGCCGTGGGATCCACAATCCAGGGTACCAAATCAAAAAATTTGGTAATTTGTCAATTTTATACGACAATTTCATGGCAAACCATGACCTATCTTGATAGATTGCCCTATCTGCCACTGAAATGTGGTTTCTCAAGACAGATGGTCTCTTAAAAAGAGGTTTTATTTTTTAAAATACAGCCCTAGTGCTAAGAAGATGGGGAAACCTAGTAAACCATTATAACAGATACAGCGTACAATTTGCTGACCCAAAGTCTAATATTTTTCACAACAGTTAATTATTTTAACTCTATCGAAAGTCTAACCAAACTTTTAACACATATTCCATGTTGAAAAAAATAATTGAAAATTTCGTAGTACATTTCAATTTTAAAACAAGACCAAAAATATACAGACAAAAAGTTCATTATGCTTCTATGATATCATAAGGAAAGATTATAAGGGTCTAGTTGCTCAAACAAGTCGAGTTACTCATGTCAAATATCTATCAGTCTATCTATTGCTTAGTATTTCAAATATATCAAGATATACCAGTATTGACATGAGATTTCAGATATTTTTAACAACAAAATGTCAAATGAGGCCTAAAAGGCTTGTTAGATTTTAACTTTAAGGCAGCTTAATGCAGATTTTTTTTCTTTCAAAAACTAATAAAAAAAATCAAATTGAATTAAAAATGATGAACAAGAAGTGTATATATATATATATATATAATATTTAAACCAAGACAGAAGCTGAGGATGTTGGAATACTATTATTTTTATACTCTTTCACAAGTAGGAATTCTAAACCAATAATAGGTAAGATGATTAAATGAAGAACATACAGGAATTCAAAATTTCCGTCTGTAGATGAACAGTTTAAAAGATTTTATATTGGCTTGAAAATAAGAAAAATGGTAATGAACATTAAATTCTAAAAATTTTCAAAAACAGATTTATTGAAGGGCTTACTCTTAATTGAGGAAGAAGTAGTTAGTATACCGTCTCACAAATATTGTATATTTGGACATTTTCTCTCTTTTAATTTTCACCATTTTTCGGTCTTAGATAAGAGAGTGACTTTAGAATGAAAGCGAAATTTTTAAGCTAAATAATTTAAGCATGCACAGACATACATACCATTCATAAGACTATTGTTATTTAGGGCGATTTTACGGCATATGTTTTCTATCATAAAAGGGCGAAAATAACAAGGGCGAAAATAACAAGGGCGAAAATTTCCAGGCATTCAGTAACTACACAAGAGAGAGACATCATCTAATAATATCACAAACAAGGATAAGATTATTTTGCAGTGTTAAATATCAAGGGATATAATACAATTAAGTGACATAACACGAAGAAGATCTTTAAAGCCAGAGTGATCTATATACAAGTGAAGATTTGTGACATTTACCTGTTCCTATGGTTACTTGTTGCTGTTGTTGCTGTAACTGGTTCATGGTAGGTTGATATGATTTTTGGAATTTATTACCAGGACTTAAGCCATCTACACTTATATTGACTTTCCCAGCATCTGACCAAGTGTTGCTGCTCTTCTGTTGGGATACAAAACAATTATATAGTTAATTAGGAAGTTGAAAGACACTTTGCACATATATACAATATGTTGTGCTGGCATGACATTGATAAAGTACATATGAGCCAGTGGCTGACAAAAGGGTCCTTATGACACAACTTATAATGAAATGCAAGAAAACAACGAATTCTGTCCAACATATTTCTAATTTTTTAGATTTTTTGTACCAGAAATAGAAAGAGTTGCTCTCACTTTCCCTCATTTTCATATCATATTTTCTAATCTGCATATGTTGAAGTTTGTGAAAACATGAAAACAACAAATTCCCCCAAAACTGTCCTAAGGATCCTTTTCTTAGCTGTTCAACTCACATCGACATATTTTATATCCTCAATTAAAATGACCTCAAGCAATCCCTGTAATTCATTTCAAAAATAAACTTAGTCCCAAACAGTATCATTTTACAAATTCACAGAACTAACCCAACATCTGAAGTATAGCATATACTAAGAATCATAAAACACGTACTGTGGAATCTCGTTTGGCCACTGAACTGACCGACATAAATGGTCCGATTTGTGAGGTTCTGTTCTTATTAAATATTTTTAGGTAATTTTTAAGCAACTAAATGTTTGCAGTCTTAAATGTGAGGTGGTCTCCCAAGCGAGGTGGTCGTTAAGCGAAGTTACAATGTTTGTCACATCAGGTTATTTGATGTATCAGCAGAAGAAGCAGGTAAACCTGACCTCAACCAATCTTAATCAGATACACAAAGGTTATAACATAACTCATCAACCCGGAAAAACAATGGGCTCAATGACTTCAATCAGTCCAAATGCGTCTTTAGGGGTGAATGAGTTACCTTTGCAGAGGAGAACTACAAAAAAAGCATTACACAATCAAGCATGGAAAAATCTGTGGAGCCAGAGGCTCACAAAATAAAAAATTCAAAACTTGTATCATAAATGTGATATGAATGGAAACTTGTGACAGATCCTCTCTTCTTTTCTCTCTCTCTCTGTCTGTCTGTCTCTCTCTATATATATATATATATTCAATTGACTTTGGAACAGATGCCATAATTTTTTACTACATATTTCATATAAAACTACATTTTTTCGATACATATTGCAAAGCAATTTCTGATTGCAGTTAAACAAAATTTTCAACCATAAAAAAAGGAATTAAGTTTCATTATGTATTTTGATTTTTAATTTCTAAATTAGAAATTAAAAGATTTATCTATTCAATTAGAAAGTTGAGGTTTTGTGATGAGTAAGTAAAATCGTGATGTCTAATTTTTTACTTTCTGTTTGAATTGTCATATCTTTAAAATAACAAATTAGAAAATTACATCCAAATAATAATAGAATCTTGGAATTATTCTATTTAATTGTGAAAATTCTATTGAATTGTGACAAGAAATGGCTTCACAATATTCTTTTGAAAATGAAATGTGTTTGGGAAAAAACAAATGTTCCCAGTTCCAACTTTATCACAATCCAAACTTTAAAATACTGCAATGTCCTACATTTTGATCACCAGGGGCATGTGATGTCAGTGAAGAGTGAGCAACCCTTAGATGAACTCACTAGATGCCCCAAAGCAGACCCTTCAGGTCAGGGGCATAAAAATATGGTTTGATATGAAATGTACAGTAATAGCATTTCATTACTTTTGGCCCCTATCTGTAGATGATTTTGTTTGGAATAAGCAGAATGTGTAATTTATGTCTCTGAAAAGAATTTGTATCTGAGAAGACATGAAAAATGACAAAAACAAACTTAAACCACATCAACATCAAATATTTACCAACAGCAATCACCCATAACAGCGATGTTAATCTAGAAGGCGTTTATATTATCTATGAATGAAGTTACTCATATGACGTCACACAATGATGCAACTTCATTCATAACATGACGTCACACCAACCTAACAACCGTTCCCAGGAGTATATGCAATAATATTGCACCTTTTAATCTTATGTTGAGTAAATGGAAAACAAAACTAGGGTATGTAATGAAAATGTATACACAACATGTGGAAGAACAGTTAATTACAAATGTAAAGTAAAATTGTAAACTGTCTATAGGAACAATCTTTTATCAAGACACATCAATGTGTCCAAGGTTCATTTCTTTAAGTGTACTAATTATGTATGGGTGTAAGTGTATATCCACAGTCAGGCTACCGTACAGCTTGCTATACTGTGTAACTATTTCTGTATGTAACAGAGATTTACTACTGACAAAACAATAAAAGCAGTATCAACTACTCTCTTTACTGGTATCCTAATGTAGTGTTGTTTAATTTCATGAGGATAAAATTTTGTGGTTTTCTGAATGGAACTTTTTCACAGGTATTAAACTTCACGCAAGATTGGTTACGAATTGTCTTTTGGATACTTCGTTAGTGTAAGGTATTATATTCATGGGTGTTTAATTTCACATAATTTTCTTTGACTGCAAATATAGCGAAATTAAATCCCCCATGAATAAAAGCAACTATACAGTATTTCCAACAATTTCCTCATAATGTTAGTAAACTCAGGTTTTATTGCAAATATATAAGGTATCCAACAGATACATGTATCTTAAAACCTTTTTTTATTTATTTATACTTAGCAACTCAATACCTTGAAATATTGAACACAGTTGTACATACTCTGCCTCAAAACCTAAGTATCCATATGCCATGTGATATATCCTTTCATGGTCTGTCACTGGAGAACACAGTTGTCAAGACAGACAAACCCACTTATAAACTGGTAACATTGAAAACCCTGTTCATTTGAAAGCAAAATTAATTCCCCTTCACTTTCAATTCATCCAGGTTTGACTGTTATTTTTCTGATGTCTATGTACAATGTGATCTAAGATTATTTTCCTGGGGTTATTTTCCTTGAGCTCCAATTTCTGTGACATGTCTCATTGATAAAATGTCAATTGATCATATTCAACCTAATCAAGACATTTTATATGAAATAAAAAGTATGAAAAGATGTGATTTGAACTTGAGAACCCTATATTGACTTGAGGTGTCAATATCGGGTTCACGGTATGTAAAAAACAAATGCTTGATAACAAGGGTTTAATGTTGTTTTCATATTTGTCACTGCTGCAGTGCTCTTTCACTGAAATTCATAAAAATGTTTTGTATCAACTGAAAAAAAACCATTCATTGCATTATTGAAAGAATCCTCAAGTAAGACTTGTAGGAGAGAAAATGAACTACGCTGTCTAAGATATAGCTTTGATACATCCTTTTATAAACTTGAAAAAAATGTAGGAAAATGTATAATTAAGTCCACATAATTGTGTTCAACTCATCAAAAATTTACCAGTATCTGAAACATCAGTTTATGCAAAAACCTATTTATTTGATGAAATGGCATCTTAAAATTGCAAATTTTAGCAGATTACTTTTCATAAAGTGACAAGGTAGATCAATTAACAAATTATCAATCAGGAAAAAACATGAAATCACCTTGTATATGTTGTAAAAACAAAATAAAGAAATGAATTATATGCACTCATAAGTCATAATAAACAATGACATATAAATAAGAATGAAACCGGTCTTGAAAGACCACTCTTATGAGAGACCACCTCTCTCCTGTCTAAGACCACTCTCATTAGAGAACAACTGTCTTCTGAAACCACTCTCATGAAAGATCAACTGTCTTCTGATACCACTCTCATGAGACCAACTGTCTTCTGAAACCACTCTCATGAAAGATCAACTGTCTTCTGAAACCACTCTCATGAAAGATCAACTGTCTTCTGAGACCACTCTCATGAAAGACCAACTATCTTCTGAGACCACTCTCATTAGAGACCAACTGTCTTCTGAAACCACTCTCATGAAATATCAACTGTCTTCTGAGACCACTCTCATTAGAGACCAACTGTCTTCTGAAACCACTCTTATGAAAGACCAACTGTCTTCTGAAACCACTCTTATGAAAGATCAACTGTCTTCTGAGACCACTCTGCAAAACGCTTGGTAAAATAATCCTTCAAATAAAACCTCTTTGGAGAGACCATCTGTCTTAAGAGACCACATTTCAGTGGCAGATTGGGTGTGGTTTCTCAAGACAGGTTCCGTTGTAGTATATAATTCATCATGTTCATAGATTTGTTCTTTGACTACAAATTACAATAAACATCACAAGTAATTGTCCTAATCCAAGGAAATTCTTCTGTGTCATTTATAAATCAGACAGTGATCATGGTTAACCTACATTCACAGCATATTAACCAACCTGTTTTCATCTGCTGTCTTTAACTGGACTGAATCTTTGATATCAACAACAGATTATCTTAGACTTTGTTTGACTTACCAAAATTGAAACATTTCATTATTTAATAGTAAAGATCTTTTAATGTGGTTAATAAAAGGGAAGTATCAAAGGTGATATTTTGCACCATTTCTTGTAGGGTAAGATTTCATCAATTTACATACATGTCACAATTCTTGCTGCTATCAAGCAAAGATACAAAACTCCAACAAAAGGTAAAATTATGTGTCGATATAAAAATCTCATGCAACAATCTTGTCATTTTCTGTGTCAAGGATTTCAAAATTGTTTAAATTCTAGTATTTGTGAAGACATATATAAGATATATTTTTTTTTCAAAATGGCAACATATTCTTATTAATATCTGAGATATGAGCTTGATTTTACAAAAGGTATGAAAGAATATATACACTTTCATATGTTGTCATTACATATGTACATTTTATATCCCATCCAAGGGAACACAAAATCCAAAATTGGGGCTTTACAGGATTTGACCCTTAAAGTGGAATAGATGTATAGATGTATATCTAATGACAGCATACAAAAGAGTCTTCATATATCTATCTTTTTATGTATAGTCTATTACTCTAAAAGTTTGCAATAGCTAATCATAGTATGAGACATGATATATGCCCGTTAGGTGATTAAAGGGAGATAACTCGCATTCACAGCAAGCACGTTTGAATTTTTGGTGGTGTAAGCGGCTTGTTATGAGGCAGCAGTCATTAATGTTGAATTTGACAGATAATTGTTTACAAGATGGCGTTCACCTTGCTAGAGACTGTCAATGCTGAGATGGGAAAGGAATTGCATATTGCTGAAGGAGATGATCAAAGCACTCTCCATGTTTTGATTACTATGGGATATCTCAAGCTATTTCTTGGCCAAACAGACAATATATGCGAACTGATTCAACATGTCTGACTGTAATGTGACAGGGGATGCTGTGTCATTTGACCTTATAGGGTCACGTTACTTAATGTAGCAGTGTACACCTGCAGAAGGGTACTTATCATGTTTAATGGCCCTAATATTGCAGTTTCAAACTTCTAGAGTAATAGACTTCTGATATATATATATAAACTGCATGCTTGTATATGTAAGAATACATGAAACAAATTCACCAAATTACCCAGAAATCCAGCTAATTACCACAGGAAGTAAATGTGATTTATCTCGTTGTATCAGTACGATTCACTACAGTTATACAAATTATAATTTTTTTTGTACAATATAACTACCATGTTTGAAATATTTTAAGTGAGCATATACTGGATTAAAAGATAGTTCATGTTCATATTTGATAATTACAAATTATTTCATGTAAAAAGTTATAATACATCAAATTTTCTATTATGACATAACAAAAGTGCCCCAGAACGGTGTAGTGAACCCACTGACGACAAGACATAGGAAGCAAAAAAAAAATAATTAAATTAAAAGACTAGCAACTGATTAAGCTATATACGGTAATGCAGCAGTGTCCAATCCCGGTAACATAATGGGATAAAAAGAAAATAAAGTGAAAGAGAGAAGTACCAACCTTAGTTTGTACAACTGATGTAGAAGATGATGAAGATGATGATGTGCTAGTACTTGTTTGTTCTGAGACAGAGTCCTGTAGGAAATACACATGGTTACAGAGTCCTATCATTCTTACCACCATAAGATAGGCAGTTTGGATATTTCTGCCATGTCACCATTTTATGCATTAATGAAAAGCGCATTCATTGACATGATAACTTATTTATCACAATTTTCTTGCTATCATATCACTATTATATACATACACCATGTCATGCACAATTTGCTGCCATGGTTACTTGTTTGTTTTCCATTCCCATGCTTATATGTTACATGTTCTTTTATTTCAGGTGCAACAACATGACAGAAAAGTCAGATTTTTTTTTTAAATTTCCATTAATCATTAACAACGAAATTTGCGATTCCAAATATGAAGCTCTCTCTGTGAGAAAACAATAATTTGCCATAAAATAACAATATTACCCCAAATATAAGACATTTATAATTTGACAATAGAAAAAGATCTACTTCTAAGAATCCTGTACAGCAGGAAATGTAACCTAAATTTGAAAGTGGATATTTTTCACAAAAATGGTAAATTAAAAGATTTTAACTTGAAAACTAGCTAATAAAAACAAAAGTCTTAAAGATAGTTTTTCAATATTGCATACATCATCTTTTTTATTTGCTACGAAATCAATATATGGAAACATTTTTAAGACTAGAATTATTTCGAAGTGAGTGTTCCAAACTATCAACACACACACACACACACACACACACATATATATATATATATATATATATATATATATATATATATATATATATATATATATATATATATATATATATATATATATTTATATATACAAACACATTCCAAGATACCCATATACTTTCATTTCTACAGTAATTCATCCTTTTTAACTAACAAAATGTTGTTGTTTTCGCACTGAAAAAAAATCCTAGGTCCATGTGCATCAGAATCATCAGTTAAACAAGTTTTCATCTGCTAAAAGTTTAAAATTTACCGAAACAAATGCTATTGTAAAAATTAAAAGATAAATTAGAAAATAAGAAAAATTACATGCAAATCATGCATAAACAATAATGTACATTGCTAATATTTCTCTAGTACTAGAAGGTATTCAGAGTTAGATCAATAATTCCACACTTCCTCTGAAAACTCACAAAATTGTCTTTGACATACAAATATTTTCAAACTATCACCACTTCTTACAATACAACTTAACAAAATTCTCAATCAGGAGAATGTTACATTCAATGATTATTGCAAACATTTTGGTTCAACAAGCCTTCTGTCCTTCCAAGCATCATGCAAAATAAACAATTATAGAAACCATGGATAAATACTCTTTGACTGTTAAATGGGCATTAGCTGTGTTTTATCAAAATATTTCCGTCCCCTTTTTTACTACTGAGATTGATATACAATGACAAAAAAGAGATATACACCAGCATAAAAAAAATCTTAAATTCCTATATATTTTGTAAAAATTCCTGGAGAACCCAGGTTTGGCACTTTTTAACTTGCAATTGATTGACTCAATCTTACTATTTGCATATGAATACCACACTGGACCTCACCTTATTTTCACAATATATATAGGATATAAAGTGTTTAAAGTATAAGAGTTTGTGTTCATCAAATCATTACAATATTTCTTTAAGATCTGTCTAATACTGATAAAATCTATATGTCTCTATTTGATAAATTTGTGATGGAATATGTCTGGGTGATAATATCTGTCCCTGTGATAAAATGTATGCATGATATTTTCTGTCTCTATGTGTTAATATTTGTCACTGATATCTGTCTCTGTAATAAAATGTCTCTGTATATCTATCTCTGTGATAACATCTGTCTCTGTGTGACATTATATGTCTCTCTCTGATAACATGTCTCTGATAATATCTGTCTCTGTGGTAATATCTGTCTGTGTAACATTATCTATCTCTGTGATAATATGTCTCTGTGATTGTTATCTGTCTCTGTGATAATACCTGTCTCTGTGTGACATTATATGTCTTTCTCTGATAACATGTCTCTGATAATATCTGTCTCTGTGGTAATATCTGTCTGTGAAACATTATCTATCTCTGTGATAATATGTCTCTGTGATAACATCTGTCTCTGTGATAATATCTGTCTCTGTGTGACATTATATGTCTCTGTGATAACATGTCTCTGATAATATCTGTCTCTGTGGTATTATCTGTCTGTGTAACATTATCTATCTCTGTGATAATATGTCTCTGTGATAACATCTGTATCTGTGATAACATCTGTCTCTGTGTGACATTATATGTCTCTGTGATAACATGTCTCTGATAATATCTGTCTCTGTGGTAATATCTGTCTGTGTAACATTATCTATCTCTGTGATAATATCTGTATCTGTGATAACATCTGTCTCTGTGTGACATTATATGTCTCTGTGATAACATGTTTCTGATAATATCTGTCTGTGTAACATTATCTATCTCTGTGATAATATGTCTCTGTGATAATATCTGTCTTTCTGTAGTAATACCTCTCTCTGAAGTAATATCTGTCTCTCTGTGAAAATATCTGTCTTTCTGATACCAACTGTCTCTGAAGTAATATGTCTCTCTGTGATGATATGTCTGTGATAATATCTGTCTCTGTTCTAATATCTTTCTCTTTGTGGTAACATGTCTCTGTGATAATATCTGTCTCAAATATCATCTGTATTTTGTTCCAAGTTTTTTAATCACATACATATATATTATAATATCCAGATGTGAAATTCAATCTACTTTATTCTGATTTGCAGATACAGAGTAACCTCCCATTTGCAAGAGTTGTCTTTCATTACAGTAAGCAGGTATCTTGTAATGAACAAATTTGACGAAAAACTAATTTTTATTTTTACTTTAAAAATTGAACAGCCTGATGAACCAAGTATAACTTAAAAAAATTATTTATGAGGTAAATAAATTTTGCCTAGGTCTGTAAGGTGTATAAGGATTCTTCTTTAGCAGAAAAACAAAAATTTGCCCACATACATCTTTACAAGATATGTGTTATAAAGAGGAGATAACTCAGCAAATGGGAGATAAATCCTGTAATCAAATATGGAATAAGAGCAATGTAGGCTTGGAGTGCACTTACTATGTCCAAATGCACTTAAATAATTGGATAAAAGGCAGTTCTGTTTAACATCTGCAATGTGTGAAATACCTGAGGTCAAAGCTCAGTTCCAGTTAGTATGGATATGACAGAGTGGCATACATATGTCTATTTCATTCAAATCATTTGGATATATCTATCATTACAAAATCAAGTGAAAATGTGCACAGTTCAAATGTCAAATTTTTATATGTAAATATAAAACTCAAGCATCTTAATGACATGCCAGTGGCTCTACCTATTACAAACTTGTCATCAGAGTTTTTACTCAGGGCTTTTCTTTATCTTATCATCTTGGGAACATGGCCCCTGGCACTGGAATTAGGTATTATGTAGCATTTTTGCTCAAAATTGGAAATTATTTGCAATATGCATGTAAAGCATTTCATTTATTTTGCTATTTCTTTTTTATCTTTTTTATTGTCAAGTTGCCGTATTTCAACTTTCAAGAAATACAATGACTGAAGATATCAGCATAAAAATGAGAAATAATGAAAAGATGTTATGTTATGTTCATGATTAGGAATTCTAGGGAAACAAGATATGGACGATGCCCCCTAATCCCCCCCCCCCCCCTGCTCTACTATATACATGAGTATACTTCCACATACTTGTAGTAACAGTGATGTTGAAGTACAGCTTGAAATTGTTATGCTATCTGTAAGAGACAAATGATGCCCCCCGTCTGAGCATAAGAAATTAAGTCATTGCATTTGGGACATTAAACCATAATGTACAAACCATGTTTTTAATTACATGTATATAGCAAGTCAATAGGAAATGAAGTCCAACTTCTGGTTTTTTGTGAATATCTAACATTCCCCTTTCTGACTTTTAGTTAAAAAAGTCCAATTACCTGGCATTTTGAGAATATTTGAAAAAAATCAAAATCCTGTGGACATGACATGCACCTCTATTATGTGTATAAACATCCTACAAAGTATAAAAGCTGTAGCTCTTAATCTGTAGGAAGAGATAGCCATGATAAACCATTACTACATGGCTCCGTTTTAGATTTCAAACACACAGAACACTAGAAAACTTCACTATCTTTTATTACACTGTTCTGTGTTGATTAATTTCTACAATATTTGTACAAAGCATGTATATTCTACAGGGTGGCCTTGATGAATGTTGATGTAAACCACATAAGATATCATATATATTTTACTGGTGTTTTAATGAAAAATTCCACTATAACTCGGTTAAATGCTGGCGACCAGTTTTTAATGTTGGAGGAAAAAAACAGGAGATCTTGACAAAGACCACCAATCAGCCTTCTGTAACCCAACACACTTCCCCCATCTCAACTTACAACAGGATGAGGTAATAACCTGTACTGACTAGAGATCAGAGACACCATACTTTAAAGCATGGAGATCTAAGCAGTCGGTAATGGTGGATGCTGTAATTAACCCAACACACTTCCCCATAATCAACTTACCTAACTGTACTGTCTAAAGGTCAGTGACATCATAGCTTAAAGCATGAGGATCTAAGCAGTCAGCCATAGTGGCATTGTTAGAAACCCAACACAATTCCCCACAAATTAACTTACAACTGGGTGAGGTGCCAACATGTACTGACTAGAGGTCAGCTACATCATAGCTTAATGCTGAGGTTCTAAGGAGTCAGCCACGATGGACGCTGTAAGAAACCCAACACACATTCCCACAATTTAACTTACGACAGGGTGAGGTACTGATCTGTACTGACTAGAGGTCAGAGACATCAGAGCTTAATGCTGAGGCTCTAAGCAGTCAACCACAGTGAACGCAGTAAGACACCCAACAAACTTCTCCACAAATTAATTTACGATAAAGTGAAATGAGGTCAGCGACATCATAGTTTTAAGAAGAGGCTCTAAGCAGATGGCAATGGTGGCCAGCAATTTGTCTTACAACAATTTAAAGTGTACTATTTATAAGTACTGAATAAAACTATATGACAAATACTAAATATAACAAGACATACAGACTCCACGATGTTTAATGATTCTATGTTCAAGTGAAAAATGTATAAAAACAAAAGAATGGAATCATGTGATGAAGTTAAAACAGGATTTTATCTGTCAATTTTGGGAAAATGCCATTGGTAACACATCTGGGAATTTTAACGTGAATTTGTGTCATATTGGGGAAAATTGTGTGCACACATGGAGAACTAAATGCATTTCTTCAATGTATTCCCCTTACATTATTATTTTTCTTTTCATTACAGTCATGAACTCAACATCAAATTGGGAATTTTTAAATCAAATTGGGAAAAAATACATGTATTTGGCATAGTGTATTTGAGACCAGTGGATACTATAGAAAAAGCCCTGTAAAATGACTATTTAAAAAAGCTCTCAAACCAATCCAGTTGTTTAACAACAAATATTATGAAAATCTTTTGATATATTCAGATAAAACTGTACAAAATTTGACAAGTTACCACAGGTATCCATAAGTCATATTGCATATCATACCTGTGCATTAAAGTGAAGCTGTTTCTACCATATCATTTTAAGGGCAAAATCCAATACTGCACACCTGAAAATTTTAGCTCTCCTTTAATTTTCACCCTTTGACGAGAGGGCAAATATAAAATGAAGGCAGAATTTTCAAGCTAAATAGTTAAACCATGGACATTCATGAAATGCATGATACCATGGTGATTAAGGGCAAATTTAAGACAGGGTAAATATATATTCTGTCTAAAAAGGGCGAAAATAACTGGTGGGACAAAAATTTCCAGATAGGCAGTGAGGTATCTGATATACTTTCTCAAGGGGAACCAATGCATCTAGTATCAGTTATAAAATATGTAATGTCTGTTAATAAGCCTCATACCAGTAGGTTATACATGCAAATTCTATGAATGCAGTACGAATTCCATCCAAGAAAACATATATATGGAAATGACATTTCTTTATAATTGTCTGACATTTGTCATTATGTTAAATAGTTGTATCAATTCAGAAGTATGATGAAACAGATATGAACCCACTGCCAATTGTACTCAACTTTAAGCCAAATGTGAAATCTAAATGACTAGTTCTGCAAGTTAAGAATGTTATGAGAACGATTGATATTCTAAAGATTTATGATGCTGGGTCCTGGAAAAAACTTTGTTTCAAACACCATTCTTTAACAAATGATGAAATAAACAGTAACTTTAGGAGACTGAATATGAGTGTCAGAAATACTGATGAAGAACCCTTTACATTTTTACTTGCTGTACTTACCACTGTAGACATATTTGATCCCTGAGGTTGCATTGGAAAGTTTGCAGAAAATCCCATACCCATAGGTTGCTGCATGTTTGGTCCCGGGCCCATCATACTGCCTTGCATCATAACAGGCTGAAAATATTGACATTCTATGTAGTAACAGCAACTAAAAGCACAAAGTTTATCCACAAAGATAGTTTTATGGTTCATACAGCCAATGAAAAGAATTTAACAAGCAATTTTCAAACATTATCAATGGGTTTAAGCTATCAAGGTCAAGCCAATCCAAAGACCGAAAAATACTGTCAGCAAGGACCTTTCACAGTTTAACGGCAATCCTCAAAATGCCACTTAAGACACACTAAACACTAAAGAGTTCCAGCAGTACAGCATCACAGAGACACTTTACTCAAATGGAATATGGAAAATCAATATTAGTCTTTTATTTATTTCAAAGATTATGTTTTTGTAGTGAAAAAGATGAAGAAACACATACAAGTAGAATTCAAGCAATCAGACAAAGAAATCAAGCGTTTAACATTGTTTTTAAGCACTTTTCAAGGACTAACTCTATATTCAAGCACTTTTCAAGATCTGTGTGAACCATGACCTTGGTAAATTTGTAAACACAAACCTAAATCAAATCATAACAGGAATAATGGGTTAGTTTGTACTGCAAAATGTTTTACCTGAACATAATTCTAAAAACAGGTAGTATCATTTTGGTTTTTGACAATTCCCTTATGTACCACATTTTGTTTGCATTATATTAACCACTATAACACTATCAATTTTCCTGGAATCTGCTCTCAAAAATCAAAACAGTAGAACAAAACTTATTATGATTTCACAATGAAAGGAGACGTATTGATTTTACTCTTAAAGTTACCCCCTTAGTCTACAGACTTGGTAACAGAAGCACATAAATTTTGAGTTTACAGTTTCAGTGTACATAGAGATGTAATGATATAGTTTAAGTGTTGTCTTCCTTTGTTTATAAACTGATAGACTATTGTGAACATGTTTTGACTGGCACAACCACTAGATGCTGTGAAATAGAGAACTTTCGAGTTAACCCAAATTACCGTTTTAATCTGTCTGTACATTTTCCTCTGCCTACTACATTTGACGTTCAAATAAATAACCCATTGTGGTATGTTTTAAGAGCCTCATGGATTTCTTTACATAAAATAACATATATGTAAAAAAAAACATAAGGATATTTCATGTACCCTGCATACATTGCGAAGGTAAATATGAAAGCCAAAATACACGAGGAACAAAATCCAAAAGGTGTGACTAAATGCAGGATCATAACGGTAATCCGAGCTAACTTGAAAATTCCCTATTGCCTTTAAATATCATGAAGTAAACATCTATCAATACACGGACATTCTCAATATCATCACAGAAGCAAGTTCCATAATATATGAGAATTTCTTTTAGTGGGTAAACATTTGCACTGTGCAATGGTTTTCAAAGATATGAAGAGTCATATCAGTTGAATAACAAGTAAAATTAGTTTTCTGTACATTCAAACTCAGCCAGTGTTTAGTGGTCCTAATCATATTTCAAAAATTCTGATATGTTATAGTTTACAGAAATAATAATCTTCCAAGTTTTTAATTCAAAGGGCACAAAATGTATTAGATAATGGGGTCAAGCTCAAACCTGTTGCTGCATTCCCATTGGTGCCATATTTCCCATCATGCCTATATTTTGTGGCATAGTTTGACCCATCATCGGATTCTGTGGCATCATTTGTGATTGTGTTGGCATCTTGAAAAAAAAAACAAGAGTGCACCATGTAAAAGGCTTGAATATAATGACAATTTTATGAAAATACTACCTGAACTAACATCGTCATCTTGAACACAGAAAATTGTCAACATATATGACAGACATTGAAAGCAACACAGTATCCAAATAGTCACTTTGAATGTGCTCTGAGTGAGTAAGTCATATTCAGGGGTTACAAATATTTAAATGTACCTAACTGTCACTTTAAAAGTATTCAGAAGAATGAAATTATTGCCAGCAGTTACCAGTATTTACCCATTAAGCCCCCAGGGTGCTACAAAATCCAGGAAAAAGGCATGGGCGCTTAATGGGACCAATTAATACTCAAATTGACATAAAACAGTTAATTCTTGATAAGAGACAGTGGTAAAGTTGGTGTAGTTATTACCAAGGACACTTATCAACATAATTTTGTTGCTTGGGGAGCTACAGATAAACTGTTCCTTATGGTTTTTTGGTCAATATCTCCTTGTCAACCGGCTAGAAAAGATTCTCGTTCATATGTAAAAAGAAACCGCTGTGTTGTCAAGGCCAGTGTTGTATATCATTTCATACCTGAGCAGGTCCTGTCATTCCCATGTTCATATTAACGCCCATCATAGGTTGTGAGGCATTTCCCATGGGCTGTGCCATATTTCCTACTGGCTGTGACATATTTCCCATGGGCTGCATCATAGATCCCATGGGCTGTGTAGCAGGCATGGACATGGAATTACTACTACCAAATACATCTAGTAAGTCTGACTTGGATGATGCATCTGTAGCTGTGGACGGTGTAGAAGATGGGGCGGCAGAAAATTTTGAAAAATCTGCGAAATCATCTCGACTGCAAAAATATAAAACGATGTAGATATATAAAAATGTAATGTAATTTATCCATTTTAACAGCATGTTCTAAATGAAAAAACATATAATACATGGGTGAAGCCAAAGAAATGTTTACTTAACTCATTTCTAAAAATTGTGTAATGGATTAAAAATACAATTTGTATATACAGTATTTCTCTTATAACTATCTTCCATTTCATATACATATGTTAGGAAATGTGTGAAATATCAATAACAAACCGACGTTTTAAAGTTTCAGTTGCATTCTATTTATGATAATCATGAAACATAAAGGAAAGAATGTTTGTGGTGTTTTTGTATGATTTAACAAATTATATGTTTGGAAAGCACAATACATCCTCCTTCTCAGATTTATGTCCATCATGAAGATTTGAATTCTTATAAATCTAATTCTAATCTTATAAAACATGAAAATATTGCAGATTGTTATATTCTTGTTTAAAATTCCCTATACAAACTATAAAAAAAATAAGTAACAGTCTTGCTATCAAACAATGCCTACAAAAACAGTTTCTCCTGCCCGGTCTTTTAATTTTTGATGTCGGCCATCGTATGATTTCCGAGGTGGCATTGAGAATTTTCCGCAATTTTGATACAACTGCAATTTGATTGGTTAATGTTACAAGCACCACAGCAAACCTGAACATATTGTGTGTCAGCTGATTCGGGTGTTTAAAATGGATGCATGAAACCACTTCACTAGTTCTGATGAGGAACAGCTGACATAAATTTTAAACCACCATGACATTAAAACACAGCAAATGTTATAAAGGTCGCTATGAAGATCCTTGGAGATTATTTGGCAAATAGTTGTACATCTCTAGAAGATTTATTTGTGTACAATGACGCATGTTTGAACAATGTCTATGGGAAATTTAAGCTGAACTAATTTATTCAAACATGTTTCATATAACAAAACAATTAGTAACTGGGTCTGAGAGCAACAGCAATTTTGTTGGCACTCTTGCTCCTGACTATTGACCTCCGCTTTGCAACGGGCAATAATCAAGACCTCGGGTGCCAACAAAATTGTTGTTAACCTCAGACCCAGTTAATAGTTGTATAATGTTGTCCGTACTCCAGAAACCTAGATTTTATCAATATAACATAATTTACCAAAACTGGTTAAACTTGTGAAATAAACTCAAGTAATTTGATGGGAACCCAAAACCAGCAATAAAGGACAAAAAAACAAAACAAATCTTTGTACACGGGGCATAAAAACTTTTAGTACTAAGTACAATAAAACAATGATGATTTGAAGTTTATGGGACCATCATGGAAAGTTTGAAATATGAGGACTTCGATTGATGAATGGTAACCTAGAATCATAGATTTTTAGTTGCAGAGGTTCTATAAAATGAATTGATTGTTTCAAACTGTGTAAGACATATACGGTCATGATACCTGATAATAAGCTCTAAAATTAACTTAATTTTGGTGAAATTAAAACATTGAGCATTTATAATAGGGAGAAGAACTACCATGCGACAGTTTCGTACACTATACAATTTTGAATTATTTGTAGAAATTTTTCGATGTTTTTAAATTTGACCCATAAAAGTTTGAATCATAATTTGTTCATGAGTTAAATAATAAAATTCTTAAGGGCTTTGTCAATAGTTCAATTCATCATCATTGAAGTCTGACTTACCAAAGTTCTACTGTATATAACTCACCTAGGTGACACAGGGTTTGTATTACTCTGAAATTCTGCAAAATCTCCAAAATCTTTATTTGTTGGTGATACTGAAAGGTAAAAGAAAGCCTTTGTTAGTAAATTTTCAGATCCTTCATTTGGCAATAGATGCAAGGCAAGTGACGGGATACAAAATTACAAAAGTTCCATGTACATATTATACATAAACTTCTTTGTTTAAGTGACTGAAAATTCAGTTTCAAATGAGAATTCCTTTATGAACTACTGTCCCCCAATAAATCAAAAACTAAACAGAAAAAGAATTGAATCTCTGTATACCTACAGTGGCTGGAATAGTACAGCAAAAGTTAAATAAGAGTTATCTCCCTTCAAATAAATTGCTATTAAACCATAAACTTATACCAAGTATTCTTCATATTTGAGGGATTAGGTTTTACTAATACATATTTTTTTCAAATAATCATTTATAAATGTAAACATCTTTATGAAAACCTACATGAGTGTATACAGGATAATCCAGCTTTACAGTACATAATATTGATATTAATAAATATCTGAATTAAAATATCTCATAGCAAATACATTGCTCAATCTATCATACAACATGCACTGTACTTTATATCATAGTCTTATTTCTATCTGAAAAATGAAATACCTGCGTCAGTGCTTGATCTTGGATTAAAATCTCCATTTAAATTTGCCGACTGAAAGTCTGCAAAATCTGCAGCACTATCATTTGTTGTCTGTCCCATTTCGATCAAGCTAGGCCCCGAGTCATCTTTTATGCTCTGCGAACTTGTCTGTGACTGAAATAAAGATTTTGCATTTTTTAAAAAAGACTCAACAATGTTTCAGTTATATGGTGCTGGCCAGCTTTTAATGATGGAGGAGAGAGCCTAGTTACAATGTACTCGGGAAGAGACCACTGGCCTTCTGCAAGTAAACTGGCAAACTGTCTCATCAGCTAAGGTTCATCCTGGGCTCGAACCTGTGCTGACCTGAAGTAAGACACTCCATGATTCAAAGCACAATGCTCTAACCACTCGACTATGGGGCCCAAAGATTCTGACTTCTGGTGAATGCAACAATGTTTGATCTATCAAAAGGAAAGAGTCTATCATCATCCTCATTTATCCACAGAAATTAGCATTCTGTATTAATCTGCAAATTTATCCCTACATCTATATCAGTCACCATCATCAGTTTTTCAGTTCAATTTTAAAAAGAAAATATTTCAAGATGGCTGCCATTGTTGCCATTTTGGATTTCACACCTATCTGGAAAAAAAATTTGGTCCAGGAAAGTACCGACAATCCTGTGAAGCAGGCAGTTTCCCAATTTAAGTTCAAAGTGCAAAAGTGTATGGAGAACAGACACTAATGAATGAGGACAGCCCTGTTCTTGAGCATGTGACCCAGGTAACCTAAAGACGAAGGATTGCAGCTTGTTTTGTTTCAATGGAATTATATACTGTTTAAATCATTTGACATCATACTTTTAATCATGTTTATTTACATGCATATGCATAGACATAATATAAGCAGTGATTTTTTTCAGTTTTTCAAAAATAACTCTATCCATTTTTGGGGTGGAAAATATGCATCTTTTTTGAAAAGTGGAAAATTTCAAATAGTGGATTTAAAATTGTACTAAAACTTGAATTTGAAGTAAATATAATTAATTGATGCATTCAAAATGAAAACTGAATACATGGATGAGTCCCATAAGTCTGGATCTCCAAAGCGCTTTCACCATATCAATTTTACATGCTTTTACTAGCGAGACTATTTCCAATAGGGGAAACTGAACATCTTATCTGGGATAATTTTAAGCCATTGTTTTTTACATATTGGGAACTTTTTCTAGGGAAACAGACTAACTTTGGGGGTAATTAAAAGCAAACAATACCAGTGAAATGTATCAGTTTTTTAAAATTACAAAATATTTCACTTTTCAGAGTCAACTACTATTAACTTTATCAAATAAGTGCGATCAAAAGTTTCCAAAAGTCACACATACAACTGAATCATCTTTGCCCAAATTAGCTGATAAGCCAAGATCTATTTTCTTTCCTGCCCTTGATCGTCTGTTTGTAGTTGTAATTTTCTCTGTTCTTGTTGTATGTGTTCTCTCCACAGATGTGAACTCCTCATCTTCGTCTTTGAAGTTATATTTATCATCATAGTCGTCAACTCTGTTGTCTGGTTCATCGCTAACAAAATAATTATTGGAAAAACATGATCAATTTTGTATATGTTAAAGTTACAACCTATAGTACTGATAATTAAACATAAAACATACAAGCTGTGATGCATGTCAGGGCTCACCATCCTCAAAGAAAAATGGCAGAGTATGTGTTCCCTTTTATTGACAAAATCTCCCAGTCATATACATATATAACTGAGAGGGAGAATATGCATCCCTAATTTATGGAATTATCACACATATTTAGCATTTATATGGTTATTCAATAGATAATACCAATATGATCAATTATTTTCCCCTGTTTTTGGGTCAGAACTTCCTGAAAAAAGACTTCTCCCTTAAAGTTGATTGTCAGGTTAGCCGTGACATGAACATCTAATTACATGGTTAGTGTGTCAATTTTTGCTTTCTAATGATATGATTACTAATGTGAATGTAGTGGTACTGTATGTTTGCTCAGCATAAACAGAATATATCAAAAATTCTCAATATATGTAGCAATTCATATAATGTCACATTGCATATACTCCATACTACACACAAGTAAGAGAGGGTGAATTTCAATACATATGATTTAAATCATTATATACATTAGATATATATATATATATATAAGAATTGTCATGAGTTTTCATTTATATTACATTTCGGATATGAGTTTTCAATTTTCTATTTTGAAAGACTTTTGGTGAGCAAAAATAGAAAATCTAACAAGTATCATAAATGTGATACAAATGGAAACACCAGACAGATTCTTTTTATTATATGATCTAACATACACACCTTTCTTTCTGTCACGTTGACCAAATTGTTCAAACTAGGTCATATCATTGCGCAGATATGTGCATAAAATATATTATAAATATTGCTTATGTCTTGATACATGCATTTAGGCATTTTATATTATTTTTAATATCAGAGCATACATAAACTTTATCAGATATCGAACATGGCAAAATTTCCTACTTGAATACAAAAAAAATGAATTATCTACATTTGTACACAACAAGTTTTTTTTTATTGGTTGTCTTCAAGTGACGTCACAAACACATCATTGCCAACCTTCAGATGAATGAAGTCTGCATACATAATAAATAAAAGATAGTCAGTTTGCCGCACGTTAGCCAATCAAATCACCGCTAGGCTTTATTATATGTGTTACATATAAAATATTTGTGTAATCTTTTATGAAGCTGCATAACACACAGATCATATGATAAATATAAATACATATTATACAGTATAACTGGAAATTTTCGCCCTTTTATGACAGATAACATATTCCTTTTGTCTTAAATGTTATGAATGCAGGTGCCTCAATTGTTTAGCTTTAAAGTTTTGCCTTCATTTTAACTTCACCCTCTCATCTAAGGCTGAAAATGAGAAAAAATTCAAGGGGAGCAATCATTTCCAGGTATACTAAAATTGATCAATGCATATACAGTGAAACTTATAAATAATGACCTCTATAGGTACACAACAAAACTGGTCTTTATAGGGAGGTGGTCTTTATAAACAGGTTGATTTGTACACAAATAGTACTATTGTGACCAGGGGGTCTTTATACACAGGTGGTCACTAAAGCAGGTTTTACTGTAGTATATGACCACAGAATTATTGTCAAATAACAAAATGCAGTTGATAAAACAAATGTAAAATATCGAAATAATTTGATATACATGTACATGTACAAAATATATATATCATTGCTAGTGCAGAAATGTTTCATTAATACACCATGCAAAACAAATATATGTATAAAATCATAAGGCAAGCACGTCATATGAAGATGTAACAACATGACCAATGTCTTCATTGTCAAACAGTTTCTTTTTTCCAAGCATGTGACAATAGGGATCCCTTGTATCATAAATTATTACAACTGTTACATATCGCACAGAATAATGACAAACAAATGCAAAGATAAGGCTAAAACGGCTATTTCTATGACCCAAGTCCTTCACCGATAGGATCTTTACAAAAACTCAACAAAATCTTTCATGCAGGATCATTAATTTCAAAAGTTATTGTAAAGGCCCTACTTAATCATTATGCTTAAAGCATTTTTCAAGAGCTAGGTCCCTTACTTACATATACAGAAAATAGGACAATTTTTATACAAATTAGGAATTACATAGAAACTGCTAAAGGGGGTATGGCTAATTTGCATAGAATTGTATTTCAATGGTCAAAGTCAAAGGAGAAGGTCAGGTGAGAAATGAAGGTCACAGACACCACACACACACATGCACACACATGTGTACACACACAATGAAATATTCAGGCATATGCAACATCAACCAATATCTTTACATCCATTAACCATCACCTGAAGCTTAATATATGAAGGGGAATTGACCTGAAATGTATTTAGGTATATACAATATTTAAGTAAACATAATAATACAAAATACAAAAAATCATACATGAGTGACAAAATTTTACAAATCTTCCATTCATTATGTGATGACAATAAATCAATGTGTTCCAGGTTTTAATGTTATATTCATGATAAACATACAGGTAAGAAATACCACGTATATATTCCAAAATGAAAACAGAGGATGAAACACAAAGTATATTGACCAAAGTGAAAATAGAGGAAGTCTTGCTCTGAATTTAAACAATTATTCTACCACCTTGACAACATCACCACCACCATCTTATAACCCAATAGGAGACAAAACACATTTCTATGTAATAAAAGTCTACACATGCATCATCCATAGCCTAAATACTAAACTCCAATACTATCCTGGGAAAGAAGGAAAGTTACAAAGAGCAAATGGTAACCCGCACAATGTATCACAATCATAAGTACCCTAATACCCAACTTCTTCACTAGTAGCCTAATACCCAGCTACTTCACCAGTACCCTTATACCCAACTACTTCACCAGTAGCCTAATACCCAACTACCTCACCAGTAGCCTAATACCCAACTTCTTTACCAGTAACCTAATACCCAACTTCTTCACCAGTAGCCTAATACCCATCTACTTCACCAGTAGCCTAATACCCAGCTACTTCACTAGTAGCCTAATACCCAACTACTACACTAGTAGCCTAATATCCAGCTACTTAACCAGTAGCCATATACCCAACTACTTCACCAGTAGCCTAATACCCAACTTCTTCACACATTTGTTTATTCTGTTAGACTACTACATAGAGGACAATCCAGAAATATTGACCAACTCATCCTGGTAAGGAGATCAGAGTTACAGGGAATAGACCTCAAAAAGGTTTGGATACATGAACGATGAAACCTTGGCATGCAGAAGTGTAAACACGGTAGGAAATACAAATAGGAAAATGTACATCAACACGTCATACAAGTGCTGTAAAACAGAAGCGTAAACTTGATGCGTAACAAGCAAGATGAATACATCATATACTTTGTTGTGATTTAGAGAAAATACGTTACCCTGGAATACTGGAAAACAAATATCAAGAGACTGTAACCATTGGTTTACTTTGATTCTACATTGCACTAGATGTACATGTTTAGAAAAGCTGTTGAATTATTGTGCTACATAAAAGATTGTCAATACTGGCTATAATTTGATTATCAGTATGCATCAATGAATCCTTCTCTTCAATGTTTAAACCAATGATAAGAATAGATAAGAATAAGATATGTAAAGACTTGTCAACAAAAGAATATAAGGTATAATAATAGAGGATTAAAATCTAAATCTAAATTTAAATTCTGCAAAAAAAAAAATTGTTTGCCTTAAAATATTGATATAACCCAGGAATCTGAAACAACCATGCTCATAGATAATTTTGATCAATCCAGTTGCAAACAAAATAACAAAGCACTTTAAAAATTTGGAAAAAAAAACATTCCTGTAAATGTTAGAAAATGTTTACAGACCATAGACCAACAGCAGGGGAAGTAAATATGGTAAATGGTTACAAATGAAAATTGTCCCATTTACCCCTAAAGACACATTTGGACTGGTCTATGTCATTGATTTACAGAAGAGTCTGTTGTTTTTCAGGGGTTAATGACTTCAGTTAAAGGCTAAACGCTGATACGAGTAAAAAAACATGGAGTAAAATATTTATCTAAATACACTGTACTTGTACAAAACTTGCAAACTGATTGCCTCTCTAACAACACAATGTGATACCAATGTTCTTTGCTACTTACAGAATGCAAATTATTTGAAACTTAAAACATACAACTTAAGCACAAGATGATTAGTAAAAATGCATAGATACTTTTGCCCCAGTAAGCTATCAAGGTCTTAAGGAGAAAGAAGTCAAGAAAGTACAGGAGGGCAAAATATGATTGGTGAAGATAATTGTTTTGGAATTTGTGATGACCATTTTGGAAGTGAGATTCCTAAAGATTATTTTGGTAGTTGTGAGATTCATGAAATTATATACGAAAGTTATGATATTTGTGATGATATTTCTGGGAGTTGTGAGATTGTTGAGGATAATTTTAGAAGTTAAAGACATACATGTATACATGAATTGCGATTTGATCATTTTCATCAAGTTCATGTGTTGGAAACAAAATACAGTTTTCAGTTCAGCTAAATTAAAAACAAACTCTTTCCTATGATGTTATAACACTCTTTTATGTATTTGCACTGCTTGCATCATATAGAACTCTGGAGAAATAGACATACAGTTATACAATTACCTACTGTATATCTTATTCCAACATCAAGCAATATTAAGTAGAAATAGACATACAGTTATACAATTACCTACTGTATATCTTATTCCAACATCAAGCAATATTAAGTAGAAATAGACATACAGTTATACAATTACCTACTGTATATCTTATTCCAACATCAAGCAATATTAAGTAGAAATAGACATACAGTTATACAATTACCTACTGTATATCTTATTCCAACATCAAGCAATATTAAGTAGAAATGGACTACTGCAACAGGGATTTCCCAAACAGTTTTGGCAATGGGGCCTGGACCTTTTGAATTGGTAATTTTGGCAACATTTTATTGAAATCGAGAAATACATAAAACACTGTGAAAATACAAAAATCTCTTCAAATTCATTGTCATTTGATTTCAACTGGGAAATTTTGACTTCAAATTGGGAATAAATGCACTGTTTTTTCACTGGGAATCACAAATGGAGCCTTATTTCAGCCCCATATGATCAGGTGGAAAATCACTGTATAAGCTTGTAAACCATACTAAATAGCTAGCTAACATCTGTAAAGCTTTGACAATAGTCAGTTCAGTGGAACTTGTCTTGAAAGACCACTCTCATGAAAGACCACCAGTCTTCTGAGACCACATTCTGATAACCAAATGGTTAAATAATCCTTTAAATAAAACGTCTTTGGAGAGACCAACTGTCTTGAGAGACCACATTTCAGTGGCAGAAGGGGTGGTCTCTCAAGGCAGGTACCGCTGTAGTGAGAGCAATGATCTATGACCAAATCATCCTATAACTTAACATCATAAAAATAAATGAACATAATAATACAGCATGCAGATGTACATTTCCAAGTTAATGATCTGTTTCCATATTTTACCAGATTATGCCTGGTATATCTATAGCTGATTTGAAGTATTGTTACTATCACAGCATTCATTAAAATGTTAGTACAATGTAGGTACACAGTTGATAGACATGCATTATTTCCCTCATGCCAAGTACTGCTATCAACAGGAAAACTCTCAGATACATGTCTCCTCACGGTCATTGTATGTATCATAACTAAATGTCAAAAACATACATAACCATTCTATAAAATGAAACAGGCAAAAAAAACAAAAACAAAAAAATCTGTAAACAACAACAACAACAATAAAACAATATCTAAACTAGCAAGGCACAACTGTGTAGGGAAACTATTGACTTCAAAGTTAGTTCAGTTTGGTTAGTGTGTTTTGGGTTATTCTCACCTAAAATCAGTCAAACTGCTTTTTCTGGGCTGTGATCTGTTGGAACTATAATGTATAACCTTTCTGGGTTACAAAATGCCACTAGCAAAAATACATTGTATATAATAAAAAAGATTTGAAATTTTCAAAGGAATTCGAAAACTGATATCAACAAATATTACACTGAACAGACAGGCCAAAAGGGCTTTTTCAGTCATATAAGTCCATGGCCTTTCTTTAAGATCCCCCACTCTATAATATCCCTGACCCTTCATCTATAATATCCCTGACCCTTTCCAGTTTTATTACTTGTGCCCTGGTAGTCCTTTTTCTACCAATTTTGGAAAAATGCCATTGACAATATAATTGTCTGACAATTTTAATGTGTATTTGTGACAAAATGGGGAAAATAGTTTGCACACATGTAAATATAAATGTTACTTTTCCTTTGGGTCACAGTTTTTACACCAACTTTGGGATTTTGTCATCATGTTGCTAAAAAAAACAAAAAACAAAAAAAAAACGAACAAATGGATTTTGCTTTTGGAATAGGAAGCTACATTTGGACCTGCCCATTTCAAAGAATGGTTAAGTCCACTGTCAGAATTCAGGAGTGTATGATTTAGAATAAAACATTTATAGCACAAGTTTGCTTATTATGAGACAAGTTAATGTTACCAGACAACATTCACAGTTGTTTCTCAACTTCTTAACACATTATCCATTGCCATTCGGCAAAACAACAGCTGTTAGGTAAACTCAAAACTGATATACACATCAAATGTCAAATGTCAATCCTGATTAAGCAACCTGCAAAAGTGGCCGCCACCATATAACTGAAAAATTGTTGAGTGTGGCGTAAAACCCTCTGCAAAATCAAATCAAATAAAACAAGCGACATTTGTGTTCTGACTAGTGTAATTGCAAACTACTTGCCCCTGCAGGCCTAACAACAATTTTGGTGAATGTAATTTCTGGATGATTCATACCGAATCTGATGTGAAAAATTTGAAGATGTTAAAAGATTTACACAAATTAAGAACTACAACAGACCACAGAAGATTTGTGATTCTTAATATAAATGAGATTTTGTTTAAAATTGCATTTAAATGTAACATACGTTTCACTGCACTAACACTGCATATCAAACTTTCTTGTTACCTTTTTAAAGGGTTATTTGATCAAATAAAGCAGTAAAAAGACAGCGAAGATCAGTTCATGTTTTTAGGTCTAGTTTTGAGAGATAATAAAAATTATATACAAGTTATTCATGTTTCAGAATTATAATGAGTCAAGATTAGAAAAAACACTGTTTATTGTTATATGTTGACATGTTATAACACTATCCTCACTGCCTTCAATTAAAGTTTGAAAAAGAAATATTAATATTAAAAAACAAACAACCAAAACATCAACTCAAACAATTTGTTCTCAATATATTTACCAATGATATTATTAACCACAAAAATTATCACTATTTCTCTGTGTAGCTGATATCAGTGACTCAAAATTTAGGGTACAATGGGAGTACAAAAAAAAAATTATTTTAAAAATCAAATGTGAGAATTACTGCAAAAACAAAGATTTCTGAGGTCCAATGATAAAGAAGGGATAGTCTTCACTCTGTGTTAACTGTCAATGACTCAGTGTATACATACAGGTGTAACAAGGTAAAGTGGCACATCTGGGTTTTGTCAACAACTGAAACAACACATTCTGTTCTCCAAAAATAGGTTGTACAAATAAAACATATTGCCTTGCACAGATTGCATGCATTACTGAAGCTTGAATATTTTTGTATCGAAAAGACGCCTGACACACCAGTTATGATATAATTTAGACTCTTCTTGTTTGTAAACATGTAACACTTTACCTTCGTAGACCTGTACTGTTGATACAAAAATTGAATTTCATAGAAAATTAAATCGACTAACGCTGACTAAATCATTACAAAAATGAGATTAAATAGAAACCTGCAATTATTTATTACAATTACATGTGGCCAGACTTTAACGCATTAAGATTGACATGTACCTAACCAAACTCTCTTAAATATTTCATGTTTTATTATACCAAGCACTTCACATCTATAGTTAATTTAACATTTACACTTAAGTGTGAAAAAAATAACCATTTACATTAATTCCATAAACTATTATTCAATATATTTAATTTCGTAACAAATCTACAATTGATATTTACAACCAAATTTATAAATGAACATACTTTTGGAGTGTATAATACGTATCAACTGAAAATATAGATGATTTAAATCCAAAATCAAGAGATTAACTTCAATATTGGTGAAATTCCTTGCTGAATAATAATATGACAAACTTAAAAAAAAAACTCATTAATGAAACAGCTTTCTGAGTTAAACTAAGAGCAGCACAAAACCTGTATGGCTATGTTTTTTTTTTTTTTTTTTTGAAAATATTTTATTTCAACATTTATTATCTGTGTGTTTGGAGGAATGTATATATCAATAAAGAACATCAATTTCATGTTAAAACTATGTATTAAACATACTATTGTGGGACTTTATGACAGTTTTACTAAACAGGATAACTATACATGTCTGTGCAAATCAAACATTTAACTATCATTTTGTACAGGAATTTCATACAATTTAATTTACAAGAAATCAAATTTACCAATCTACACACATATATATACTGATTATTAGATAAGAATTTACAGCCTCTTAAAGTTTACAGGCTGTCAGCCTAGCAAAATCTTCCAAACAACTTAAGTTTATTTTTCTTATTTTAATGGAAATTTTCCCAATATATAGGAGGGCAAGAAAATCACAGACATACCTGACTGAAACAATTACATCCTGGCAGTGGCAAATATTCTAATAATTTTTGGTTTTCACATTTTCTGGATGACAAACTGACTATATCACTGTTGTATATATACCTACATGATCATCATACAAAAGTATCTGTATGTGAATTCTACGAAAACATCATCCATAACAACTAGATAAAAAGATGTAGATATTTATCGACCCCAGTCTGTGTACTTGTAAATTGAGTAAAAGATCTAATGGAACATGAATTCCGAATAATTCCTATTACAAAGATACCCTATGTGTTATTGAAGGAAAGACTACTGTATACACATATTATAATTGTAGATAATTTAGTAAGGACAATATTTTTGGACATACCTATAATCCACAACATCATCATTATTACGCCTTCCGTGCACTTTGTTCCACAAGCCTTTTACTTTGTCCACTGCTTCTGTGGCTATCGTTCGTCGACCAGAATCCCACTCATCTATTTCATCTAGTCGATTATCTCCTCCTCTCCCTCTGGGATCTTCATCGTATCTGTCACCTGAATATACAATTGTGATGCTGTATTGCTACATAAACAATATTTACATATAACAGCAATACTTTTCAGGGCGAGAAAAATGTGCTTGTTTACTTGTACCAGATGAGTGAATATTGCTTGGGGACAAGTAGTTAGGACTCAGGAGTGGGTACTTGTCCCCAGTGACAAGCAATTTTTCATTTAGATCTATAGAGTCTTACTTTTTAGCCTCTAAAACTTCTCTCGAACTGCCATTTTAATTAATTACAAGTCTTATATAAAAGAAATGAAAAAAAAGTTAATCTTAATTGTTCCATAAAAGTTTATATAAAAAATTGGGACAAGCAAAGGTGTCTAGGGAGAAGTGGTTTTCAAAATCACTCATTCCACAGGGCCAGTGATTTTTCAAAAACAAATTTTCGCCCTATAATATTACATGAAAGTTTTTTCTGATTCTATGATAAGCAATTTCTGATTCTATATAAGTGTTTTCTGATTCAATGGTAAGCATTTTCTGATTCTATGGTAAGCATTTTCTGAAGTATGAAAAACAAAAGCCCAGAATGATAACAGAGTCACACAAGCATTTTGAGTGATAGAGATATAGTGATATTTTAGTTTTACCTAAAGTCAAGGACCAAATACCAGGCATTACCTATTTCATAAAGACAGGACTTGATCTGATTGAAAGTCATGACTAAAATTCTTTGTAAAATGGTTGCACATTGTGTGGTACTACATACGACCAAGTCTAAGACTTAATACTTTTAAGTAAACAAGCCCCTGAACCTCAATCTTAAACTTCATTTAAAAAGTTTGTGACTTTTACTTTTAGGCACTGAGGAAGTCATAAGAATTTACAAAAATCAGGTATGACACCTTAATTTGGTTTCTAAGTTAGAACATACTGCCATCATTATGAATGCTTTAATACATAAAAATTACAAGAGGGCCTCAATGGCTCACCTGAGAACCATCTACAAATGTGGAAAGAAGACCAAAAAGAATATATACATGTAGGCTGATCTGGCCGAGAAACATAAATATTGCTGTTTCAAGAAATTCATAAAAAATTCTAGAAATCAAATTTTAGCAAAATTCTTGCACAAAAACATATCTTCACCTAATTACAAGTAAAACACATAAAATGAATGCATCAAAGGGAATGCAAGGGGAGATAATTGACAAAATCATTCAAAAATGAATGAAAATGACAATATCTGAAAAGACCTCAAAAACACGTCAAAAATTAATATTCCGATTTCTATGAAAATTACAAACTTGAATCATACATCCATGTGGATCACTCAGAAACAATCCGATTTTCAATTCATGCAGCGATTCTGAAGAATCTGAAGAATGGACTGTTGCCTAGCTGTGACATCATACAAACATGGCAGTGTATATACATGTTTGATTTTCATAGTGGCAATGACTGTAAAGCATCAGTTAACATTTATTTTATTATTGGTAATAAAACAGTAAGATCATGGAAGTTGGGAAAACAGTCAAAATATTGTCCCATGTCATCAGAGAGGTTGCGGGTAACCGTTACCCTGGTGATTTCCCTGATGCCTCAGGACTTTAAACTTGCTGAAAACCCATAACTGTAAATTGTTTCTTGATCAGTATAGTAAAATCCATATAACCTGGATGAGTTTAAATTTTAGGTAAATAAAGCATAAGATTAAAATTGCACTGACTAGAGTAATCGTTCCTTCTTGTCACCAAACATAATGGAGAATATACAGTGAGGAATAAAACATTTTTCCCGTGTAGCTTGTCATAGCCGAAAAGTGAGTAGAATCATCCGTATGATAATCAAAAGGTTACTCAAACCCTGCCAACTTATGTGAATCTGACAATAGATGTGACCATGATCACTGATATTCCCTGGTTATTTTGGCCCTTTCACAATGGAAAATATAGCATAGCTTCATGGATGGCATGTATATTTTGCTTCAATTATTTAGCTTGTAAATTTCGCCTTCATTTAAAATTTGACCTCTCACCTACGGGCGAAAATTATATGACAGCGAAAATATCCAGGTATACAAAACTTACTATATCTATTAGTCCCAGCAGCATTCTCCCCAGACATTCCAACAAATTTATCGCGATTTTTCTTTGATTTCTTCCTTTCCTCCCTTAGTCTCTCATCATCCTGTATGAAATCCATCAGATCCTTTGTTTTTTGTCGGACTTGAAAAATAAAGGATAGATATATAATTTACTTGCGTAAGTTATTATCTCAACACTTACATGTTCTTCTCTGTGCAGTTGTTAAACTACAATTGTAAATTTTTGTAACGGTGAAAATAAATGACAAGTGATATCAGAAATGCTGATGTCGGTAGTCACTGTACCGAATGTCAAGGATTATAAATGATGAAAGGGAGGGGGGGCTCCATGGCTGAGTGCTTAGAGTAGCAAACTTCAATTCACTACTTCTCTCAGCATCAATCAGTAAAAGATTAAGTCTGGCTTGAATATGCGAAAAAATTTGGAAGTTTACCTGTGAAGGGTTGGTGGTCTTGTTAAGGGTACAACAAAGTGACCACCAAAGTAAAACAAAAAATTGTTTGAATTTGGCATTAAACATGAATAAATTATAATAACATTAAAATATCATACATGTAAACATACAGTATAAAATGAGGATATTTATTCCAGAAAAATGTGATTTTGTGCCTCTGAAAGAAAAAATATATATAAAAAATGTAGTCACAAACTTCTGGATAACCCTCGTCTTTCTTGTTTCCTACCATTAATTCCTTGATCTTTTCCCATTTCATCTGTAAATGTGTAATTTTCTAGACTTCGTAAATCATATAAATGTTCCCTTGCACTTGTAACCACTCTCTCAGATCCATTTCTTATCAAATATGACAGCAATAATAAAGACTGAAATGTGAATATGTATTGAAATAAATGAAATGAACACAGGACAAAATATGTTATAGATATACAGTCAAACTTGCATTCAAGGCCACCTCTATATAAAGGGCATCTGCCTATGTAATAAAGGTCATTTAAACATAACATTTTATTTTCTATTATGAATAAACCTCTTAATAAAGGCCACCTGTCTATAATGGTAACTTTTGCTTGTTCCTTTGAGTGGCCTTTATAGACAAGTTTGACTGTACATGTACACAGTAATAGGACTCATAAACCATTCAAATTTTCACTTGTTCTGTGGAATAAGCTTTTTTAAGGCATCAAGAAATTTCTTGTTTTTGTACAAAGCTGAAGTCACTTGTCCAAAAATTGAATACAATATATATTATAATTTTGTTTATCATCTGTTGCTTTATGATTGATTTCTGAAGTAAAGAACATCTGAGAGTTATTCTACACATGACCCCTGAGCACCTACATGTACAAGTGTAAATGTACATTTGTATACAATTACCAGAATAATAGATACAATGTAAATATTTATACCAGTTCAACAACATGACTCAGAAGTCAAAAGAGACAGATGTGTACACTGAAGAAAAGGAATATTATCAATCTTGCATCAATATTTAATATCAATGTTATTGACATGTATATCCATGTACATTGTACATGATTTAGATACATGTACATTAAATTTAGTACATATACATTTTATACAAGATTCTAAATCAATTCACCTGTAATATTACATGTATTACTACATGTACATGTATGTTACAATGTATAAACATGTATCAGAGACAACCTATTGATTGGCTATAAGGGTTCACATCTGAAGATACATGTATCTTTTGTACTTATGTACTTACTTTACAAATAACATATTACCGCTTGTGGTGGTCTAGTAATAGAGCAATCCACTCGCAAGTGGATGGTATCAGGTTCGATTCCAGGACAAGGTCATACCAAAGACTTTTTAAAAATGGTAGTGACTGTTCCTCAGCCAAACGATTGGCATATGAAGTGCAAGTCACGGGTCTTTCGGATGAGACTTAAAACCGAGGTCCCTTGTCACGGGGTGCATGGCATGTAAAAAAAACCTCACTGCAGTGGCGTCAGTCCATACATGTAGCACAGGTAAAAATTTGTGGCACTTCACCTGGTGACGTCTCAATATAAGTGAAAAATTCTTGACAGGATATAAAACAATACAGAAACAAATACACAAACTGACCTACATACGTTCATAATGATTGTAGCACAGTGCCTTCAATACTCAGATCCACTGCGTTTAATTTTACCTTCAGTTTTGATTTGCATAGGGTATCTTAAGCAGGGATTTCAATTTGCTTGCATATCCATTTATTTTTTATGCATAAAGTACACATATAGGCAGCTTATCTGAAGTACTGCAGTGAGACATGAGATACTGTAGATAATTTCAGGGGTTTTATTTGACTAGCGGTATAAATATACATTTATATGTAGCCTATTGGTCATGATCTTGTATAATTGGCACTAAAACACTAAACAACAGAAATTGTCATAACTCATTTACATTGTACAGGTTAGGCTAAACCTAAAGGGAATAATTGTAACCTGCAAGTTACAATAGCAATAATGGAGACTTTAAAATGAAATTCATATAAAACGAAAAGGAGGGTACATGATACATTTTTGTATGTATTTGTCAAACCTCAACGTTACCTGAACGATCGTGCCCCAGTTATTTTGTGGTCTGAGAATACAAAATTACCTTTTGTCCCTATACAGCTGGAACTGGTACAATGCACATGTAATGTGAAATTTCCATGTGGAACAATTTCGTCCACATATAAATTTTGACATTTTAAATGATTTAAAGTGATTATCTATGTTTTTATAGAAAAGGGCCCAAATGTTTATTCAAACCAGGGAAATCTGACTCAATAAAGTTTGAATTATAAATTACTTGTAATTATATTAGTGGTAAAAACCAAAAGTATTCAGGACTTTGTCAGTAGTTTGAGATATCAAGAAATTTGATCATGAACTGAAGTTTGACTCACTCAAGTTCTATGTACATGTTTTTTTAAGGGTCTGTGCAGGTGCGGTATGAGGCCCCATTCCCAATAGCAAAATGGTTTAACATTTTCAGCAATTTCAGGCCAGAAAATTCCCAATTTTAACCTCTGTGAGACAAAAAAGTGATCAATTAGAAAAATAAACAAGAAAATGATAAGAAATGTACAAATGTAGTGAATCTTTTCACCAACCAAGATACAAAGCCAGCTTTGTAAATTTTATGAATAAATTAAACACTGAAATATATCAGTGACATTATATATCCATATATCATATATACAGTAAAACTGAATCATACATGTGATAAAAATCAGTCCAACTGCTATGCCACAACTGGATATTTTTTATTTTTTAGCTGGAGATTTGGTCTCAAAACTGGATATTTTTAATTATTATTTAGCCAATTGAATGCCTTTTTAATATTATTGCATGCATTTTTCAAGTTTATATATGTACCAGTTGAATAAATGATAACTTTATTTATAATCTAAAAAATCAAGTTTCCATAATTGAAATACTAGTCTGGTCCGTTTCTGTTTCTTATACTACTTCCAGAAGTATGTCTACCATTACATGTGCTTTGTGACAATTTAGACCTTGAGGTAAATGCTTTGCATGATTGATTATAAATAAAATGATAAGTCTTTTTTGGTCATTTCTTTTGAGACCTTAAAATGTTGTACACAACCAATCTTTATCTTGTCACAATTTATATACTATGAAAATTTGAATTTATAATAGATCTACATTTAGGTCACCGCACAAAATGTCTGATATCCAGATTTTTTCACCTGTCAGATTCGAATTTAACTGGCTATAGCCGACAGTCCGGTGACTTTCGCATTGTCTGTAATATGAAGATTAAAACCTTTAAATAAATATTTGGGTATGGAAATTTTTTGGTAATAAATGCAGCGACACATACATAAAGCTTTAAATATAGCATGTAAATGTTAAAATCTTCAAGAAAAAAATTTCAAGCTTTTGACTTTAAAAATTATTATATTTCCAAATATTTTTCAATCAAACTAAGATTATGTTTCTTCCAGGTAAGTCTAGTTATTTACTTTCTGCATAACAAATGCATCTGTTATATTAGATTATTCAGAATTTAGTACTTTAAAATTCATTATAACAAATTTGGATATTGGTATCTGATGGATTCTTTTCTGGAGGGAGAGGGGTGTAACTGCTACAATCCAGCTTGGCTACAAAATTTCTGTTTAGTGTGTTAAAAAAACAGGGCATTTACTGACATGCTTTTAAAGCCAGGAAAAGACTGAGAATTCATTTTTGAGCATCAGACACCCTAGAGCTTCGGGGCCTAGGCAGCCCCTGGACCCTAGCCAAAATATTTTGAAGTTTTCAATCAAGGACTCTACTTTTAAAACCTGGATTAATCCCTGTATACATCTAATGCTGTTTGATTTCCACCAACTTCTGGAGAACCACAGCAAAATTCCCAATTTGAAAGGTTTAGGACCCTGTCTCCAGAGGACAGAAAAAACATAGAAGTTCTACATGTATATATGCACATGTATATACACACCTTATATGTTCTCCTCCAATTTTTTTTATTATCCTGAAGCATTCTTTTCCATAACATACCCATCACCTCTGGGAAGTGTTCATATGTAAACGTGTATCTGGAAATTTCCTGCATGATCTGTCCGTGTGGTCCCCAGGAATCATCATTAGTTGCTTCCCTTACTTTGGTTTCCACCTCTGAATAATTCATCACCACATTGGTGCTATAAAAATAATCAAAGAACTGAAAGTACAATGTACTAAAATGGGTTGTTATTTTGACAAAATAACCATGGGATTCAAATTACAAGTACTTATATCTAACATATACATGTAATGCATGTACATGTATAGTGATATACATGTACAAGAAATGATGAAAATAAATTAAAGTACCGGTATGATCTAACAAGAGGCCCATGGGCCACATCGCTCACCTGAAATGTGGTACATGTATCTTACAAATTATTTTAACACTCCTTAGGAGTGGAGGAGACTAAAAAATGAAAAAACTGGGAAAGATGTCAAAAACATGTTAAAAATTAGTTTTCCAATGCAATTTATTCCAAAAACAGTAAACTGAATCATGCATCCATAAAAATCACTCAGATGCAATTAGTTTTTCAATCCATGCAGCAGTTCTGGAGAAGATTTGTAAAGCCCCACCCTGGATCCATTCCTTGACTGATCTGGCCAAAATTAACAAACTGGGTAGAGGTCCTTGAGTACTTACTTCCTATAAAGTTTCAACAAAATCCCTTCAGCGGTTTTGGAGAAGAAGTTGAAAATGTGGAAAATCCCCCCCCCCTCTTTTTTGCAGTCTTAAAAAATTCATAAAAAATTCAAAAATTGAATTTCAGCAAAATTCTTTCAGGAAAGCATTTATCTACCAAACCACAGGTAAAACACATAAAATAAATGCATCATAATGAAAAATAGGGGAGAAAACTATACAAAAATGGATGAAAATTACAAAGTCTAAAAGGCGTCAAAAACGCGTCAAAAATTTATTTTCTGATTTCAACAAAATTAACAAACTTCGATCATACATCTATGTAGATCATTCATAAACAGTTAGTTTTTCAATTCATGCAGCAGTTCTGGAGGAGAAGATTTTTAAAGAGGGATACCCCCTGGGGCCTCTTTTACCAAACCCTGGACCGATCAGGACGAAATACTTGGTAGAGGACCTTGAGTACTTGCTTCCTTAAAAGTTTCATCAAAATCCCTTCAGCGGTTTTGGAGGAGAAGTCGAAAATGTGAAAAGTTTACAGACAGATGACAGACAAAAGGTGATCAGAACCTTTGGTTCAGGTGAGCTAAAAATGAAAAACCTCAATGTCCACTAAAATTTGCCTCTAAATAAAATCAATATTCTAAATTGCCTTGTGTTCAAAATAAAATGTGGGCATTTATGGAATTACTTACAACGCATTGTAATTGTAAATGTCATTTTCCCAAAATTGACAGAAAATGGTCTGGGATTTGACTTTGAATCTTTTACAGTTCTTCTGTTTTGATTGATCTCAATTAACAACCCTGTCAATTACTACTCAATTAGGTCAGGACCTACTTGTCACCCATTTATCAAAAACATCAACAAACTTTGAGGTTTCGAGAGTGAAATACATGTATAACTATAAAGGAATAAACAAATCGGGACTTTGAATCAACTTCATGAAATGGTCTCATTTATTTATTGCATTATCACGCTGTACTTGTAAAATTTAGCATTTCTTTCACTCTCTGGTTGTATGTGTGAGTGGATGTTTGCGTGAAAGTGTGTATGTGTAAGTTTTTTCATGTTATTTTAATCATTTTGTCCTGATGAAGGGACAGGCTGTCCCAAAAATTTGACATTTATTTTGTCCGTGTCGTTATCTATCTTGGTGCTTTATATATATACGACGTGTGTGTGTGTGTATATATATACAGTAAAATCTCGTTATGTCAAAATCGGTTGAGTCGAAATTCTCGTTATGTCAAACTTCTGGCCCCGATTATTTTACTATATATCTATATTTCTTTTATTCCAGATAACTCGAAATCTTGCTTATCTCGAAGTATTTTTCTGGTCCAAAGTATTGAAATATTACAGAATTTTCATTTGTTATCTCGAAATTACCCTCTGCAATTGAAGGTTTACAATTTGTAAACAAAAATTGTTGAATTTCGAGATAACAAGATTCAACTGTATATACAAGTTGTAATTTCTGTGGAAACGCTGGGTAAGATTGGAGAATTTAATATGTCCCAGCTGGACCATATAATATTCTCCAATTTTACACAGCGTTTCCACAGAAATTATATACACTGTTGTGACTGTAGTTCAACTGTATTTATTTAACAATTATTATATTTTGAAAGGATTAATTCATCTATGCACTAAATAAAATGTTCACTTTAAACGTAATTAAGACAGGGGTTGGTGTTTAAGTCTGTACTATAGTACAGTGATGTTATATGATTTTTTATTTAACTAAAAACAAAGAAATCCAGGGTTGTGTCGAGTGTTGACCACATTTTACGTGTAGGCTAACAGTAACTCCTATCTGCCCCTCCCCCTTTAAATTCGTACATTTATTTTTACAAAACAATGTCAAATTTCGAATACAAATAAATTAAGAACTTTAAAACTTAATCAGTTTATTAGTATCAGGCATTTGTACTACTTAAGAACAGAAACAGGGAAAATATCACTATATACAAATAAATTGTAGAACGGAAGCACAAGTTTACGTGGCCATTGAAGGTCAAGGTAACAGAGACTGGTTTCCTCTTCGTATTTTAATGGCGATTAATGTACTTACACTTTGTCTGTTATTTCTCTGATCTTCCACATCGTAATTATGAACTACTCAGCTACAAGTAAACGAATTATTTTGTATCCAAACTTTGACTATAAAGTAGATGTTTATGGATTTTTGACATCAATTGACAGTCCCCCTAGTGGCGAAAGACTGGCTTTGATCACGTGATATGTTCAAACAAAAACATCGTTGTCATTGATATTCCGGGAAGATTAAAAAACATGATGTCCTGGACCTGGCCGTTTTATTATCATATTACTGGAGTAGCGTTTGTTAAATTGTAAACCTATCGCTTATAAAATTAACTTGAGATAGAACCGAAACTACACTATCCTGCCATTAATTAAAATCAAGCCAGTCATTCTTCCTATCTGCAACATTTATTAGCCTATAAGGCTACATCATATTCAAGTCAGGCCTAAGAAATTAAATTGATATAGAATAATTAAAATTTAGATGATAAAAATATTAGTTTCAATGTCAAACGACAACACTATTAAATTCAGGAAAAAAACTCAAAGTAACAGAATTTCTTTGAAGTACAGAATAACTAAACATTTTGAAAAGCAACATCTTGACTACTACTTATGTACAGTACTGTAGTAATTGTACACCTTGACCGACCTACAATAACTCGCACGACGATGAAATGAAATTACAGCACCGGCAATTTAAAATCTCTGAAAAGTTTACAAAATTAAACCTTTTAAACTGATATATAGAACCAGCGATATATAAAGCTTTATATATCGCTGCTGATAGAACAAAGTGAACCAAACCACTCGGCCAGGACTTGCCAGGCCCTACCACGAGTACAACAAACAAAAACGCTAAGCCGGCGATTTAAAGTTACAAAAAAGTTTATAAATTGGATCGGGCCCCACGTTGGACGCCAAATTGTAACGTTTTAACCTAGCGTGACTACACACGTAGACACGTGTAATTACAAATATAAACAACACGGGTCCGACTGCTCCTTTCGGTTGCAGATTCCAATGACCGACTAGCTCTTACAGAATGAAATAAAATCAAACAATCAAATTTACCTTAGACACTTGTATATTTATTACCTAAATAAATAAGAAAAATACGAAGAGACAGCACAAATTCACAAAACAAATAAAAAACACCTTAACAGGTTTAAATTACCTGCCCGCAGGTTTAAGCCTAGGCCTAGGGACACTGAGTATACAATGAGTGAAAAAACCGGTCACACACCGGAACATGTTTTCTTGGCCATACATTTTACCAAGTAAAACCACAAAAGTAAACCAAATTACTTATTCATTTCATTCTTCCTACAACCAAAGTCTGAAAATGAACAGTAACAATATCACTTAACCAAAGCTATTCCACATGTATCTTGTGCACCGTGTTAAGCCAGACGTACGGCATTTTAACAAAAGCACAACTTTATAAGATTATACTTAAATTAATAAAAACATTACGGCATACTCAAAATACACGAAGATACACACAGCTAGTGTTAAAAATAACATTTTATTATGATGACAGGGAATGATGGCAACAAAATGAATCAGGATAAAAATAGAAGTAGTTGTAGGCAGCACGATCCCTGGCGCGCATTTGAAATTTTGCCGCCAGGGGCGTTTCTGACGATGTTGACTCTTCGAGCTCCAGATCGTAAATGAGTTCTCAGAGGTCTAACTGAACCTATACTCTAGTCATGTGACTTATTTGACGTATCCCAAGAAAAAGGAAATGAAATATCGTCAACACAAACGTTTTACTATAGAATTGATTAAGAAACATGTTTCGTTAGATGATCCCCAATTTGACCATGTCATCTATGAAACAGATACGAGGTCGGGGATCGCTTTTGTAGGAAGTATTTGGAGACTTAAATTTCGTTCGGGGTTTTATGCGTCTCCTGCTGCATTAATAGAAGAGATGAGTTTTGGGTTTTCTAGAGCCTTTCAATATGTCATTGATGGTCAATCAATCAATCGTAGTTGATTTAACGTGCGGCGTGACTACTCAAGCCCTTGCCACACGCCGGTGCTACCCCTGTAGCTCTGGAGAGGCTCCTTGTGTTTAACGTGCAACCATGATGGAATTTGTTACACGTGCTCGCCCCTACGGAGTAGGCTTGAGCTGAGGATCTGGTAGTGGCGGTGGCCGGTTTAAGGTCCTCTTCTCCCTGGGTTGGTCGGCCCTCGGCTCCCGAATGGGAGGGGCCTTCTGGTAGATCATCGACCGGCTCTTCTGTGTCTTGTGGCTCTGGTCCGATGCATGTGGAGACCCCGGGTCCGAGGTAGGGAGTTAGGCACAGCTGCTAAGTCACAACGGCTATAGCATTTTGAATTTAGAAGATTTACGGCCACCTAAATTTTTGACGGACAGTCTAAATAAGATGTTTTATTTATAGAGAAATGCCAATATGATAGAAGAAGTGCATTAACCGAATGACATAACCAAAGTGTTTAACGTGGAGTTGTCCATGCTCGCACGTCTGTGTACCTATAAGAGGTAAACAGAATTATGTGCATTTGCCCAACGTTAAGGTCGGTTACGTTTATTTAGGTGTTAATGTATTTTGTGTTACTTTGAGAGGTATTTTGGGAGCCCGCTGATTGTAGGGTCATATTAGGAGTATTGTGTGTGGTGCAGGTTAGGTGTGGTACTGGTGTTATGTACTTTGTGTACTTTGACCAAGGGGAAAACTTTAATTTACAGCAGACCAAGGGGATGTGAGGACTGGTGTTGGTGGAGTAGAAATAAGTTTCCTTCTCTTGATTTTTTTTAATATAAGATAAAAGGCCATACCAAATACATATAATATCCTATTCTGGCCTATATATCACTAGATAGCGGGGTTTCCCGTGTGCCCAGACATCTCTATAAGGGGGGTGCCTGGACAGAAAAGTCCATGGTGGCATCCCCTTTATCTATGATAACTATCTTATTCTAATGCCTAACTTTAACTTAGTCTGACCTAAATAGAAAACGAGCCCATAACCATATTATGTATAATTGACCCTATTGCTAACCCTATTCTGACCTATATATCAACTGGAAAGTGGAGAATCCCGGGTGTCAAGTCATCTCCATAGGGGGAAGCTTGAGCAAAAAGTCCATGTGGGATTTCCTCCGCCGCTGATTCCTAAAATACTTATTCTAGAAATATAACTTATAGTGATGTGAGTAACATAATTGATGGTATAGAATAACTCTCTTTTAAAATGGCTTTGAAGCCATTGACATGAATGAGGATATGACTAAATGGATCGACGTCACACACATGCCAAGGTATCCACCCGATTTAAATATTGGCATGAGTGGTATCTTTGTCTACAGTAACATTGCCGAAAATCAAATTGTGGGTTCACAATCGTTACCGTTATTACGTGTGGTCCCTTTTCAAACGGGTCAATCGCTCATCAACATTGGGAACCTTTTCATTACAATTATGTGGGCTTAAATAAAATGTATTTTGATACTATTGAAATACAGTTGAAAGATGACATGGGTCGTAAAGTTCATTTTCTAGGAGGAAAAGTGATTGCCAAACTTTGTCGTGTAATTTAATCATAAAATGAAGTGCATCACAGGACTTTGGTCAGTTGATGACCGAGAGTCATCGTGTCAACATCTGGTATTGAACATCTATCAATATGAAACCTACGAAAAAAGAAAATGAAACGAGAAAAGATGTGAGAAAAGAAGAAATGAAAAGTCTAAAGGGGCGGGAAAGAGAGAGAACAAGTAAAGAAACAGAGAGAAGAAGTGAAACAGAGAGAAGGCGAGAAACAGAAGAAGAAAAAGAACAGATAGAATTGGGAAACGATGAAAGGATAGAGTCAGGAAAAGACAGAAGGACAGGAAAAGACAGAAGGACAGAGATGAAGGAGCAGAAGAAGAAGAACAGGGACAGATAATGAAAAGAAAGGTGACGTCCACGAAAAGTATCCATAGACAAAACAAAAGAACAAAGAGAAGAAGAAGGACAGAGGGTAGGAGTGAAAAGAAGGAGGGGACAACCACGAAAAGTAGAACAGGAAGAAATACCTCATGATATTGTAATGTTTATACGAAAATGGTTAAGCAATTATCGTCAGTGATAACAATGGTAAACGAGCAGGCATGATGTATCATGTGCATAAAGAACAACGACAACTAACATGGGATCCTTTTGGTCATAGTGTAGACGTACCAATAAAACAATTTGTGTTTCAGGACAAAAAACGTAAAAAATAATATGAATGATTTTGGTCTGATCTAAAAATAGACCTTATACCCCCTATAAAAAGTGGTGGGAATCCACATCAGGGACAATTCACTCTAAGACACGATGGAAAGAACATCAAGTATGGATACTTTATTTTCATCGACCGTCACGGATAGTGCTCCCATGAATCGAGACATGATGGATAGTGTACCACGAACCCATCGGGTAGAAGTGGATAGTGTACCACGAACCCATCGGGTAGAAGTGGATAGTGTGCCGAGAGCCACTCTGATAGAAGTGACAAGGAGTCCACCTACAGAAAGGAGACAGGATGTGACCACTTTTAAACTAAGACCTGCTACCGTCAGAGGGTTATCGTTTCATCAGAAATTAAGAATACCTTTAGCCTTACCTAATTTTTGTACGTATGAATCCAGGTACCCGACGTTTAAATATCATTGGCCCAAATATCTACCGGGACCTAAACAGACAGAATTAGCCAGAGCAGGATTTGTGTATTTAGGGAACAGTGACTACATTCAGCATTTTTGTTGTGGCGCCCGTTTAAATGATTGGGAATGGTCCGATAATGCTTATACAGAACATCGACGTTGGTCTAAAGATTGTGCTTTCAGTCAACTGGTGATATAAAGAAAAAACAAAAATCCTTGTGTGGAGCCTCCCTTCTGGGGACAAACAAGTGCCTGACGTGAACGAGTCTAAATATAGAATAAGGAGAACGGGTATAAAGTAAAGTGAAGTTTAGTTACCGAACATCATTTGAATCAGCCATCAACATGAGTTATCCAGGATTGCATCAGAAGCACCCTGATTATTCACCTAATTGTACACCGTACATAGAAGGGGCTGATGATTTTGATTAAGTTCTCAAAACTTTAGACCAGTTGGATGAAAAACAAGAAAATGATGCGAACAAGGGAATGTTACGTGATGCCTTGCTATCCACATTACAGAAAATGAGGGAAGAACTCACGACCATTACAGCTAGTCTGAAAGAATTGAAGGATAAACTACAGCCAGAAGTCAGAATATCGTATATGAGTTACGAATATAAGCCTTCCCCACAGACTCATCCTTGTTTCATTTGTGGTGAAATTGGACATTAGTCTCCTAAATGTCCTAAGAATAACGGGACGACAACAACAACAACAACAACATCAGTAAGAGTAGAACCTGAGAACAAAGTAGAAAGTCGATCTCGTCAATCTGACCAATGTTATAGATTTCATCAGTCAGGTAATTGGGTTTATGAATGTCTTCAACAGGAGTCAAACATAAACTCAACTTTATGCTCAAGAAGGGAGGAAAACCCACCAAGAAAGTGAAAGTGGAGATCAAACTGAAGTGATTTTGTGGTACTGTTATCATGTAAATACGTTTACTGTCACAGTGTCAAGGAATCCGAACCGACCGATCGAGGACAAAAGCTAACGTTCTTTTGCTCCGTGCTGTATGGGCAAGATCAACCGTAGTAGTGAGACTAAGTGACAAAAGTTTGTTTGCGTGTTTCAAGACTGTTTCAAAGTAATGAACGTTTTCAAGTTAATCAGTGTTTTAAAGGTAATAAGTGTTATCAAAGTTAATCAGTGTTTCAAATTTAATAAGTGTTTTCAAAATTCAGTCTTATGCACATAGTACATAGTCAAATAGGGACGGCCCTAATCCTCTGTCGACTATCTAAAAAGGTCTTTTAGCGGAGCATTAAACTTATTAAAAATTAATCTGGTGTTTGTGTATTATGTCGGGATATAAGGTGTACACTTAGAGTTGAAAAGTGCGTGTTTTTTCTAAAGATAAAGTGGTATGATACAAGGCCAAATAATATCTCTAAATGTATAGCCGAAATCCATCTAAGAGTAACCACTGTAAAAATGACTATCTTAGCTTTTTTAGAATTTAAATGGTGTTAACAGTGCCAAATATTACTTTAGTATAAGATAAACAGCTGGTACCGAAATAATAGGTACTAGGTTTATGTATACCCTCGGGGACTCAAACGGTCCACCAGCAGTGGCAACGACCTAGTGGTTATAAATATTATAAACATAATACCAAAGTTATAATGCTCAAGACGATATCGTTTCTGTCAATTAGACTTCATAAGTTGAGCTCCAATTTGAAAAGTGCGTGTTTTTTCTAAAGATAAAGTGGTATCATATAGAGTGAGAAAATAAGGGTATACAAATGATCTATGTTTTATTGTTGAGACTATAGAACTGCTCTAATCAGTCATAGGTTTCTTTTCGTAAAAGTTAGGTGGCACTGAAAAGGGCCGTTTGTGTTTTAGGCTTTATATGCCACGGCATATTTTTCTTTTTTTTTTCAAACTTCACGAGCTCTATCGATTCATTTGATTTTTTGATTTGATTTGATTTTTTGTTTTACGCCATACTCAACAATCTTTCAGTCATATGATGGCGTCCAGTTTTTATTGGTGGAGGAGAAACCCCGGTTACCCGGGTAAAGACCACCGACTATCCATTCATCGATGTTCGTTAGACATCCCACCTTTCTTCCCACTCTATCAGCACACACCATCCATTCTTCTTTTTCTTCTTCTTCACCCCACATGTTTACTCATTCCGCCATGATCAAGCAATGACTGTAGACTCTTAGACATACTCAGCAGAGTGTGACGTCACACATCGCGAGAGCGTTTCTTCTCCTACGTGTTGAACATCGTTTAGTGAAAAAAAAAAATAGAGAGTATCTATACAGAAGCTATTCAAAGAATCATTCTGTTACAACAGAAGAAAAAATGACCACGGTGCACTGTGATCGATACTATCAGAGTCTACTGATGAAACTCAATCAGAGTTGGAGGCAACTGAAACAACAGCAAACCTAACAGAAAGTCAGATATCAACTCGACAGGCAGTACGGACAGTGCCGTCTGGCAGCTCAGTATATTTGTACTAGAAAACAGATTAGAGCTAGTTTTCGTCAACTACAGATACCGATCATCATGACTATTAAGAAGAAGACAGATTATCTACTGGAAGCAGAACGATGTTTACCTCTGAAAAAGAGAAGATGTTACTGTCAATATTAGTCCCTTTTCAGGGTCACCCAACTCATTAGAAAAGTAATCTAAACTGTATTCAGATATGCTACATCTACTATGTACTCTATAAAACACTCCTTCTCATAAACCCTATAGCTCATTTTATTATATACACTGCACATTCAGTTTAAAGTTTCTTTTCGTAAGATGTAAGTGGTCCTGAAAAGGACCGTTGTTTTTGTAATATCTGCCATGATTCGTGAACAGAATCTCTTGTTAAACGGCAAACACTTCTCGTTCATCTGCTTACGTTTTCTCTCTTCTCTACCAAACCGCAAAAAGAAAATTGAGAAGTACAATTTGTCTCAGGTGAACATCTTCTTTTCCGTGATGAAAGTTCATATTAATCTTTCGTAACCTCTCTTTCGTATCACGAATAATCTGACTGGTATCATATACCGGCACAGGTTCGATTAGAACAGGTTCGTTTTCTTGTTCCATAGTGTAGTCCATAGCATACTCCATGTTGGACTTTTTTTATCACTCTTAGACTGATTTCTCCTAGGCGTCTATACTAGTTATAGGCAGCTCTCTAGCGGGCCATTTGAATTAAACCGCCACTGATGACGTCATCAGAATGCTGGCTTCTGATTGATCAATTCAAATGGCCCGCTAGAGAACCACCTGTGACGTCATAACCGGAAGTGAGTCATACCGGAAGTGAGGTCATGTTGTCATGGCAATAAGGAGAAAGAGCCAATCGTTGAGTTTGGAGGCATGTCTATAACCGGAAGTGAAAGGTTGTGGGGCTGCCATCTTGGATAACGAGCCATTGAGAGCCTTCGTTACAAAAGGTCGGGGTCACGAGAGGTCACATGAGTTCACGAGTAGTCAACGGCTAAAGATAGAAGTTGGGTTTTTCCAGTTTTGGGTTGAGAGTGAATCTACTTTTAGAACTAAAACTTTGTGTTTTTCCAGGTTTGTGAAATTAGCAGAAGGTGTCGCCACAATCGGTGACAGTCCTGTATCAAGTGCGCAAGCGCGAAAAGAGGTAGACCGAGCTCGTAAACCGCGAGTCAAGCTTGAACATGCTATCCTTGTGCTAAGACTCATAGAGTTTATAAGTATGTACAAAGGGAAATCACTCTGTATAGCCTGTTGGGATAGGACAAAGGGGAGATCACTCTGTATAGACTGTATGAGTAGGACAAATGGGGAGTTCAGTGTGTATAGACTGTATAGATGAGACAAAGGGGAGATCACTCTGTATAGCCTGTATGAGTAGGACAAAAGGGAGATTACTCTGTACAGACTGTATAGGTGAAACAAAGGGGATATCACTGTGTATAGACTCTATAGGTGAAACATCACTCTGTATAGACTGTAGAACAAAGGGGAGATTACTCTGTATAGACTATAGGGATGGAACAAAAGGGGGATTACTCTATATGGACTGTATGTACTAAACCAGAGAGGGAGGATGGGTAGTGAAACAGGAAGTGTAGGGAGGGTAGCCATCTTGGCTATGGAATCATCTAGTTTTTCAAGGACTGACTAATCTCACGGCAGGAGAGAGATACATAGAACATGAAAGTGTAACATACTCAAAGTTTGCAAAAGTGATCAAGTGTGTGTGTGTGTGTGTGTGTGTGTGTGTGTGTGTGTGTGTGTGTGTGTGTGTGTGTGTGTGTGTGTGTGTGTGTGTGTGTGCGTGTGTGTGTGGTTCTCAAAGTTTGTCAAAGTGATCAAGTGTTTGTGTCGTTCTCATGTTTCAAAGTTTGCAACGTCTGTAACGTTCTAAGTTATGAAGTCTCAAAGTGACACAAGTGACACAGGTGACAAAGTGACACAAGTGACACAAGTGACAAAAAGTTGTGAAGTATGAAGTTGTTCACTTACGTCGTTGCAACAAGTATTAAAGTTCAGACAGCGAAAACAGTATCTGTATTATTCTATAGCGTTTTGTACTTCTGTATATAAAATAAAACTTGAAACACTCACCCAGAGGATTTTTTCTGACGATGTTGACTCTTCGAGCTTCGGATGCCAAATGAGCTCTCAGAGGTCTAACTGAACTTATTCTCTAGTTTTTTAAAGTTACTATTTTTAGAATTGACTAATATAAAATTTTATCGATCAAGTAAAAGAACTAGTGAATGTTCAAATTTACTTACTATAGGTTATACTACAGTATAACACAACACATACAAAAACTAAATACTTTCAGTTAAGGTTTCTTTTCGTGTAAGTTGGGTGGCCCTTAAAAGTGTCGTTTGTTTTGGGTTGTTAAAACCCTTAAAAGCAGCAGCAGCAGCCGACCATCTTTGACCTCCTGGCTGCAGCTCTTCTGGCCTCAGCGGCATGCCACCACCTCTCCAGGCCAGCTTTTTGGCTTTCAAAAAACTCTTTAACTTTGCAATGGTATAGTATAGTCAGGTTCACTCGCCCAAAACACGGTGCTATCAAGAAAAAAACATGTTGCTAGTTGGTTTCACCATGATTGCTTGATGTTGATCTTGGGTTGTCATCTGGAATGAAGCGCAGTGAAATGAGACGCGCACGGCTTTTTATATGAGCAGTATAGACGTACTCCTCTTTGATGATCTTTGATGATGGTCTATGCGTCGTTGGCAATGTGATTCCACCAATGAAAACGCAAAGAGTGATAGACGCCTAGGAGAAATCAGTCTAGGAGTGATAAAAAATAAAAAGTCAAACATGAAGTATGAAGCGGTGTAAATCAGACGTGGATACTTAAAAATTATAAACAGCTTTTAGAAAATTTGAAGGCACACAATTTTACTTGAATTCACAAAATCAAAAATTATGACTTCTCTACTCTTTACACAACTATTCCACATGCAAAATTAAAAGAAAGACTTTTCAGCATCATAGACAACTGTTTTTTCACTAAAGGTGGTACCCGAAAATTGAAATATCTAGTGATTGGCTATCAGGATACTTATTTCGTCAAACACCACTCTGATTCTATACATAAATACACTGAAGTTGATATAATAATGACAATTTCCATACATATGTCAATGCAATATATCCCAGCGAACTAGAAATTAAAGATACAACAGAATCAAGCACATACGCTTCATACTTAATATAAACACAGACGGGAAATTAGCAACTACGATATTTCATTTCCTTTTTCTTAGGATACGTAGAGGTGTCCTGGGGATTTTTAGGTGTAAAGACGGATTCCAAAGGAACGTGAAGGGGAACCATGACATCTATGAAATTCTCATCGGATCCTATCGATTCAAAGTTGGGAAAGATCAATTCACTCAACTCTACTTCCCACTCACTATCCATCAATACTTTAAAGCTTGAGGTAAATGAGTTTTGAATTCTGTTAAGGTATTATCGGGAAAGACCTTTAAACTAGCATCGCTAGGTAAAGTCATGTAAAAACTAGCATGATCTTTAGAATCGAGAGTCGCCATGATACGTGTACTTGAGATCAAACTGTATAAATGAACCCCTACCCTTCACTGTCTTCTGTTTTATATCAACAACACCAAAGTAAAGTTTCATAGATTTTAATACGCAATAAACAAACTTTATTCAAACAGTCTCACTTTATTCAATAACCATAAGGTAAAGTGCAAAAGTTTTCAATGCGATGTCTCTTATCATACACGACACGCACTTCTTTAGTCATCGCCTGTGTTTTGAATTTATGCTGTTTCGTTCGCATGATCTTATGAGGGTACGATACAAGTACTTTCTTTTGTTGACCACGTAACAACTGTTTCAATGTATCTACGTTGACTGTAGAAGTGGTACGACTATCAAAAGTGATTCCTTTGACTTTACACACCGTTTTGTCCTGACGAGTATTGTACGCATAATTTTTAGGACCTCCCAAGACAAAGGATAAGATAGAATCGCCATCTAGTTCGTCTATCCATCCTCCTAAACTGTTCATTATAGTGGGATTCCACTGCTGTGGATCGTGTTGATAAATGATACTGTCTGTATCAAATATAACACACGTTCTCCCAAACGTTCTAGGGTGGCATAGAGATGTAACCGTGCTAAAGACGCAGTAAAGGCTGCTAGCACTACATTGATAAAACCATTTGGTTCATCAAAGTCATCCTTCTGTTTCGAATTCACCAGCAACATGTCTAGCTCATCATGGTCTTCGTCATTTGGAATCAGCTCTAAATGTAATATATCACGAGTGTCATCTTGAAGTAACTGTTGTAATGCTTCGTAACTCTCCACATACTGTGTCTGAGGTAAATTAGTCCGTTGAGCAAAATTTACACCCACAAACAGTTCAGAAACAGTTTAGCAATGGTCCCGTAAGATAGGATTCTTCTCTACATCTTCTTCTCGTGGATGAACAGTTGTTCTCTCGTTTCAATCTCTTTGAGGTACTGAGGACGGTCTTTACTGTTTGACAGGAAGCAGGAAAACCACTAGCTGTTGCTTAATCTGGAGAAAAACTGATCAATATAGCTACGAAATAAAGTATTGGACTGATCAGGGAAATGCCATACTTCAAAGATACGATCGATCACATAACCTTTCTCTATAGCTTTATTCAATTCACACGTCGTCCATGTACCTAACAAACTTCGCTCTTGATTCGTATGAGAGCATCGATAACTAATACCCAACTCCTGTTCGATTCATTGTTGAGCACAAGTACGGCATAAAGGAAAAAGAAGTTTTCCCCCTGCAAACCGATAAGGTAACACGGGATGAAACAGCTGACGAGGAGGAATAACTCGACCAGTACAAAATATTGGTCTAGACTTTTGAAATCATGAGTAATCACGTCTGGGTGTCCAATTGGAAAAGTCCCATGTTTCAAGACAAACGGGTACAAAGAACATACATCCACGTAACGAATGTCTCCTTCACATAGCAAACGAGTAGCATTCGTTCGACCTCCAAATAAAGCATCTTTACGAACTAACGGGTCGGGAAAATCCTCATACGTTTTATCAATGAAATGCTGAAACTCTGGATTCGTCTTGTACATTTGACGATAGTCATGTTCCCACAGCGTTTCTACTTGATAGTGTTGACGCAAATACTGATCTCTCTCTAAGGTCTTTTGATACACTTCTTTATACGTCAAAGAAGGGTAAAACGGGTGTTGCTCTTGCTTTATGTTAGGAAAACACAAGGGACATCCGTGCCAAAAACAGCCATGAAACTCGTAAATGGTCCGAGAGTCTTCATGATAACCATCCACTCGATAAGATCCTACTTGGACTTCACCTTCATGACGAGCATGTGGGGGGTGGAATACTGTCGTGCGATATCCCCGCGGAGGTATGATAGCAATCGTATCTTTTTGCATATGATTGCGACGATATGCTATATTCCCCGTACTGGCAAACGTAATCGATTCAGCAAAGGGGGTCCAACATCGGCTAGTTTCAAACACCATGCTTTGAAAATGCATACAATCCTGTCGCAAAATAGTCACGTCGACGATTCACAGTATTCTTCTAATTCGCATTGCAAATGAAAATCTTACCCTTTCGAATTTGGTCTTGATACCACTCTTCAAAATCACGACGGACATCAGGTTTAATACCTTCTGGGTTGTAATACATAGCTGGGGGATATACTCCTATGTAATCAGCATTAGCTTCTGTATTGAACAAATGCGGAAAGTAGCTCTTTCTTGAGTTCAGTCAATCCACAAAGCTTTGGGGTAACGAAGCTAAAGGATAACGACAAGAAATTACACGAGTCTTTAAACCTGATGTTTCCTGCCCGTCTATAGAAATAATCTTTGAACCGTTCATGATCACATCGGTTTTTCACAGGTATGATGTACCAGATGATGTAAAATAAACTGGTCCATCGTCCATACCCTTTAAAGTTTATGAGCAATAGCTATAGCCCATCATGTAAAAGTTTTTCTCTTTGGTGTATGTCATCATACACGGTCGTTTGAAATAGCCAAGTCAAAAAATCAGTGAGTGTCGTGGGACCTCGGAATGTAATACGATGATCCTCCATGGTTTTACATCGCTCACACCAATCATCTGATGTACACTGGGGACATACTCGATTATGAGCTATACATAGATTAGGTTTTGTGTTCTCCGGTGTCCTGGGTACACTCAAAATCATAGAAAATGTAATAAGGGGGGTGAAGATGATTCATCCTGAGAAGGGATCCGTTGTATAAAACAGCGATGATCTAGATCCACGATCTGTTTACAATGGCGACATTTTTTCTTCTTTTCTTGACAACAGTGTTGTGCGAGTTGTTCTTACTCATCCATAATTGACAAGTGGGAAATCGTATTACTACTATAAGGTTTCAAATGATTCTCGTAACACTGAGTCGATGTGAATGTCCCCTGACAATGTGTACATTTTATAGGTTTTATCGTGTTGTCGGGAACACAGGGCCACGGTGCAAAACAACGAAAGCAGCATTGAGGGCATCGGTGATCTTCTACATGATTATAACCCACATCACAACGGTCACAATAGTAATTATATTCCAAGAGTCCAGACATAGATACTATACAATAGTAATGGTGATCATCGTATAAGACGTGAATGGGGGGCCCGGATCCTACACCACTATACAGTACATTTAATGTCAATCGTTTTGCGTTGGTATTCAGTTCGTAGATTTTCAAACGGTAGTGTGGTAACAACACAGTCTGGAAAACGTTGCCATTCCTCAGGCCCACTCTCTTGCTGGGGATCACATCCAGCTTGTTGCATTAAGGCATGAGCTTCTCGTCGTTGAAGAGTATGTCTACTTGCATCACCATAATTCAAATTTTTCCAATATCGTTGCCAGTTTTTGTACTTGTCTCCATCTCCAAGTCCAGGTTTCTGACAATGAAAACGACCAACTACAATAGCACGAGCTAAACAGGTATTGTCTTTATTCTTGATCTGTATCAAACTTTTTTTCTTGTTCAGAAAGACTTTTTTATCAAAACTGAGATGATATTTTCGTTTTCCACCCCCGCTACCTACAGGTTGTATGACATGGATCACTGACAGGGTGGTAGACCCATCTTCGATTCTAAAATTTTCATTACTCTGTTGTACTTTCTCAATTTTCTCCATGTGTAGATCAGCATTCAGGTCTTTAGCATCCATAAATTCTACCCACACTTCACTTTTTAAAGATAGATGATGTATATTGACTCGCATCTTATCCCGATCTTCACACTGTAGTGTGTTCTTAATAGAAGTCAACATATGATCTATTACCTCAGATACCAAGTGTATGGCATCTTTAGAAAACTTGTTAAACTTGACTTGGTACACATTCGAGGCCGTTTTAAAGGGTGTCTACTTCATAGTAATCACTATAATCGGTGAGTTGTCTGTTTGCATTAAATCCATCACCCCGTTGATCTTTCTGGTGAGCCTGCCTTTGACTTCTCGCCTGTTCTTGTCTTTTATTTAACAATAAATCAAAGTTCGGTAAATTAGCCATTCCGTGTGTATGCTTTCGTTGTCGAATCTAAAATGAAGTACGGTAATTGTAGACATGTATCTATAATGAAAAGAAAATTAACTGTATAGATACTCAAACGAAGTATTATCACACATATATATACTCTGTTATATTTTAGTTTTTTATGTTTACAGGTCCATAAAACTAGAATTTATTTTATTTCGTTTTATTTTCATATAGAATTAGAAATACTAAAAACTAGTGACAGTATTTGTCTAAAAAACAGGTGGCAAGATGTCTAGACAGAAAAATCATCAACAACAGGTGGCCAAATGTCTAGACGCAGATGTCTAGACGTAGATGTCTAGACAGAAAAATCGTCAACAACAGGTGGCCAGATGTCGAAAACAGGTGGCCAGATGCCAAGTGTCAAAAATGTCAAAAACAAGTGGCCAGATGCCAAGTGTCAAAAATGTCAAAAACAGGTGGCCAAATGTCTAGACGCAAATGTCTAGACGTAGATGTCTAGACAGCAAAATCGTCAACAACAGGTGGCCAGATGTCAAAAACAGGTGGCCAGATGCCAAGTGTCAAAAATGTCAAAAACAGGTGGCCAGATGCCAAGTGTCAAAAATGTCAAAAACAGGTGGCCAGATGTCTAGACCGGGAACAAAATCAATACGTGACGTCATTAACTCTATATAAGCTGGTACTGCCTGAGTCTCAGTATTAGTTCATCATCCTGGATAACTCATCCGACATGGAAATGCAACCTGAAGAGAGAAACATGAAAATCATTCTTACACGAAGGACCCGTATTGTAGTAAGGCCACGCAGCCCGATTAACTCTGGTAGGACCCCTGTGACACTGACTACACAACACCAGGAACCACCTAGACCTGACCCTTCACTTCCAGTACCTGTACAATACGTACTAGCTCAGGAAGCATTAGCCAATCTTCGACAACATAAGAACGAGATAAATCGACTGATGATAGAAAAAGAAAGAGAAGTTCGTCAATGGCGACGTCTACTCGACAGATATTAGACTCTCTCTCTCTCTTATTCAGCTTTTCGGAGCAATCAACGGCCCTTTTAAGGGCCACTCAACTTATTCGAAAAGAAACCTTAACTAAAGGTATGCAGGGTTTGTGTTTGTGTTATTCTGTAGCGGTGAGTTTGAAAATTAGTGTAGTGACTACACTCTACTTATCCGTGTATATTCAACATTTGTTTGTTTGTTTGTGTTTTTGTGTTTTTGTTATGATGTATTCACTTCATTAGAGGAAAGTCTAAATATAGTAAGTCATGTGACTAGAGAGAGGTTCAGTTAAGCCTGTGAAAACTCATTTGAGATCCGAAGCTCGAGATGATAACATCATAAGAAAAAACCACTACTATCAGCAGGGTGAGTGTTTCATTTTTATTAGATAGGACAAGATTATTTTCCATGCATTAAAAATGATAAGTATCTCAGAAAAAAAAGCCACATGACTAGAGTATAGGTTCAGTTAGAAGAGCTCGAAGAGTCAACATCGTCAGAAAACCACTACCAGCATAGGGTGAGTGTTTAAATTCTTATTTCATAGGCTTAGTGTTTACCGTATGAAAACATATACAAACAGTAAATTTCAATATCTCAGAAAAAATTAGGCAACTAGCAACGTTAATAAGGTTTTCATTACTTACAACTTAATTATTTTATCAGGGGAATACCCCATCATCTAATCAATGTTCATTCACTCTAGACCTCCAAACTGGGAAAACCCCATCACTATACAGTTTATGATAGTTCTGATCAATACAAGGTATACAGAGTGATCTCCCTTTGTACATACTCGTAAGTCTTAGCACAAGTCTTAGTTCAAGCTTGAGTCGAGCTCGGCCTACCGCTTCTCGCGCTTGCGCACTTGATACAGGATTGTTAACCACTCCGACTGTGGCGACACCTACTACTGGTTTCACAAACCTGGAAAAACCCAAAGTTTCGGTTCTAAAAATAGATTCACTCTCAGCTCAAAACTGGAAAAACCCTACTTCTCTCTCTAACCGTTGATTTCTCGTGAACTCACGTGACCTCTCGTGTTCTCTCGTGACCCCAACCTCTTGTAACGAAGGCTCTCATTGGCTCGTTAGCAAAGATGGCCGCCCCCACAACCTTCCACTTCCGGTCATAGACACGCCTCCAAGCTCAACGATTGGCTCTTTCTCCTTATTGCCATGACAACAGGACCTCACTTCCGGTATGGCGTTCCGGTTATGACGTCACAGGCGGCTCCCTGGCGCGCATTTGAATTGGCCAATCGGAAGCCAGCATTCTGATGACGTCATCAAACAGCGCCACTGGTGGCGCCCCCTAGCGCCCAAAATTCAAATGCGCGCCAGGGAGCTGCCTATAACTACTGACGATTCCAATAAATTCTGCATATATGGATTTGCTGTACGATCATTGATTTGATTGAATAAGTAGCAGTTGAAACTGTTGCGAAGGTTGCTCCTGAGTCCATACTTGCCAACTCTCCCGATTTCCGCGGGGGATTCCCGATTTTGGCCCTGATACCCGACCTCCCGATCATTCTTTAAAAAAAACCTTCTTTCTCACGATTTTTAAATATTTTCTCCCCAAAACGATAAATGTCATGAAATTTGAAAAATGTTACGCAAGATTTCCACCGCATGAAACAATACACTGGCTTTCAAATCAGAGGCTGGTTTGTATCCCTCGGTCGTTGTTTGGATGGTTTTAGCGATGTGTTGTGGGAGTAACATAACTGAATGATCATATAGATAAAGAATAGAATCATATGACCATCATTGCCTATCGTGTAGAGACATGTCATGATAAATAGATATACACCAGTACAAAAGCTTGGCCACCTCTGGTGTACTAAATTTTACAGGACAGATTTGATCCACTTCTGGTCTTATTAATTAGCGGATTGAAAGATAAAGAATCCACTACAGGTAATATCGTAATTTAGACACAATTTATAACATAACCATGGTTATTTTGCCAAAAGTACTTTGATTTTCTATTTTAAGTCTTTCAGTGCTGGATTAAAAATTGGTTTTACATGTACATTTGCTTCTAATTCGTCTTCCGTTATATATATATATCATTCATAGTCCATTTTGCTCTTGTATATATATTTTTTAGTCGCATTTAATATATCTATTTTATATTAGGAATTAATATTCTTAAATCATTTTATATTCACATTTTGATTTTGTAAAACATAACAAGGTGATTGAATTCTCGGAAATACTAAAGAGGTGAATCTTCCAACAGTACTTGGAAAAATAGTCACGCAACTTACTTTCGGTATCGCCCTTTAATGGCTCCCCTGTATTCATGTATAACATTTTTGTACAAATCGTACTGCGCATGCACGACTTTCGCTATTACCTGGAGATTTATTCACCAAAAGCATACACCTATAAGAATAACATGTATACACATGTATCTTCAATATGATTCTTAAATAAAATTCGATGACAGCAAAATGCGAAAGGAGATGACAATAGGAACATTATACTGTTACACAGTAAAAAATATTTTGTTCGTCGTTGGCGACGTTAACTCGACAAATACTAAAGTCTCTCTTATTCAGTTTTTCGGAGCAATCAACGGTCCCTTTAAGGGCCACCTATCCTATTAGAAAAGAAACCTTAACTAAAAGTATGCAGGTTTTATGTACGTTGTGTTATTCTGTTACGGCAAGTTTAAAATTCTGTAGCGACTAAACACTACTTAGT